>OZ010590.1:95814547-95927047 GCA_963932145.1 Acanthosepion lycidas
AAATTTCAAAATGTAAATTGGGTAACTATTTTGTTTGTCAATTTTGCTTATATTCGATTAAAACGTTTTCGATTAGCGCGTATTTTTTAATATACGCATTAGCCGCACTAATCGAGGGATATGTAAATTTATCTATTTATCTATCTGATTCTGTTAATTTTGATATCTTTTTTCTTTTCTTTTTTTTAATCATCCCAAGCAAGTTGGGAATGCCACTAATATGCAGGGGTTTACAGGGAGTGAAACAGAGAGAAAAACTGGTTGTAGGGGGAGGATTGAGGAAAGGACAAAAGATGAACGGGATTCAAAAAGATGGCGATTGACGTTGCATTTAAATTAAATGGAGATTATAGTTATCAGGGAAACACGTAAACGGAAGGGAGTTCCAGAGGTGGGAAGTGCGAGAAAAGAAACTGCTGGAGTAGAAGTGACGGTGAAATGTACCTATTTCAACAGTAAAAGGATGTGACCTAGTTGCCAATCTAGTAACACGCTTAAATTCATGTAGTCGGAACACCAGGGGAAAAAAATGAAAATATTTGTAGAAAAGACAGAGGGAAGCCACATAATGTCTGTGATAAACTGACTTAAGTCGAGATGCGAAGTCAGGATAGATTACACAGAAGATCCTTCTTTGGATTTTGTCATAAACCAGCAGGAGCACCAGATTCAGATATGGCAGCAGAATTCAATGCACAGGCAAATGGTAGATTTGTGAATGTGCAAGATGAACTCTGACAAGAAAAATCTTCTGGCACGACACAGTTAGCCAACTTTCCTAGCAATAGATGCAGCTATTGATTCGATGTAGTCATCCCACTTAAAGTCAGTTGAAAACATGAGGCCAAGAGGCGCAGTGTCTTGTTTTCCAGTTTAGTGTCAGCCATGCTGATGACAGGCAGAAAAATTCCTCTATGATGGTTAAATGAGAGCAGTTTTGTTTTGCAGCCGTTAAAATTTACAAACCGTTTCTTGCTCCAGTTAACCATTGATTGGAGGTTCTTTTCAGTAGCAGCAGCCAGATTTACTTTTTTAGCTTTGATGGATTTGCTATTGAGACAGGAGTAAATGGTATCTACAAATGTTGTCTCGCCAGATAATGGTCAGAGAAACGATTAATATTAACTGCTGGAAGACTCTATATCTAACAAGAGGACTCTGCACCATGCCGTACAGGCAGGAGAACCCAGTCATGGCTGTCAGACAATTTCTGCGACCACATCGCACCTTACATCTGGCCACCCAACTCCCCAGACTGCAACCTCCGTTAATCATTATGTGTGGGCGCAGTTAAGCGAGAGACAACAAAAAAAAAAAAAAAAAACTCCTTGTAATACCAAAGATAAACGGAAGGCAAACATTCGCCAACTTATCATGGAGACCGTCCAGAAGAGTTTCAGGACATTTTGGAGTCGTTTGGAGGCCGTGGATGAAACCAATGGCGATTTTATTTAATAAATGTACTTTTTTAGTATTTTAGCATATTTTAGCGTAGTTTTGGTAAATATAGCTGTTAAAATAAGATGTCAGTGTTATTTTCATTTTTGCGGTGTTTAGACGACAATTTATCTACCGCACCTTGTATATATTCGGTCCTGGCTTAAAGCATTCGGATGTCTAGTCGCACTGAGCTGCTGTGATACAACGAAACAGTACTGTCTGTGAATGACATAATTAAACCCTTGAAAATATATTTCAACTGAGCGCTGTTGAGAGATAAGCTGATTCTATAAACAACAGCCACCTGCGTTAATGCAAAGCTCTTCAGTAAAATGAATTGGAGCTCTCTGACTGATTGGCGTTTGTTTACATTCGTAAGAACAATACGCTAGAATTAGCTGTTGCTCTCTGCCGAGTGATGATACCTTAATGCTAGAAACACTGATTGACACCAAATCGATCGGGTTTCGGTCCTGGCTTGAGGCATTTGGATGTCAAGTCGCACTGAGGAGCTGGGAAACAGTACTGTCTGTGAATGACACACATATATATATATATATAATATATATATATATATATATATACATCCATATATATATATATATATATATATATATATATATATATATATATATATATATATATATATATATATATGTGGATGAGGGTTAAGTACCGTCGGAGATTTTACTAAACAACCTGCTCATCTGACACTCTCCATCATATCACTGTGTACTTTTCTGTCACACTTTGTGCCACACGTCAGGATGATGCTCCAATCGCCATCTTTTTTTTTTATTATTAAGAGTTTTCCATCTCTTAGCTGGATGTACGCTCCTGCAAGCAGTTCGTCCACCATTTGCCAACCATTTTCACATTTTCCTCCAAGGTTATACGGCACAGTCTGCCCTGCTATT
The DNA here is from genome assembly GCA_963932145.1 of Acanthosepion lycidas. Lineage (NCBI taxonomy): Eukaryota > Metazoa > Mollusca > Cephalopoda > Sepiida > Sepiidae > Acanthosepion > Acanthosepion lycidas. The sequence goes on from OZ010590.1 coordinate 95,816,905, forward strand.
TAACCCATAGCTGGGGGTTGAAGATATTAATTCATATTTTTCTCAAGGGTATTTGCGCTTAAGTGAATGTAACGAACCCGACTGGATTTCGAACTCGGTTCTCCGATTTCTCATTTTGAGTTATTCTCCATTACACCCGTACATCCAAGCTTACAGAATTACACCACCCGAACATCCAAGCTTATAGAACCCCGGTACGTTGTATTTCCAAGCGGTCAGCCATTTGAGGTCTTCGTGGCACACTGTGTACTAGTTTCTTATAGTACTTCCGAAAAGTGTTAATGGTTCTGCACAGAAAAGCATGAATACACATCTTCCCCCAGCTATGGATTAATTAGTAAGATTTGTATTACTAAACCATTATTATAAAAAAAACAAAAACAAAAAAATCTTACATCCCAAAATTTTCTGGCATTAATTAACCTGACTTTAAACGGGTTGATAACCCGCAGAAAATGAAACAATCAATCAATGACCTCTCGACTTCAATTACTTTCCCGTCGCCGTAACGTAGCTTTCGTGTGGCCCTTTTTTTTTTTTTTTTTTATAAATACTTTCGATGGTAATTGTTTTGATGAACTTTCCACTATGGTACCTAGATTTTATGAATTTAAGTGCAGTACTAGATTGGCAGCTAGGTCTCATTATTTTGTAATGCTGTTTAATTCTTACGTTGAACATGTCCTGTGAGTGTTAAATTTTCCAATCCCTCTTTCCTCATTATGTACCTGATAAATTTTAGCCACCGGTTACTGATATTACGTATAAATATCTGTTTCCATTTTCTCTAAAACTTCGTCATTGCACACATGTCCCATCTATGGTATTCTCAACCTGGGAAAATTTAAAAGTTTTATGCTTTTTCTATAAATATTTTCATGTTTATTATTCCTTTGATATTTTATCTGTGGTATAGAGACTCTATATATTTAAGCACTATACTAGATTGGCGGCTAAGTCTCACTATTTTACAGCTGAAATAGCTAGATGACACCGTAAGTTCTATACTAACAGTTTCTTCTTTCGTACTTCACACTTGTGGAACTCTCTTCTGGCTTCTTGCTTCCCTGTCAAGTTTGATCTTTTAAAATTTAAATGCAATGTCAATCGTTATAGTCTGTCTTAATTCCTGTTCTTTTATTTTTCTCTCTCTTTAATAGTTTTTTTCTCTCTCATTCTCTCACACTCAATGACCCTTCGTTTAATTGCTTTATTGTCTTGCTTGAGGCGAAATGTTTAATATATATATATATATATATATATATATATATATATATATATATATATATCCAGATTGAAATAGACAAGTAGAAGCAAGGAGAGACAGAAAAACTAATATTATACTTTTCGATACATTTCTGTTTTTACTCGTACAAAAATGTTGAAATCAAGTGTCTTGAAAGGTGCAGCGTATCATTAAGGTGACGGAATAGCAGCGAAAAGAAACGAGGAGAGATGGTAAAGGAAGCAGGGTCAGAGTGGGCGAGATCAGTGCAAATAGCCAGTCCAGCGAGGTGCTCCCCGGTCATTGAAACGGGGGAGGAGTTGGGTGAGGGAATGAACGAAGAAAGAGTTCAGTTGTAAATCGTTTTCTGAACCCGTCTGACTAGTCTGGACTGATTGACACTTTAGTCCAACGTCTCTGTCTCCCGCTACACCACACACACCCTTCCCGCCAACGTCTCTGTCTCTCGCTACACCACCACACCCCTCCTTCTGCCCTTAATGTCTGTGATGTCATGTCACGCCCACCCGAGTTCGTTGTGGATTGTTTTGTTTGTGCAACCAGAGCTTTAAAAACACTCGACAAAATAAACGTAGATTCAAGCTCCTAGACCAGCTTTTTTTCAAACTTTCTTTTTGATACTGCGACCCACAGCAAGAACCACATTTTACATTGCGACCCGTTATACCTACGTGTAAGAAATCAAAGACAAATTCTGTTCATTAGATTCATTTATTTAGCATCGACAATTTATATTGTATATTTCTTATGATCCGTACGTATTGAAATTGTATTTATCTATTTGGATTATCTATTTGGATTATCTATTTGGATGAATATAAAATTATTACTTTTGTAAAAAACAAATTTAAAGGAAATTTTGACACAAATGTAAAGTATATAATTCACAGCGAGTTTCACGAACAAGATACATAAACTCAATTGATTATAATGTGGACTTTTAACATATATACATTATACTTTATTGTCCATATTTTTGCTACACGCGTTTCCGATCTCGCGATGTTCATCAGGCAAAAGGTGGTTAATTCCACATATTATTAAAAGGAATTACTTTTCCTTATGTTTTCCGATGTTTAACTATTGTCTTTTGTGTGTACTAGTAATCCAAATTTTTCTTCGACTTGTGGAGGAAATATTCTGCTTAAGAGGCAATAAAATAATTAAGATTGGTCAGAGAAAGGGCGAAGAAAGGGGGTCTTTGATCTTATCTTTTTATGATCCCTTTTTCTTCTTAGATCTATCTCCATTGTTGTGTATTGTTTGTGCGTGTGTGTTTTTGCTAGTATGTGTATACAGATTCTTTCTCCATACGGCTTCTTTCTTCTCTTTAAAATATACACTTTTCTCTCGTTGGAACAACTATAACCTCTCCCATATATATATATATATATATATATATATATATATATATATATATATATATTGATGCATGTTTCATTAAATAATATAGACAGGATTTGTCTATTTATTCTAAGTAAGTTACTTTCATATTGCCCGGTTTACTTTAATAACATTATCATTGAAGGACGAAAGGAAATCACCACTGACGATCCGCGTAGGTGAAACCCAGGTAGGTTTGTCTGGCTCTTTAGGTTTACTTATTTTGCTCTATTTAGCGTATTGAGCACTTTGTTTAGTTATTTTTACTTTACTCGTGTCGGAGATTTTTTTTCTTTGGACTCAGAACTTAGATTCTGGACGATTATTTTCGCCGGAAGTACACGTTTTTAGTTCTTTCTTTTTTACCCTTTTTTTCCCTTGGGTATTGGTTTGTTCATTTACAAGCTGAAACACCTAAGGTTTTGCCGGACGAGTAGAGCTGCTTACACTTATAAGGTTATATATATATATATATATATATATATATATATATATATATATATACAGTGTAACCTGGATATAAGAGACCCGGATATAAGAGAGATTTTCCCAGGTCCCAAATTAGAGCCATACTTACCTAAACAAAATAAACCAAACCCGGATATAAGAGAAACCCCCCGGATATAAGAGACTTATTCTCCGGTCCCGACAACTCTCCTATATCCGGGTTACACGGAATACGAGCCGACCTCGGTGGAAAACACTTAGAATTGTTTATATTCTACACTTTGCTCTTTAAAATACTATAAAATTTTCTTCAATTAATTTTATAATTTAATAACAAGTGAAATACCATGATTAATCAATTGAAGTATGGCCCACACTAATGTAAATAAAATAAAATAAAAATATTGAAACATAACTGAAGCGACAAAACATTTAGATCGTAATAATGGCAATTTCAGTCGAGAATACATGAAAATAAGGAACGTATTAAGTAAAAAAAAATACGAATTAAAAAAAATTATTTTAAAAAATAGAATAGCTCAACTATGTTTAATAATCTTTTCAATTTTGGATTCGTACTTTTCTTTTCTATTTAATTATTATATCACATCCAGGAAATAGCCCAATACAGAATTTTACACGAATTTAAACTATTATAACTTATTATAATTAAAATTTAAAAAAAATGAAAAAAATCTTGTAAAAATTCATTATTCATCAGAAAAATTTTATTTCTTCAGACAGTAATGTCCTTAATATAACTTATTTACAAAAGCAATTAGAAGCTTTTCTAATTAAGTAATGTCATAGTTTTATTGCATTCATTATTTTTCAATTCAGAGCAGATTTTCATTTAGAATAGCTCAGATTTGAAAAAAAAGTAGGTGATTTAAAATATCCAAGGATCCTACATTTAACAAAGAAAAAAAATCAGGAAATAGAAAGGTTTTGTGCGAAATTTCATGAAATTCAGTAAGGGGTGGGGGGAAACATATTTTAAAAAAAAATTATCAAAATTTCTCAAAGAAACATTTAGAAAATAATGTCATTCATTTGTGAATAAGCCTTGAAAATTTCATTAAAATCGGACAATTATTTGATTTTTACAAGAATTTCCAAATCAATGAGTTTTCAACGGAAAAAAGCGCATCAATATTATTTGTTAATCACCGCGATGACGTAAAAAAAGATTTTAACCAAAATTTCGAACGTGTTGGAAAGGATTAAAAATTTCAAAATAATAATAAAAAAATACTTTGGTCTTTCATCTTAATAATAACATAAACATTTTGACGATAAAACTTTATTTTTATTAAGTTTGTGGCCTATTTACATTACGCTATGCTGTTTACCCACGAAAAAGCGAAGGTACCTATTTAATACAAAGGTAGGAATCCTTGATTGTTAAGCCAGGTCAAATTTATCTAGTATGATAAACAACACAAAAATAAAATACATTTTATATAGTCAAGACACGAAAAGAAATTAACAACCCCTAACCCTGCCCCACCCTAGAAAAGAAGTGGTCGATAAGGCTTGGGACAATGGACAACATTTTGCATTCCCTTACTCTCGCCATACGAAAAAAAATGTAAGAACGCTGACAAAACTAAATAAAAATTAATAAAATTTTCCTTGTCGGCTATAATTAACGAATGCTGTTGAAAAGAAAGATTGATATATATATATATATATATATATATATATATATATATATATATATATATATATATAACTATACTCGTTTCGAAAAAACCTCGAATTTTTGATTTGCCAATAATCAAATCCATCACGAAGGAAAAAAAAGGTTTTAAAAAAAGAAAGAACTAGAAACATGAAAGTCTGTCGAAAAAATACAGGTTTGAAGCCCAAAGAAAAAACCCCGACACGTGTAAACAACTAACAAAAGAGCTCAATACAACCGTAGAGCAGACGTAGATAAACCTAGTGAGCCAGACAAACCTACCCAGGATTCACCTAAGCAGATCGTCAGGGAAAGCTTTCCCTGACGATCCGCTTAGGTGAATCCTGGGTAGGTTTGTCTGGCTCACTAGGCTTATATATATATATATATATATATTTGTGCGCGCGTGTGTGTGTATTTAATGATATATTCTAATATATTTTCTGTATAAACGTTATTTTTATAGATACAAAAATTTAAATAAATGCTTTGTTTTTCATGAACAGTCTTAACAACATTTACCGGCCTGAATGTCCGAGAAATTTCAGGGAAAGTATGTGTCCTCTGACAGGTATCCAACACGGAACCGTTATATAGCCCGATGTGCTATACCGTTTAGCTATAGAGAAAGCGTCATATTACTGCTTTTAAACTACAAATTTCCCATGATTTCTCCTAAACGCTCATATCTGTTCGAAGCGTATCTAAACGGAGGACACATAATTTCTATGAGATTTCTCAGACATTCATACCGGCAAATTTTGTTAATACTGTTTATTATAAACAGAGCTTTTACTTCATAAATATTTGTATCTATAAATATAACGTATAAATAGAAAATACATTAAAATAATTGTCGGACTTAATACATTTCATAATATATATATATATATATATATATATATCAAGAACAGTTTTTGTTGAAAAAGGGGAAAAAGTGTTCGTGCGATGCGTTTCGACCCTTAGGACTTCATCAGAGTAGGTTCATTCACGTTGATGCGATTTCACTTGCGCACGAAAGACAGATGCGTTTACTTTTTTTGCGTGCGTACATGCCTGTCATAATGCTTCTCACACTGTTATCAACCTTAAAAAAAGCCTAGCCTGAAGGATCCACTTGCGACCGATCAGTACGGCGCTGATTTCTGAAGTTCTGCAGTTTTGAAGAACAATATCGTAGAGGATGTCGTAGAGGACGTACATTTGCAATTGGTGATCAACATTTGAACAAAACACACGTCAAAGAAATATCTCAGATAATGGACCTCAACGTTTCAAGAATATTAGACTATCTGAAGAAAATTGGCAAGTTGAAGAAACTCGATAAATGGCTTCCTCATGAAATCAGAAAAAGTCAAAGAGTTCGATATTTTGAAGTGGTCCATCTCTATTCGAATGTTCCATCTCTTTATTGAATAGTGACTTGTGATGAGAAATGGATTATTTCTGACAATTGCAAACAATCCGCTCAATAGCTTGATCATGACGAAGAACCCAAACACATACCAAAAGTGAAATTGCGCTAGCAGAAGATTATGGTGAGCTGTCTGCTGGTTGACCATTAGGGTTTTCTAGAATCTAACCAGAGCATCACAGCCGAAGTCTACTGGCAGTAACTGGATGAAATGCCTAGTGTGCTAAGCAAAATGCAACCGGCACTGATGAATCAAAGAGGTCGAATCTTTACTTCATGACAATGCTCGACCACATGTTGTCAGAACGACACTGCAGAAATTCACACGGGATACGAGAATTGCCACGCCCACCATATTTCCCTGATCTCCCACCCACTGACGACACTTTTACAAGCATCTTGATAATTATTTTAAGCCAAAAGACATTCTGTTGCAAAGAAGATGCAGAAATTGCATTCAAAGATTCCTTGGCATCCAAACCTTTAGAGTTTTATTGTTAAGGAACAAATAAACTTTTGTAACTCGATGACAGGAATAGATTTTCTGGGTTCCCATTTTGACTGATTTAAACAAGTCTGGACATGACAATAAACAACATCCGACAGCAAGGCCTATAATCGGGAGACTTGAGGTTTTGAGAAGGGTGGAACCACCTCTTAATTACTCTTGTTCCTAGGTCCACCCTGACTCGGGATCGTAGTACCTATTACGGTCCTAGCTATGGGCAAATATTTAAGCTCATTAAAACAAAAATAAAACCCTATCAAAATATAAATATAAATTTCTATAATAAAAAATGTCCAGTATCTGACTCTTTGATTATTCCTTTTTAAAAGTATCTTGACAATTCTTTTAAGCCAAAAGACATTCCGTTGCAGAAATTGCATTCAAAGATTCCTTGGCATCCAAAACTTTAGAGTTTTATTGTAAAAGAATAAATAACTCAGGCATGTATAAATGTCCACAATTCCTATTTTGACTGATTCAAACAGTGTCTAAATACATTCATTTAGGAATAAAAGTTGATTCTAAAATCGGACATTGTTTTCCGAACAACTTCACAATTTAAAAAAAGAATAATTTTATGTAAAACGATTTGAAACATAATTTTTAGAACAGAAGAGAAAGGTGGAAGGCTTGGAGAACTGACACGATCAGGGATGCATCGAAAACGGGAGAAAGAGAGGAAATTAACAAACAACCTGTCTGATACGTTTGAACGAATGCATGGAGCAATGGGGATAAGCTATATGCTAAAGAAAGGAAGCTGTGGAGAGTTACCATCGTCTACGTTCCAAAGGGAAATGGCATTAAAGCATATAAACATTATTCATAATTTTATCTAAACATTGATGCATTATATATGTGTGTGCGCGTGTATGCGCGTGTGTGTATGTATGGAATATAAAATAGGATTGAACAATTACAAATTAAAGATTTTATTATATATATATATATATATATATATATATATATATATATATATATATATACTTATCGGGCGGCATTTAAGCTATCTCCTATATGAAGGACTCTTTATTGGGCCTTCTACTTGTTTAAGAGTGTGAGAGCCACTAAGTCTTTGCATATTATCAGCATCGGAAGCTCTCCTGCCTGTCGTTTGATCTAGGTTTTCATTTGCACGGGATTTTCTTTTTCTTGCTACAGCCTAGGCTCTTTTGATTGCAATCTGGTCCTCTGTTGTCGGAGATTTCTTTTAGCGAGGCATACTGCTGCAGGATGCGATTGGCAACAATAAACTAAAGAAGAACTCAAAATTGATTCCTGCATTTAAGTATTGCATTAATATTTAAGCTTATCTTTTTAAAATTTCAATAATTCTTCTGTCGCCACTTCATTTAAAGACAGGTTGATGTCCGTAGGTCCTTACTTTTCGTACAAATTATTATTTTATACCATGAGTGACTTTCACTGGATTTCGCAATTAATTTCAATTTTTCCCTAATTTATAAAAATTGTCATCATACCCCCCACCCAAAAAAAAAATAAATAAAATTGCCGCATTCTACACCGGTTACTTCTCTTTGTCTAGAAGAGTTAGACATTGTCTAATGATCGCTTATGTGTTTATTTCTATGTCCTCACAGGTTATAACTATGAACGCTTTATCCTCTATATGAAAACATCTTCTCATCGGTGGTACAACTTTTCTTCTTATTAAATTCCGAATTACATCAAATATTTAATAAAGACACAGTTAAATTAAGCTACAGCTGTACTAGTAATTTAGAAACCACAATAAAAAGACAAAACGTCAGAAATTTCAAAAATAACGCGCAACAAAACATTGTTAGCAGTAACATATGCAATTGTAGAAATAAAAGCAGATGTCCATTAGATGGAGTTTGCAAAACTGAAGCAGTAATTTACAAAGCAGAATGAATAGATACAAATTGTCAGAAAACTATACATCGGGTGTACTGAAGGTAAATTTAACAAGAGGTGGTACAATCATGTCATATTTTAAGCTAGAAAGTCTTAGGAATTCTACTAGACTAGCTAAACATGTGTGGAAATTAAAGGATAAAAATTAAAAAGATCCGATTGTTAACTGGAAAATTAAAAAAAAAAAGAAAAAAAAAAAGAAAAACCTTACAACAATCATAGTAATATCTGCAACCTTTGTCAACAAGAAAAATTAGCTATAATAACATTTCCAGATCAAAAAACCTTTCGAACGAGAAATCGGAAATTATGACCCGTTGTATACATACTAAAGAGTTCCTTTTGAGTTCATATGAAGTGGGATGAAAAGAAAGTATGTATATTTCATTTAATCCCAACCGATACATTTCCAATGCACTTGATTTTTTAAATAAAATAGCGTTCATATTTTAAAAAAAACATAAAGCGTTAGGAAATCAATTGACTGAAACCGCCTGAAGATACTGAAAGGTTGAAACCAATGGTAATGGAGTCGGCTGATCTCCTAATTTTTTTTAAACTTAAAAGCTGTTAAATTTTTAATTTTTTATACGTGTATTGAGTACTTTTTAATACTACTGTTTCCTGGTTTAATTGAACTCTCTCTGAACATTAAATTTATTATTAGCATTATATATATATATATATATATATATATATATATATATATATATATATATATATATAATGATAATAATAAAATGGGCAGAATTCAATTAGAACAGGAAACCGTCGTATTAAAAAGTGCTCAATACATACATCCATACAAGCCAAATAACTACTGAATAAGAAAAATAATAGGTAAGTGAAGACACATAAAAATATCTACTTTGGCATTTAAGTATTAAATAAATAATTTAATCAAAAAGTAACGAATAAAGAAATAACAGAATATATCCAGATTTATCAAATAATCCTAATTTAAGAAAACCACAGAACATTCGAGAAAACGAATTAGCCTCAAATCTAAAAAAAGGCCTGTTTGTGATACTGGAAATGACATTGTTACATTTATCTTTGACACTCAGGGACTCAGGGAGTGAGTGAGAGAGAGAGAGAGAGAGAGAGAGAGAGAGAGAGAGAAGTAAGAAAGAAAGAAATGGATTAGGGAGAGAGTATAAGGAGAAAAGAAAATGATGAAAATAAGAAAAAACCACCACATTCAAAACATAGGCACATACACACACCCACATACAAATACGCACCCACACGCACACACTCACAAACGCAGAAAAAGGAAAAAAATCAATCTAACACCAATAACGTAAATCAATTTTTAATGTAATAAAAAAATAACGAAAATGATAAAATCTGGAGTTAACTGCTGAAACCTCCTGACGAGTGGATAGAACGATTGCAAAACGGTTCGTCTACGAAACTCCAGAGTCGAGGTGTTGAATATAGCATCTATAAGGCAAGAGATAAATTTTCTTTGTATTAATACTATCTATCTGTATTAATGTTATCTATCTATCTATCTATCTAGAAAGAGATAGGTAGATAATATATATATATATATATATAGAGAGAGAGAGAGAGAAAGTGATAGAGATAGATAGATAACCTATATATATATATATATATATATATATATATATATATATAACTTTGAAATATACCTTTCGAATAACTTTGAAATATTTAAAAACATTTCTACTAATCGACAATAAAACTATCCTACACCATTAAAAAAACAAATCTATATTACAAATACTTGAAGTAATTTATATTAAGAAATTAAAACTGGCGCTGAATAGAATCAACTATGAATACTGCAGTAATGTTCTGAAATGCCTGTAAAGGAACAGTTTTTTTCATGATTTAATGCGCGCCTCACCATGACATTATAACATAGAAGAAAAAATTCCACAATGGATAATTTTTTCACGTTCTAATGAACGCTCAGGACCTTGTCAACCGTTTTGCATTTCAAAGCATAATGAAAAAATTACGATAATAGATAACAACGCACATCTTTATATAAATACTTATACTAATGAACTACATATAGTTTTGTACCACTTGCCCCCCTGAAGATGATCATAGATGAAGATCGAAAGTACTTAGGAAATGATCATAGAAGATCGAAAGTACTTAGGAAATGAAAATAAAATAAATTTAAACAGCTATAGCAAATTTTTCTCATCCTTTAGCATCAATACATGGAAGGTTATTCGTGAGTATGAACGGATTTTATTAAAAATTAGCAGATATAATGCCTGTAATGTATTCAATCAGACATGTCTAAAAGAGAATTTTCTGCCTATATATATATATATATATATATATATATATATATATATATATATATATATATATATATATTCAGAAGTTACGGCAACTAAAAGGCCTATCCTTCCATGACGACTGTGATTGTTCTACTGTTAGCCCCATGACTTACCAGCTAACTCCTTCATTTCAGCTATCCATCTTCAATCAATTTTTTTTTATACAGCGTTTGCTATACATTTGGCAACAATGGATCAACCCCTTTGTTCCATTTGTTATCTTCCATTTTTGCTCGGCCTTCCAACGACCTCCATTTTTGTCGTTTACTCATTTCTAATATTTCTCTTATCTCGTTCTTTTCTCCGATCCATCTTTATCACTTTCGATCTCTCGGAGTTATCACCCGCATTGTTCTTAACATTGATCTTTTCTACCATTGCTGAGCCTGTTTTCAAACGATTTTCTTTATTTCTCTGTTTCGCAAGCGTGCGCCACAGCTGCCATTACGTATACACTTCAAATGTTAAAAAGAATTTGCAATGAGCTTATCTATTTTCTCTGTATTTTTACTCGGCCTTTGAAACTAATCGTTATATGTCCTTTGATAACATTTTCCTGCTTATTCTTCAATTTTATCCCTTGTTTTAATTGGATGTATTCCAGGACGTATTCAAGGTCTGCATCCTCAATACTTCTGGTCTTTTTCGTAGCATTACAATCGAAGAATACTCTGTTACTATAAGTCGTCTGATGTTTCTGATGTTAGTAAATATAATAGATCAAATTATTCATGAAGTTAACTGAACGAACTGTTACTGAAGATAATTAAAGAAAGTAATGAGAAAGGAATAGACATCATTTATAAGAATACAGAATCCATGGTTGTCAACAAAAGAAAAATCCCAAGTTGAGAACAATGAATTGGAGATGCCCAAAATCAAACAAGTAGAGAAATTTAAATATCTGGGATATGTTTTAACAGACAAAGGAAAATGCGACACTTGGAATAGGGAAAGATGCCACAAATAAAGTTAAAAGCCATTGTCAGTGATCGAGAATTAAAAAAAAAACGTTAGTAACAAAAAATGCGAATATAATAATATATATATGATATATAATAAATGCGCATATCAGTGTGTCATTGTGTCACACTTTTTCCACTTTACCCCTAGAGGCCGTAGCCCAACATATACCATTCTGGAACCAGGCCGACTCCCTGAGTCATTTAAAACATTCCAGGCCGAATCCGGACCCGCAATCCTGAAATGTTGGATTCCCAAGTTTTCATTACTGCGATTGTTTTCGGATTCCGCGATTTTGGCTTCTAGTGATAAAAAAACAATTAAAGGGACACAACTCTCTAACTTGCAATAGCTCATGTTCAAATGAAAAAAAAATACTGTTCTGAAATTACAGTGTTTCAAAGTACAGTTGTGTTTTCAACTCATAGAGCCCGTATCCCAACATATTATACCATTTTCGAATCAGACCAAATTCGTGATCAAATTAAATACATCCCAGGCCTGATCCAGACCCGCAATTCTGAAATCTAGGTTTCCCAAGATTTCATTACTGCGATTGTTTTCGGCGATCTTTTACGTGATTTTTTTTTGCGACGAATGAATTTGTACGATAATAATTTTTATAACTTGAAAATAAATTTGGGAATAATCGAAATTAATTGCGAAATCCAACGAAAGTCACCCATAAAATAAAAATAATTGCTTGTACGGAAAGTAAGGACCTACGTACATCAAATTTTCTTTAAATAAAGTGGCGATATTTTTTTATTTCTGTTTTTATTTCATAACATTTAAATGCATGCCCTTCAAAAATTTTTCTAAGTGCGCCGTGATATTTTTTTATTTGCTGCTGGGTGCGTCATTGCTTAAAATGGTTGAAAAACACTAGTCTAGAGAGATTGCTTCGGCGTTGATTATCTCCCTTGCTTAACGTAGTTATAAATCTGACCACCAACTCACGAGTCGCTAAAAAAGAGAAATTGGAGTTTATGTGGGACCTAACTCGAGTATCAGATGGAAATATTTCCAATGTCAACTGTAGAGGCCAAACCGAAAAGTCTATGGCACGACGCGATGAATGTTGAACGGAGAGACACCTTAGATGAACACGAAATGTTGAACCACAACGTATGGAAGGACAAGTAGAGATTATATATATATATATATATATATATATATATATATATATATATATATATATATATATATATATATATCAAATATACATTCGAAAGGATTTTATATATAGATATGCCATGCAATAAATTATAAAGAAATATGTTTTAAGACATTTTTATGTTTATACGTTCTTTTTATAGATACAAATATTTAAGTAAATGCTCTGTTCATAATAAACAGTATTAAACAGCATTTACCCGCCTGAATTTTATACTGTTTATTATAAATAGAGCATTTACTTAAATATTTGTATCTATAAAAAAAACGTATAAACTTAAAAATGTCTTAAAATAATTGTCGGATTTTGTCCATTTCATAAAGAAATATATATATATACATGTCACTATTTTCCCACACAAAGAAACTATAACACATATTAATAAAACAAGCAGTGTGAATTGCTGAAAATCGAGAGGGTCTTACTTGTAATATTTCTCGGCGGAAATACAGCAGTTCGGGTCTTTTATTTTCCTTCGTAATTTTCATTCATTTTCTTTGCTTCGCAGGCTATCAATACCTTCCTTGCGGTCTACACAGCAACTGATGTTCGTCAATCCACGAGCTGTCATCACTCCCCAATAGACGTTACTCACTGTCTTACAAAAGGGAGATAGTTTAACTCTGCATTTCTACACCGACATAAATCTGAGCTTCTGATTTAGACTATGAAAACAAATAGAGACAGAGAGGACAGGAGACAACTCTAGAAGCTGATTCAATAGTTGTTGTAGCGTGGGTATTGTGTCCCAGAGACAAACCGATATAAATCTGTGCTTTTGGCTTTCCTCTGAATACAGGCAGACATTGAGAGAGCGATGACGGGAGACAGCACTAGAAGCTGATTCAGTCGCTGTTGTAGTGTGGGTGATGCGTCCCAGACGCAAACCAATATAAAGCTTTGATTTAGCCTCTGAATATAGACAGACACAGAGACAGAAGAGGGGCGAAAAAATGTCATTTTTAAAAGTTGAAATTAAGAGTTAACCGAGACTTTACCAGGTTCAGCCATTTGGCCTGAAAAATTTGGTGACCACCCCGAATCTTCAACGAAAAATGATAATAAACAATTTTTGAATGACTTCTGTGATATTGCTTCGGCCCCAACCAACACCTGTTTGTGTCATAGGGTTTCTTGCTCTGTCCACATTTCTTTCTCCCACGACACAGAGATAGTCAAACGAGACAAGTGATGGTGAAAAAAGCGGACACGAAAGACACATAGGGACTAAATGTGGTTCATAAAAAAACAAGATTCCTCGTAAGTAGTTTAACTGGACTTAACCGCTTTCCCACGAGAAATAGAATATGACACGCAAACATGGCGCCAAAAATAATTTAAAAAAAATAGGGTGGGGCTGCTAAATTGAATATTAACCCAAGGTATGTTCATGTGTATTATCCAAATGTTCATGCTTGTTTTCAGATTTATAACTATTGCAAGCCAACTCAGCTTATTTGGCAAATAGAATTTGTTGATATACTGCGTTTCACATAATAAAAACCCTTGCATTACATGTAATGTCCAGTTATTTAAACGACGCTCTGTGCATCACATGTGATGAAAAGGTTATAACCAATTCAATCAAATGGAAAAATTGATGTCTTTCATTTGAGATGTTGCATTATCAGTAAAGCATCCTGTGGTCATATATGATGCCCAAAATATTAGATTAGGCCTTTCGTTAGACGTCCTGCTCAATAGTAGATTCTTTTCTTAAGCGTCCTTAGTTTGACCACTCTTTTAAAAACATGGCTCTTATGCACCCCATATGATCTACGAATGTGGAAGCTACATGTCTTTCATTTGAGATCTTACATTATCAGTGAAGCATCCTGTAGCCATATATGATGCCCAAAATATTATATTAAGCCTTTCTTTACACGTCCTCCTCAATAGTATATTCTTTTCTTAAGCGTCCTTAGTATGACCACTCTTTAAAAATCATGGCACGTATGCACCCCATATGATGCACGAATGTGGAAGCTACATGTCTTTCATTTGAGATCTTACATTATCAGTCAAACATCCTGTGGTCATATATGATGCCCAGAATATTAGATTAGGCCTTACTTTAGACGTCCTGCGCAATAGAAGATTCTTTTCTTAAGCGTCCTTAGTATGACCACTCTTTTAAAATCATGACTCGTATGCACCCCATATGATGCACAAATGTGGAAGCTACATGTCTTCCATTTCTGATCTGACATTATCAGTCAAACATCCTGTAGCCATATATGATGCCCAAAATATTAGATTAGGCCTTTCTTTAGACGTCCTGCTCAACAGTATATTCTTTTCTTAAGCGTCCTTAGTTTAACCACTCTTTTAAAATCATGTTTCGTATGCACCCCATATGATGCACAAATGTGGAAGTTACATGTCCTGTACATCACATATGATGCACAGAAGAGGAAAAGCGTTAAATTTTGAACCTTACTGATTCTCTAAATTTTTTTTGACCAACTCAAGAATAAGAAAAAACGAAAAAAAATTTAAATCGATTATCCGACTTTAAACACTTTCTTGTTTCGATTTTAAGTAGTTATTTTTTATTTTTATTTTTGTTTGTACTTATATTCTGGAATGCGACCTTTAGAGATTCATCGCGTGTCAGACTAATGTTTCAAAACAAAACAAAACTTCTTTTTTTTGCTAATGTTCACTCAATACAAAGCCCAAGGGCCACTCAAGATATAGGGTTACTGTGTTGTGTTGTACGAGCAAGAAGTGATGTTCTTGAGGGGTATGTAGGAAAAACAACAGCTATATTTAGTCTTGAAGAGGTCAACATTTAATTATTGAATGAAAGTATAGTTAGAAGTATAGAGTAGAAACAGAATTTACAAGAAACCGAAAACACAATCACAAACAGGAAACAAAGAATAAACTCTAATTCTGATCAAAAGACCGGGGAGGAGTGTGAACCTGACGATATGCAAACCTATCTACTCCTATTGGGAAAGTAAAAAATAATAATAATTACAGAATAAAATTTCAAATTTCAGGCGGTGATGTCAGAAGTACAAATTTGAAGGAATCGGAAGCCATATTCCTAAACATGAAACAAGAGATAAACCACTACGCCTGTTCACAAACTCGGGTAGCAGTCTGAACAGGATGAGAGGCTAATTTATCTCTTTCTGTTGGGAAAGGAGAAAAAATATATATAATTTGTGAAAAAAAAATCAGATTTCAGGTAGAGACTTTAGAAATATAAAGTAGAATTTAGAAGGAACCGGAAACCCAATCCTAGACAGGAAGCAAAGAATAAACCTCTTCACCTGTTCAAAAGACTGGGGAGTAATGTGAACCGACCTTTAAGCAAACCTGAAAATAAAGTATTCGTATTTATTTTGAAAATTAACAATTTAAACAAATGATACGGCTCAGCTCAAAATAATTGCCACAACTTTTTATATTTCTGAGATGAGTAGTTATTTATGTAAGTATTGACACTATTTACATTATTCGGACTGTTGTACAATTTATCTCAATGGACTAAATAGAGAGTTTAGTTCGAAATTCCAACGTATATCACCTGAAGAAGACCGATGTGTACAATAACCGAAACATCGTGAATATGACAATAAAGATAAGGACAACAATCTGAACAATGTAAATAGTGTAAATAGTTACAATGCTTCGTCTCAGAAATATAGATTGATACTGAAGAAGGCCGGAGCGTACAACGGCCGAAACGTCGTGAATATTACAATAAAGATGAGGACACCAGTCTGAAGAATGCAAATAGTGCAAATATTTATAATGCTTCGTCTCAGAAATATAGGTTGATACTGAAGAAGGCCGGTGTGTACAACGGCCGAAACGTCGTAAATATTACAGTAAAGATGAGGACCCCAGTCTGAACAATGTAAATAATGTAAATAATCATTGTCACACTTTGAAGCCAAGACAAATTCAGTTTTCTGTTTATTTCTCAGTTCCTGGAACAAGTCGAGGAGGTCTTCAATACGCTAATCACTAATACCTTGGATGTTCGATTTTTTGTATGGACCCACAACCATACATTTATTCCAGGGAAAGGACATCACTTTTGCGTTTGTAGAAGAAACGAACCGTAGTTAAAGAATTCCACTTTCGAGACGAGAGAATATCTGAAAAATATGTCTTAAGTAAGATTCACGAATATCATTTGAAATGATCAGGAAAAATTGTGCTTAACAATAAAATCACAGTACTTTTAGAATATTTTGCAGTTTCATCAGTATAAATGCTTTTTATTGTTTGACTGTGATAGAAAAAAAATGAAATGCATTGTCTGAAAATGAGAAATGATGACGTCTACTTTCATTTATCCACAACAAAGAACCCTCCCTGCCTCCAATCAGAATGGCTGGTACTCAACTCCAAGAGAGCGCCTCCCTGTGCCTGCTTGGTCTCACGCTGTCCGCTGACCTGAGGTGGAACAAATACACAGAATCAATAGCTTCATCTACCGCAAGAAAAATTGGTTGTCTGTGTCGCGTCCGAATGTTTTTCTCGCCTGAATTCATCCTTCAAATTAATCATTCGTCCTTGCATGGAATAATGTTGCCATATATGGTCTAGAGCCCCCGTTGTTTTTCTTAAGGTCCTCGTCAAAATCCAGAGACGGATATACAATATGATAGGTCCTGATTTGGCATCTCGTTTACAGTCACTTTCTCACAGGCTTCCCTCTGTTTTTTCTAAAAGTATTTTCATGGCAACTGCCCCGACAAGTTACTTTCGCTGGTTCGGAAAATGTATGAATTTAAGGGTGCTACTAGGTTGGCATCTCGTTCCTACACTTTCATTGTCGAAATGGTTAAATGTAGCCGTCTTTTCTACTCAAACAGCTTCTTATCTCGCACTTCTCGTCTGCTTTTTGGATCCAGAAACGAACCATTTCGAAACTGACATAATTTGTAATGGAAAAAAAAAAAAATAAAAAAAAGGATAATCGAAAATTATCTATTAAAACTGAATATCTGTCTATGTTTCTGGTATTGTAACTATTTACATTTTTCGGACTTAAGGAATCAGCACACATACTAGGCTACAAAAATCTCCAAAGCCGGCCAAGCATTGGAATGAATACAATATGGGAGCCAATAAAAATGGAGTGCTAGAGAAAAGCAATAATAACAACAAAATTTACAATATGAGTTCCGGTTAAAAAATGACACTGAACCATTAACTTGATAAGTCCGAAAGGTTCATACACTGATGTCTTCAAGGACATATAGTCTTGTGGTTAAAAGCGTTGGTCGGATACAGTAACTTGAGTTGTTAGTTCAATACCTGGCTACTGCAGTGGTAAACAATAACTTCAAGAATTGATTTCAAGGGAGATAACTGAGACATCTGGAAGAGGCATTTAGGACGAAATAAAGAATTCAGTTCAAAATTCGAATCACCTGAAGAAAGCCGGAGTGTACAAGGGCCGAAACGTCATGAAGATGAACGGTCCGAATAATTTAAAACTGTATATCATATATTCCTTATAAGAATGTTGCTACAAATTTCGTGTTTCTTTTCTTTCTCTCAGCCAAATAATTTTCTAAGTTTAAATACAAATATATTGTACTGAGTGCGAAATGATAATAACTCACTTCAAATTCGGAGGACTGAGTAAGAAAAAAAAAAAAAAAAAGAATTCGCGAGCTTATGTGGGATTTTTGCCTCGCATAGAAATTAACTGGTGAACTGAGGGAGAAGGAGAAAATTCGTGAGCCTATGTGAAATAGTTTTTAAACCAATGAAAGCCTTGCCTTCACAGAAATTATCCGGTCAGCCAAGAAGATGAAGGAAAGAAACTAGCTAGCCTACATGAAATCCCTTTTGATATGAAAAGATTAAAATTAATGAGTGTCTGAAGTCGGGTGAAAAGGTTTCGTTTTTGTTCACCGCGACCAGCGTTGAAGTTCTCGGCAGTTTAAAATTACTCACCTATTATATTATCAGCCTCTAACCAACAAGCGGCGCTTCAAAGAGTTTTCTCTCAACAATGCAAGAAAGCTAAGTTTTCTCTCAACAATGCAAGAAAGCTAAGTTTTCTCTCAACAATACAAGAAAGCTAAGTATTTTAAACTCTCTTTATCTACTTTTCAACGTATGCAAACCATATATCCCTTCGGCGAGCAACGAACTCTCTTACCTTTGTCTAGAACATTTTTGAATATTATTTTGTATTAGATCATTTAATCTGTTGTATAAACATTTCCTCTTCTTGACAATACGTTAAAACTATGGACTTTAAGAATTCTGATTTACTTTCCTGAAATGAGCTACTGACACTACAGCAAGCGTTTAAATGCGTGAATAAATTCCTTATTTGTTTTGTTAAAATTAACCTTGCGTTTTCTTGTTATTATCTCCCTCCATTAATCTTCTTGGGATGAGTAAATCAACTGCTCATTTGAAACCCTATAATATAGGATTGTTACGGACAATATTCAATATTCTCTAACTTACATGTTTGTATTGTACTTAAAACTTAAATCAGCCTAAAGGACGAATATTGGATTTTTTTAGAGAATTTTGACTTTGTTGTTGACATGTTTTTGTATACAATGGCGACTCGATAAATTCGATAAGTGGCGCAAAAACGTACAAATGTTTTAAAATGTCTAAAAAATCTATTTACATATGAAAATTATTTTTTCTTTTAATTCGGATTAGATTTAGGCCATTATCTTTAACCCCTTACCAGCAATGAGCACCATTTGGGGATCTTTTAAAATGAAACTCACTACATGTTATCCCTTGTATTTACATTGAATTGCTTACATACATTGCATATGCAGAGGTATATTTTACAACACTTAGCCTTTAAAGTTTTTATTATTAGCCGTAAGAAGACACTTTCTGTCGTAATTTTACATTTCACGAGTAGAAAAATAATGACTATTTTGAAAAGTATTTTTTTATTATTTCTAATCAATATTATTTTTTAATGTTTTATACACATATATATTTGATGTTCTAGTTTCTATAAAAGCGACAACGGTAACTACTGAAATTTTACATAAGGAATAAATAAACTCCTAAGACACCTGTCTGTGCCAAAAATGTGCATTAAAAAAAATTGGCAGTTAATGGGTTAAAATAGAGCCAAAATTTAAGTTCAAAGAAGGCATTTAAATTATTTAAAATACGCTTTTAGGTTTCTTTTTTAGAAAGTCCGTGGCTCTACTGAATATACGAAGGTAGATTCTGCCGCATTAAGGGCTGAAAGAATTAAGCCAATTTTTAATTAAATAAAATAAATTCATAGCGAAATAGAATTTCCCTCGTTTTTTCACAATCTGACGGTTGTCGTTAATCTTGGGGTATCGTTAATCTTGAGGTATCGTATTCGATCTCCTACTTGCTGCTTCACTCAGGTAGGATGAGACAGAAGGTCAGTTTAATGTGGGAGACGAAACGCGTGCACCCGGGTCAGGTCCTAAAATAAACCAGCCACTGCATTTATTAGAATACGTATGATAAATTTTGGTTTCATTATGCGGGTTTGTCCGATAGAGTTCACATTTGTTTGCACCTGGTTTCTTAGGAAGACCTATGAAAATAAATCTGGTAAATTACAAGTCTGGGTTACACTTAAAAATTAATAAGTATTTTTTTGGGGGGGGGGGACTACTTAAATATACTGGTCCTCATGTAAAAGAAATAGGAGACATTTTTAGGGACAATAATTGTAGCAGATTATGTTAATCTGCTGCAATTATTTTCCTCCAAAATGTTTATGGTCGTTTCTGTAGTAGGATTTTTGCACCGAAACACCACCGGCCAATTGCTGTAGCTATCAACTATGATTAAATAGTAGAACCGGTCAATTGGTCCTGCATAATCTGCGTGTATTCTTGACCATGGACGATCAGTTTCAGGCCAAGGCTTATAAATGATTGGCGGTGCTTTAGCTGCTAAATTACAACCCTTGCACATTTCCATCATCTGAGTAATATCCTGGTCCATATTCTTCCAATATACATAGCTTCGCATTAGCGACTTCATTCTATTTTTACCCGGGTATCCCCTGTGAAAATCCTTTAGGATCCGCTTTTGTAAAGTTTTGGGGATTACAACCCTTTCGTTGTAAAGTAGAACATTATCGCATAGAGAAAAGCTGTCCGAAATTTTCTCATTTTTTTCTGCTATTTTTGCTTTTATTTCATTAATAAATTCGTCATTTTTGGCTTCATTTTTTATGTCTTGCAATGTGACTGGGAGGTTTCTGACTGTACAACATAGTACTGTCCTTATGTCCTCTTCATTTCTTAGGGATACGATTACCGTATCTCCCAATGGCTCTGTCTTTGTTGGTATAAGTCTCGACAGGCCATCGGCGTCTCCGATTCTTTTCGTTGGTAAATATTCCAATATGAAATTATAGTTCAGAAGAATCGTTCCCCATCTAAGTAGCCTATTTGCCGTGTACATCGGTAGACTTTTTTTTGAACCAAAAATTTTTATTAACGGTTTGTGATCCGTCTGCAGAGTAAAGTGTCTACCATAGACGTATCTATGGAATCTTGTTACTGCGAAGATAATTGCTAGAGCTTCCTTCTCAATTTGTGAATAGTTTTTCTCCGCTGGTAGTAGGGTTCGAGAAGCATGTGCGATAGGTTTTATTGTCCCATCTGGCATTTTATGTAATATACACGCTCCGACTCCGTAGGCGCTCGCGTCACTTGTTACAATAATCTCTAGTTTAGGATCATAGTGTGCCAAAAATAAATCCGATGTTAATGTCTTGATTATTTTTTCAAATGTTTCCTGGCATTGATCTGTCCACTGCCAAACTTTTTCTTTCTTCAGTAGTTCGTTCAATGGTGCGCGAAGTTTATGCATTTGAGGTATGAATTCCTGGTAGTAATTCACTAATCCAAGAAAACTTTGTAGTTCTGTTATGTTCTTAGGAACTGGCATTTTTTTAATTGTTGTAGACCTTCCAGGGTCTGGTCGTCTACCTTCTTGGTCTATTATATGGCCAAGATATTTAATTTCCTTCATGAAAAAATCACACTTATTTTCTTTCACTTTGAATCCGTAGCTTTGAATTCTCTTAAAACACTTCTTGTACATGTTGCCAGTGTTGTTCAACGCTTTTGCTATTAATCAATATGTCATCCAGATATACTATTGTGTATTCTAGTCCTGCCAGTATAGTATCCACTGTCTGCTGGAAAATAGCCGGCGCTACTTTAATTCTAAATGTTAGTCTTTGGTATCTGTACAATCCTTTGTGTGTGTTTATGCATAGTAGTTTTGAACTTTCTTCATCGACTGGAATTTGCAGCTAGGCCTCACATCAATTTTGAAAAATATTTTCCGCCATTTAATTTAGTGAATACTTCTTCAGGACTAGGTAGCGGATAGTGGTAGTCATTTATTGCTGCGTTCAAACCTGTAGAAAAATCAGCACAAACTCGAATTTCTCCTGATTTCTTCTTAACGTAGATCGTCGGTGCGGCCCATTTGCTGTACTCTACTTTTTTCAATATGCCCGTATTTTCGAGTCTAGATAATTCTTGGTCAATCTTTTCTAACGGTACACTCCTTTTTTTCTTGAAAATAGGTTGAACGTTATCCTTTATTTTGATATTAGCTGCCATTTTCTTGCATCTTCCGAGACCTGCCGAAAATACTTCGGGGAATTTGTCTGCCTCGGTTGATAAGCTTTTTACATTCTGGCAGTAAGTACTAATAGGTAAATCCCACAATTCGAATTCTTGCATCCAGTCTGTCCCGAATAGGATTTCGGTATTTCTTAAAACGTACATTTCTAGTTTTTTCGTCATTCCGTTAAATGTTACGTTTGTGATTATTTCACCCTCGAATTTTATCCTTCTTCCCGTAACTGATCTCGCAATTTTATCCGTTTTTAACATGACAGGTTTGTTCAGTTTTTTCCATGTTTTTAGGTTTATGATAGTTAAGTCTGAGCCAGAATCCAACTGTAACCTAACTTTTCTGTTTTGCATTTCAACTTGTACATATTTTCTTATATTAGTCTCATCTGTTTGGTCGGTCCTCATAATTCTTATTCTGCTTTCTTTTCTTTACTAACAGTGAGAACTTTTGTGACCAATTTTTTTACATGATAGACAAGTTTTAGCACGATATGTACAGTCTTTAACCCAATGCCAAGACCCACAACGATAGCATGGACTTGGTGGTAGTTTCTTTTTATGTTGATTATAATTAGAAAAATTTGTTTTACCTGTTCTTGAGGCGGGAAAATCAGTTAGGTTTGTTTGTGAGGAGGGAAAATTTGTTTGTCTTCGTACTTTGCGTATGTATGCTATGCCAGCTTGTTCTATGTCGTTAGAGTCTTTTTTTACGCTGACACATCTCTGGCAGTCTTCGGCTTGTTTTTGAATTGTCAGATCTTGTTCATTTTCCAATTTAGTAAGTATTCTACGTCTCATTTCTGCGTCTTTGGTTGAAACCAGACCTTGGACCTAAATTAAGCATTTGAAGTTGTCAGCGCTGAGTTCCGATAATTTAAAGTCGTCACAGTATTTATTAACAATGGATGCGAAAGTTACGTAATCTTCGCTATCCTCTTTTGTAAGGTTCATGCATTTCCATCTTTTATTATGAAATAGTGAAGTATTATGGCTGAAAAGTTCCGTTAGCAATTTTATAGATTCTTTGAACGTTAACTCGCTTGTTTTTCTGGGAAGGATATAATCAACGAATTTGGTATATTCGCCTGTGCCTAATTTTCTTAATAAAAGGCGTACTTTACGTGCGTCTGACCAATCTTTGCAGTCAAAATCATATAGATCTTCATACCTTCGGAAGTAATTTGCAAAAGTTTTATCTTCGTCGGGTGCGGACTTGAAATCTTCGATATTACTCCAAATAGCGTCTTGAGAGAGAACTGATTCGTTCTCAGGTTTTTGCTCCTTATTTGCCATTGCACGTATCAATAATTCTTGCATTTCCAGATATCTTTGCTGCTGTTCGAACTGGATTTTGATAAGTTCCATAATGGTTGACTTAAAATTTTCCATGTTAACGTATTTTTTTTTCTAATCTGATATTCTGTAGTCTGTGCTCGCAAAAAAAACTTTCCTTTGTTGTCAGTGAAATTTGATATCAAGAAAAGAAAATTTTTCTTTTCTTTTTTTATTTTTTTTTAATTTTTTTTTTAGAATTTAATCGTCGTCCACTGTTACGTACGACGGATAGCAAAAAAAAAAAAAAAAAAGAAAAAGAAAAGATATGTCCTCCGAGTAGGGAGTTTATTTTTATTTAAGGGTTTTCCACGTCGCCACTTGTTATGTGTGACGTATAGCAAAAAAAATAAGTCCTCCGTGTATAGAGTTCGTATTTCCTTTTTAGGGGTTTCTACGTCGTCACTTGCTATGTTGATGAGAGAGGATTTTGTTGTTTGTTCTTCACGCGTGAGTTCGAATCTTCGTCGCCACTCGTTATGCGCGACGGATAGCAAAAAAGGTATGTCCTCCGCGTAGAGAGTAGGTTTCCTCGTTACCACTGTTATGCTCCGGTTCCTTGTACCACCAATAAAGAAGAACTCGAACACGGATATGGAATAACACAGATATATTACAAACAGGAATATATACAGAGAAGTAGAAAGTGTTAGTATGAACAATCAGGTTTAGGAGCAATTGTCTGAACGCGATTCTGTTTCTGACTGCCTCTGACTCGACTGACTGACTGACTCGCTCGCTCGCTCGCTGTGACTGACTGACGGACTTCACTCCAGACTTCAGATTGAACTCCTTGCTTCCTCTTGAGGCGCAGTATTTATTACGTATGGAATAGTCCATTATGCTATCATGGGTAAGGTTCCATAACAGATTGTTAATTTTAACGTCGCCAAAACAAAACTTCTTTCTGATAATAATGAGAGAATCCTTTCTGGTTTCCATCATCATGGCTGATGGTAACCTCCAGAAGAATTCGCCTCCTCCGACTAACGTTTTCCGCTGAGATGAACTGGAAAGATTATATTGAATACAATTTTTTAGTTTGCTGCTAGTTGGTTCAATGTCTCGTGAAAGACAATATTTCTCTCTAGAATTTATTTTACATGTTTATAAGTCTAACTTTCGACTATACTTCGAATACTGCCACATATGGTCTGGTGCTTCTGTTATATTTTTAGAGATGCTTAATAAAATTTAAAGAAAAATCTGCAATGTTATTGGACTTGAACTGGCATCATGGCTTCAGTTTCCTTCCCATCGCTGTAATGTAGCCTTACTCTACCTTTTATAATAAATACTTTTATGGTAATTATTCTGATGAACTTAGCTCTATGGTACGTAGACTTCATAAATTTAAGCGCAGTACTAGATTGGCGGGTAGGTCTCATCATTTTACTGTTGAAATTTCAAGATATAACTGTAAATTCAAAGCTAACAGTTTCATCTCAAGCACTTCTCGTTCATTTTAAAAATATTTAATGAAATGTCACTCGTTATGCACCGTATTCTTGATTCACCTCCTTTTATTTTTTCCTTCACCTGAATAATGTTTTCTTTTTCGTATTCTCTAACAGTCATTAAACCCTTGTGTCTAAGTGGCGTTATTGCTTTGTTTGGGGTGAAATGATATATAATTATATACGGTGTGCTTTGACTTCCCTTCTACAGTGTGTGTCGATGACCAAGAAAAGTTGAATAGTGCCTTTAAGCATAGATCTTTCTCTGACTTTTGAAAATGGACATATCTGCCCAGTTTCTTGTCCTAACGTGAACAAAGCAGTGAGATCAAGTTGAGATCATAGACAAGGAACACCATTGGAAAATTCGTAAACTTAAGGAATCAGCACATATGCGAGGCCACAAAAATCTCCTGAGCCGACCAAGCATAGAAATGAATACAATATGGGAACCAGTAATAAGGAGTGCCAGAGAAAAGCGATAATAACAACAAAAATTGCAATATGAGCATTGGTAAAAAATGAAATGATAACAGAAAAAATTGCAGTATGAGCACTGGTAAAAATGAGTTGCTGAAGACATTAGGTTTATAATACCCAGAAATTCATACACCGATGTCCTCAAGGACACATGATACAGTGGATAAAGGCGTTAGTTAGATTCAGTGACAGAACCCAAAGAGTGTGAGTTCAATACCTGGTTAAGGCGGTGGAGAACTTTCAGAGGGAAATTAACAGGAGATAACTGATAACTGACATTCATTAGACATGACACGTGGAACAGTCTACCCCAGTGAGCGAAATAAAGGGTTCAGTTCGACATTCCAACCAGGTGAAGAAGGCCGGAGCGTACAACGGCCGAAACGTTGTAATAAATATGGCGACAAAGATGAGGACAATAGTCCGAATAATGTAAATAATATACTACATGAAATTTAAAACCTCAACCCTAATTGTCCAAAATTACTCTCCCAAATTATTCTTCAATAAAACCAAAGCAGTGTACATGTTTACATAATCTGTTTCCAGAGTGTTTCTTACATAATAATCCTAGCACATACATCGGAAACACACCATAACTCTCTCACGTCGTTTTACATACCATCTTAATGACACCAATGCCATAAAAAGAATCACCTTATAAGAACATACTGTACCACTAATAACACATTAAAATCCACCGAAATAAGAAAAATCCTAATCCACAATAACATAATCCTCTACAAAAACAATTGCAAATAACACTTACAAATTCTTGAAGCCATCACAATTAAAAACCAAAAATCCAACATAAATAAAATAGGATTTAATACTGGCAGAAACAAATATATTTAATAACCCTTCAAATAATAAATACCAACTCCCCTCCAAATTGCTAATGAACTAATCCAACAACACTGCCTGCATACCCCAAAATATTATCTATAAAAATAAAAAGCAACCTACTTCAAAACAAAAGCATACAACCATGATGAATGTCGACGACAACTGAAAGCGCTCGGCAAAACATCAAGGACTAGGCACTTTTTTTAACAACTTAGACTCCAAAACAAAAAAAAAATCGAAAGAAAGATTATTAAACGGAATAGTTCCGTAGTCTTAATGGCATATGCCACTGTAATACATACATATATATATATATATATATATATGTATATATATATATATATATATATAAATATGTGTGTGTGTGTGTGTTGTTCGGACTGTTACTTAATTTACTTTATTGTCATGTTCACGACGTTTCAGCCGTTATACCCTCTGACCTTCATCAGGTATATGTAATTTCAAACTGAATCTTTTATCTTAATCCCCACCTCGGATAGATTGTTCTAGATCCACGTGTCATGCCCCTTCCAGATGTCTCAGTTATTTCCCTTTAACTCAACTCAAGTTTTTGTTTATCACCGCTATAGCCAGATATTGAATTCACAACTCCAACTATGTAAATAATGTAAATAATTACAGTACCTCTTCTTAGCAATATATATATATAATGATACTTCCTGACGAACGGACGGAGTGATTTCTGTCTACGAAACTCTACACCAATAAGCTAAGAGACAAACTTTATATATATATACATAAAGAAATATAGTCTTAAGGTGTGCTATATTTATGGAATAAAGTGCTCAATATCAGAGATAGAGCGTGTGTAAATATAAAAGTGAACATAGAAGTCAACACTTAGAGGCGACAGTCTGTTTCATGCTATATGCAATCGTCAGGCCACATATGCTGTTATTTTTTTCGGCTATTTATACCAAAATAAATTATTAAACAAAAGATCCGAACTCATCTCAAAATGCAGACATGAAAATAAATTTTTACTACGTAACCTAAAAAATTAAAAACGGAAAAAATAAAATAAAAACAAATAAATATACTAATAAACAAAATAACAAAAAAAAAAATAGAAATAAAACATAAAAAAATACTATGTTACTTAAAAATCGAAAACCGAAAAGAGAAAATATACAAGTAAAATAAATTAACCTAAATTCATCCAAGTAAATAAATAAACAAACCAATCCCAAATAAAGATAATCAATTAAAAACTGTTCCCGCCAAAATAATACTTAGAATGAACTACAACAATCAGCCCCAAAACTGAACAAATAGCTTTAATTAAATTCCCAAACCAAACCAAAACTGTTAAATAAGTGATATAAACAAATTTTTACTACGTTAATAAATAAATAAATGAATAAATAAAATAAGAAACAAAAATAAAAACAAGCAATATAATTTGACCTAAATAGATAAACAAACGACTTCCGGTGAAATAACCGCCATAACAGAATACCCACAATGCACCACTAACCCGTATATATATAAATAGCCGAGAAAAATAACAGCATATGTGGCCTGACGATTGCATATAGCATGAAACAGACTGTCGCCTCTAAGTGTTGACTTCTATGTTCACTTTTATATATATATATATATATATATATATATATATATATATATATATATATATATATGTAGTAATGTATATTTGGGCAGCAAACAATCTTTCAAATATCTTTCATTGAAATCAGCTGACAAGGAAGCTTAATTAATCTTTTATTGTGTTTTTACAGCATTCTAACATTTTTCCGTTTTATTGGGGGTTAAAGAAAATAAAAATATCCGTAGTTGTTATAATTGCGAGCGCTTTTGGCCAGTTATATAGCCATTATCAATGATGTTGTTTTCGTATGATAAGTTTTATGTGTGTCTTCTACACAGGAGTTTAGCTTTGTTGAGATATGCGAAGAAGTGTGTACCTTTTTCGGCGGTCAGGTGTTATGCGTGACTGTTTACTTGGGAATCACTTCTAATTTTAGAAAACCTTTAACACAGCCTCTATATATTAATGTATATTTGGGCAGTAACCTTCCTTTTAAGCATCTTTCGTTAAATATAGCAGACAAGGAAGATTTAATTAGTTTTTCCAGCATACTTTACGTTTTACTATCTTACTCCTACAAAATGGAAAAACGTAAGAATTCTAAAAAAATTAAATAAAATTAATTAAATCTTCCTTGTCTGCCATATTTAACGATATATATATATATATATATATATATATATATATATATATATATATATATATATATAGTGACATTTCCAATCTTGTATATTTATTTTTCTGTTACAGATGCAAGAAGGGAAATTATGTAGAAGAAACCGGATTAGACTTCCGTTTACGTTCAATAACCATAAGAAAAGCATCAAGGACAACAACAACAATTCCCGGTCTCCGAACACTTCAACCAACACTGTCATAACATCGACGATGTCGGGTCCATGCTTCTGGAGTCTGGGTTTGTTAGCCAGGAAGCCAGACGTAAATTAGAATTGAATCCTAAAAATAAATTCCGACATAAAAAGGACTAAACAGAGATTTGGGTTCATGCAGAGAATATAATTTCCACAAGGAAACCCATTATCAGCAACACCATTCCTCGAATGTGTAGGCCCATTACCCACATTTTAAATCTAAATTCTCAACAGCCATCTCCTACCTGCTATGTTATTAAGTTCTAACACCTATGCTTTTTCCCCATTACACACTATCCAGTAAAAAAAGTGTTGCCATGTACACGGAGGGCTATTTCCCAATCACCCTCTCCTATACCATCTTGGGTTTAACAACTATAGTTCCTTTACATAAAAGCTTATGTAAGGAGTGAGGAAAGCTTGTGTAGATACACATTATTCTTGTATTATGCTTTCATATATTTACCTATGTGGAGATTTATAAGCTTGTGTGGTAGCTTGGGTATATTCCAACGCCTTGTTATAGTGTTGTAACCAAGAAAGGGTTACTGAATGAGGAATAACCAAAACGGACGTTGAAAATGGAATGGTAATTTTTATAACATCAACAAAATACAATACTCGCCAGCGGCATGAAGTAGGTAAACCCCTACTAGTGGTGAACTACTTAGACAGCATATTACCCCCACTTACATTAGTTAAGGTATATAACATTATGTATGAGAGAGTGTATGAGTGAACAAGTGAGAATAAAATGAAACACGTAAAAATTTAATGAAAGTTATTTTCATCAATAAAATTAGGAGTACTATTTGGAATGCCAAACGGGACACAGGCAACCCACTGGCCACAACAATCCAATAACTTTTCCGTATCTAAGCAGAAATAAGGCATTTTCATCTATGCTCGGATTTATTACAAAATTTAGCAAAAATGTCAGTCAGTTAAGTGCCATACTTAATATACGCTTGGGCGATCATGTCTCTTTCAATTCATGATTGATGAGACAGATGATATTAGGGCAGTAGGTTGCCATTTCTTTTAGGAAAGGTGAGATTGGGAAAAAACTGGGGCATAGATTTATATTTTGATAAGAATCGATATATATATATATATATATATATATATATATATATATATATATATATATATATATATATATAGTCGGCCAGCTGGTGTATTCTGGTACACTTGATGTATTTTAGTTTATCAACTGATGTATCTACTTACATTTATATCTTGGTCAACCCATGAACATTTCAGCCGACACTCGTAGGTGTATCACAAGGACGAGATTAAAGAGAACTTGGTAAGAATGGAACTTATTATTCAATCGTAACTGACTGCGCGTGACAAACATGTCGAAAGTCCTTGGGTGTGTGTGAATCTATACTTTAGAGAGGAGTCATTTTTGAAGGCCACACTTCCTAAGGATTTTTATTATTATTATTATTAATATAATAATTCCTTCGTTATTAAGAATCAGTGATATGTCAATTGAACATAGGAACTTTTGGTTATCAGCTATTGTTTTTAACCTCAGAGCTACGCCATGCACGCGCGAGTTGTCGCTTGTGGAAAATGAAACAAAAAAGTAAACATTTAATATGAATTAATATTTACTTGAGCAAAAGGGAACGCGAAATACTCTTGTGATATTTTAATGTTTCGGTTTCAAACATGCTAACTCTCTTTTAAATAAGCACAAACATTTTTACAAATCCCTGAAACACAAATAAACGAATGAATACAGTTTTTGGCACTTCTCGGCAGCGAAATCTCGTTCGGACGTGGACTTGTAGAGAAAATCAAATCAATGCATTTTTGCTATTTGTATAATTCGAATCTAAACACAATGAAATCCAATTTCCATAAACGCTCATTTAAGCTGAAAAATTACCCCCCCACACTTTCCTCTTTCTTTTCTTCCTCGTTTTTGTTAAGCGTCCATCTTACTCCGACCTTCGTACGTGTCCTTCTCTAATCTACTCCTACCATTTTACTTTCCCTTTTCTTCTACTCCTAACTTCTATTTTCCCTCTACTCCTACCTTCTTTCTTTTGTGCTCTTTCTTCTACTCCTACCTTTTAGTTTCCTTTCTCTTCCTTCTCACTCCAACCTTCTTACTTATTCTTCTCTTTCTTCCACTCCTACCTTCTTATTTTCCCTTCTCTTCCTTCTACTCCTACCTTCTTATAGTTCTTTTCCTTTTACTTCGAACTTCTATTTTTCCTTTCTGCTCCTACCATCTTACTTTTGTTTCTCTTCCTTCTACCCCTAACTTCTATTTTCCGTTTACTTTTACTACTACCTTCTTTCTTCTACTCCTACCTTTTTAGTTGAGCTTCTCTTCCTTCCACTCCTACTTTCTTTCTTTACCTTCTCTTCCTTCTACTCCTACCGTTTTACTTTCTCTTCTATACCTGCTCTTTCCTTTTAAAATTGCAGCCGATCATTTTTCAAGAAGAACAAAAAGGACCAGTAAATAATTTCTCGGCTTTTATGAATTTTCAGAACGGAAAATACGCGAGTACGCATTACCGTAATTTCCCTTGCACGTGATAAGAATGTGATATAAAATGAAAGACGCACAAACATGCATTCATATATATATATATATATATATATATATATATATATATATATATATGAAGTGGAGAGAGAGACAACATGGATATTTAAACATATGGAGAATTATGAGAAACTCCATATGTACATATATCAAATGCGTACTAAAAATGCAAGTATTACTTTACTTGCCGATGCACACAGACACACACACATACTACGAACGAATAGTGTGCGTACAATTGGGTAAACGCGCAACTCTTTTCAAAAGTACACTTTTTTTTTTCAATTTTTAAACAGAATTCACTTATATAATCTGCCAGCCATCGATGCTTACGTGAACTTGTGACGCACGGTTACATGATTATAATCTCAAATAAAATTCCATGTTCTTCGGGTAATTCTATTCCACTTTGAATAAATTTCAAGAAAGCTGAAACAAAGCGACTAAATTCTTCGTCGAATTCAACCGTATTTGTTTTTATATCAATGCACTTGCCATACACACTCATATGAGAGAACGTAGTTTTAAGTTATGATATATTTATGGTAAAAATGCTCAATATCCAAGTTATAGAGTCTGCATATATAAGTGTGAACGCAGGTGTCAACACAGAATGGAGACAGTTTCCCGATTGAACGCTATTTATTGTTGATACTCACTGAAGAGTGGACGGACTGATTACCGGAGGGGCTGTCTTAATATTAAACTTGATACTTGGTTAACTTTAGAAATTGAAATTTTAAATTTTAAATTCAACTGTTAACTTAAATTTAATTCTTATATTGATTTTGAATTTAATCTAATCTTAACTTTAATGTACTAATAGTTTGTACTCATACTAGAGTATGTCATTATATTATTTTAATTACCATATACTTATATTCTGATTGGTCATCATAGGTTACATAACAAAGTTTCCCCTACTGAGGAGATTTGGTTGGCTTTTGAACTCTTAAAATCGTTTATTTTCCATTCAACTTCATCACATGATAAGACACCAGCAGTGTTGAAACAAAATGGCAAATTTGTAGTGATTGTATAACATGTATATATTAGCAATGTGAATATATATATATATATATATATATATATATATATATATATATATATATATATATATATGAAAAAATAATAAGAAAAGATAATAGGAAAACTGTTGTTTTAGCCGACACGTTTCGTCCAATATGGACTTTTTCAAAGCAAAAAAAAAAAAACGAAATGAATTTATTGAAACAAGGTATCTATAAATAGCAAACAAAAGCTACACGTACACACAAACACAGACATATATGATAAAACTGATATATATATATATATATATATATATATATATATATATATATATATATGATAAAATTGTAGTTTTAAGGCATGCTATATTAAAGTGCTCATTATCAGGGACAGAGCGTATGTAAATATAAAAATGAACATTGACGACAACACCCAGCAGCGATAGCATGTTTCATACTTAAACGCCATCTTCAGGCCATGTGTGTTATGTTTTGGCTAGACAATTTATATATGCTGTCAATGGTGCATTATGGGGTAAAGAGATCTGTTGTATTATCCTAAAGATTATTGAGTGGGCGGTAAGGATTATCTGTCAAATTATTCTAGAGGCTATTAAGAAGAAATAATTATGGATCCGAATGCAGTTATTTGGAGCTTTTTTTTTAGTGTTTTTTGTTAATTTAAAAAAAAATGATTATTTCTTATTGATTGTTATTATTACGTTCGTTTGTGTTCGTAGTTTGTTAATTTATTTATTATTTACTTAGTTTTGTTTCTTTATTTATGAATAAGAAGATTTAGTTATACGGTATATTTAGGCAGTAAATATTCATTCAAACAACTTTAATTAAAAAGAAACGACATGGTCTGTCTGTTTAATTTTTTATTGTATTTTTCCAATGTTTGGATGATGTGTTTAGTATTGAATAAACTGTCCAAAGTTCATATTTTGTTATTTTTGTTCAAGTACTTTCGTCTATTAAACAGACACACCATTTGTTCTTGATTATGACTGAGATACTGAGGATAACACCAATCCGTGTAAAAACAAATTATTATCTAGTAAATATTAGGTTGGTGCAAAAATAATGACGTAATAATGTCGTTTTTTGACGTTTACGTCAAAATACGACATTATTACGTCATTATTTTTGCACCAACCTAATAAGTAAATTGGAGGCACGGATTGAGAAATGGGAGAGCCAAGTTCGAATTCCAGTCGAATCCATTGCATTCACTTACGTGCTAATACCCTTGAGAAATGTATGAATCCTCTTCTTATCCCCCCACCTATGGGTAAATATAAGGATGGTGTGGAGGATGGTAAGTTATCAAATTGCTTAGTATTAGTGTTAAAACCAATTTACCTGTCAGGGCGTATTCCAGTCAACACAAGACGATTGGCCTCTTTCCGAAAAGACAATTCTCCAAGAGATTTGTATAATTTAAGATGTCACTGCGGTTCAAAGTCAACACCGATGATGCGAGAGTGTAATCGTGAGCAAAAATTTATGTCGGTTGATTTTCACTTAACTAAGTTTTCCTCTATTGTGTAAATCCTATTTATATAGATATCTCTCTTTCTCCCCCCCTCTCTCTCTCTTTATGTATATATATATATATATATATATATATATATATATATATATATATAGATTCTTTAATATTTAAGATGCTTTTACTCATTCTATTAACTTCCACTGGCTAAAACGTCTCTCTTCCATGTGGTCTACATAGCAACACTTGACCGTCACCCATGAAATCACTTATGGATATCTCTCTTTCTCTTTCCTCTCTCTCTCTCTCTCTCTCTCTCTCTATATATATATATATATATATATATATATATATATATATGGATATATGGTGTATCAAAAATACTTTTATAAACTTTGATGTTGGCTTCCTTACACCCAAACAAAGACAAAAGTCCACACAAACATATGTCCGAAAATGTAGAATGTGTTATTCTTGGTCACGCGTACGAGTGGATCTAGGTCTTCCTTGATCCATAGTTTGTGGTGTCACGGATCCTGTCACAACAACCTGAAGATAAACAGCTGTAAAGGCTGGATAACCCGGCTGTCTTCGGTCTGCAAACAAAATCGTGCTGTCTTACGTCCATTATCATTCGCGCAGGCATATGTAAAGCTCAGATCTGCCTGCTTACGCTATGAATATCCTGCCATTATTAAACGGAACACGTTAAACATTGAAGACAGACTAGCAACAAATGTACACGAATGACAAATGTAACCCAATCTATTTGCCAACACAGCGCCATCTATCAGAAACTTACTTAAAACTTAATAACTTAAAAATGAAGGATTTGTGGACATATGTTTATATGGAATTTTGCCCTAGTTTTGGCGTGAGGAACCCACCCCCAAAATTTGTAGAAGTGTTTTGATATATATATATATATACATATATATATATATATATATATATATAGGTATATTCGAAATACTATATATATATATATATATATAGGTATATCCAAAATACTATATATATATATATATATATATATATATATATATATATAATCTATCATAATTTAATCTATAATTAATCTTTTAATATATATTATTCTATCTAATCTTTTAGAAGTTAATCTATAATTAATTTATATAATCATTAAATTTAATCTAAATTTTAATCTATAATTTTACCTTTTATGAATCTATATAAATTTTTCCCCTTATATTTAAAAATTGTTTTGGGAATCTTATCTTTTTATTCTAATTCTTCTATTATTAAATTATTATCTTGTTCATCTTGTTTATACACAAATAATGTTTTAATTAGCTTTTATTATTATAATATTAAATTCCTTTTTATGATATTAAAATCAAAAAAATAGTATTATATCAAATTCTAAAATTACTTTAATCTACAACCTTAAAACTCTTTCTTAACTTTAACGATTATAATTTTTTGATGTAATTTTTCCCTTTAAATATAGGTCAATATTAATTTTCAACTGTTTTTAACTTCCGTCTAGATTTGTATGTACATCTAGTCATCCAGTTTCCTCCCTATTTCTTGTATCCCATTCACTACTTTTGGTTTTGATTTTCCGTTTTTTCTACCCTCTTTTTAAATTCCTTTTCCTTTATTTGCGGCTTTTCATCTTCCTTCCTATCACTTTTAATTCTTAATTTAAAAAACGTTACGATTCATTTTTTTTATCAAATATTTTGGTATTGACAAGCTCCAGGGAATTTCTTGAGGAGAGAAATTTCTCTAAGAGCGAAATGGCCATCTAAATTGCGCACAATTGAATTTCATTTATATGTAATTCACACACACACACACACACACACACACACACACACACACACACACACACACACACATATTAATCATATCGCAACAAAGCAGTAAAGCTACTACGACACAAGGGGTAACTGAACGCGAAAGAAGAAAAAAGTGAAACACTAGGGCGCGAGAAGAATAGAAGAGTAATCAAGAAGACGGTAGATAGCGATAAGCCAGAAGTGAGTTCCACAAACAAGAATTGCGAGAGAGGAAACTGTTAGCATAGAACTTACGGTCACATCTCGCCAATTCAATTCTAAACGGATGAGACCTTCCCGGCAATCACGTACTTCGCTTAAATTCATAAAGTCTAGCAAAGAGTTCACCCGAAAAATTACATTGAAAGTATTTCTACAAAAAGCGCAGGAAAGGTATGTTACAGCGGTGGAAAAGTGGTTGAAGCCGAAAGGCCAGGTCAAGACCAATAATATTGCTGATTCTACTTTAGAGTTTATCAAGAATCTCTAAATATACAGCAAGTACCATATGTAGCAGCAATATTCAAAGTATGGGCGAATCGTAAAATGACACAGTGAACTGACTTTCTTAACAGCAGACCTAGCAATGGATTCAATATAATTTTTTCACTTCATATCAGCTGAGAATGTTTGACCGAGAAGGTGCAACGAGTCTCTCTTCTGGAGGTTAGCATCGGCCATGCTGATAAAACGCAGGAAGAGGTCATTCAGGTCAGATACCAGATAGAAGTTTCGTTTTGGAGGCGTTAAAATTAACAAGCCATTTCTTGCGCCAGTTAACAGCGAACTGTAGTTCATTTTTTTAGAACGCCTATCTTTTTTTTTCTTTATCGAACTGATATATTGTTTTATAATTCCTGATTCGCCTACATCATGCCTGCCTCCATCAAAGTACTGGTTACTGAATGAACAGAAAACACAATCCACACGACTGATGACAATTTTAATACTAGTCCAATCTCTTTAATCCGGCAGCTCCCATGGTCCGGTAGTTTTTTGCATCAGCCGCCATTAGTCCGTTGAACGGCTAGGAGTGAGAACGCCACAAGTTGTTTATAACTTCCCACGGCAGCCGACAGCAGTAGAGTGTTTTGGTCATACGGTCTTGCTCTTTTCTAATATATATAGCTGCATATTTACTAATTCAAGAGAATAAATATAAATTACTTTTTGCTTTTAGGCTTGTTTAGAAGTATTAATGATTGTTTTATTTCCTGGGTTAAGATTTGGTAACAGACCAATATATATATATATATACATATATATATATATATATATATATAAACATAAAACATTAGGCAGCATATAATTTACATACAAAGAAATAATCACACATAGAATCAATCAGAAATATTAATGCCATTAATGGTGACGTCCCTCACTAGAGACATAATATATGCATTAAAATACTGTTAATCCATAGAGTGAAGTGATCCTCGTCGAAACTATTGATGTCTCTAGTTTTCAGTTTATTTAATGTTAAAATGCTAGTACTTACGAATAGTCCTCTATTATAGTACTAGCATTTTAACATCAAATAAACTGAAAACTACCGACATCTATGGTTTCGACGAGGATCACTTCACTCTATGGATTAACAGTATTTTAATGCATATATTATGTTTCTAGTGACGAATGTCACCATTAATGGCATTAATATTTCTGATTGATTCTATGTGTGATTATTTCTTTGTATATATATATATATATATATATATATATATATATGTAGAATAAACTGGTAACACAATGTTTACATAGGGTTTATTTAGGGGTGAATTCTCTTGTCAGGCAACATCTGTAGTTCGGAAGTGGCCTGGTACAAAGAGCACCGGATTAAAGAGGTGAAACTGCGTATATAAAATGAATACACCCCCTAGAACAGGGTTGGCGAACCATCGACCCGCGGGTCATGACCCGCCATCAACATTAGAGTGATCCACGAGGAGCTGGTGAAATAACATCATGAAATTACGATCTTGCAAGTTTTGATTGTGGCTTGTGGTATACTTAAACACATCCAGCTGATACGTTGTTTTATAACGTTTTCTACACTTGTCTCGGAAGGTTTTTTTTGTCTCTCTTTGTATTTTGTCAGTTGTTGTCACATCTATTTATAGTGTCTGCTCGGATAATTTAAAATTTGTGGCTATTCTGAATTCATTTCTTTTTACATTGTAAAAATAAGTCAATAGAGTGGCCATAAGAAAAAGAAAAGAAATAAGTTCAGAATAGAGTGGAAGTCTTTACAAAAGTGAAGAGAAAAACATGGCGTTATTGAACAAAACAAAGCATGCTTTTTGCTGTATATACAAGATGTCATTTGTTGCACGCTCAGATAATATTAAGCGCCATTTTGAAAGCAATTATCAGAATTTATGCTCAATGACAGGTGAAGAAATAAATAAAATCAATCGCAGAGAAGTAAAGCAACAGGAGCAACAATATGATAATTTCAAAAGTATGTTTAAAACCAAAAGCCATATTACTGCAGCCATTTTTCAGTTATCCTCGACTATCGCTAAATACGAGAAGCCACTCTCGGATGGCAACTATTTAAAAGAGGCCATTTTTAACGACTCACATTTTTGTTTCGAAATTTTCAGAATAAAGATGAGATCCTTAAAAGGATTAATGAGGTGCCAGTCGATTTTAATAAATCAAAGAGAGAATCATTTCTATGGACAAAGATGTAACTGATCAACTTGTACTAGATTTGAAAAAAAACGCAGGTATGTTTTCAATTTGTTTAGATGAAAGTACAGACATTATATCAATTGCTCGTTTTGCAGTTATTGCAATTTTTACTTCCGGAAATATAACGAAGAAAGAACTGATCAAATTGTTGACACTTTCAGAGAAAACTATAGGGCAAAATATTATTGATGAATTGTAGAAGGAATTTATTCAACTTGGCAATTCGGGAATATAGTGTAGGAATATTATTATTATAGTAATTAAATAAAAATAAAATATAAAATAATAATAAAAAATTATAAATAAAATAAAACAATAATATAAAAACGTTGTATAAAATAAATTAACTCAAAAATAAAAATAATAAAAATACTCCCAGCATGCAGCAAAAACTGTTCCTGTCAGAAATACGGATATCCCACCAAAAGACGTTAAATTCAATCACGTTAAATTCATCATGAACCTTGGTACGGGCAACACGTGTTCAACTTCTCTCTGTGATATTGGTTGTAATACTATGGAATAAATTCTCCCTTTTATCACATGTGCCATGAAGCAATTGTAAATTAAAAAATACACACATCGATGCACACAAGAAAAATTGTATGAAATAAATATATAACAATATATATAAATATATAACAATATATATAAATATATAAATTGTATGAAATTAACATACAATTTATTATGCTTTCCTGTTATTTCTGTACGTTTGCTTTCCTTTCAAGTGTGTTTTTATCCCCGTGAACACAAGCCTAATTTCTGCTGCTATGATATGCGTGAATCT
The DNA here is from genome assembly GCA_963932145.1 of Acanthosepion lycidas. NCBI lineage: Eukaryota > Metazoa > Mollusca > Cephalopoda > Sepiida > Sepiidae > Acanthosepion > Acanthosepion lycidas. The sequence continues at coordinate 95,856,502 of OZ010590.1, forward strand.
CCCACAACATTTTGGTGACTGCCGAACAAACTATTCACCCACAGTAGTATGAATATAGTTCGGAAATATAGTGACAACAAATGGGGCTCCAAGCATGATTGGAAAACTGTTGAATTTGTTCAGTTAATGAAACAAGAAGTAAACCACAATTTATTTAAATTTCAAGAATCTAGTTTGAAAATATTACAAAATGTCATGTCTCTTGTAAAAAACTGAATTTTATAGCGGTTCATGTACTTAAACGTTAATACGACAAGGTATTGAATGAAGTTCGGTTTGTTTGTTTAACGGCATATCGACACCTTATGAGTCATTTAAACCCGAAATGTTATTCGCTTGTAAGCTTTAGTATATTTTCCAAAAATGTATTGCTGGTAATTTTTTCTGAGTATTTTTATAATTTTCATGTTTTGAGCCCTGTTTGGGGATTCACTATTTGCACATAGCTAGGACCCCATAGAAAGTGCTATGACACTGAATCAGGATAGACCTGCGAACAATAACAATTAAGAGGTGGTTCCATGTTGAATCAAGTTAACAACCAATTTTATGGTTTAACTATATATAACAATATCACGTGTTCAAGCCGTGGCCAAGTGTTAAACGATTTGTGGCGCTGCGAGGAGAAAGAAGACTTTTGTGAAAAAAAAAAAAAAAAAGAAACAAAAAAATGGAAATGAATAACCGGAAGTGATCGAAATTAAATGTTTAAGTGATTCCAATACTTTTGCAGATTAGCCACTTCTTTAAAATGGTTTAAATAAATATATTGCAAGGTAACTGAAGTGTTGTGCCAACGACGTTTAGGCATATTAAAACTTTCGAAAGGAAAACTAAATATTTTTTACAAGAGATCTGGAACAAAACATGATGAAATATTTTCCATTATTAAAAAAGCAAGTTTTTTAACCGAGAGTACGAAAAAGAGAGAGAGAGAGAAAAAAAAAAAAAAAAAAAAAACGTACACAAAAAAGTGTTCGTCGCTGAAAACGTGTTCTTCAAATGATGACAGACATTTATTTTCAGAGAGATTTTCTCAATTCTGGGTACGAGATACAACCTTACGTTTCATCCACTTCCTCCAATTAACTGTCCATGTCTGATTGGATTCATTTAAATAATTTGGAAATGGAATTAGCAGACTTCCAAGAAAGTTTATTTGGAAAGACTGAATTTCTCGAATTGACCCTGAACTTACAAGAAAAGGAAATAAAAAGAATGACAAGCATTTATTTTCCGAGAGATTTTCTCAATTCCGAGAACGAGGTACCATCTCACGCTTTATGCACGTCTTCCATATTATTCAATTTCATGATCTTAAGCTGTCCATATTTGATTGTCATCATTTAAATAATTTGGAAATGGAATAAGTAGACATCCAAGAAAGTGCTTTGGGAAAGACTGAATTTATGGAACTGACTCACAAATTACAAGAAAAAGATGTAAAACCGTCATTTACATTATTTGGACTATTTTCCTCATCTTTGTTGCTATATTTATCACAAAGTTTCAGCCGTTGTGCGCTCCGGCCTTCTTAAATAATTTGGAAATGGATTTAGTATACTTCAAGGAAGGTGGGAGTGTCCTTGAGGAAACATTGCACAGTGGATAAAGACGTTAGTTAGATCCAGTGACAATGCGCAAAGAGTGTGAGTTCAATACCTGGTTAAGGCAGTGGAGAACTTGGAGAGGGGAATTAGCAGGAAATAACTGATAACTGACATCCATTAGACATGGCACGTGGAACTAGAACAGTCTACCCCAGTGAGCGAAATAACGGATTTTCGACATTCCAATTACCTGAAGAAGGCCGAAGCGCACAACGGCCGAAACGTTGTGATAAATATGGCAACAAAGATGAGGATAATAGTCCCAATAATGTAAATAGTGTACATAATACCTCATCTCAGAAATATAGACAGATACTAAAACCATCATGTAAGAAAAGAAAATGAATTCTTAGAAATCTGAGTTGAGAATCTCCTTCTTGGAGAATGGCAGCACTTGCCTAACTCTTTTGCATCAATGAAAAAGTTGGTATTAGCAATGTTGACCATTTTTGGTTCTTCTTACTCATGTAAAAACGTTGTTTTTATCCCAGAACTATAGAGAATCAACGACCAGGAATCGCCTGGGTTTGACTATGAGTGCTGCATGTGTTAAGCTGAAGACAAGAACTTGTATAAAAAAAATTACAAGCTAATAAAAATGTTGTGCCGACGATGTTTGAACTTATTAAATCTTTCAATTGAAAACTAGAAATATTTTCAAGAGATCTGGAAGAAAACAGGCTGAAATATTTACAGTATTAAAGAAACACTTCAAGTTTTTCAATCGACAGTGCTGAGAACCTCCTTGCCGAACTCAATGAAAACGTTGACCATAACAACGTTGGCCATTTTTGGTTATTGCTACTCATGTGAAAAGTTGCAAATATAAAATCAACTTTTAAACTAAAAGAGAGCAAGAAGAAAGGATTAACTGTTACATGTAAGCAAGCATAGGAAGAGGGACAGAATAAAATACAATTTGCGAATTGAAGATGGAGGAATTGGGCAAGTACCGATATTTAACTATCTGGGAAATGCTGTAAACGACGTCGGAAAATGTGAAGTTGAGAGAAACATTCCAAAATCAAAATCACAGATGAAGAGGATACTCGAAATAATAGTAGTTCTACAGAAGGATTCCTTCTCTGCTATTTAACCCATAGATGGGGGTAATTATCAGTCACACCCGTGCAAAATTTATGCAAAACGCAGCAAGCAGTCCGCACACAAGTTAGAGAAAGACATTCGGTTTAGCACTGAAGGCGGGAGTTATAGCGATTTTCCAAGCGCAGCTTAGATGTGGAACAAGGCCGAAAGTATGATGCACCCAGTGAGGACCGAACTCACTACCCTGATGTAATTGTCCTAGCAAGACAAACTTGCAAACCATTACACCGCCTTGAAGTGCTGAAGGCGGGTGTTATATACAAGTTTTGCTTCTGCTAGATCAGAGATGACGAACCACTGAATTGCGAGTCATGAACTGACTCACCATCGACTTCTTAGTAGCCCACGAGAAGGAACAGTGAAATGACGTGATGAAATAGTTCTTGCTATGAACTACGTATATAAAATCGACTTGGTATGGATATGAGTGTTGCATGCGTTAGATTGTAGGCAAGAAAAATATGAAGCTGGAATTAAAACATTAATAATTTAGATGCAACATAAGATTATCATTAAAGTATTACGGGTAAGATAATTTTATTCACAAGAAATTTAAAAGTATACAAAAATGACTTGTCAACTATAAAATTTCGTCATCTTTGCCCTAGACCATATATCAGCTTTGATAACTGAGCTTGTGAGGATATCTCCCATACAGTTATTTTCGTTATATAACCTTTGGTAGCATAGTATTTACACTATATTAAAGATAGTACTAATTGTTATAACTACCTGTGTGTGTTGGTTAAATTAAAATCTTTAATATAGTGTAAATACTATGCTACCAAAGGTTGTATAACGAAGGGAACACGCACATTCTTATAACAATTAGTACTAATTTGGGCTATAAATGCGGCTACGTTTGCATCATGCCTACTCCATCAAATACAAAGGTTATTGAAGGAAGGAGGTCCGAAATCCAAATGTAAATGCCCAACTGTTGATGTGTGCCAATTCTAATATATGTCTATATACACACACCGAGGAGATCCAACACATTCATCGACCACGATGAACGAGTGTTTCTCCAGAGAGACCCTGTGCCTTGAGGGCCTATTGGGACGTAAACATAACACAGACCTTAAGTGGAACTTGTAGATGCTGGGAAAATTGTCGGTACACTATACCGCTCCAGTAATTATCTGGCTCCTTCTGCTATCCTCTGCCGTTACACGAGCCAAATCGGACCGAAAATGGATTACTGCTGCCATAAATGGACAGGAGCTCCCCAGGCTTCATTTTCCAGCGTACCAGCGCCCTTGTTAGTGAGGAATTATTGTCACAGACGAAACGTCGCAAGTTTCAGGCTGTTCTATCGCTATTTCCATGGAAAGTGTTCTAAGCTTCACGTCTAAGGATCGCCATACCACATACACTGTAGCGAACCACCCCCATTCTCTTCGTATTCGGTGGTTAAGATGAAATTTCCACTCGAGTAGCTTCTTTCCATGAACCACTGTTCCGATCATTACAATTTTAACCTGTTCCAGTTATCTTTCACACATAAAATCCGCCTCTTACTCTGTGTTATACACCGTACCTATGAACACTAATCAGTATATTGGAATCTATTGTAAGTGGGGGGTAATATGGTGTTTAAGTAGTCCACCACTAGCAGTGGTTTACCTACTTCACGACGCTGGTAAGTATCGTATTTTGTTGATATTGTAAAGATTACCATTTTATTTCCAACCTCGGGTTTGGTTATTCATCATTCAGTAACCCTTTCTAGGTTACAAAACTCTGTAACCCTCTACCTTGAGTGTCACTTAGGCCTTCTATAGTGTGAACATTATTGTAAAAATATATAAGATCGACTGCTTTGTGGGAGAGCTTTTAAATAGTTTAGAATTATTTTTATAGAAAGATAGCATGAAATCTTGGGATTTGTAAGATTCTCAAACGAATTACCCTTAACATTCACATTATGGAACACAGTCTTAAGTTACACTGGTCAGCAAATCTTTTTTAATCATCAGAAATAAAAGATTACTTTCCTTAGTCAATTTCTCATGCTGATTACAAATCGGAAGTCAGGTTTTTCTCTATCAGGTCACATTTTTATAGTACTAATATCTGTAGTTTGGGTACGTCATTTATGTACTTATAAATACAACTAATGCCATTTTCGTGACCATTTATTATACAAAATCAAATCTATTGTGTGCAATAGATATAAAGCTATAATAACCTTTATTGAATTACAAGATAAAATCTTTTGGATTTAGACTTTCTCTGATGCTTATTTTTACGTCTATCCTTGTATAACGTCTAACAGTAGTCAGCTAGCATTCTTTAATTCCTTGATATCGTTGATCCATCAATGCATTGACTTGATGATAGCGTTTACTTTGCTCACCAGACATTTCTTTAAGGCACTCTGCCAAAAAGGTCCAGATATGAATCAAGGAAATACAGTTTCAGTGACATCCGACAGCCCATTGTTGTAAAAGATCCTAGAAGATATTTTTACTTCATTTTTAAAATCTCTTGGTACCCAGAAAACTTTCAAAGATCCATTTAAAGGATGCCCCAAGCTTTAAGTTCAATCTCATCTCGAGTTCTGACGAAGTTGTTGCCCTTGACAAGTCCCTTTATCTGTGAACCCAATAATACGCCTTCCTTCAGTTTTGCCTCGATGATATTTGGGGAACTTGGCCATTAACATATTGAAAGCCCTCTGAGCTCTTCCTCGCGAGTATTTTCACATATTGTTTCATGAGCTCAAGCTTTATGGGAAGAGGAGGAAGAAAATTTTTCTGGCTTTAGTATTGGCTTACTCTGGACGTTGGAGATTTCCGTCTCATATGATTCTCTCTGAGACCATTCTGATTACATGTCATGCTTGGCTGTTTTACGACTATCCCCAAAGTATAAAAAAAGCAATATTTCATGAATCCCGACTGCATTTCTATTAACATCCCCATCACCTTTAAATCTCCATATATATTTCACTTGTATTTTGAATATTTTATAGCATCAAGGAATACGTGCATGTTGTCATAGAACTCCTTCATGAGCACTGAATGCCCTATGGAAATGGATGGTATTTTATTGCCGTTGTATAGTAGTACTGCCTTGCGTCTTCTTTTAGGTGGATAAGTGAATAAGGTCAATTCAGATGGAACGTTTTCTTGTTACAAACCGTCAAATAACTCATCACTGTTATTATAGAAACAAAGTGGTCCATCCACAGAGAAGCAAGAAGTGAATTCCTTGTTTCTCCTGAAATGACTCCTACAAGCATCATCCTCAAATAGACACTTTTCTTTGAGATGAGATGATAAAACTTCAGCTTGACCATTTTACAAGACCGAATCTTTAACCAAATCGTTTAACATTACTTGAACAAATTTCTGTGGTTCGTCTTCATTTTCATCAACGAAAACTGCACCCACTTCAATTATTTCCGCATTATTAGAAGTTTCCTTACAAAGTACCGCTTCGTCAGACATTTGAAGTCCATTTCCCGGTGGTATTGAAACAGAAAATTGAACATCATTGTGTATACTGGTCTTCTTGCTGATTCTAAGTTGGGGTACACAGTCATATGCTTGGTCTTAACTGTAAAGCCATATACATTAACTATGCAGAAATAAGAGTCTTTGAAATGAATGTTTGGTTCTCACCCCATAGTAGGTACTGCAAACGGCATTGCTCTCTTCGTTTTATTAATCCAATCCTTTAATCTATTAGAATAAGGCGAGCAGATGAAATGTGGCGCCCAACTTTTACCTTGATCTCCGAGTGGTCAACCAACCTACAACTGATCGATCTTTTTGATTTCAATTGTGATGATACGTTGCTGAGCTCTGGTGGTAAATAAACCACAGACATAATAAAATATATCAGGACTGTTCTTGCAATGCATTGACACCTTGAATAGAAGTTGTTGATGATGATGATGATGATGATGATGATGATGATGATGATGATGATGATGATGATATCTGGACATTGGACGGATAACGAGTATCTGACAAGTGATAAGAAAAAATATAATTCATGGAGATACCAAATATGTTTAATGGAATACTTTGTGAAAAAAAGTTTAAGTAAACCATAAAATATTTTAATAATTCATAAAATTACATAATACAACCAGTTAGTAATAAAATACAAATTACCTTTATGAATTTTACGGCTGGCAATGCCACTAATTGTGACGAATACAACGTAAACGTCTTTATTATATAATTTTTAAGTACCTAGTAATACTAAAAATTAATAATATTTTAAATATTCTAATACAGGATGTCCATAAAGGTCATGTGCACTTTAAAAAAATTATAACTTTATTTGTATTTGCGATAGAAATAATCTGTAAAAAATGTTATAAAGTTTAATGTACCTAGTTTTAAGTATAGCTAAAATAACTAATGTGATTTCAGGTATTACTGTAAATCACTTGGCAAATGTTTTCCGTGAACTACAAAATCGTATTACCTTTTGTATTGTTAATGATGGAGGACATGTGGCAAGTTAAATAAAATTTCAATAAAACCTTAACAAATATAGATTTACTTCTTTCTAATCCTTTTTACAAATTATTTCTATCGCAAATATAAATAAAGTTATAATTTTTTTAAAGTGCACACGAACTTTATGGACACACTGTATTTTACTGAATTTTACGTACTTTCGTTTTATAGTCTTACTTACGAAGACGCTTGTTGAGAAAATGTTAGAAAATTTCCAATGAATTTTAAATGTATTATAATTACCGTTCTTATTTTCTGATAATGTTGTGTATGGATGTCGGTATTTGCAAGAATCGTCACGTTTATGCACAAACAATAAAAATGTAAAATCTTTTGTTTATTTTGTTTATCTCACTAGAGAAACTGCGACTGATGGAAGAAATCCGATTATATTTTTGAAATCAGCAGACAAAATTACATATAAGGCAGCAGCTAACATTCCTGATGAAAATTGGCTGTTGACCAGTGTTATCAGCGCATTTTGGTAACATGTCTCTCGATATGGATGTGGGTAGACGGGTAAATACACCGCACACACATGCATACACACACACACACACACACACACAGAGTAGAACACTAAAAACAATAACCACAAATAGCTGCATAGGGATCCACAATTATTTCCACCCAATAGACCCAAGAATCATTTGAAATATAACCGTTATTCCCACACAATAACCGTTAGAATAATACGATAGACCTACACATAATCCACACTGACTATCATATATATAAACAGTCGAGGCAAATCACAACGCACATGGCCTGAAGATTGCATTTAAGCAAGAAACTGGCGCTGTAAGGTGTTAACTTCAATGTAACATTATATCAGGTTGGTGCAAAAATAATGACGTAATAATGTCGTTTTTGACGTCAAAAAATAGGTAAAAAAAACGACATTATTACGTCATTATTTTTGCACCAACTTAATATATATATATATATATATATAATGTGTATGTATATAAATATATAATGTGTGTATATATATATATATATATATATATATATATATATATATATATATATATATATATATATATATATAAGCAATTTTTATATATAGTATTTATATATTATATATGCGCTGTACTTATTGGAAAGAGCTCAATATATATATATATATATATATATATATTAAATATATACTTCAAGATACTGTCTCTTATGGTGAATAGCATTTTACACAATGATATTTTATGTGTAAATATTCTCAGACCGAGTATATATGTAGATGAGACAAAATGAATGAAAAGAGGAAAACCTATACTTAGTTTAGCTTTTTTTCATCCGACAGACTTTATCCAAGCAAATGTGATGATTTTATTTTGCAACAAGTATATATTTGAAAGTAACTCAATTTTTTTTTTAACTTAGCAACGCTCATAAATATTCATCAGGTTAACTGAAAGGTTTAGGTGTTAGATCCTAGATTACGTCATATAGCATATTCGAAAATAAATTTTTAAATTTAAAAACGCTCATAAATAATTTCAGTTAAACTGTTGAATATTTAAGCGTCTGTAAATTTAAAATTTATTTTCAAAGATGCTGTATGACATAATCTACGATCTAACGCCTAAACTTTTCAGTTAACCTGATGAATATTTATGAGCGTTCTTAAATTTAAATATTTTGAGCAACTCTCAAATATATACTTGTGGCAAAATAAAATCATCACATTTGTCTGTCGGATGAGGAAATGCATTGGCTAACACTAAGTATAGTTTTTCTCGTGTTCTTTCATTCATGACATTATATATATATATATATATATATATATATATATATATATATATATATATATATATATATATATATATTAATTTACATAACAGAGAAATCCAAAATTACCACATGAGTACAGACTACTTTTTCAACTAATGTCGAATGAGTCAGTCTTATTCAACTCAGACGGTGGACTGTATTCAGTATCGGAACTAAAATTTAAAATTTATAAAGACAGCAGTTGAAAATTTGATACAGAGCCAACCCATAACACACTAGACAGGACAGACTGCCTGCGTGGTGGTAAGGGTAGGGGGAAAGTTATCTGTTTTAAAAGGAAAGAAGCTACACAAATTCAACCCAGATATTAATCTTAAAACGCCAAATTATAAGAGTTATAAGAAAGATGGAATCAAACTAAAGGCCGAAAAAAAGGATTTTTATAAAATGAAATTTTAAATTATTAATTATATAAAAAATTGTTTATCATCCTTCCTTTCTATTACTCTCAACGTCGTGTGTTTGTTTATTTATTTTTGAAAATAATAATGTAGCGTTCTTTAGACTTTTCAAAAATGAAAAAAAAAAAAAATGTTAAGTAGTCATTTGATCAAAAATCGCTTGAGGATACCGTAAGGTTGAAACCAAGGTAGTGAATTCAACTGACCTGATTTTTAAAGTACAAAGCTCTACATGTTATTTTAAATTTTTTTTTAAACCCGTGTATTGAGCACTTTTTAATAATACTGTTTCCTCGTCTGATTCACCTCTGACCATTAACCTTTTATATATATATGACGTGCCTTAACCGACTCGGCCACAAAGGAGCACGTCAGCGTAAATGACGGTTCCGTATAGGATGCAGGTTTGATTCCTGTCAAAGGATGAATATTTTCTATGAAAATTTCTCGGACATTCAGGCCGGTAAATGTTATTTAATACTGATTATTATAAACAGAGCATTTACTTAAATACTTGTATCTATAAAAAGAACGTTAAACATAAAAATGTCTTTAATAAATAAATTGTCGGCCTTTGTCCATTTCTTAATGTATATATATATATATTGAGATTTGAAGAGATTTTCAAAAATGAGCTATCCAAACAAGGAGACCTCTAACTAACAACAACATTCCTTGGAGAGAGTGAGTCCCACTTCTTTGTTTAATCCTTCTCATTGAAAAAGGACACAGGCCTGTCCGAAAATTCCGACTTTAAAATCTTTCTCTTCGCGTTTTACTTTTAGTCAAAAGGCTAATATGTAATAAATATTATCAATCTTATTGCCAATATTGTTATTCTGTTGTCTTTATTCCTCAAATTCCATTAACCGGCCTATTAAATCCACACATCCACACACACACACACATATATATATATAATATGAAATGGACAAAGTCCGACAATTATTTTAAGGCATTTTTATGTTTATACATTCTTTTTATAGATACAAATATTTAAGTATATGCTCTGTTTTATAATAAACAGTATTAAACAACATTTACCGGCCTGAATGTCCGGAGAATCGTACGATTAGCAAGGTCGATTTTACTGCTTTTAAACTTCAATCTTCCATGAATCTCTCACGTACATTCATATCTGCTCAAAGCGAATCCACATGTAAACAAATGAAGTCACACATTATGAAATGGACAAAGTCCGACAATTATTTTAATTGCCAATCGAACTATCCTCCGTGGCTCGATCGGTTAAGGTACGTCAGGCTATATAACGGTTCGGTATAGGATACAGGTTCGAATACTTTCTATGAGAATTTCTCGGACATTCAGGCCGGTAAATGTTATTAATACTGTTTATTATAAAACACAGCATTTACTTAACTATTTGTATCTATAACAGAATGTAAAAACATAAAAATGTCTTAAAATACATATATATATATATATATATATATATATAGCATAGCGGGTCACTTGTATTCAAGGGTTCCGGTCTACTAGGGTGGCTAGCCAATCCATATAGCAGACGCTTGTTCAGGTGCATTTGTGTTTATTCAACACTCAGAGTTTATACTGCAACTATGCTGAGCATACCTTAGTTACAGTTTCTGGGAAAAAGCGTAATCAACATTTTGAGATTCGAACACGGGTCTCATGGTCAGAATGCAAATATATATATATATATATATATATATATATATATATATATATATATATATATATATATGTGTGTGTGTGTGTGTGTGTGTGTGTGTGTGTGTGTGTTAGTCTGCATCAATTTGTCGTTCGACACTGGATTTAGCAGAAACTAAATCCAGTGTCGAATTGAATTGATATACGATTTGACCGCATCAAAATTATGCCGTTGACTGCGCACTAACACTAACGGGAAAGCCATGAATATCTGTTTTCTCACACACACACCACACCCCAAAAATGTACTAATAGAAAAAAGTGTCCCTGCTTTCCCTACCGAGGCCAATGTACACACAATGAAATGGGGAAGAAATAGGTATTCATAGTTCGAATAAAATGATCTTAAACAAAAAGTCAACGTTCTTTATCAAGAAGAACGTAAGATAATCCTTTCCAAAGCAGAAACCATTATCTGGAATTGGAATATCATACACCCTGGATCCGTCATAGAAAATTCAGAATATGGAATTGATAAATGTTGACCTCTTCAAATGCCTCAGAATATGGATCTGGTGTAACATAATTTAGTATAGGAGAGAAGGAAAGTGTACATATGAAGGGCTGAGTGTGGAAGTTGCTATCAAAGCAAAATCTTAATCTGATGCTCGTCAGATCGAGACTCTATTACGGATATCGTCCAAAGACTTCCGAAATAATCTGAATTATCAGCCAAATGCCACGGCTTTCTAAGATCTCAAATAAGACAATCATTGATCAGGTTCTCTTAGACTGGCGCCACAGCATCACGGGGAACTTTACCAAATAAGAAAAACCATATTACTTGCATATTTCAGCACCTAAATTGGATAACACATGTAATTCGAACATAAAATAATGACATACTGACAGGATGCTGACTTTCTCAAAAGCTTTTAACGAAAAAGTTAAAAAGGAAACACTTATCAATACGAGAAGGAGCGATAACAGTTACTGGACTTAAGAAGCCAATTTTCCGGAAAAAAACTGTTTTAAGAGCAATATATATATATATATATATATATATATATATATATATATATATATATATATATATATATCAATAAAGGTGCAATTAATTTATAAATTCATGAATCATTCATACAAAAACAAATAGAGAGGTTAATGATTTAATTGGCGAGAATCCATCGTTGCAAACAATTCAAAAAAGATATATAAACCACGAACCTGTAAGTGAATGATATGATCCTCGTTTACAAATTTCAGTTGCATAAGGTCTTTTTTATTTTTACAAACTTTTGTCTGTTCCTACAGACATCCTCAGGTATGGAAATAGATTTTGTTCTTGTTTTTACTCTCAGTAATAAGAGGACAACGAAAATAGAGATATAATCCGAAAAAATGCTATGAGAAATCTGATTGTTTTGGAACGTGCAGTCGAAACGATGTGTTTGAATTTAAATTTTATGGTTGTGCGTTGTTGTACAAATATAGCAATAAGAGAAGTCTTTTATACTGGTAGATTTTCCGTCAAAGTGGCATGAACTATATTGTTCAATAATTACAGTAATGTCGCACTTATTATCCGAAAGTGCACTTGGATCAGTTATTTTAATTTCAATAAAGGTGCAATTAATTTATAAATTCATGAATTATTCATACAAAAAACAAATACATTTTCGTTGTCCTCTTATTACTGAGAGTATAAACAAGAACAAAATCTATTTCCATATCTGAGGATGTCTGTAGGAACAGACGAAAGCTTGTAAAAATAAAAAAGACCTTATGCAACTGAAATTTATAAACGAGGATCATATCATTCATGTACAGGTTCTGGGTTGATGTATCTTTTTTGAATTGTTTGCGACGATGGATTCTCGCCAATTAAATCATTAACCTCTGTATTTGTTTTTTGTATGAATGATTCATGAATTTATATATATATATATATATATATATACATATATATATATATATATATATATATATATATATATATATATATAGTCGACTCTCCCGTCGAGTTCGACGTATGAGTGTCAAGCAGATCAGTTCCCAGGAAACCGATAGCCCGACAACAGCACATGAGAGTTCATTATAGTGGTGAAGGTTTCGTGCAGGACCACCCACACTTTTTGAAGGGCTGAATACAGAGACCTGGTGCACTACATGCCACAAGGTTCCCACGCGACCCTCCGCAGGTTTTGAATTCAGAGTTGTCCTTCTCCTAGACCAGTTGCCATCCAAGGCTATAGAACCCAGTCTGTCCTGCTATTTACCCATAGCTGGAGGGAGAAGAATATATATATAGTTGGGTTGATGTGAGTTTGTCAAACTCCCATCAATCTAACTAAATATGTTAGCTCTATCACTGATATTGACCGCTTTCCAATAAGTACCGCGCATATATAATATATAAATAATATATATAAAAAATTGCATATATATATATACAATATTTATATTTATATACATACACATTTCACACACACACACACACACACATATATATATATATATTTAATTCTGTTGATTTTTTATCTATTTATCTATCTGATACTGTTCATTATCAATCTTTTTTTGTTATTTTATGTCTATCTGATTCATTTGATTTTTATCTATCTATCTATCTATCTATCTATCTATCTATCTATCTATCTATCTATCTATCTATCTATCTATGTCAGTCTATTCCCATCTGTTTCTATCACTTCAACATTATCTTTATCAGTCAGCCAATAGATAATGGTTTTTCTTTTTCTGGTATTTAATTCGGAACTGCTGGCATGAATATTATGGCGCTTTACACTCTTCATATGTTGAATGTTATTATATTTTGTCTGAATATGAAGGGGCAATTTGAATTTCTTCTGAGATGAATAAATTCCCAACTTTCAAAGAAAAGGAAAAGACAGAATAAATCTTATTGATGAGAGTTGCCTTTATATTCGACATTTGTTCAAAATCCTTTTCATTCGGATATTAATATACTCTAGATAAGGAATTGGCTATCGAATACATATTTCTCTAATTTAGTACAACATAGCCTCATTTACTTCACCACATTGGAATGACAAATCTAAATTTGGCGAATTCTTCTTAATGTTCGAAGAGACACCATTATTATTTACTTTTGTATAAATCCTGTAAGATGCCATAAAACCAATATATCGACCTGCAAACTCGAAGACTCATGTTCTTAAGTAGCCTTGTCACATTGAGGATTCTCCACAGAAGCAACATTGCTAGCCTGAGATGAGATATTATGATTACATACATTATTTAAATTATTCGAACTGTTATCCTCATCTTCACTGAAGAAGGCTGGAGTGTATAACGGCTGAAACGTTGTGAATATGGCAATGAAGTTTTTTTTTTGTTTTGTTTTGCGGTATATCAACCCCAGTGGGTTATTTAATGCCGACAATATTTTTACAATTGATTTTTGTATGAATATAGTATGTATTCTTTGCAAGAAATCAGTTTGTAGGAGATCATGTTTCATTGATGTATTTTTCTCAAGATGGTTTTTGTCGAGAGTCTGGTTTCCTTGATGTATTCTTTTCAGATATACAAAGTGGTCCGAAAGTCTTGTCACTCGTAACTCTCCCCCAAACTCATGTCAGCCATCAGAAATAGAAAATTATATAAGGTATCAGTGACAAGACTTTCGGACCATCCTGTACATTTTGTAGAGAAATTGGTTTTATTGAAATTCTCATTTGGTTTAGATTTTTGGTAGAAGACGACTGTTTTAAGAAATATTATGCCATCCATTTTTGTTTTTCCGAAGAGCTCTTAAATGTTACTGATAGTATTCTTTGTCTTGAGAGCAAGCTTTGCTGAACACTCAATAGAAATAGTGTATGCCGTTTCACGTGCTTGGCATACTGGTTGATCTTCGTTGTTTTGTAAGTACGAGTGGGTTATTCTCGTATGACTAATATGTAAGGAGGGCCAGTACTACTTCTTCCTATCGAGATTTTCTGAAAGGTCACTTCCATTTTCCTAGTTTGGCTTGAATTGCAAAAAGTTTATTGCATGGGTTATCCTCCCAGAACCGTTGCTATTCCTTTTGAGTATATTCGTTAATGAACCCTTTAGTCAGTGTATGAGATTTTGGTCATTGAATCTACAGTCATATGTAAAGCTGATTTGGCTGTTAGGTCTGCTTTAGCGTTACCTTCAACTATGTTTGCAAGTGCTGCTCATTTTGAATAATAGTTTGATAATGAGTGAGTTGTAGGATTTTCCCCACTTTCAGAGCCATTAGGACGGATAGTGTGTGCGAAAAAATTAGGATTTTTTTTTGTTTGCTCCGATATTGAGAGTTAGTTCTGTTGCGTAAGCCTCTCAAGTGAAAATAGAACTTCCCTTAGGGAGCTGCTTTTTTGTAATATTTTCGCTCACTGCTGCACATCCTGTCATGTTCCCAGACTCGTTTGTATAGATGGCTGTATGGTCAGGATAGTTTTCCAATATACCCTGAAGCTTGCCCTGGAATGTGAGTGGGTGCGTTTTTCGTTTAGGGCGTTTATTCAATTTTAGAAAGACTTCGGGGTAATTGATTGTCCATGGTGGAGTACTGCCTGCAGTTGTTTCTTATATATTTGAGAGTGTGGTCACTGACTCTTCAGTAATGGATTTTATCCTGAGTTCATATGGTTGTATTATATTATATTTTTGTTGGAATATGTTGTTATAAAGAGTCTGTGTTGGATCCTTCCGCCTACTATAAAATTAGTAGGAGAGAAGGCCTTGGGGGAAGTGTCGAATAGATTGAGCGATGGGTCAACCGACACACACTCACTAATCGTGTAATAGTCTTCTGTTGTACTCACTGTTTAATATATGATATATCTGCAACACTTTTTTTGTTATTTCTTTAACCATTTACTTGGTCAGAATAGATCACAGTAAGTATGTTTAAAGGCACTTTAACATAGTATTATTGCAGTGCCAGTTTAGTATGTTTTAAATGTGGAGGTGTTTCATTATTTCTGTGTATAAGCTCTCCACAGCGGATGTTCTAAAAGACCCAAGTACGAGTCTGATACCCTCGTTGACGAGGTTGCATTGATTATGTTTAGGTATGATTTTGTGAACGCCTCATATATGAAACTAGTTTTGAGCGAAGTAGTCATCTGTATAATTTAATTAGTGTTTTCCGATTCAGTATGGACCACTATACGCAGAATTTGGAAGACTTTGGTACATTTTGTATTTTAAATGTGGAATGAATGTGATTTTTTTTTGTCAATTATGATGCCTAGGAACTTGTATTGTTCCACTACTAGGATTTCTGCTCCGTCTAATTTTGTACAGGGGTCCTTGTGCAATTTTCTTTATTTGCAGAAATGTAGGCATTTGGTTTTCGTTTTGGGAAAAGTAAAAACCATTTTCAGTGGCTCATTTGTGTATTTTATTGAGGCATTGTTGGACTTCTATGGTATGAATATGTCGAGATCTGTACATTATTAGAAAGCTTAGGGATTTAATTATAGAGGTAATTTCTACACAGAATAGGGTCACTGAAAGATTGCTTCCTTGTGGAACCAATTCTTGATTTTGCAGTTCTGATAGCGTAGTTCCTATATGGACTTGAAGACTTCGGTCTCCTAGGAAGTTCTCTATGAATTGAGTCAGCCTTCCTTTTAAGGACCAGTTCATACAGCTTTTTCAAGATATCAATTTTCCATGTCGTATCGTACGCCTTTTTTAAATCAAAGATGTCTGCCGTGAGAGGTTACTTTCTTATAAAGGTTTCTGGGTGGATTAAGTGGTCCATGGTGCTTGTTTTTTTTTCCTGAAACACATTGGAAGTAGCTGATTAAGCCTTTAGTTACCAGATACCAGGTCAACTTTTTGTTGACCATTCTCTCCATGGTTTTACATAGGCAACTGGTTAATGCTATTGGTCTGTAGTTTCCAGGGTCTGTATCATTTTTTGGAATAGGAATGATGAATGAATGTTTCCACAATGATGGGAAGTTGCCATTTCTCCATATGTTATACATTTTTAATAACATTTGTAATGATTTGTTGGGTAACTGTTTTATGAGTTCGTAGTGGATATCATCTGGGCCCACAGTTGTATTGTGGACTTTAAGGATTCATTTAGTTCCTCTAGAATGAATAGTAGGTTATATCGGTATATATTGATTCAAAGTTTAGTTTTTGTTTCGTTGCTTTTTATTTGAACTTTAGAAATTGTTGGCTATCATTCTTGGCTGATCAATTTTTAGTGAATTTTTTGTCTAGTTAGTCAGCAATAATCTTTTGGCTGCTTATTTTAGAGTTATTTATTGAGAGGTGTTGTACAGTGTTTGTTTGATATTTGCCTGCTATTTTCTTTATCATATTCAAGACAGATTTTGTTTTTGTAGCAGAATTGAGTCTATTGACGTTGTTTTTTTTTTATTTTTTAGCATTCTTTTTTGGTTTCTTTCATTATTTTTCAAGGTTTTTGATCGGAGGAACTGGAATTCGTGAAAATTAGAGGCTGTGGGTTGTTTTTTGAATTCTCTTAGAGCTGCTCTTCTTAACCTGATGGCTTTTTTTTTTACATTTATCATTGAATTAAGGTCTGTTGCGTTTTTATTTATTTATTTCTGCTGAATCTTTTGGAATGCATTTTTAGCTACAGAGATGAGGATTTCCGTGAAATGTTTTAAGTCATTGATTCTTTTTTCAACTAGTTTTTCAGAACATTGGATTTTAAATTCTTCCCAGTTCGCTCCGCCTAAATTCCAACGAAGAGAATTTTTGTCATTATGTTCAGAGTTTTGTAGGACAATTGTCAAGTGATTGCTATTGCATGTGTCTGCCAGTACCTTACAAGAGAAATCCATGTAAATTTATGAATCACATAGAGATAAGTCGGTTGCCGAGTAGCTGTAAGAAAATGGATTTATGCAAGTCGGCGTTTTATCATTATAAATGCATAAATCGTTGTTATTAATTATTGTTTCTAAGGACCTTCCCTTTTAGTTTGTGTCAGTACAACCCCATATTTTACTGTAACAGTTAAAGTCCCCTAGTATCATAAAAGGTTCAAAGAGTTATTTTATGATTTCATGAATTTCAGCTTCATTTACTGGTTCATTCGCTGGGATGTACACTGAGCAAATGTTTATTGTCCCGTGTAAGGTCGCTTTAACAGAATTAGCCTGTGAAGTAGTTGTTAAATTTGTTTGACTTTGAGGGACATCATTCCTAACTAGGATGGGTGGACTGCCTGACGCTCGAAGCCCAGTGTCATATGTGTATTCTTTTATATTCAGGTTGTCATTTTGCTTAAGGAATGTTTCCTGAAGGCAGACATCTGCCGCTGACAGATCTGTTATTAGCAGAAGCAGTTCATTTATATTCGCCTTTATTCCACGACTGTTCCATCGAATTATTTGATACATGCTTCTTAAATGTTTTGGGATTTCAGCTTAGTATGTGGTTGTGATTTATTTTTTTGAGCTTTTGAGAATTGAGGATCTTGGCTGACTTTCCACCTCCATTTCTTCCAGTTTGTCAAATTTGTTTTGGATAGGAATTTGACCACCGTGAATTTTTGGTTTTTGTTTAACTGGTTCTGTTCTATTGGAAGCTAAGTTCTTAAGTCTGTCTTTGGTGACTTTGATGGACAGACAGGCAGTCTCTGTGACCTTTGCTTTGCAAGAGATTTAGTATTTTTTTAGAGGAGGGGGTTGTGTTTAAGCGGTAGATTTTGTATTTGTTTTTCTTCATTTATTATTTCAATCGTTTCATTGGAATTCATTTGTGGCTCAGTTTGTATTATCTCTTTGGAATATTTCTTTGGAATATATGTCTTTCAGGTTGTTTTGAAATTTGGTCGTAAGTGTACAAGTTTCCCATTGAGGCCTCTGTATTTGTCAGGTTGACTGATTTCGCTGTGGTCATTTTTTTTTCGTTATTTTTGCACAGGAAGGGCCTTTCATATGGTTTTCTACTGTTGGCTTTGCTTCCATGAATGAGACATTTTGTTAATCTTTCACCATCTCCTTTTCTAGAAATCGCCTGCCTGTGAGCATGCTGGATGGTTTCCCTGGCAGTTAGCACGTCTTACTTCATAATGGCATTCTTTTTCCTTGTGATCAGAATCCCTTTAGCCACATGTTCGGCCACTCCTGCAGCTATCCCTATGATGTCTAAGTTTTTTTGGGAACTTGAAGAACTTTAGTGGAGCAAGAATATATTCTTCCACTGGCTCAATATTGTACCAGACTTATATTTTTCTAGGGGCTTGAGTTGTGACAAAAGTAAGGATATGCATGTCTGTTGTTATGGTTTCCTCTTTTCTCTTTATTGTAATTCTATGGTAAACACTGACCACACTGTCTTCTTAGGGCAGATGTGATTTGTTCAGGTGTAGCCAGAGACAACTGTCTGCTTCTAATGACTTTTTAGAAGTGTTCAGCCTTTTGGAGGTGAAGGTTTTAATTTTGAGGATATAAAACGTCTTCATCTTGATTAAACTTTTAGCGTGTTTCCTATTTTCCACTTCTACTAGTGAATTGTTGTTTCTCAATTTCTAATCTGTTTTGATAACTTTTTTCAATCAAGAAAGGGGGAAGTTTTGCCAGCTGAGTTTCTTGTAGGGACGTGATCACAAAAAACCTTGGAAATCCCATATTAATTTATTTTTTCCAGAGTCTGAAAGACATCTCTTGGAATTTTATTTTGATAATTCTTAATTTTTGTGTCTCACCCACCTTGGAGCCCGACATTGGGAAACGCAGTCGCCTTGACAGGTCAACTCTACACGAACCAGTCTACTCGTAATCGAGAAAGATTCTGAGCACCCTTTAAACCATTTGTTGCACTTCCCTAATCTTAAGTGTACACATTGGCGGCATATACACAGCTATGTCTAAGTCTAGATCACTTCGATCCGATTGACTCTCAAGCCTTCTAACACCTTTAAATTCGATAGAGATCGTATTTTATCCCAGTGTATATTTGGGTTATTGTATTTAGTTATAAAGTACCCCATAAATTCATATGGTTATAGGTATTAGACATTTTCATGACGGTCGTCTCCGAGTATAGAATCCAGAGGTTGGCAGTGAATATTTCGGAGACAGTAGGAAAGCGTAGTTCAGGTTCGCAGTGGATATCGTAGCAAAGTAGCAGAGCGTGGTTCTTTCTTTTATCATCTTCGCCTGCTAAGTTGGCACTGGTCCTTCTGGAGGGTAAACAAAGATGGTCGCCTTTATACACGACGGATACAATGTTCTGCGGCTTCTGATTGGTAGACTATAAAGGAAGTTAAGTCATTTGGATTGTCTCACTAGTTATATATGTGTATATACCAAAAGAAAAAACCGTAACAATAGGCGCTAGGGTTTATCATGACCAGCCGATTAATCAGATCGGGCCTCTCCGACCTTCGGTCTAGTCTAAGTCAGGGCCAAAATGAACTGTTGGGAATCAGAAGTAAGTAACCCTGACTCCTGAAGCCATCAACCACCAGGATCCCGTCCCAGACATTACGGGTCGCCACCCACGTCAAACAGGTGACTTCATTGGGGCTTCTTACCCCTCTGTAGAGGCGCAGTCAGCATATTCTGAAGTCCCATCCAACAAGGCAGTTTATTCTAGATCCCGTAGGATGCTAGAAAACCAAAATATAAACCTGAAAACTCGAGTCATATTCTTAAATAAACCCGTCAGATCTAGAATTTCATATGGATGTCATGCATACCGTCCAACATATTCAGAAAAGTTAATTGATTTGTTTTTTACGTTTTATCAACCCGCTGTGAATTATTTGAAGCCGAAACATATTTTGGATTATAAAAATAATTCTTTTCTTTTTTCTATTTAATCCATAGCTGGAGCGGAAATGAATTCATATCTTTCTCAGGAAATACTTTAGGCAGTAAGAATTCTTTGGAGATAATGATGATTTATCGATACGAGTTCTACTAATTAATCCATAGCTGGGGGAGAGAAGGGGTGGATTCATATCTTTTTCACGGTTATTTGCCTGTAAGTGAATATAATGAACCCGATTGCAATTAGAACCGGGATCTCTAATTTTAAATAAAGAGCCGTTATTCATTACACCACCTGCACATCCTGTATTTCCAAGCGGTCACCCTTCTTGGTACTGACCAGGCTCGAGGTAGTTTAACTTTGGCGATCGTACTAGAAACGGTGTTTCAACGTGATATGGTCGTGAAGCGAAAGACGCCTCCATAATCTGCATCACCAAATACAAAACCTTTTGTGGCATTAAGAGTATGTATACGTGCAGATACTTATAAAGAAATTTAATCTTGGCAATAAGAAAATTGAGCATGTCTTGCACTAGGGATAATTTTGTCCCAGAATGTATGATGCTATAAAGCTAAAATATTAACTGGAAAATACGCTTCATGTTCTTAAACAGCGTCGTCAGATCGAGGCTCTAATATGGATACCATACTTGGCACTAAACTCATTCAGAAATGTTTCAACTATCAGTCATTTTTAAACGTCTTCTCAGATCAATGATTAAAATGACTTCAAGTGAAATAATCTTCTATGTTTTAAAGAAGACAATCCTTATCTTATAGAATCATAAGCATAGAACATTACCAATTCAAAAAATAATTGAAAACTTCCAGCAGCAGCAACAACTAAAATGGATAGCACTTACAACTGGAAGGTAACATAAGGATATATTAAAGATGGTGACTTTCCACACAACTTCAAGCAAAAGGTTTGGAGGGAAACTTCAATCAATATAAAGATGAAGTCAATTTTTCTGAAAAATTAAAAAAAAATATTTCTCTTAAGATTTTATCACGCGTAATTCTGTTTGATCAACAAATGCCTAATATTTGCTGTATGGAAACGGCTTATTTTCACTATCACAATTTATATTACTATTAGCATTAGCATTATAAGTATGGCCAGATATTTTTCGTCAATTTTCCGTGCGTTCGAATTACGGATAAGCGAAAAACTTATTCTAAAGGCTAAACAACGTAATGAGAATAAAAAATAAAAAATAAAAAAAAACAAAACAGAAACAAAGAAAAGAATGCTGAATAGCTTTCACCTAGTATTCCCAAGCAATCAACGGTTTAGGTAAATGTTGAAACTTGACTAATGCATGGAATAACAATGCAACACAAAATGTACTTAGAACAAAATGTATTGAAACAAGAAAGTGTACACAATATTTACATATAGTCATTTGTATATTCCTGGGAAGACCGTTCCTGGAGAATGTGTTGACTGAGTCGCAGTCGGGCAGAGTCTCTGGTTGAATCTCTTGATTCCTGTATTTATCAATCCACCCACGAGGATCGAATGTGACACAAGGCCGTTTTAATGTGGGTATCCCCGAGCCCGTAGGCTCGGCCAAAAATATGGTCTTTCTGAACCCGCCTAGACGGGTTCAGGCCCTGTCAACCTCCCCGGACGAAACCTTGCCCTTCGGCAAAGCCTCGTCCGGGTTCCCCTCTGCTAATGCAGAGAGTTCGACAGTCGCCGAGTCTGTCTCTCGGTCTCTGAATCTCTTGATTCCTCCCCTCTCTTCCCGGTACCAACCATATTTATATGGTCGGTACTCCACTATGCAAATTAGGTGGATCCTACCACAACACCCCCCTCCCAAGCCTTGGAATCCCTTTTGGATTTCAAACTGGCTTCCTATATGGGTTGATGATTATGGCTATTTCTTTGTAGATCCATTTGCATACTTCATATGCATATGTCCATCCGCTTAATTTTAATATTTTTTCTGTTTTGGATTCACGTCCAATGTGTCCGTGAACTTTCGTTTCCTACCGGATCTTCTCGGTTCAGGAGTATTCTGCGGAGGTTCTACTTGAAACATATCATACATTACATCAATGGGATCTTCCTCCTCATCCGGTATATCATCTTCATGCTCTAGAACGTAACATTTTTTAAGTTGGTTCTGGTGCCTTTTATGAGTATTCGGCCCTTTAATTATGTAAATCAGGTCACCGATTCTCTTGTCCGCTATGCCTCGCTCCCAGAACTCAACGTTGTTTTTGTAGCACTTGAAAAACACCGTCTCTCCGGGGGTGTATCTTTTTCTCGCTGTATACATAGTATTCTTTACTCTATTTTTTCCTGGCAAAAGCTTGTCAAAGACTGACTTAACTTTCCTAGCGAACATCAGTTCAGCTGGTGTCATGTTTGAGTGTGTTCTCTGGTTTGGCGTGATTCTGTATACTTGTAGGAATTGCTGAAGCGCCTTTTCCGTTGGAACTCCTGAGGATTTCTTCAGCGCGCGCTTTAAAGTATCGACAAATCTTTCTGCGAGTCCATTGGACCTCGGATGATACGGCGGCGTCGTTATGTGGTTAATTTGATATAACTCACAAAATTCCTTAAATTCTTCAGAAGTGAATTGTGTACCATTGTCACTCACAATACACTCTGGCACACCGAACCGTGCAAATAGTTCATGCAAGAAAGTTGTTGTGGTATTGGACGTAGGCTTTTTGCAGCGTAGTACTTCCGGCCATTTTGTAAAACTATCTACCACTATTAAGTAGTAATAATCTTCTACTGGACCAGCGAAATCAATGTGTAATCTTGTCCACGGATGATCCGTCTTGGGCCATGGTTTGTGTACTATAGGTGGTGCCTTAGCTGCTAACGCACACCCTTTACATCGATGAACCATGTTTGCGATATCCACATCCATTCCTTTCCAATATACAAAGCTTCGCATTAAGCTTTTTGTTCTATTAACCCCCGGGTGACCCATATGAAAGTCCCGTAGTATTCTTTTCTGCAACTTTTTTGGTACTACTACTCTCTCACCATATAATAAAAATCCGTCAAAAATTGAATAAATCTCCTGCACTTTTTGGTCATTTGCTACCATTTTGCTTTTTATTTCTAAAATGAAATCATCGCTTTCAGCTTCTTTTTTGATTTCCTTTGATGTAACCGGTAGCTCTCTTAAAATGTTGTTTACCATGCTTTTCACCTCATAATCTGCTCTGATATTTGCAATAATTGATTCTTCGAATCTTTCTTCTTGACTCGGTACGAGTCTTGATAAACTAACCGCATGAATTATATTTTTGGATGATAGGTGCTTTATGTGAAAATCATAATTGAGAAGAATGGTTCCCCATCTCAACAGACGATTTGCCGTATAAACGGGTAACCCTTTCTTTGAGCCAAAAATAGTGATCAGAGGTTTATGATCCGTTTCAAGCATAAAATGTCTGCCGTGGATGTATCTGTGAAATTTTGTTATGGTAAAAATGATACTCAGCGCCTCTTTTTCGATCTGTGAGTAACTCCTTTCTCCTGGGAGTAAAGTTCTCGAAGCATGTGCAATTGGTTTTCTAGAACTATCTGGCATTATGTGTTGAATACACGCTCCTATCCCGTATGAACTGGCGTCACTTGCTGCTACAATATCAAGTTTTGGATTGTAATGGGTTAAAAAGAGGTCTGATGTAAGCATTTTCTTTATTTCATCAAAGGCTTTCTGACATTCTACCATCCATTCCCATGCCTTGTCTTTTTTTAGTAGTTCATTCAACGGAGCTCTTAGATTGTACATTCCTTTAATGAACGCTTGATAATAATTTGCGAGCCCCAGATAACTCTGTAGCATCGCCACATTAGTGGGCGTCGGCATGTCTCTAATCGCAATGGACCTTTCCGGATCTGGAAATCTGCCATTTTTGTTGATTATGTGACCTAAATACTTAATTTCCTCCAAACCAAATTCGCACTTTGACTCTTTGACTTTAAATCCAAAGCCCTGAATCTTTTTAAATACTTGATTGAGATGCTCTCGATGTTCGTCGACGGTTGCGCTCCTTACTATGATGTCGTCTAAGTAGGCGCACGCAAAGTCTAAATCATTCAACATGACGTCCATAGCTTGTTGAAAAATGGCTGGTGCCACTTTAATACCAAAAGGAAGCCTGTTGTACTTGAATAACCCTCTATGCGTGTTTATCCCTAGTAACTTCGAACATTCCTCTTCGACGGGAATTTGGAGATAGGCATCTGGTAAGTCGATGTTTGAAAATATAACTCCACCATTTAGCTTGTTAAAAATCTCCTCCGGTCTCGGTAACGGGTAATGGTAGTCCTTGATTACCGAGTTCAACCCTGTCGAAAAATCAACACAGACTCTGATTTGGTTTGATTTCTTTTTTATGCACACAATCGTCGCAGCCCATGAATTAGATTCTACTTTCGAAATAATTTCCATTTTTTCCAACCTATCAAGTTCTTCGTTAATTTTCTCTACACTTGCGAAAGGCACGTTACGTTTCTTTTTAAAAATTGGCATAGTATTTTCCTTTAATTCAAATTTAGCTTCAAACTTGTTACATCTTCCAAGACCAGGTGTGAAGGTTTCCGGAAACTTTTTCTTCAATTCATCTTTAATGTCCTGTCTTGTTTGCGTATTACTTTCTACTTTTCTGCAGAATGAGTTTAACGGTTTATCCCACAATTCGAATGTTTCAATAAAATCTGTACCCATCAAGTTTTCTCTATTTTTCAGAATGAAAACCTTTATTTTTTTAACGATCCCGTTCAATTTCATGGGAAGTACAACCTCGCCTTCGAAGTTAATTTCCTTTCCAGTTACCGTTCGAGCGCGTTTCGTTAACTTCATTATTGTAGGCCTTTTTAAAATTTCCCATGTTTTATAGTTCATTATTGTTAAATCTGAACCCGAATCGAGTTGAAATTTGATATTCTTTTTAAATATTTCAGTCGTCACATATTTCCTCAAATCTCTATCTGATTTGATATTCGAATTTGTTTGTCTAATTCGGCTATTGAATTTTTTCGTTTTACAACACGATCCTTTGTGTCCATTCTTGTGGCACACGAAACATTTCTTATTTCTATATGGGCAATTTACCTCCCAGTGTCTTTCGTTGCAACGTCTGCAATTATATGGTGGAACCTTTTTTTCCTCTTCGTTCTTCTTATTTAATTTTTCTTGTCTATTTTTAAAATACGCCGAATTTTTACTCCAATTTTTTTCTGATGGTTAATTTGACTGTTTTTTTTCATTTTTTTAATATAAGCAATGCCAGCTTCTTCGATTTTTTGAGACTCTTTCTTTAATTTTTCAGGGTAAGGTTTTGTTCAGATTCGAGTTTAGACAAAACTCTACGTCTTTTTTCGGCACTCTTACTGGATACCAGTCCTTGAGCAAAAATTAAACACTTAAATTCTTCAACCGTAATCTCTGCCAATCTGAAATTGTCACAATGTCTATTCACTATAGATGCATATGTTAAGTAATCCTGATCGTCGGATTTAGCGACATTCATGCATAACCATCGCTTATGCCAAAGCGACATATTTGCTCCAAACAGCTCCTTTAGCAATTTCACTGTTTCCGAGAATTCCAATTCATTCGTTCTTCTCGGTAGAATAAAATCTACAAATTTGCTATGTTCTGCTGTACCTAGCTTTCTTAGTAATAGACTGACTTTTCTTGAATTCGACCAGTTTTCACAGTCTGTAGAAAATATCTTCATATCGTTTAAAGTACACTTCAAACGTTTTTTCTTCGTCTGGCACATAGTTGAAAGTTTCCAGCGAATTAAATATGGTGTTATTAGAATATGAAGAATTTCCCTCATTTGCCTGATTGTTATTTAATTTCTCCAGTGTTAACTTTCGAATTTCTAAAACCTTGATCTGCATTTCTTCCTGTTTTCCCAGTCTTTCATCTTGCTTTTCTTGATATTTTTGCTGTCTTATCTGTTGTTCCCTTATTAATAAGGCAAACTGTTCATTTTGACGTTGCTGACTCAACTGCTGGAATTTGAATAATTCAGATATGACTTTGGATAATTCATCCATCTTTAGCTGATAGTGTTCATGCAACAAAGAATATACCTTTAATTTGTGTATCCACGGATATAATATAACTGACCAGAAAAATCGAAACAACTTACGACTTTTTTATTTTATGTCTTGCTTTTACATTCAAGACCGTGATAATCAACTTTGGTATTTTTTTTTTTTTTTAATTCTTCTGTTCCCGTATTTCAATGACAAACTTCTGATTTTTATTATCAGAGGTAAATTCGTCACTATAAAATATTGTTGAGCAAACAAAAAAAAAAAATAATTTTTTAAAAGTTCGTTACCTTTCAAAATCGACACGGTGTATTTGTGCGCCTTTTAATTCCATGCACGTTTTTGTAGTCGGCCAGTTTTTTTTTAACGGGGGTCTCGTTGTAGATAACTTTTTCAATTTAAAATCACCGTTATTCGTTTACGACACCTTTCAAATTTTTCTGAGTGAACGTTCCTTATGCTTAGTCGTCCTTTAACGATTTCTAAATATCCAGAAATTCAGAATCCTTCGCCGTTCCGTTAGATGTTGGACTTTTAATTAATAATTTTTTCCTTCAGCCTGGGTTCTTCAATGACTTGTCCCAATTGTTGAAAGCTATCAATTATTAATTCTTTTTTTTTCCGTATGGTTCTTTCTACCTCGTCACCATTGTTGAAACTTGACTAATGCATGGAATAATAATGGAACACAAAATGTACTTAGAACAAAATGTATTGAAACAAGAAAGTGTACACAATATTTACATATAGTCATTTGTATATTCCTGGGAAGACCGTTCCTGGAGAATGTGTTGACTGAGTCGCAGTCGGGCAGAGTCTCTGGTTGAATCTCTTGATTCCTGTATTTATCAATCCACCCACGAGGATCGAATGTGGCACAAGGCCGTTTTAATGTGGGTATCCCCGAGCCCGTAGGCTCGGCCAAAAATATGGCCTTTCTGAACCCGCCTAGACGGGTTCAGGCCCTGTCAACCTCCCCGGACGAAACCTTGCCCTTCGGCAAAGCCTCGTCCGGGTTCCCCTCTGCTAATGCAGAGAGTTCGACAGTCGCCGAGAGTCTGTCTCTCGGTCTCTGAATCTCTTGATTCCTCCCCTCTCTTCCCGGCACCAACCATATTTATATGGTCGGTACTCCACTATGCAAATTAGGTGGATCCTACCACAACAGTAAATAACCAGGCTGGATTTGTACAACTCTTAACTCCCTTAAAAATTGCATTCACACAAATTTTGTTGAATTTGTAAAGATGAATATCTATATTTCAATTGTTAGGGATGATTAGCAATATCTGAATCTTTTGGGGTGAATAACTATATCTCAATCTTTAGGAGTGAATAGCTCCATCTCAGTCTTTTGGAGTAAATAAGCTCTATCTCAATCTTTAGAGATGATTCGCTATATCTCAATCTTTAAGAGTGAATAGATATATCACAATCTTTTGGGGTGAATTGCTATATCTCAATTTTTACGAGTGAACAGCTATATCTCTGTCGTTAGGGGTGAATAGCTACATCTCAGTCTATTGGGGTAAATTAGCTCTATCTCAATTTTTAGGGGTAAATAGCAATATCTCAATCTTTTGGAATGAATAGCTATATCTCATTCTTTTGGGGTGAATAGCTATATCTCAATCTTTTGGGATGAATAGCTATATCTCATTCTTTCGGGGTGAATAGCTATATCTCAATCTTTTGGGATGAATAGATATATCTCATTCTTTCGGGGTGAATAGCTATATCTCAATCTTTTGGGATGAATAGCTATATCTCATTCTTTCGGGGTGAATAGCTATATCTCAATCTTTTGGGATGAATAGCTATATCTCATTCTTTCGGGGTGAATAGCTATATCTCAATCTTTTGGGATGAATAGCTATATCTCATTCTTTCGGAGTGAATAGCTATATCTCAATCTTTTGGGATGAATAGATATATCTCATTCTTTCGGGGTGAATAGCTATATCTCAATCTTTTGGGATGAATAGCAATATCTCAATCTTTTGAGATGAATAGCTATATCACATTCTTTCGGGGTGAATAGCTATATCTCATTCTTTCGGGGTGAATAGCTATATTTCAATCTTTTTTTGTAATTGATCAGTCACTGGGACTTGATAGTTCCAGCGTGTTGATTCCAGATTCATTTGCCAGGGTCGACATCACTATTTTGATTACTGTGTACTTGTTATAACTCCATTTGATTTACGTCAGGGAAAATTCAATATGACGACTCTCCGTTTTGCATTCAAGTTCTGATAACTCAGAAATTTCTCTAATTTAACGCCAGCAAAATTGTTTATTGAATACACAATTATTCCTTATCTGTTTACAGGTTGGATTTTAAATTAAGCTCAGTTCTGGTGCTTCGTTTTTGAAAATCTAAAAATTATTTTTCTGGTTTGGTTTTAGCTTTTCAATTTTGTTGTCTTATATATTTTCATGGGGAAATTTCGTTTATGTCGTCTTTTCCCTTTTCCCATTTTCGTATCTTTAATCAGTTGGTTTCAGCGAAGGATCCCCATTCTGCACCCGGATTAAATTATTTCTATTCCCAACTAAACATATGGCTTATTAAACTCGAAACGCTAATCAACGTATCGGCAAATAAAATATTTCTGAAACACTTGCGCAATCGATCTTTGTCCATTTCTTTGATTTATAAATATTTACTTTTTAATTATTTTGTTAAAAGGTAGAATCAAAGAACAAATCTTCTTTAGAAACAAATAAAAGAGAACTGAAATATTATGTGATATCGTTCTTCTTGTATGGCAGTGATTACTGGAATATCTCCTCATAGACGGCTAAGAATATCATGGAGTGAACATGTGAGTAATGAGGAAGTTTTAGAGAAAATTGCAACATAACGGTAATAAGGTAATTAATGAGGAAAAAAGGCTTGGAAAACTTAACACTCACATGACATGTTGAAGATCAGAACGACAGAGGAAAACCGCGCATAATCTGCCTTACGAATTTGTGTATATGGTTGGCAAGGAAAGGGATTACGAGACATAGCAAAGCGAAAAACTTTACTAAGTGGTACAAATGATAGTGGATTGTGGAGACCCATGATTGTCCATCTTCTGAAGTGACAGAGTACAAAGAAGAAGAAGAAGAAGAAGCATTGTTTAGAGCTAAAAATGACAGGAAATTGTGGAGAGCCTTGATCACCAACGTTGTTATGGGACACATAGAAGAAACAGGATGAACCTTTGTAAATGATTGGTTGAATAGGAATTAGGAGAGATAACTAAAAGACAAGCATAGCTAAAAAGAACAGGAAATTGTGGAGAGCCATGATCACCAACGTTCTTATGGTACACAGCACATAGAAGAAAAAGGACGAACCTTTGTAAATGATTGGTAGAATAGGGATTAGGAGAAATAACTAAAAGACAAAGATTGTTAAGAGCTAAAAGTGACAGGAAATTGTGGAGAGCCATGATCCCCAACGTTCTTATGGGACACAGCACATAGAAGAAAAAGGACGAACCTTTGTAAATGATTGGTAGAATAGGGATTAGGAGAAATAACTAAAAGACAAAGATTGTTAAGAGCTTAAAAGGACAGGAAATTGTGGAGAGCCATGATCACTAACGTTGTTAATGGATACAGCATAATGAAAGAGGACGAATCTGTGTAAATGATTGGTAGAATATGAATTAGGAGAGATAACAAAAAGACTGACATTGTTAAGAGCTATAAAGGCCTGGAAGTTGTGGAGAACCATGACCACCTAGACCCTGAATGGATACACTACGTACAAGAAAGTAATGTTGCTTTACAGAAAGGCAGAAAATCACATCTATATCTACATGTTGGAATCAGGAACTACTTTGTTTTCTTAGAAACAACTCAGTACTTGAAGAAGTGACTCGAGGCGACGGAGATGTGGTTCTACAGAAGGATGCTGAGGATATCATAGACCGAGCGTGTGAGCGACGATGAGCTCTTAGAGAGGTTGCAAACAAGGAGAAGGCTTACACTTAACATCACAAAGAGGCAGCTGAAGTTTCTGGGACACATAATGAGGAAGGAGGACCTGGAGAATCTGACACTCACGGGTCAAATAGAGGGAAAGAGAGACAAGAGAAAACAACACATGACATATCTAGCGGGCTTAAGCAAGTGGATGACAGAAGGTGGTCTGGAGGAGGTGACAGAGGGAAGGAACTTGTTGAGAGCTGCAAGGGATAAAGGAACGTGGATGATCGCCTACGTCCTGAAAGGACATGGCACATAAAAAGAAAGAAGTTATTAAGCCATCTAAAAAATTGTGATTAGATAAAAAGAATAAAGTCCTGAATCTTTTACAATGGCAGTGTAGGCAGGAGAGTTAACTCACATATGAAGAACTGGCTTGAAATGACGGGGATTTGGTTCTACAGAAGGATGCTGAGAATATTATGGGCAGAACATGTGAGAAATGAGGAAATCTTTAGGATATATGATGAGGAGAGAATGCTAGGAGAACTTAACGCTCGCAGGGCGTACGAAAGTTAAGCAGAGAAATACTGCGAGTAAACTACTTGAGAAATGTAAGTATCGTAGAACAAGATTCAAAATGAATTGCCGTTAAGGATTAAGAATTACGTAGAAAAAAAAAACAGGAGGTCAGGGAGAGCTATGTCTGCTGACATATATAGAAATGCCTAACTCATACAAAAATTCGAATTAAAAATATAGATTTAAAAAAAAACCTTTTAATGCAAATTCACACACACACACACACACACACACACACACACACACACACACACACACACACACACATATATATTATCCCCTGGGTATGACGAGAAACTAAATCCGGCAGCAAGTCTTCTGATCCGGAGATGGGAGTATTTGAGGAGCGTGGAACCACCTTTTAATTGCTGTTGGTCTCAGGTCCGCCATGACCCGGGGTGGTAGCACCTGTTAGAGTCCCAGCTATGGGCAAATAGTGCCTACCAGGTCTGACCAGGCTCTTTAGTGTTATAGAACATGACTGGTCTTGGAGATGGAAAACTTGTAAATGAAAAGTCTGAGGTCTAGGATGTGCTTCGTCTGTGGCATCATTTATTTTCACCGACCGAGTGTATCAATAGTTCCGAAAAGTGTGGATGGTTCTTCACAAGTCCTCACTACTTTAATCAAATCACTTGTGTCGGTTTTCTGGCGGTTACCCCTGTTATCCTCACACATCGAAACCGACGGGAGTGTTCATTATATATATATATATATATATATATATGTGTGTGTGTGTGTGTGTGTGTGTGTGTGTGTGTGTGTGTGTGCGTGTGTGTGTGTGTGTGTGTAGATTTAATAGGTCGGTTAATGAAATTTGAGGAAAAAAGCCAACAAAATGATAACAATATTAGCGATAAACTTGATGATATTTATTATATATTAACCTTTTGACTAAATTGAATCACGAAGAGAAAGATTTTAAAGTCCAAATTCTAGCGTCTAGCTTGTCCAAGAGTAAAATGGTGAGACCTAGTTGTCAATCTGGTGATGAAGCACAAAGGGAAAGAAAGCTCATCGGAACAGTTGTCATGAAATATTTGCAGAAAAGACAGAGGGAAGCCACGTCACAGCAGTAGGAAAGTGGATGAAGTCAAGATGTCAAGTTAGGATCGATTACATTATAGATTCTTCTTTGGATTTTTCTCAAGAATCTTGAGATG
This sequence comes from Acanthosepion lycidas, assembly GCA_963932145.1. Lineage (NCBI taxonomy): Eukaryota > Metazoa > Mollusca > Cephalopoda > Sepiida > Sepiidae > Acanthosepion > Acanthosepion lycidas. The sequence continues at coordinate 95,889,042 of OZ010590.1, forward strand.
AACAGCAGGAGCAACAGACCAGATATGGCAACAATATTCAATGCACGGACGAATGCTAGATTTGTAAATGTACAAGATGGATTCTAACGAGAAAAAAATTCAGAAACGACACTGAATTAACTTTTCTTACAATAGGTGAAGCAATTGTTCCGTTATAATCCCTCTTCTTTATATCGGTGAAAAAACGTGAGAACCAAGAAGGCGCAGAATGTTGGTCTCATTGCGTCAAACATAGATTCTTAGAAGCAAAAAAAATAACGCTTTGAGTCTCGAAGCTCTGAGATCAGAGTGGCTTCTCTCTGTCCCGGGCCATGTTGCTAAAATGCGATAACTTAAGACAGTGTTTCATAGTGTGTGTGTGTATCAGCGGTAATTCGTTCTAGAACTTTACAAAACATGAGATTGCATATTATCTTTTTATTAAAAGAAAACCTTGCAAACAATTTAAAATCTCAACATTAGATTAGTTTTGTTTACAAGAAAAAAATCGCCAAATCTCTAAGTATTTAATCAGGAAAGACACGTTTAATTTCATTATTCCACTGTCGAAAACTCTACCTTTCCATGCAATATTCAATCTTAACAGAAGAAGGCCTGTTAATGATAGTCAATGTAAGGGTATTTTCCAGTGCGCCCACATCGCTATCGAATGTGATACAAGATCGGATTTATTGTGGGGAACCAGAGCGTGTACACTTGGTACTCAAGTACAAAAATTTCCCGAGCCTCTGCAATTGTCTCTCTAGTCCCATGAAAAGCTGCAGCCTCGGGCAGCTGTTCCCCTGGGCTGGGCATCTGACAGTGTTATTTTCCTCAGCTGCACATCCGTCCACCGATATAGCCACAACTGAGCCGCATTGACACAGAGACGCAACTGAGAGATGATAAACTCTCCCCGGCATGTGCCAGGTAAGTATATTCAATGTAGGGCTTTTGTTTTTCGTCTCGTTTGACATGCCATCATCTGTTTGGTTATTTAACAATGAGACGGCATGAAAAGGTTTTGACCTGAACATGCACACGCGAAAAGGGTTAAAAGTGGATAGTCATTTTGAGGCTTATTTTTGCTTTATTTCTAAAATCTATAAAAACGATATTTTAACTCTTTTGGGATTTTAAAGTAGAGAAAAGTGGGAAATTTAATCTTATGGCGCTCCTTGAGATATTCTATATACAATGGACTTGTTCACACTTTGTAACAACGCACTATTTTTCAAATCTTTTATTTTCTATGCAGGCATAACACTCTTTGGCTTGTTCTTGCTTTATTTACAGACAAATTTGAAGACAGGTTATGTGGTTTTTAGTTGGTTGATTTTGTTTAGCGACATATCAACCTCTATGGGTTATTTAATACCGAAATCTAAATAATTTGAACACAATTCTATGGCATCAACTAAATATATTTTGAACGCAACTGTATGCCTTCAGCTACAGATAAAATGTATTGTTGGTAATTCTACTATAAAATATGTTGCATAGTACCATTTTTTTTTTGTTTTGTTGTTTTGCTTTTGTTTTTTTTTGCGAAGAAGGGACTCTAAAAGATAATTTGCATGATCTCTTAACCTAGAAAATATTCCAAATTATGTATTGTATGCACAAGATTCCATCAAAAAGTGTATCAAGTGTGTATTTTCAAAAATACTGCTATAATTTTTGCACACGCCTCTGATTGTATGGAAGTTTATTTCTCAAGATAGGCAAAGAAATCATTATTTAACAGAAAATATTCTTTAGAAACCAAGAAAAGAATACTGAACGGTTATATCGTTTGCTTGGTTCATTTCGTTTAGCGGTATATCAACACCTTTATGGGTTTTTAATGCTGAAATTTAAATATTTCGAACACAATTTGTTCGCAATTTTTACTGTAAATAGATAACGTTAGTAATTTTGCTGTAATTTGGTATTGTTTGTTGGTTGAATTTGTTTCACTACATAAAATCTCTATAGGTTATTTTAATGCTGAAATCTAAATATTTTGAACACTATTTTATGTGTTCAGCTAAATTATATTTTGAACGCAATTGTATGCCTTCAACTACAGATAAAATTGTTAGTCATTTTACTATAAATATGAATTGTTGGTATTTTTTTTATATAAAAATGTATTGTTTATATTTTTACTATAAATATATATTATCATACGTTCACAGAGATTTTTTGTTTGGAGATTTGCTATTTGCCCATATCTGGGACCCTAACAGGTGCTACAACTTCTTACATCAATGAGGGTTGGTTTGTTTGATTTCTTTGAGCGGCGTATCAACACCTCTATGGGTTATTTAATGCCCAAATAAAAATGTCCTGTACAAACATTGATGCTTTCAAGTACAGATACCTTGTACATAATTTTATACTTTTAGAGTAAATGTATGTTTTTTAGATATATAGTTTGTAGATCATTAAATGTATTGTTGGTAATTTTACTATAAAAATGTATTTTAATATTTTTTTAGTGTTGTATTGATTGTCATTTTGCTATAAAAATCTATTGTTGGTCATTTTGTTATAAATATTGATTTATGTCTTTGGGGTTCAATATTTGCCCATAGCTTGGAATGTGGCAGGTGATACCACCTCGGCTCACGATGGCCCTTGGAAGAATAGCAATTAAATGGTAATTCCATGCTCCTCCAAGACCTCCAATTTCCTGATCAGAGGCCTTGTTACTGGATGCAGAACAATACAGGAAGAGAGAAAAATATACTTGTGTGTGTGTACATAGATTAAAAAGAAGAAAATGATTATATTCTTTACTGTTAGAAAATGTACGTCTGTGTGTGAGATGCACCATGTGACTGGGTAAGTCTCCAAAGACTTATTGCATGAGAGAGAGAGAGAGAGAGAGAGAGAGAGAGAGAGAGAGAGAGAGAGAGTTTATTTCCTTTCTTTTATAGTCTTAGGCAGAAATAAAAATGTCCTGCACAAACATTGATGCTTTCAACTTCAGATACCTTGTACATAATATTATACTTTTAGAGTAAATGTATGTTTTTAGATATATAGTTTGTAGATCATTAAATGTATTGTTGGTAATTTTACTATAAAAATGTATTTTTATATTTTTCAGTGCTGCATTGATAGTCATTTTGCTATAAAAATATATTATAAAAATATACTGTTGATTTCTCTTTGGGGTTTAATATTTGCCCATAACTGGGGCCCTAACAGTGCCTACTCCAACCCCCGGATGAAGTTGGACCTGGGAACAAGAACATTTAAGAGGTCGTTCTACGCTCTTCAAAACCTTCAATCTCACGATCAGAGGCCTTGCTGCTGGATGTAGTTTATCATCATACCCAGGATGACAGCTTACTAGAAATTAGGCAGTCTCGTGAATCGAGGTAAATCGTCACCTCATAAATCTTTGAGTCACCAATTAGTCAATTAGACTTGAATGATGAATTAATGATGCCTGTAACGTTGGAAAAAAGTTTAAGCAATATAATTGGCAAATAGGATTTTACTTATTTGCATACGTTGATTATACGATAAATAAAGTGTACACTAAAGAGTTAGACGGAAGGAAGTTGACTACTGATCACGTGACTTAAAGCATTTCTATAGAACGATATAGCATCGCCGAAAGGATGTTTAAGTGGCGCGAACGAACCAGAATTAGTCGATACTTGGATTTTTTGATGTGTTTTCTTGGTGTTTTGCAGCCCAGGCTAGGGTTAAAAAATTGAAAGACAGCAAGGCAAGAGGTTAGAGAAGTTCAAGAACGATGAAAGGCATTAAACCTTTTCCATTCAGGGAGGTGTAGTGGGTATTGGCAAATAAGATTTTACTTATTTACATATGTTGATTATAGGATAAATAAAGTGTACACTAAAGAGTCAGACGGTAGGAAGTTGACCACGTGTCGTAAAACAACCGTATACAAGAGTTTAAATCATCAATATGTAATCAATGATATCCATTGATTTTCAATGAGAATATCAAGTGAAGACGCCCACTGTTTAACTTGGAATAAAATTTCTTACTAGGAAATCATATTTCTTAAAATGCGAAATCTTGCTATTAATTTGTGGTTGCAGGTGTTTTTATCGTTTTGATTTCAACGTGAATGTTTGTTTTATATGCAATAGTTTTTCCTTTTCTTTTTAATTTCGTATTATCTTTGGAAACATGGTTTTAAATCATTCAAAAATTAAACGATACATAAACATAAGAATACGACAACGAATGCCAACAATCAATATTAGCTTTAAAGCTGAGAGCAACTAAGTCAATGTTAGATTTTGTTTGTTTGTTTTGTTTTACGGCATATCAACCTCAATGGGTTGTTTAATGTCGACAAGATTTTTATTGCTGCTAATATTTTTTCAAAAATGTATTGCTGCTATCATATTTTTTTCCAAACATGATTTTTTTCTTCAAAAATGTATTGCTGGTAATATTTTTCCAAAAAGGATTGGGTTTTTGGTTCCTTCTAATGTCTACTTGAACTCTATACTCCTAACGGTTGTCCTTTCCTACGCTAATATAACTACACACAGTGACCCTCTACCTTGAGTAGCTCTTGGGCTTTGTATTAAGAGAATATTAGTAAAAAACGAAGTTATTGGGAAGATATTTAAAAAGTGTTCAGTTCCTTTCGTGGAGCATTAGACACATCCTGGTCACTAAATATCAGTTTTCGAAAAAAGATTTTCCTCTTATTTTTCAATAATTTAATACAAGCAAGGCGATAATGCCTCTAAGACGCTTGGGGTTATTGGGAGTGGAAAAGCAGGCGAAGTTTTTATAGTAAGAAGTAAGGAGAAAGGACAATGAAAGAACAAGGTTTAGGAGGACAGAATATGATGATTGGTGTTACCTTTAGTCTTTAGAGATTGTAGACAGCAGAGAAGCAGAAAATCCAGAGGGAGTTCTGCGGGTCAAAAGTGCAAGTGAGGGAGCGAATAGAATAGTACTTACGGTTACATATATTCAATTCAACAGTAAAACGCTGAAATATATTTGCCAATAAAGTAGTACACTTAAATTCGAGTTAACAAGGAGGAGAGCTCATTAGAACATCTGCTATGAAAATATTTGTAGAAAAGACAGAGGGAAGCCACGTCACAGCAGTAGGAAAGTGGATGAAGTCAAGATGTCAAGTCAGGATCGATTACATTATAGATCCTTCTTTGGATTTTTCTCAAGAATATTGAGATGAACAGCAGGAGCAACAGACCAGATATGCCAACAGTTTCCAATGCATGGACGAACGATAGATTTGTAAATGTGCAAGATGGATTCTGATGAGAAAAAAAAAATACGACCCAGTGAACTTTTCTTGCACTAGGTGAAGCAATTGATCCGTTATAATTCCTTCTCTTCATGTCATTGAAAAACGTGAGAACCAAGAAGGCGCAGAATGTTGCTGTCACGGAGTTTAGCATCAGTCATACTGAAAAGGTGCTCTTTAGTGGTTAAATGAAAGCGGGTTTTGTTTTGGAGTCGTTAAAACTTACAAGCCAGTGCTTGTCCCAATTAACCACTGATTGGAGGTCTTTTTCAAGAGCAATTTATTTTGTCGGGTCTGTCGGATTTGCTACTAAGACAGAAGTAAATGATTTTGTCATCTGCATAAATATCTGGATGTCAAGATTCTCGAGATATATAGCCGGTGCACGTCACTATATATGGCAGCAATATTCAATGCACAGACATATGGCAGAGATACAAATGTGCAAGATAGATTCCGAGGAGAAAAAATATCTGGTTTGACACACTGCTTTTTATCTACACCTCTGTGCTTGTCCCTTTACAGTACTAAGTCCGTTTTGGCAATGAATATCCCTCTAAAGAAGTCCAAATTTAATTTCTTTTCAGGAATTCTGTCTCTTCTCTGTACACGAGGGTTTCTTAATCTAAACCTCTATTTTTTAATCCAAAATGTGAAAGTTTTGTTTGAAACTTCCTCTTAAGTTCAAGTCACATTCATAGAGTTCCACAATTTGGCTAAAAATTGTTCCTGGGGCTCAAAAACCACACATGTATCAATGTTGTCCAGATGTGAATAAACTTAAAACTTTAGTAACCCTCATTTAAACATTTTCTTGAATTTCATTGGTTGTTAAATAAAAATAAGCTTCGAGAAATTTCCATAACAAAACAGTCAAAATTGTGCAAACATAGGTTCAACTTACATAAAAAAAAACTTTCTCAAATTCATCCCTAATTTAAATGTTTCAAGAAATCCTATTGGCTAAAAATAAAAAATACAACATTCGCCTACGCATTTCTCAGAAAAATTCAGAACAGCTACCAAGCCCCGTTGGAGACAATTTAGTTGTTAAGAAAACTATAAATAGAAACAGCAAACAAATTTGAGTCACATTCGAGATTCACATTAGCTAGGTATAGGATAGTCAGTGTGGACCAACCTCAATCCCTTCCCTCTTTTCGGCCTTGTGACATAAGTGTAGTCTTACAATAAATAAATTTGAGACTCACACGTGCGAAAGATACACACGGGAATTATGTGCCACCAAAGAAGCAAATTTCCTTTATGAGAGATTAGAAAAATTTACACAACAAACTTTTTCACTCAATAACTTTCATAGAAAAATCTTTTGTCTAAGTTAAATAAACCTTTTTAATCAAAGGCAGACAAATTTTTAGACACTGAACATTTCCGAAACAGCAAAGAACTTTTTCTCTAAAATATACCTTTGCACACATCATTACATACAAAGAAATTGTAAATTGTGTATATAAAATTTAATCTGGTGTTTCAAACATGTATTTTTGTCGTGATTGAATATTGCTACCATTTGGTAATTTCTTATAATTTAAGTTTGTGGATATTGCATATTTTATTTCTAGCACAATCTTAAATATTCACGCATCCTTCTTAGATCAACTACAAAAACATATTGTAACCGTCATTGTCGATTTTATCTCGTATCCAAAAATTTAATTTCTTCTTTCCCGATTGGTTCCTTTATGATGATGGCATTGATGACTAAGTAGACCAATTCTTGGATGGAAGAGCTGATGGCATTGACTGCATAATAATGTTGGTGGAGGACGAGGTCGATTATGTCGAGACTTTCTCTCTTGACTTTTGACTTTGTCCTTTTCTCTTCTGGTGGCTTCAAGGATTTTGGTACCAATGCTGATAGAACATCGCCGATCGTTAATTTCTTGGGTTTCAAATGATTCAGGCTCTGGCCCAGTGACTTTTTTTGTTCTTTTAAGTTGGTCCTTATTCGATATTGTTCACGTTAGATATCCTCACTTTTTAAAATCTACAATGCTAAGAAAAAGGCGTGAAAAATTAAATTCTTGGATACGAGATAATCGTATCCAAGAATTTAATTTTTTCTTTCCCGATCGCTTTCTTTATGATGATGGCATTGATGACTAAGTAGACAAATTCTTGCATGAAAGACCCAATGCCGTTGACTGCATAATAATGTTGGTGGAGGATGAGGTCGATTTAGTCGAGACTTTCTCTTTTGTCCAAAGAAAAAAAAATTCAACGAAAAATAAATTTTGACAAAATTTGTTTTCATTTTTTTTTCACAATTTTAAATTGAATAATTTATAAAGTTTTTAAATTTTTTAAAATCCATTTTCAATGAGATAATTCTCAGGAAATATTGTTATTAAATATCATAAAACTATATTTACTTATCATATATTGTAAAGCTTATTACAGTTTGACGGCTTCAAATATTTTAAAAAGAATTTTGATTTGTTTATGTGTGATTACATGCAGGATTTCTGATGTATGGATGTACAAATCGATAAATCTAGCATTTAAAGATTACGTGTTTTAAGGATTGTCCCTCCTTACAGCGAAAGAAATTTAGCCTTTATTGTCTGTTCCACCATACTTAACTATGAACACGTTCGACTGTCAATCGAATGTAACTAAATCGATTAGCACGTCAGAAAATCAAGACTCCCTAATTAAGAAATGTTTATAAAACATTTTATGCTATAAGTAAATATTTGTTTCAAATCAGATTAATTTAACTTTAAAGTTGCTAATTGTCCTCAAATAAAGATTTCAGAAATATATACATTATTTCTGCAAAATTTTTAAATCCGATAATTGACTTTTGTTTACAAAGCTGTCAAAAATAGCCGATTTGATCGATTTTAATGAAAAAAAAAATGATTCCGATTAATACAGGTTCTGCTTGAAATACATCATAGATTATTTTGCTTAACAGCAATGGTAAATCTTAAATCTTTTAGCTTTCAATTAAAGCTAAAACGAAAGCATCAAGAGGGCTTTTTCATTTTTAAAAATTCATTTTAAAAAATTCATTTTAAAAAATTCATTTTAAAAAATTCATTTTAAAAAATTCATTTTAAACTTTATGTATACCGAATCAATGGTGGTATCTATCTATCTATCTATATATATATATATATATATAAATTTAAATAATGAAAAAAAGAAAGTGATGTTTCAGAAGTAGCATTTTTAAATAGAATCGTTTATGACCATCTTTTGACAACTACCAGACGAGAATTAAAAGTCGTTCCCACATTGAAGAAAAGTCTTTCGCTGGTGTGATTGATCTATTCGTCGCGGTTACCACAAACTTTGATTTGAAAAATTATACCAATTTTTGAAAACTATTTGGAGAAGGATTTTCTCCTTTTCTGTATTTTTTATGTAGTTTTCTTTTTCATCGGAGAGCATTTCGTTTCGCATCCCCCCCACCACCAAAAAAGGTGATTTCAAAAAGGACGTTTTTTCCCTTGACGCCATTTCTATTTTAACTATCTTCACTCTTTGAGATTGTTTTTTTTTTTTTTTTTTTTTTAAAGAGATTATTAGAATTATAATAAAACTGCCAGTCACGACGAATGAATGCCTCCCTGAGGAGGTCCCGTGTCACGAGAGGATACTGGGACTCAAACAACCCGACCTCAAGCGGAATTCCTATATACGATCCATCGTTAAAGGTTCAGGTAAAATGATCGGCTCCTTGTACCGCTTCAGTAAGTACCTGACTTTTCATGCTGTCCTCTACTTTTATAAGAGCCAGATCCGGCCGAAAATGGAGCACTGTTGCCATATTTGGGCGGGAGCTGCTCAGATATCGCATTCCAGTCTTGATAGAGTTCAAAAGCGTCCTTGAATTATTTTCCACCCTCCAACCTCTCTCTCACAGGCGAAATGTAGCGAGTCTCTCACTGCTCTATGGTTAATACCATGGAAAGTGTTTGGACGAATTGCATCTGATGGTCCCACCAGGTCTGGCATTCACGGTTAGGACCCGCCATGCTACTTACTTAGTAGCAAACCACGAACGTTCCCTCCGTATCCTATCGGCGAGAAGTAAGTTCCACTCAAACAGCTTCATTCCGTCAGCCACTGCCCTATGGAACAGATTCCCACGAGGATGTTTCTCTGATCGCTACAATCTTAACCTGTTCAAGTCTAGAATCAAACGTTATCTTCCCCTCCTATACATATAAACTTACTCCTTATCGTAACCCTCTACCTCGAGAGACCCACAAGGCTTGTTCAATGTGAACTTTAACATATATAAAAAAAATCTGAACAAATGATGAAAGTGAATTTATACATATTTTTGTTCTTGAGAATTTACAACAAAAATATTAAACACCTTTATTATTATTATTATTATTATTATTATTATTATATTAAACACCTTTATTATTAACTTATTTATAAGATTTTTTATTTATCACTTACCAATTTATAAAGAAATAAATATGAAAACTATTTTTTATACATAAATGTACAAACATTTACTAAATTATAAAAATATTTAAACCAAGAAGAAAATCTTTATTATTTACCATTTTATAAAGTTTGAATCGATTGGAAATTAGCTGATGTTTTGCCAACCATTCCAATAATATAAACAAACAATATAATAGTGTTTATTATTTTTGTTGTTAATTTTCAAGAACAAGAAAATGTATAAATTCGCTTTTATGTGTTTATGTTTTAGTATAATTTTAATCATCGTTTTTTAAAACTAAAAAACATTGCCTGCGAGTGAAGGTAGTTAAAATAAAAGGGGTGTCAAGGGAAACCCGTCTTTATGACATTCCGATTTTGGGGGAAACGAGGGTCCGTGTTTGCCTAAAATTATTTGTACCATTTGGAATAGTCCCTTGTGGTGTATGAAGTGGAGCTCATCGAGGCAATTCCTCAATCTAATGTCGCTCTCAAGGACCCGAACGCTGCCGTAGCCCTACAAGAACGCGCCTTGCTTCTTGAAGCACACACACACACACACACACACACACACACACACACACACACACACACACTCACACGTTACTGTCTCTCCAAGGAACCCTGATCCTAATGGAGACTTCCAGGAAAGTGCTTACAGTAGTTAAAGAAAATCCCAAGACACACCTGGAAGCTATTTAGACGTTGTGCCACGCACTCACGCATTCAAAATCTAAAAAGCCCCTTTATCGATAAAACATCGTCGCCGGATGCGGCGTTATCACCCCGACCCCCGGGGCGAATTCGCAAGATATGCTTCTGTCCCCTGAATCTCTTCTTTCATTTTAGTTGTTAACAAATTACTGTGTCTGCTATCTGATGTATTTTTCTTTTCTGAGAGGAAATTATATTGGAAAAGTTCTTTTTGTTAATCATTTCACACGAAGCAAGGCAATAGAGCCACTAAGACGCAAGGGGTGGGGTTACTGAAAGCTAGCGAGTATGTAAAAAAAGAAGAAAACAATATTAAAGCGATAGAATAAAAAGGAACCAAAATTACAAAGATTTCCACAAGTGAGAAGTGCGAGCAAAGAAAATGATAGCATGGAATTTACGGTTACATCTAGCCATTTCAACTGTAAAATGATGAGACCTTGCCACCAATCTAGTACTTCACTTAAATTCATAAAGTCTATGTACCATAGTGAAAAGAAGAATTAGCATGAAATTATTTAAAGGAAAGGCAAAGGAAAGCTACATTATGGTGGTAGGAAAGTGACTGAAGCCGAGAAGCCAATAAGTGAATCTTATCCGAGAGAAGAAACTGTTAGCATAGAACTTACGGTTACATCTAGCCATTTCAACTGTAAAATGATGAGACATTACCGCCAATCTGATATTACATTCAAATTCACAGAGTCTCTTCGTCAGAACAATTACCATGAAAGTATTTATAAAAAATGTAAAGTGAAGGGAGATCACAGCGGTGGGAAAATGAATGACGCCAGGATGCCAGGTAAAGACCAATAATAACATTGAATATTCTTTTTTCGATTTTATCAAGAATCTCTAAATGCACCGGACCAGATATCCAAACAATATTCAATTACATGGCCTAATGGTAGACTTATAAATGTGTAAGATAGATACTGGAGAGAAAAATTGTCTATTACGACACAGTGAAACAAAATTTCCTAGTGGAAAATGTTAGCCCGAGAAGGAGGTTAACATCAACCATGCTGATGGAGGGCAGAAAAGGTTTCTCTGAGATGAGTGATACTTTATAAATCTTTTGTTCTTCTGCTACCCCCACCTTAAAACATATGGACATTTATTTCGTATTAATTGCCCAAGTTTATTGACTTCGCTGTCATTGAATAAAGAATGTTACGAATGTCGTGATATTGACGACGTGAATGAAGGAATTTCATGGTTAGTTCTCTCCCTAACTAGCCGTATTTTTAAGCATCTGCCTAAAGTCAAAATTAGGACGAAAAAGAAGCAACTACCTTCATCAAAATTTGGTGAAAGGTAGGTAAATGTTGCGCATTTGTGCTGTGTGAAAGGCGATGACTTGGAGGTGCATTTAGATGTCGGTTGGGTAAGAGCATTTTGACCCTTTTAACTTAGATGAAAGATATAATGTTCCCCCCACCCTTTTTTAGCTTATTTTTCCACCTTAGGTTACTATAAGTGGCAAATATTTCAGTTTACTGGTAGGTGCGGGATATTTTTCGTGTTTTCTTCGTTTCATATTTGTCATTGTGTTCGGATCAGTGCTTGACTATATTAGCGTTTGCGTGAGTGATTCATTCTATTTTTAAATCCCAATTTTTTTCGTCTATTTAATTGATAATCCTGTTATAAATAGAATTGTGTATGAGAATTGGAGGTTCAATGCTAACAAACACTTCTACTCCAACAGTTTCTTTTCTCGCACTTCCCACCTGTGTAACTCCCTTCCGTTTACTTGCTTCCCTGAAAACTACAGTCTTCAAAAATGTAAATGCGACGTCAATCATCATCTTATATCTTCTGGAATATTGTTCATCTTTTATCCTTTTCTCACCCCACCCCATACGCAGTCTTTTCTCTCATTTTAACTTTCTGTAAACCCTGCGTACTAGTGGCATCCTCGTACTTGCTTGGGGATGAATTGCTTAAAAAAATCCATTTTTAGTTTGATCTGACTCGTGTAAAACTAGAGTATAGCAGGGAAGGCAGATCATTTCTGGAACGGTAAAATGAACCGATCACGTTCCCAACATTTTTAGCTAGAGATCGGATATATGAACTCTACTTGAAGTCTGGGTAGAGCTGGAGTCCTAACAGACATTCAAGGCAAGACGCTTTGACAAGAAGATCCATCCATCATGATAGGTGAAAGTTCGGGATCTGCTTAGTGATGATGGAACCTTACTGGTTTGCTTTTAGACGTATTAGATTTTACAAGCCAGTCCTTCCCCCATTGAGCCACCTGAGCGAGGGCCAGAGGAAGGATCACGCGCTAGGTTCTGGTCTTCTTCCAAATTTTGGGAGGTTAACCTGTAAATTGTTGTATCATCCGCAATAGATACTAAGGACTGGAGTATGAAGTACCTACCGTTTCTGAAGAAAATTGAACGAGTCGTGAATTTTTAACGGCTTATGACCCCTTTGCACGTTATTTAAAATATTTTTAGATTTGTTTTGGAGATAATCATGATTTTAATAATACAAGTCTTACTGTTAACCCATAGATGGGTGTGTGTGAGAAGAGGTGAAATTCAAGCCTTTTAGAAGGGCATTTGCCCGGAAGTGAATAGAACAATCCCGAGTTGGAACTTCAGCAACGATAATTTAACCGCTTTTTTTTATAGCCATTTTTATATTCGCTATATATCCCCAAGAGAAACTGGCAACAAACATGTGTTTTTCATGCTACTAACATCCAAATACATAAAATGTTGCGCAATTTCTGCCTGCGACAAATTGTAAAATCGATTACGTGAACATTGTTTGAAAATAATTGTTCGAAACAATTATTCCACAAACATTTATTCGATCGTTAAAGTCGTAACTGAGTTATTAAAAACAAGAGTAGAAAACCGAAATTGGTTTAACAACAAGTTTATTACCTTTTGGTGCAGGGAAGCATAATGTAGAATAGAAACTAGGGAAGAGAATGTTTAGCGTGAATGACTGTTTTCAGCAAAGGCTACGGCTCCTCCTGATACTCCTCTTGATGTAGGAATATTTATATGTCTTTCATCCGACGGCTGAGTTCAAACTTGTAGGGGAAATATTCTCCCTCACAACAGTAAATTGCTTGAATGAAAATTAATCGAAAAGAAAATTATATAAATGATAATTATACGAAATGGAAAATTCTTTATTGCAATAAAAATGTAAAAATTAAAAGAAATACACAAATGATAATTATTCAAAATACAAATATCGTTAATAAAACAATTTAGTAAGTAAAAATCCTTAAAAACTTAAGTTATATGATACTGCTCGCAAATAGTCAACTACTGAAGAGTAATCATTAATGGATGCCACTAATTTTTTTAAGTTTCCCATTTACGTCGAGATATTTCTTGGCGCCCTTTATATTTTGGTAATCCACTCTAACTTTTGCAATATGAATTTCTTGCAAGTCCTGTTCTCTTTTAAGAGTGTCTATGAATTTCCATATTGTGGGATGATGGGATAATACTTGCTGTAAAAAAGCCCTATGCCATCCTTTGAGGGCGTTATTAGTTCTAGGTAAATCAACATTGATTCTCTCAAAACAAGACGGCATAATTATTTCAAACATACAGGGTGCGATGGTAAAATTGTCGTCTGAATTACGCAAAAATCAAAATAACACTGACATTTCATTTTAACAGATACATTTATCAAAATTGCACAAAAATATCTTGAATCTGTGTCAAAGATCATGAAATAAATAAGAAACTTTCTTCAGTAATAAAGAAAGTCAACAAAGTCAAAAGGGAATTTCAAGTGGATGAAAACGTTCAAATAAACCATAATGCATCTACTGCAGAGGCAAAGAAAAAAATGAAAGCAAAAGCAACTGTTATATTAAGCGTATGGTAGCAAGAGAAAGGAATAACAAGGATTAGAGTGAAACAACGTTTATTGTTTGTAAATAGTCGAAGAATATAGTTGGGTGGGGATTGAACCATTTCTTATGCCGGCGTGGGCGGGGTCACATATATGTTTAGTGCACGTTTCTTTGATTGATGTCACGGTTGTAGGTCGTCTTGTATGGAACGGATGTCACCAAGGTGGACTGCGAAGGGAGTGCCTTGTAAACGAGTCAAGGTAGGCCAAAGTAGGTCGAGGTAGGCAGAAATGACGGTGGTTTTCAGGAGGCCAGTTCAGTGAACGGAGGTCGCTGTGTCGACTGTAAAGGGAGGGCCTTGTAAGCGAGTCGAGGTAGAGCTGTTCTGTGGAACGGATTTCGCTGGGGTCGACCATGAAGGGAATGCCTTGTAAGCGAGTCGAGGTAGAGCTGTTCTGTGGAACGGATTTCGCTGGGGTCGACCATGAAGGGAATGCATTGTAAGTGAGTCGAGGTAGAGCTGTTCTGTGGAACGGATTTCGCTGGGGTCGACCATGAAGGGAATGCCTTGTAAGCGAGGCGAGGTAGAGCTGTTCTGTGGAATGGATTTCGCTGGGGTCGACCATGAAGAGAATGCTTCACTCTTAAATCACTCTTAAAAGACATTAGGGAACCCGAACTATGTAATATTTCGAATACGTACAATGTACAATGTACACGTGCTAGAAAAAGAAAAGAAAAAACATATGAGCAACGTACCGTGCCCCGCTTAAGTTTTAATTACGTTTCAATTAGACGATATCGGTTTTAATTGCGACGAAAAGGGAAATTAAAGTTAAATCTTTAATAAAGAAATTGTTTTTAAACTTTTCACACTGTTCGATATTTAAATTTAACTTTAAATGAGTTATTTAATTTTTAATCGCGTGTCACTACAGTAGTTACTAGCAGTTACTTTAGGTGGTTTATAATTCGACAAGCTCGAAAAACAGATGGACGGACGGACACACGTACACTGCGCTTTATTTATATAGAAAATTATCCAACCTAATAATAATAAAATTTTACTACTTTGAATTTAAAAATTGATAGAGAAATTTAGTCTCACAAACGTTAAGGTACCAACAATGTGACATGCATCTTGGCAGGATTTCGAATGCTGATTTTTTAGAGAGACACGTAATCTTAAATTGACGTAACATAATCTTCCTGCCAGTATTTCCTTACATTTGGTCTTCTGCCGAATAAAGCTAAGTTTAAAAATGATCAATAACAAAAACGAGTTGATTGAAAAAAGGTAAGCGTATTTTACAAGAAGAGAGTTTGTTGATGTGATAAAGATTTTTGATACGGTTAAAAACAAATAATTTGGAAGTTTCTATCAATAAAAAAGGGTTCCTGAGCACTTGGCAAGCACAATTTTCACACATGAAAATTTCAACAGCGAAAATTCACCACACATTAAAATTTCACAGAAGAAAATTCAAAAACGAAAATTCCAAATATGTAAATTGCACCAACGAAAGTTCTACAAATAGAAATTCCACCTATGAAAAGATTCCCCCCCCACTGAAATGTCCTCATAAGAAATTTCAACATAGAAAGTTTCTCTTACTAAAATTCTAACGAAAAATTCCACCCACGAAAATTGTATTCGCGTAAAATCCGCATACAAAAATTTTACACACAAATAATTCTACTCACGAAAATTCTATTGGGGAAAAATTCCATCGCCGAAAAGTCCGAATGTGAAAATTTCAAATATAGGGTAAGTGTACCCATAAAATTTCTCCACTCGAAAATCCCACAGATGACGATTTCACCTACAAATATAAAATATATTCCATGAGATCTCCACACAAGTATGACTGAATGAAAGTATTATTTGCTATAAAATAGTAATGATAATGCTAATAATAACTGTTTCCTTATGAAAAAAACATTCGATATTCTTTGACGGAGCAGCCAGTGCTACTCGAATTACAGTTTTCTTCTCTCCTTGGTCATCAGGCTGGGATCAAAGTGTAGTATCTGTTCTCATCTTTAATGCTAATGGTTATATTAGCCATTCCTTATATGAAAATATTCGGCATTCATTGACCTAGCAGACAGTGCTACTCGAGTTACGCTTTTCATCACTCCTTGCTCATCGGGCTGGGATCAAAGTGTAGTATCTGTTCCCCTCATCTCTAATAGTAATATTAGCCATTTCCTTATATGAAAATATTCGGCCTTCATTGACTGTGTAGACAGTGCTACCTTCGGCTAGAATTTATAAAATGTTTCTCTTAAAAGTAATTTTTCAGAAAAATAGAATTCTCCAGTACACTATCATCGCTCTTTCCAGTATTGGAAAAAAATTCCTCCCTAACCTTTTATTTGATGTCGTGTAAAAATAGTTGAATCTAATTTATAGAATTTATATATGTATTAAACACAGTCTGTGGGATTTTTACGTAATACATTAAGTTTTGTTTTTTGCTGATTGATTCGTTTTTTATGGCTGTCCAAACTTTTGCAGGTAATTTAAAGGAAGCGAATATTTTGAAATTGAAAGAATTATATGGCGATAATAATTATTTACTAATCTGAGTCATACTAATTAACCCATATCTGGGGAGACAAAAGAGGTGGATTCATACTTTTTCCAAGGGTATTTGCGTGTTAGTGAATATAACGAAACCCACGTGGAATTCGAACTCGGTAATTCGACTTCCAAATCGCGAGCCGTTATCTAGCGCATTCAAACTTACAGTACCTAGTAGTTCCAATCGATCCCTCATCTAGGTACTGACAAGACTCGACATTGCTTAACTTCAGTGACCATATGAGAACCGATGTTTCAACGTGATATGGCCGTAAATAGTGTAAGATATAAGTTTTGCATTACACCTTGCACATACCCTTGCTTCTGTTGTCAAATTAGTGGCAAAAAAATTACAAATTACATACTAATCTTATAAATATACGAGAAGAAAAATAAAAGTTAATAATAAGAGGTGCATCTATTTATAATTTAATTTGATAAAGTGTTATTTGTTTTTAAATAAATAAACTTAACACCTGTCTAAATTTCTGATATGAGGTATTTT
This sequence comes from Acanthosepion lycidas, assembly GCA_963932145.1. NCBI lineage: Eukaryota > Metazoa > Mollusca > Cephalopoda > Sepiida > Sepiidae > Acanthosepion > Acanthosepion lycidas. Next base: position 95,906,362 of record OZ010590.1, read on the forward strand.
AATTATTTACACTATTTACATTGTTTGGACTGTTGTCCTAATCTTTATTGCCATATTCACAGTCTATATTTCTGAGATGAGTTATTGTAACTATTTCCACTATTTACATTGTTTGGACTGTTGTCCTCATCTTTATTGTCATATTCACAGTCTATATTTCTGAGATGAGGTAATGTAACTATTTACACTATTTACATTGTTTGGACTGTTATCCTCATCTTTATTGTCATATTCAGAGTCCATATTTCTGAGATGAGGTATTGTAACTATTTACACTATTTACATTGTTTGGACGGTTGTCCTCATCTTTATTGACATATTCAGAGACATACAAACAAGAAATGGTCAGTATAAGCAGAAACATACAATATAATAACTACCATGAATACATGACAGAAGTTCCCACAAACTGTGATAGAAGGGTACAACAGGATGACAATACTCAGAAAACAGCAACGGTCTGCCTACCTTATGTGAAGGGATTCACTGATTGCCCAGTGGATAAAAGCGTGTAAAAAGTAATTCAGTGACCAGATACAAAGTTGTGAATTCAATACCTGGCCACAGTAGAGGTGAACAAAAACTTGAGGAGTTGAAAGGTAAATAACTGAAACTGAGATATTCTGAAAAGGCATGGCACGTGGAAGTAGAACAAACCTACCACAGTGGACTAAAGAAAGGGTTCAGTTCCAAATTCCAAAGTATATCATCTGAAGAAGGCCGGAGTGTACAACGTGCCAAAGAACGTGAATCATACTTATTATCAAACTCAGGTTGTGTGTGTGTGTGTCCGTTCGTTTATATATTGGATCGGATTTCCTACATTTTTCAACCGATTTCAACAAAACTTTACTTTTTTTTGGAAGCTAGTGTTTCTTATTGTCTTGCACACTTTTTTCTTTATTTTTGCATTCAGAATGCTTTAAAAATTCCATTTACAAGACAATTGTTTATAATAAAATTCTATTCAATCGGTAGACTCATAACGATTGAAAACAATGTTTTTGTTTGAGTTTGGGTTTGACCAATTCGTAAAAAAAAAAAAAAAACTAATTAAGACATGCGTGTCTGTCAACCTTAAACAATAATCTTTGTCAATTTTATTTTTCAGTCTTTATGATGGTCGATACTTGATCTATTTCTTACTGTTACATCCCCGGGCAACGCCGGGCTCTACTGCTAGTATGACAATAAAAAGGAGGACAACAGTCCGAACAATGCAAATAGTGTAAACGTAACACTGCGTATAAACCGAAAAGATACCTGAACTTTACGTACTCTAATTCCACAGAACAATGCAAATACTGAACACGGAAACAAACTCAACTCATCCACTTATCATTCTTATATATGGTTCCATAGATATCCCATCGATATCTCTATGAAGATGTATTATCGGAAATTAATAATAAATTTTGCTGGCTCTTTAAGCTTCTATTCTAATAATCTCTGCTGGCTTCTTACCTTCCTGTCAACTCCAACCCTAAAAATGTGAATACAACGTCAATCGTCATAGTATGTCATTATCAACTGTCCTTTTATTGTCTTCAATAACATTTCTCATTTTCTTTCACTCTCAGTAAGTCCTTGTATCTTAGTGGCTATATCGCCTTACTTGGGAGCAAGATGATAAAAAATAACCGAATGCCCACTAGCTGACATTCAAGACTTCATTTTACCAAATGAAAATTTGGGTATGAATAATACTGAACTAGTCCTTTTATAGTTGTGTTGTAACTAGAAAAGGTTACTGAATGAGGAATAGCCAAAACGGAGATTGAAAATGAAATGGTAATCTTTACATCATTAACAAAATACAATACTCGCCAGCGGCGTGAAGTAGGTAAACTACTGCTATTGGGGAACTAGATAGACAGCATATCACCCCCACTTACAATGGAGTCCAACGTATTTATGAGAATTGGAACATATCCATTAGTGTTCATAGGTACGGTATATAAAAAGATGATAAATAAATAGCTTCTTTAAGAAACCAGTAAATAATTTAAATGTATAGACTTACTTGGTAAATTAATATGCAACTATTGACGAAAGATTCTTCATATAAGATGTTAATAACAATAATCAATCAATGTAAAATATCAAAAATATCAACCAAATACCAATACATCCATACTAATGTTACTAATACTACCAGGAGATTAATACAAAATTATATTAAATCCATATTAATCTTACAAATAGAAAGATAAACCATATATGATGCAACGCAGTACAATTAAAATATAAGAAAAAGATTAAAATAAATAAAGCCACGTGATCAGAATTCTTCTAATTTGCTGGGTTTGTTTTATATAACCTTACCACCTATGAAGATCTCACTATTGATAGTATAGGGTTATATAGAGATGATGGTCATATGGTAGTAAAAAATTCCATTAAAGTTAAGGTAGATAAATTAAGAAAAATGATTCATAGAGAACTAAAAAGTTTAAATCTTAAGGTTAAGATAAGCACTAATGTTAAACAAGTAGATTTTCTTGATGTTACATTAGATCTCATTAATGATATATTTCAACCTTATATGAAAATAATACCAACCCAGTATATATTTCTCCCAATTCTAACCACCCTCCATCTGTAATCCAATATATACCTTGGTCTGTAGAACGTAGGATTAGCAACCACTCATCAGACAAAGATGTGTTTGATAAATATAGCGGTGTTTATAATAAAGATTTAAAGAATAGTGGTTATAAGTACGCTGAAATCAATTATAGGCAGTATGATGATTGTGGTCCAAAGATAAAACAGAAATAGGAAGATCAATTAGTACACACCACCATTTAATCAATTAGTCAGTACTAAGTCAGGTCATAATTTCCTCCAATTGGCTGATAAACATTTTTACTAAAAGTAACCCTCTTAGAAAAATATTTAAGAAACGAATTAAAACTAAGTTATAGCTGCACGAATAATCACGAGAAGATCATAAAGTTACACAATAAGAAAATTTTAAAGCAATTTAATAATTTGGATCATAATACAAGATCCAGTGTAATTGTAGGAATTCTGACCCATGCCCATTGCCAAACAAATGTTTAACTAAATCTTCCTTTATCTTTGTACTATCCCTACAATAGAGAATTCGACGGTTTAAAAATTCTATATTGGAAGTACTATGAATTCTTTTAAGACTCGGTGGTATCAACATATGCTGTCCTTCACCAATAGTACTTACAGAAATAATACAGCACTTTCTAAATATTCTTGGAGTTTAAAATATGATAATAAGACTCCTAAGGTAAAATGAATTTTTTTTAAATGGTAAGGATATGTAGATTTGAGTAGATGTGATTGGCTTGACGAAAGTCTCAAGTGAAGTAGCTAAGTATGATTTTGTCGAGAATTTTTAAGAAATATGTATTAAAAAACTAAAAAATAGAAAACAGCCACTAAATTATTGAATGAAACGTGTTTCAATAAAAGTATGCTGCTAATATATATATATATATATATATATATATATATATATATATATATAAACAAAAACAGACATAACAGAAATAATCAAAAGCCAACAACAAAAAAATGACAACCTACAAAAATGAAACCAAGGGTACAATATGCAACTGCAGAAACAGAACAACATGTCCACTCAAGGGAAATTGCCAACTTACAAACACAATATACAAGGCCAAGGTAAGTGCAAACAACAACATAATGCACTACATCGGTGCCACCGAAGGTCCATTCAAGATGAGGAATAACAATCACAAATTTTCATTTACCAACAGGAAATATTCGAACAGCACGACACTTTCTACATACATATGGCAACAAAAAGACAATAAAATTACACCAACAATAAGTTGGGAAATATTGAAAAAAGCCCCTGCCTACAGCAACATTACAAAAAAATGCCTACTTTGCCTACACGAAAAAGTAGCAATAATATCACACAAACCGCAAAAGAACCTACTAAACAAAAAATCAGAGATACTCTCCAAATGTAGGCATGAGAACAAGTACCTATTATCCGAATTCATACCAAACGGATAAAATAGACAAACCACCAACAATCACAATTTACTTTCAAGATACCATCAAAATAATTGCATCTATCAGTATTATCATTGCACCACCATTAGTAATCACTTTTACCACTTTACAATAACTATTATCTAATAATATTATCATTACCACCAACACCCAGCACCATCACTTACACATCACACCTACTATTATAAATCCTCTACAATCTTTAACGCATATTACCCCCCCCCCCAGCATATTTAACACCTTAAAACAATAAGATCAGATATAATTTCCATATATAACCATGAGAATAAACACCCATTACCAGGATTCATAATAAATAAAATAAAAATAAACAAATAAATATAAAATAAAATAAAACACCAACAACCACCCTTTCGTTCAAGCTATCACCACAATAATTACATTTATAGGTTTTATTATTCTCCCACCAACATTACTAATCACTACTAACAATTTACAATAAATATTAACCACTTATATTATTATTGCCACCATCCACCTTACATATTACTATCACACCATATCTAACGTTACCATATAATCCTGCCATAATTATTAATACCCCCTCTCCCAGCATATTTAATACCACCATAAAAATAACCAATAAGGATTACAAACTGAAATTTCTACCATTCACATATACACAATCACAAATAAACAAGGAAATAGCGAGCTTTAATATAATAAACAATAATATTTTTGTAAATTAAAAATTAAAAATTAAAATATAGCAATCTTCAACTACCATAATTTTACACAGAATACCTATTATCAGGATTTATACCAAAATAAATTGATACATATAACAAAATAAAATAAAATAAAATAAAACACCAACAACCAGTCTTTAGCTACCACCACTATAACTACATTCATGGTTTCATCATTCTCCCACCACCGTTACTAATCATTTCTACCAATTTACAATTTCTACCAATTTACAATAACTATTAGCTAATTATATTATCATTGCCTCCAATCCCTTGCAACATTACTATCACATCATATCATATAGACCCGTTATTAAATAAAACTACCCTCTCACCCAGCATATTAAATATTAAACATCACCATATAAATAACCAATAAGGATTACAAATTTCTACCTGTTACATATACACATTCAAAAACAAACAAATAACCAGCTTTAAATATAACAAATAAACCGCCATTTTTTTTCAAAATTTAAAAATAAATATAAATAATAATAATTTTTACCTATCATAATTTCACACAAACCCCACCACACGTATATACATGCGAGGAAATATTATTCAGCGGAAAAAAAACAAAAACAAAATGACATGTATACATTCACGAGACATTCACGAGACATTCACGAGACATTTCCGCCACACTTCCAATCTTTAAATTTCAGCATACAAATGCGTATGTATAGACACAACACCACCCGTATACATACATATGCCATATCCGAAACTGCCCACATATGTTTATATATGTATGAGTCCCGACGGACGACCAAGTATGTATATGTTTCTGCATACATCGATGTTTGCGTCAGTACGACGAAGTTTCCCCCATAATTCCACAATAACACCAATACACGCAATCTACATAAAACCAACATTTTTTAAAAAATTAATCAGTTTGTCTGACGATCGCTAAAGCGTGAAACCCACGGTCACAAGCTCACATCTATTCAACCATATATGTTAGCTCTATCTCTGATATTGAGCGCTTTCTAATAAGTACCGCGCATATAATATATAAATAATTATACATATATATATATTTATATATATATATATTTATTTATATTTATATACACACACTTTTCACATATATATACATATATATATATATATGTATGTATGTATGTATGTATGTATTTACACTAACAGTCAAAAGTATTTGGCAACCCCCCAAAAATTGTATTTCTCATCCTAAAAGTGTTATTTTAAAAGAAACAAGTTCAGCACCAAAATGGTTTTATTTATTATACTAAATATAAGTCTAGCTCAGTAACTTTGACTTTAGTAGAACCAGATATCTTTTGAAAAATTGATTTGTAGGCGTTTTTCTTCTATGTACTGAGCAAGAATAAACCATTTTCGTGAAAAAATGTGTTAACATTCACTGTGAGAATAATTCTCTGTGAAGCTGGCCTCTCTGGCAGAACTGATGTCAAGAGACCACTGGTGAGGAATCAAAATAATGTCAAAAGGCTCCAGTGGACCAAGGTGCACAAAGACTGGGCAACAGAGCAGTGGAATGAAATTCTTTGGACTGACGAATCAAAGTTCGAAATCTTTGGGTCAAATACGAGTATCTACGTACAGCAAAGAGCTGCCAGTCCCCTGTATCACACCAACCGTAAATCATGGAGGAAGCTCAGTTATGGCGTGGCAGGGGTGGGGGTTGCCAATGGCAAAGTTGGGGATTTGCAAGAAATGAAGGGCAATTGAAACAGGCCGGCTATCACAGCATACTGCAGCATCACGTGATCCCATCTGAAATGCAGCTTGTGCGTCAAGGATTTGTACTCATGCAAGATAATGACCCAAAGCATATTAGTAAACTCTGCCAGGGGTACATTAAAAGCGAAGAGCAACAGAACGTCCTTCAAATGATGTCTTGGCCGGCGAACTTAAATCCCATTGAAGTGGTGTGGGATGAACCTGACCAAAAAGTCAGAGCTAAACAACCCACAAGTGCGGTTCACCTCTGGCAAATTTTGCTGGAAAGTTGGACAGAACTATTTTCAGTCTACCGCCAGTCTTTGGTGGAAAAAAATACCGAGAATCTGTGAAACAGTGATAGTGGCCAAAAGGGGGTCATTTTGATGAATCAAAAGTTCAAGAAGTTTTTTTGGATTTTTTGGTTTAATTTGTATTTAATGTGGTTCAGGAAGACTTTTATTTCGTGTAATAAACACAACCATTGTGGTGCTTATACTTTTACGATGAGAAAGAAACATTTTTGAGGGTGACCAAATACTTTTGACTGGTAGTGTATATATCAATAATATATATCTATCAATAACACACACACATATTATTTTGGGAATTACAATTACAGCTTAGTTGGTCCTTTCTATAATGTTTCAGTTTTACATGCATTTGAAAGTAAATGTCTTTATTAACTAATTAATAAAATGTATTCTAAATGGATACGAGTTTGCATATCTCCAAGATTCTTGTCATATATATATATATATATATATGTGTGTGTGTGTGTGTGTGTGTGCAAATATATAGAAAAATAGGAAAGAATCCGTTAGGTAAATAATCCGGGGTTCTTTAGTATTTTTTTATTTTTAAAAAACACTTACAGAAGTAGAGCTTAAATTATAATTATTTAAAAAAAAATATGATTACTTCGCTACATAAGAGTTGTTATGTTTAAAAAACAAGAGCCAAAAACCTCAATTATTGAAATTAAGTTGAATAAAAGTATCAAGCCCTGTTTCATCCTCAAGCGAAAATTTAGGTTTGCTAATATATATATATATATATATATATATATATATATATATATATAATATTTATTAATGAGTTGGGATCAAACATAGATTGGATTCCGATAGAATGATAAGATAAAAAAAACAAATAGGAAACGTTTAATAATCTAATATGTTTCACTTTTATTAAAGTTTCATCAGGGAATTCCATACAGATAAACTAGAATTATTATACGCTTCCATACATAATGCAATATTTACGGTTTTTCAGTTAGACTTGGAGCCCTTTAATTTCTTGGAACTTCTAAAGGACGCGTCGTCTCTCCTTGAATTAGGAACGCCGCAAATTATACTAACGTTTGTTTAACAAGTCAAATGCACGTGAAACCTGATTAACCAATAAAAATCAAACAATGCAGAAGTTAATATATCAGCATTTCTTTCTTCTTTTTCTCCCTATCTCATTCTCTGATAAAGCTTTAATAAAAGTGAAATATGTTAGATTGATAAACGTTTTCTTTTTTTTTTGTCATTAATATTTTATATGTAAAGGGTGAAACTGAACCCTTTATTTCACTCACTGGGCTAGACTGTTCTAGTTCCACGTGCCACATGTTTGATGGATGTCAGTTATCTGTTATAAAAGTTCTCCACTGCCTTATTGAACTCACACTTTTTGTGTCCTGTCACTGGATCTAAACAACGCCTTTATCCACTGTACCATGTGTCCTTGAGGACATCTGGGTATGAATTTCTGGGTATTATAAACCTAATGTCTTCAGTAACCATTTTTACCAGTGCTCATATTGCAATTTTGCTGTCATCATTACATGTTTTTACCAGAGCTCATATTGCAACTTTGTTGTTATCATTGCTTTTCTCTGGCACTCCTTATTACTGTTCCCATATTGTATTTATTTTTATGCTTGGTCGGCTCAGGAGATTTTTGTGGCCTAGCATATGTGCTGATTCCTTAACTTTACGAAATCTCCAATGGTGTTCCGTCTATGATCTCAACATGATCCCACAGAGGGCGGTGATCTCCCTTCTCGCTCCATATGTGGTCAGCCACGCCTGATTTTTCTACTTCCCCTCGCGTTACAGCTTTCTGGTGTTCTTGAAGCCTTACCTTGAGGGGGCGACCTGTCTCTCCTTTATATTCCTTTCCGCAGCTGCACGGGGTAGCGTACACACAGTCTTTAGTTATGTCCCCTCTATGGAGGGGGGCCTTACTTGGGAGAGATATCTGAGAAGTGTCGTCAAGCTTTTGTACCGCAGATCCGTTGTATTTTCTCTGATAACCCCTTCGCAGGCAGACTGTTTTCTGAGTGTTGTTGTCCTCCTCCTCTTGTACCGGCCTATCCCAGTTTTTTGGGGCTGCTGCCATGTACCCAGGGTAGTTGTTACGTTGTAGGGTACTACTTATACAGACTAATTATTTATCTAACGTCTCTGGGTCGCCACTTCTGACTTTTGCTCGGTGTTGTAAGCAACGGGTGATCCCTTCAACAGAATTACTAATGAAGAAGACCAGAGAAGGATCCAAAATGACCTGGATAAATCCTTCAGACATGAAGGTGACGCACAAGGTCCATCACCCACCAGTGAAAGCAGTAGTCAACATCAGCCAATATCAGCTGAGTGCCTCTGAGGAGTCAGTATTGAATAAGGGTCTCAACTTCGCCACAACCATCTGGCGAGTTGGACATCATTACCAGAGTCGAGGAGGTGGCCTTGAAAATCTCTCAGGCTCAGGCAGATGAGCTGAGATGGAAAGTGAGACAGAACTTGGAGAGAGCCAAGCCGCCCAGGTCTAACATAACAAAACTGAAGAGGCTGGCGATTGGATCCTTACAGAGGAAGGAAAACATCATCATACTACCGGCTGACAAAGGTAATGCGACTGTAGTGATGGACAAATCAGATTATACAAGAAAACTGGAAGACCTCATTAGCTACAGCAAAGTGAAAAAGGATCCTACTATGAAAACGGAACGCAAACTGTCACAGATCCTAATCAAGAACAAGGATCACTTCGCACCTAAGACGTATAGGCAGTTATCGCAGCGTTACACCAAGCTACCTCACATATACGGTCTCCTTAAGATTCACAAAGACGGTATTCCGCTCAGGCCGATTGTTAGTTGCCAAGGCTCTGTGTGTCACCCTCTGAGTCGCTTCCTTGTAGATATAATTGACACATTGATCAGAAAGTCTCCTTCATACGTCCGTAACTCTGCCCACTTCGTGGAAATAATAAAAAATGCCCCCATCCTATCAAACCAGATGCTGAGCTTCGATGTGGTGAGTTTGTTCACCAAGGTAGCCACGGAGGAGGCACTCTCAGTAGTCAGAGACAGATTGGCCTTTGACTCTTCCCTAGAAGAACGGACCAGTATTCCAATAGATAATCTGATGGAGATGTTGACTTTCTGTACACAAACAACATACTTCAGAATGGGATCACACATATATCGACAGGATGAGGGCTTAGCAATTGGCTCGCCATTATCACCAGCAACGGCGAATATATACATGGAATACTTTCAGGAAATGGCATTAGAATCTATATCTCTAAAACCAACTCTATGGTTAAGGTATGTAGTTGACACCTTCATACTCTGGCCACACCAGGAAGATGTCCAGGTTCTACTGGACCATGTGAACTCAATAAGACCTTCGATACAGTTCACAATGTAGAAAGAGAGTAACAACACACTCCCATTCCTGGATGTACTAATATCTCGAACAGAGCATGGGTTTAAGACATCCGTATACCGTAAACCGACATTCACCGGACAGTACCTCAATTTCAACTCCCACCATCCATACAGCGTAAAAAAGGGATCGTCCGTTGCTTACGACACCGAGTCATAAGTGGCGATCGAGAGACGTTCGATAAAGAATTGGTCAGTATAAGTAGTACCCTACAACGTAACAACTACCCTGGGATTGGCGGGTACAAAAGGAGGAGGAGGACAACAACACTCAGAAAACAGTATGCCTGCGAAGGGGTTAACTTAAGGAATCAGCACATATGCTAGGCCACAAAAATCTCCTGAGCCGACCAAGCATAAAAATAAATACAATATGGGAACCAGTAATAAGGAGTGCCAGAGAAAAGTAATGATAAAAACAAAATTGCAATATGAGCTCTGGCAAAAACATACAATGATAACAGCAAAATTGTAATATGAGCACTGGTATAAATGGTTGCTGATGACATTAGGTTTATAACACGCAGAAATTCATACCTAGATGTCCTCATGGCACAGTGGATAAAGGCGTTGGTTAGATCCAGTGACAAACCCAAAGAGTGTGAGTTCAATACACGGTTAAGGCAGTGGAGAACTTTCAGAGGGAAATTAGGAGGAGATAACTGATAGCTGACATCAATTAAACATGGCACGTGGAACTAGAACAGTCTACCCCAGTGAGCGAAATTCCAACCACTTGAAGAAGGCCGGAGCATACAACGGCCGAAATGTTGTGATAAATATGGCGATAAAATGAGGACAATAGTCCGAATAATGTAAACAATATATATATATATATATATATATATATATATATATATATATATATATATATATATATATTGGCAAGTTCGCTTTCTGATCATGAGACCCAAGCTTGTATCACATTATCGTTTGATTAGTCGAGGAGGTGGCTTCTTGTTGTTATTCGTCTGTGGAGGTGATCCCAGTACGTGGCACTTTTAGAAACTCTATGTGAAATTGAGTAGACGGAGCTGTTATTAAACCGTCAATGGTTGTGCTAGTACGAATTCCCAAGTCATCGTGACCGAGGGTTTAAGCGTATTGGGCTTGTTCCAAAAACGGAACACGGATAATATATTCCCTTCCAGAAGCTGTAACTATGGTTTGCAGCACAGACTATCATCGGTTGGTTTCTGTGGATTGAGCTATTGTCTGTAATACGATAGCCACCTCTGACAGATTGGTGTACTCGGAAACTAGTCATAGCCGAGCATTACATATAATTAGTGCATGAATTAATTTTAACTTAATATAAAAATAATGTCTCATATATTATTAGGTTGGTGCAAAAATAATGACGTAATAATGTCGTTTTTTTGACGTTATACGTCAAAAAACGACATTATTATGTCATTATTTTTGCACCAACCTAATAAATGGAAGGTACTCTAGCGTGGTTTACTGGAGTCTATCCACTTTCCAAATAAGTGAAAATTGATACTTATATTTAGTTAAAGCTTAAAAAAAAAATTATAGCTGTTTCACACTGCCTGATCATAACCGTCCCTTCGATCAATAATACTTCTATTTTGTGAGCCTGGATTTTTTTTCCTCTTGCGTTGATAACTTACCCATTGCAAGCTTCCGCCCTAGTAACCATCTACTTTAACTGAGGGTAGGAGATGCACATGCATCCCCGAGCAACCTTCGCTACCCTCCACCCTTATCCCAATGTGTCTCTTAGTCGTCAAGTACATGTGTGATCTTGTCTCAGTGCCTTCAGGTCTCGGACCGGTAGCATGTTTCTGACCCAAGTAGGTGTTCTGTTGCTTTGACTTTTGAGCAGACCTGATATGTCCACTCGGAGCATCACGCATGTATTTTCTCTCATGTTTTGATTGTCACTTCATTAACCCTTTGAGCCCTGCGTTCCTGAACAATTTTCACCCTCTTGCCTGATTTCCTGAGTAATCGTTATCATACTCTAGTTCCGATAAATCATCAAGCATATCAATTACTTGCTGCACTCTGTCGAGTTCTTTTCCCACACGTTTCGTCCCTAATTGTTTCCTGACGGCCCAGGTTGAGACTCTGCACGCTTTATGGTAAAAATGATCTTTTTTTTTTATCCAAAACACATGCACGAAACGCAATGGAAAGGCGTAGACATGTTGGTATAACGTTCGATGATAGCAGAATCTTACAGCTTTTTCGAGAGCTTTCCAGAACCTTGTCATATGTACTAATTTTGGAGAGGGTCAGTTTATGCTTTATAACAATAGAAAATCGATTCCCCGTTTTTTGAGAGCTTTCCAGAACCTTGTCATATGTACTAATTTTGGAGAGGGTCAGTTTATTTCTTTATAACAATAGAAAATCGATCCCCCATTTTATACCCAGTAGTTGATTGATTGATCTGTTTTTTACGGTTTATCAACTCTGTTGACTATTTAAAGCCGAAGCGTATTTTGGGATTGTAAGATTAATTCATTTTTTCGAGTGATAATTGCCTTACCCCTTTAATCCCTGCGTTCTTGAACAAGTTTAACCCTCCCACCTGAGCTCCTAAGTTAAAAAGGATATCAATTACTTGCTGCGCTGTTTAAAGTTCTTTTCTCGCACGTTTTGTCCCTGATTGCTTCCCTGACGGTCCAGGTTGAGCCTCTGTACGCTTCATGATAAAAACGATCTTTTATATCCAGAACACATGCGCAAATCACTCAAAAAGCGCGGACATGTTGGTATTAAGTCATTTTTCTCTTCCACCGTTCAATCGGTGGCTCGGCATTATATCATTTTTTCTGTATCACCGGTAAAACCGAGGTCAGGGCTCAAAGGGTTAACGGTGCTGGAGGTAGGCGATTTCTGGGTTTTGGCGCTAGACGCTTGATAGTCAGAGATCCGATTCTTTGAGAAACTCAGAAGGAGGCTATACTATCAGCAGGTGTATATTATCGGGGCTATTGTCCTGCCATTTTGTGAATGGTTTCCGGACCGTACAGTAGTCTCCTAGTGAGGGTCTCTCGATGCCATGATGACGGGTACTGTTACGGCTGTATCTCTGGACGCTTCTCTCCAAGTTTATACGTGCAACTCCTGCAGGTGTGTCTGTCTCTCTGTCTACCAGTTCTCTACTAACCAATGCACACACGAAGCCAATCAAAATACAAATGAGCAAAGCTAGCAAACCGCAGTCCGGGGATACTCACCTCTTATAGTTTTAACCCTCCTACCTAAGCTCTTAAGTCAAAAAGCATATCAATTACTTTCTGCACTCTTTAGAGTTCTTTTCTCGCACATTTTGTACCTGATTGTACCCCTGACGGTCCAGGTTGAGACTCTGCACGCTTTACCACCTAAATTGACATGCCCACTCACTCAGAGCCTACATCAAGGACGAATTTCCCTGTGGCAGGACGCCAAAACGAGGAGCCCGAACTCACGTATATGTGCTTCCTTGTGGCCCTTATCCATACCACGACATTCGTCATTGCTCTCTACCACCCTCAGGACAAAGGGACGGTAATCTTCGACCGAATAGCTGAGAAGATTAATATCATCATCACTCAGTTCCCATTGGCCAGTGACTATATGCGGTAACTTCAATATCCACCATAACGAATGGCTAGCACACTCCAACGAAACCGATGTTGAAAACAGGTATTGAAGGGACTTCTTCATCGCCTATGAACTAACACAACCTACCCGGGTCCCGAACACGACAGGACCTTTAAGCAAACTTCTTCGACCTCTTCCAAAGCCCCTTTCCTGATTAATGTTTATCAAAACTTTTACCTCCACTAGGCACCTCAGACCATTCCTTAAACAGTGTCTGGAGGGATTCTAAACCTAAGGCATCTCCTGATGTACCGTTTCATAGAACAATTTTTCACTATGCGAAGCAGCTTTCGACTCTACATGACCCCAAAACCTCAACCATGCTGTCAACAAAACTGCCCTTGTCACTGATTGAATCTTTTCTGGAATGGAGGGCTTTATAATCCCACCCACCAAAAAAAAAAAAAAAATCCTGCAAGAACGAAACAGTCAACCCTGGTTCCCCTCTGAATGAGGTGAAGCCATAACTCACCGAAGTCAGTATCTATCGCAACGAGCATTGCAGTTTGGCCCTCACTGCAATTAAAAATGCCTGCAATCACTGCAAAGAAATTCTTAAAAACGTCAAGTGCAGCTAAGTTTGAAAAGAAACAAATTAGATCCTGGGAATTCTGGAAGAGCATCAACCAAATCACGGACAGAGGTAAAGCGGATGTGTCCACAATTATAAATGGCCCTGAGATCCTATCCACCTCGACAGATAAAGCGACCCTCTTCGCCTCCATCTTTGCCTCTAACTTAACATTATATGACATCCCCTCTCTATGTTCCCACATCTCATTGAGCACAATCTCGGACAGGCCCTCCTTTTGATCTAAATAAATGATCTGTCTAAGAATATACTCAGATCATTTATAAACATCTATGCCGATGATACGATTGTATACGGGCGCACCTCTAAAATTATTGGTCAGAGAATGGCGACTGATCTCTCTTCCGATCTTGCACAAACTACCCAGCAGGGTAAAAACTGGCTGGTTACATTCAAATGCCTCGAAGACCAAACACACACGGTCTCCTAACGTAACCCTCTACCTCGAATGGCATCCAGACCTTGTCAAAGGTGAACCTTACTGTAAGAAAAAGCAAAACAAAAAATGAAAAGGAGAAAATTTGCAGTCAGCTACTGAAGCCTCCTGATGAATGAACAGAATCGATTACTAAACGGTCGAGTCGAGGTGCTGAACATAACATAAATAAGCAATAAGCTAAGTGACAAATTTTATTTGTATTAAGCATATATATATATATATATATATATATATATATATATATATATATATATATATATATACAGGAGAGAGGTTATAGTTGTTCCAACGAGAGAAATGTGTATATTTTAAAAAGAAGAGAGAAACCTCAAACGTTTTTTGACGTTGACTTTTACTTCTTTGTTCTTGTTAAGTATTTATTTGCGGTTGTATTTAAATACTGTTTTATCTTAACATGGAAGTCTTGAGTTATAATTAATTATTAACACCACCGTACGTCTCAATAGACTGATATTACAATTATTATTACCACGAATTATAGTTAAATCAACGGCAGATAATTAAGTTTTTCAATGCTACAACTATAAAAGCTTTTTTTTTCTTCAACCTTAGCCAAAAACCTTCATCAGGTGCCTTGATAAAGTATTGGTCCTCAAACTTAACCTAAACATCAAGTCGAACTCATACATACGACCCATCGCTAAAGAAGTGATGTCGCAAACATCACATTAGTCTATTGCCATTTCCATGGAAAGTTCTCAGACGAGCTATACTTCTTAGTTCCACCAGTTCTAATCTTCACGGCTAGGACCCTTCATTCCCTTCGTATTAAATCGGTGAAAACTAAGTTCCACTCGAACAGCTTCTTTCCGCAATCCACTGCTTTGTGGCACCGACTCCCAAGAGGATACTTTCCTGATCACTACAATCTTAACATGTTCAAGTCAAAAGTTAACTGCTATCTTCCTCATATATCCGCATAAACTGTGTCTCTTACTCTGTAAGCCTCTATCTCGAGTGGCTCCCGTGACTTATACTGGGTGAACCTCACCGTAAGAAAAAATCCAGTAAAGCTAGGCTGAGGCACTTGGAATGTAGTTAGAATGTCTCGACAGTCTAAGTATTTCGTTCGTAACATAAAGAATTAGATTATAATTTATGTGAAATGCGGCAATAATAAAGTGATATTTTCAAAATACTTATTGATAATTTTTTTTCGTAGAGGCTACATAGCTATCTCCATTACGGCCGCGCTAAGATGATGTCGGGAGGGATTCCACCCCCGTGTTTCTGAGGTCTCTCTTAATAGCGCATATGATGAATTATAATGAAGACGAATATGAAAACAAATTATATAAAATAAAAATTGAAAATATATAATCCCAAGTACTATAAAATTAATAAAAAACAAAACAAAAAAAAAAACATTAAAATACTGTAAATAAATGGAACTGAAAAAGTAAATAGAGAAATATTCATTAATATATATTTAAAAAAAAAAAAAAAAAAGAATTGGGAAGCTAATGAAAAATGGCGGCGTTTAGAAAAACGAAATATTCTGTTTAAACGAAGCTTGACAAAATATGGTTGTTTCTGACTGAATGTCCGATGACGTCAGACATCGGGTAACGTGATGCCAATTTCGACGGTTTAAATGGTTTTTCGTAATAGGACAAGAAAAGCAGACGGGGAAAAAAAAGATATATGAACACATAAATAATTATGAGGAGACCAATTAAAATAGACTGACGCAAATAATTGCCATTTCGTCACTGCTTATCACAAGATGCCGAGGGCGGCGTTAGGAAAATCAGACTGATAAAAATTAAAGTTGAACAAACTCTGAAAGCAAAAGTGGAATATAACTCAATTATGTGTCATGCGTGATACACACTTTAGCGATCATGTATCTTTCGATACTTGACTGACGAGGCAGATTTTCCCCCGTAGCAGGTTGTCATTTCTTTCTACGGTAGACCAGTTGCCATCCAAGGCTATAGAACCCGGTCTGGCGTACTATTTACCCATAGCAGGGGAGGAAAGAGGGTTCATACCTTTTCCCAGTGTATTAGCACGTAGAACGTAATGGATTCGACTGGAATTCGAACTCGGCTCTCCGCTTACCCAATCCGAGACGCTATCCATTACTCCACCGTGCCTCAGTAAAATGAGGATCTTTTTTCGTTTAGTAACATTCAGCCAATTCTATGTGGAATTATAGAATGGGTCAAAGTCTGCATCCTGAGCGATTTGTTAGCATTTCCTTTTTTAGAAGTTCTTTAAAAGAAAACTACTTCTCACTACTTTCTGTTGGAGTTTCTTTCAAAAAACTACTACGTTGTGATGAGATTATATCCACGATAATGGACCAGGATACAAACCCAAATTTAAGCAGGGTTATTTCTAAATCGGTTTCTCAGGGAGTGGAAGAATATTGAGAACTTGAGATTAATTATTTGACAAAGACAAATTGTTTATTCATGGGACACGAATATGATGACAAGAGTTACTTTATCTGATCACTGATTACAGTTCATACCATAATAGACAGAAACCGGCCGCTGAAAGCGGCGCTTCGTAGGGCAGACTATGAATGAACGAATACACAGATGCAATTGCTACACTGCGCCGTCGTATTTGCATAATATAATGTTATAAGTTCTCATTAAGTACCATTAAGAACTTAATTATTCCTATCCTCTTATAATAAACAAATGTAGAACGCTAAACAGAATAGATTATTATTGGATTATTATAAAAATTAAAATACATCATTGATGATCGGTCTAAATTTACAAACACCACTTAGACTCTAGGAAATCTGTTAACAAGCTCATAACATCAAACAATGCTGATATAGGATCCTTGAAAATGAACAAAACCATTGGAGATGACCAACCAGGATACCTATACGGAAATCCATATTTTATGTCCAGAAAAGAAAAACAAGAAAAATTAACTAAATCGCAGTATGTTATATAAATATTTGCCAAAAAACGGCTTTAATTAAAAAAGTGCTCAATACATTTTTCAAAAACGAAAACATACAAAACACCAGAATTGAAGACGACTAACAAGACACTGCAATTGAGCCTTTTATCACATTTTTTCTTGCATTCATACAAGATGTTTATTTTGAGGACATAAAAATTGTGGAATTTACTCTGCTAGGAAAGATGGAATAAATCAGTGTACCTTATTTCAATATATGAAAAATCTAGATTGAATACTTCTAAGACAGGAAATAAAAGTTGATTGTGAGTAGGATAATTGTGACTTGTCTGGAGTTTTCTATTGCTTTTCCTTATTAGAATATTGCGTAATGAAATCGACTCATTTTTAAAAAATAACCTTGTATATTTAAATAGGGCAGATTGTTGCGTTCCTTTCGCTTGAAAACCTGTCGCCTAATTCGTTGTGTGAATGTAATTTAGAAATGACCCTTGTTAAATAGATATAATCTCAACATGGCAGGTATTAGTTTTTTCTACCGGAGGGTAGCAAGGAGAAGTTTTTTACAGCACTTCTATAAAATGAAAGCGAAAAGGAAGGTTTAAACATTAGTTGTATGTGAACTAAGAATTAGGGACACTAAAGACCAGCAGCTATAAACATTTAAATATCTATTCAGTGTTTTATCAAAAGACAGAATATGCGACACCGAAATCCGAAGTTGCATTAAAATGGCGTAAGATGTCTTTCAAAAGCTAAGCAAAGCATTAGGAAATAGGAAAATCTCGTTAGAAACAAAGAAAAGATTGCTGAACTATTATGTAATATCAGTTCTTCTATATAGCAGGGAATGATGGACAATCTTCTCACAGAGGAACAAGAGACTTCTGGCAACAGAAATGTTATCCTGAAGAAGGATGCTAAGGATACCAACGACTGAATACGTGAGCAATTACGAAGTGTTAAGGAAAATGCACAAAAAATAAAAAATAAAAAGAAAATCTGAAAGAGAAAATTGAAAATTCTAGGACACACACTGATATCGTTCATTTTATTCAGAGGCATATCGACACCTCTATGGGTTATTTAATGGTGAAATCTGAATATTTTGTACGTTATTTTATACTTTCAAAAACAGATATTTTGTACATAATTTTATATTTTCAGGGTAAAGGTATTTTTTTTTATTATAATTTGTAGATGATAAAATGTATTTTTGATAATTTTACTAAAAAATGTATTTTTACATTATTGCAATGTTGCATTGATTCTCATTTTGCTATGAAAATATATTGTTGGTCATTTTGTTATAAAAATGTGCCGCTGGGACCCTAACACGTGTTACTAACCCGGATCAATAAAGAAGTGATTCCACGCTCCTCAATTTAGTTTATCGTCATACCCAGGACGAGGCACATTATGAGGATAGAGGGCTTGGAAAATTTGGCACCCACTAGATATAGTGAAGTCAAAAAAAGTAGGGAAAAGTAACGAATAATCTACCTAATAAGTTTGTTTAAATGGTTGACAGGCCGAAAATACAAACATTACTTAGCTATAATGCATAGAAAGCTTTGAAGGGCCATGATCACACAACTCCGAAGAGACACAACGTATACAAGAAGAAGAACGCTAAACAGACGTTCGGTTTTGCATAATAACCGAAAGAGACAGTAGAAATTTCTAGGGTACATAACCGAGGAAAGAGGGCTTGGAAAATTCGACACTCCAAAGACTGATTGAAAGCAAGAGAGACAGAGGAAACAGCGCATTACATACTTAACGGGCTTATGCAAATGGATGGTAGAACAGGGATTAGAGGGATAGCAAAACGACAAATATTACTTAGAGCTACAAAGGATGGGAAGTTGTGGAGAGGGATGATCATCTAACTTCTGAAGAGATACAACACATGCAAAAAGAAGAAGAACGCTAAAAAGATGTTGCGTTCATTCGTGGACTACGCGCTGTATTTGAAGATATTTCTTTTCAGTGATTGAAAATAAAAAGACGGTAAGTGTCATTTATTGTGATGGTGCCATAGCTAAAACACTATTATTCTGCAAGTGGGTCATGAGGTTTAGAAATAGATATATTGGTCAGGAACACTGAGAACGTTTCGCAGTTGTTGTTGATGACCAACTGGAGACGCCGATTAAAAATGATCCGCATCACAAGATTGGGGACATCACAGAAATAATTCACACATTTTATATGAGCGTCTGAAAAAAACACTTGGATACGTGAGTTTCTATCATGTTTGGGTCAAGCTCGATTTAACGACAAAAAAAATTAAGAACACGCATTTCCATATGGGATTCTTTTTACAAATGCAGCAAAAACGACACACCTTTACAAATATCAATCATAGGCGATGAAAAATGAATTGCTTATAACAATGTAGAACGGAAAACATCGTGCAGAAAATGAGATTAGGAAGGGTTAATTCCTAGAAAATAGTCTGTATCCAAAGAAGGTTGATGCAGTTCATGTTGGGTAACTGGAAGAGAACTGTGCATTCCATGCTCCGTTCATAAAATGAGGCTTTGAATTCCGATAAGTACTGCACCCAATCGGACTTACTTAAGGCCGTAATCTATGAAATGCTCCCAGAATTGCCCAGTCGGAAGAGTATCGGCTTGTACGGCAACCAGCAAGTTACGGCTCATTGCAAACCCAGCAGGAATTGATGCAGATTGGCTGGCATGTCCCATTACACCTGCCCCACTCACCTGAACTAGAACCTTCGAATTATCATTTCTAATTTAAAGAATTTTGTTGGGATCTTATTTAGATTATAACAAAAATCTCAAAATTAGACGTACTTTAATTCTTAATTACTAAATTAGACGTACTTCAATTCTCTGGAATTCTGTAAAAACCACTTAGACGAATTCACTACCCAGAAAGATGTCAAGTTCTGGGAGGAGGTTGTCAAGAAACTGCCACAACGAAAA
>OZ010590.1:95929547-95944547 GCA_963932145.1 Acanthosepion lycidas
ACGACGAATACAAATGTTCTGCGGCTTCTGATTGGTTAACCTTCTATTGATAGACTATAAAGGAAGTTAAGTCATTTGGATTGGCTCACTAGTTATACATATATACCCAAAAAACCGTAACATCTAATTCTACTGACACGCTTTGGACGAGCTATGAGGACTATTCTTTGGACATTTAATTCCGTTTTGGCAAAGTTTGCTTTCTTTTCGTTGAGTATATTTTTCTTTTTCAGTTTTTACTTTCTTTCAGCTGCAGCCGAATTAGTTTTAATTTTTGTATTCTTCTGGGATATTTTTTTTGCGGCGAACTTATTTTTCTACCTTTAAAGTTTGTTTTTATTTTTGTTATGTTTTATTTCGTTTGTGCTTTTCACCTTTTTTTTATTTTTTTTTTAACTTTGTGTCCTGTAAAACAAAAACATTTTCTGGGTGCTTTAAAGAAAAACCTTACAAGATTGCCGACCAAAGTTAGTCCATTAAAAACGTTTTATTTGAATCTGCCAGTCAGGCAGATCCACCAGACAAAAATGAGGTTGATCACCCCCAATGACCAAACGAAATGAAAAGAAATCCTCTCAAGATGGACTATAAATAATTTATCCACCACCCCCTTGAAAGAGGAGAGTAAAGAAAAGTAAACTGAAAGAGAAAGGTACAAGCATGTCAGCGGTGTAGTGGCGGGAGAATCACACCCTGTTTGGCATAACCTACCCGCCCTCCACGCGAAATGAATAGTAAATGTGTCGGAGTTTGTCAAAAGAGCCAAACAGTACGTTCATCTGGTTACCTATGGTGGGCTTTTAGTGGACCTCGATGCACAAGAGCGCATTGCAGAAAGACCAGTCTTTGTGATCGACAAGCTCACGCGCAAAATTTGTCGATGCACGAAAGGCACACTAATGATAACACTTAATTCCTAGAGGTTAAACCTCAATAAATAATCAAATGGTTAGGTTATTTCATATGGAACATACTGTTGCCCACGCCAGAGAACTGTGCTGATGTAACGTCCCGTGATTTAAACACTAAGGACCATATCACCGGCATAGAATACCGAAGTCAGCGTAGGACGAAGTTGACGGTATATGAGATCCCTGATTATTTTCTTGGAGAGCGCATGGAGGCATATCTTATGCAGTATGGGCATTTACTGGGTGTTTCTCCGGAATATCAGACGGGTTAGTGGGGGTTCGAAATGATGTTGGACCGAGAAGCCGTTACTCCATTCCCAACAGCTGGGAGATAGGCGGGAAAAATTACCCCGTCACCATGACGAGGAGGAAACCAGGTTGTTGGAAATGTGGCGTGAGTGGTCACCTCATTCCTTCCTGTCCAGAGAAGAAGGCCTCTGGAGTCCCGCCTAAGTCCGATACGAATCTCCCTCGAGGTAAAACTACTTGTTTCACGTTGCCTGTAATGGGCCTGCCTGCGGCGGACACAATTGGTGAAAAAACTTTTCCTTGCCAAAAAGAAAGCGGAAAAAAACTGGAATGTATAGTCATGGGTAGATCAAGAGGGAAGCTTCGAACTCCGGGATCCCAGGGTTGTTTAATAATTTCACGTCAACTAAAGCAATAAAGCCACTAAGACGCAAAGTCTTACTGTGTGTGAATTAATATGAGAAAAAGGAGAGAAAACAATAAAAGAGGAATGAAGAAGGCAGACGATAATGATTAACATTGCATTTAAATTTTTGAAGAGCAAAGTTGGCTGGAAAACATATTGGTAAATAAATTGACTTACAAGGAAAAAGAATCTATTTATCTCCTAAGGATGTTTGATATATATATATATATATTACAGACAGAAAAATTAACATTTTTCTTAGATTTGTGGCAATGGCAATGGATCGAGAGAATTTTTGAGAAGGGGAGATTAAATCATGAACGATGTGCAAGAAAACTAGGAGTCAAATTTTCCCATACTAAAAACAAAAACAAGCTTTAGGGACTTCAATGAAATAAACATACTTACCGGGTTGTGACTTCCGGCTTTGCAGAAGATGTGAAAGTAAAACAAAAACAAAAACAAAAAAAATAAGTGCGAGAAGGAGAAAAAAGAAAGAAGATATTAGATAAGGAAAAACAGAGATTGGAGAAAGAATTTAAAGAGGAAGAAAAAGAAAAGGAAACTGAAGAAGAGGAAGAAAAAGAAAAGGAAACTGAAGAAGAGGAAGAAAAAGAAAAGAAAACTGAAGAAGAGGAAGAAAAGAAAAGGAAACTAAAGAAGAGGAAAAAAAGAAAGGAAACTAAAGAAGAGGACGAAAAAGAAAAGGAAACTAAAGAAGAGGAAGAAAAAGAAAAGGAAACTGAAGAAGAGGAAGAAAAAGAAAAGGAAACTAAAGAACAGGAAGAAAAGAAAAGGAAACTGAAGAGGAGGAAGAAAAAGAAAAGGAAACTGAAGAAGAGAAGAAAAAGAAACGGTAACTAATGAAGAGGAAGAAAAAGAAATGGAAACTGAAGAAGAGGAAGAAAAGAAAGGGAAACTAAAGAAGAGGAAAAAAAAAGGAAACTGTAGAAGAGGAAGAAAAAGAAAAGGAAACGAAGGAAGAGGAAGAAAAAGAAAAGGAAACTAAAGAAAAGAAAGAAAAAGAAAGGAAACTAAAGAAGAGGAAAAAAAGAAAAGGAAAGTAAAGAAGAGGAAGAAAAGAAAAGGAAACTAAAGAAGTGGAATAAAAGAAAATGATACTGAAGAAGAGGAAGAAAAGAAAAAGAAACTGAAGAAGAGAAAGAAAAAGAAAAAGAAACTATGGAAGAGAAATAAAAAGAAAAGGAAACTGAAGAAGAGAAAGAAAAAGAAAAAGAAACTGAAGAAGAGAAAGAAAAAGAAAAAGAAACTTGGGAAGAGAAATAAAAAGAAAAGGAAACTGAAGAAGAGGAAGAAAAGAAAAGGAAACTAAAGAAGAGAAAGAAAAAGAAAAGGAAACTGACGAAGAGGAAGAAAAAGAAAAAGTAACTAAAGAAGAGGAAGAAAAAGAAAAGAAAACTGAAGAAGAGAAAGAAAAAGAAAAGGAAACTAAAGAAGAGGAATAAAAGAAAGGAAACTAAAGAAGAGGACGAAAAAGAAAAGGAAACTAGAGAAGGGGAAGAAAAAAAATGGAACTGAAGAAGAGGATGAAAAAGAAAAGGAAACTAAAGAACGGGAAGAAAAAGAAAAGGAAACTGAAGAAGAGGAAGAAAAGAAAAGGAAACTGAAAAAGAGGAAGAAAAAGAAAAAGAAAAGGAAACTAAAGAAGAGGGAGAAAAAGAAAGGGAAACTAAAGAAAAGGAAACTAAAGAAGTGGAAGAAAAAGAAAAGGAAACTGAAGAAGAGGAAAAAAAGAAAAGGTAACTAAAGAAGAGAAGAAAAAGAAAACTGAAGAAAAGGAACAAAAGAAAAGGAAACTAAAGAAGAGGACGAAAAAGAAAAGGAAACTAAAGAAGGGGAAGAAAAAATGAAACTGAAGAAGAGGAAGAAAAATAAAAATAAAGTAAAGAAGAGGATGAAAAGAAAAAGAAACTAAAGAAGAGAAAGAAAAAGAAAAGGAAACTAAAGTAGAGGAAGAAAAGAAAAGGAAACTAAAGAAGAGGAAGAAAAAGAAAAGGTAACTAAAGAAGAGGAAGAAAAAGAAAAGAAAACTGAAGAGAAAGAAAAAGAAAAGGAAACTAAAGAAGAGGAATAAAAGAAAGGAAACTAAAGAAGAGAAAGAAAAAGAAAAGGAACCTAAAGAAGAGGATGAAAAAGAAAAGGAAACTAAAGAAGGGAAAGAAAAAAAATGAAACTGAAGAAGAGGAAGAAAAAGAAAAGGAAACTAAAGAAGAGGATGAAAAGAAAAAGAAACTAAAGAAGAGGAAGAAAAGAAAAGGAAACTAAAGAAGAGGAAGAAAAAGGAAAGGAAACTGACGAAGTGGAAGAAAAAGGAAAGGAAACTAAAGAAGAAGAAAAAGAACAGGAAACTAAAGTAGCGGAAGAAAAAGTAAGGGAAACTGAAGAAAAGGAAACTAAAGAAGTGGAAGAGAAAGAAAAGGAAACTGAAGAAGAGGCAGAAAAAGAAATGGAAACGGGGGAAGAGGAACAAAAGAAAAGGTAATTAAAGAAGATAAAAAAAAGAAAAGGAAACTAAAGAAGAGGAAGAAAAAGAAAAAGAAACTAAAGAAGAGGAAGTAAAAGAAAAGGAAACTGAAGAAGAGGAAGAAAAAGAAAAGGAAACTGAAGAAGTGAAAGAAAAAGAAAAGGAAACTAAAGAAGAGGAAGAAAAAGAAATGGAAACTGAAGAAGAGGAAGAAAAAGAAAAGGAAACTGAAGAAGAGAAAGAAAAAGAAAAGGAAGCTAAAACAGAGAGAGAGAGAGTGTAAGAGAGAGAGAAAGAAAGAGAAAGAAAAAAGAAAGAAAGAAAGAAAGAAAGAGGAAGAGAGAGAGAGAAAGAGAAAGAGAAAGAGTGAGAGAAAAACAGAGACAGATAGAGAAAGAGGGAGAGAAAATGAGAGAAAGAGAAAGAAAGAAAAAGAGAGAGAGAGAGAGAGAGAGAGAGAGAGAGAGAGATATCCGGATAAGTTAGTCGATTTTATTATGTCAAATCTTGTTGGGATATTTAATGTCGAATTTTGTCTGTGGCACCCAGTGATGGTTGAAATCACTAGCGATAGACAACCAGTCATTATACCTCGTGTCCATGCGCCTAATCCTTTCGTATTGAGTCGAGCCTCAAGAGATATCGATGACATAAAACAGGTGCTCAGTTCAGCTGAACATAGCATGTATACCCACGCATACAAGACGGGAAGTTATTTGAACGTCTGACTCGTGAGGGGGCAGGGCGTGTCTTTCACATTCTTGCGAGCAAAAATGGAAGGGTGAAGATAGAGGTTGATATGTCACGGGTTGACAAAAATTTATATATATTTTGGGTGAATGACAGCATAACACTGGGATAAATGTGTGCAAGAAGATATGAACACTCAGGCTAAGCAGACCGACGCTGTTTTCTATGTGATGGGATTATCGAAAAAAATATAAAAGATCTGTAGTCCATATAACATCAGGACGGACTTCAAAAGTAGTTCAACATTTCTCAGATACCTCATCCGACTAACACCTACCCATAGAGGAGAACTTGACTAAGGACTGTGTGTACATCATCCCGTGCAGCTGTGGCAAGAAATATAAAGAAGAAACAGACTGTTCCCTTAAGACAAGACTGCAGGAACACCGCAAGCCGTAACACAAAGGTAGATAAAAAGATCTGCTGACCACATATGGAGGAAAAATCCCCCCCCCCCGTGGGATGAGGTTGAAATAATAGACACGGAATATCACCTGGAAATACGAAAACTTAAGGAATCAACGCACATGTTAGGCTAAGTCGACCAAGCGTATAAATAAATACAATATGCGAACCAGTAATGCGGAATGCGAAAGAAAAACTATAACAGCAAAATTGCAATATGAGCTCCGGTAAAATCGGTTAATGAGACATTAGGTTTATAAGTCCCAAAATGACTTATACTGATGTCCTCAAGGATATATGGCCCAGTGGTTAAAAGCGTTGGTTGAATCCAGTAACTTGACGTGATTTCACTACCTGGCTACTGCAGTGGTGAACAGAAACTTGAAGTGTTGAGTTAAAGGGAGATAACTGAGACACCCGAAAGACGCATGGCGCATGGAACTAGAATAATCTACCCCAGAGGGCGAAATAAAGGATTCAGTTCGAAGTTTCAGTCACTTGAATAAGGCTGGAGCGTACAACGGTCGAGATATATATACCAACGAAGATGAGAACAACAGTTCGAGCAATGTAAATATTTTGGGTTGCCAGAAATGTTTTTGCAAGTAATAATTGTTTATGAATAACAATATTTTTTACAGATACAAATTCTACTGTTTGACCCAAGAGTATTTGAGCGCATGTGAATATGGCAATCTTTACTCGAATTCAAACGTCAATTTTTCAATTACGAGTCGTTTTCAATTCCGCCAATCGTACATCGGAGCCTGCATCATCTGGTATTCTCAAGCCGCCACCGGTCTAGGTGCTGGCCAGGCTCAACGTTGCTTAACTTCGGTGATCGTACGGGAATCGGTGTTTTAACGTAATATGGCCGTGAACCAAGTGAGGCGCCCAGAAACCGACTAATTGAACAGAGCAATAATCTATATATAAAACGAGACATTATAAACGAGGAAAGAAATGGTCTTCTAATGAAAATAGCCACAAAGAAGGTAACAAAAAGTTGATAACGAAGGTGGCGATGAAGGAGCAATTTTGAAGAAGCAGCTTTGACTGCAGTCGTAATGATAGGAATGACAATAAGCGTAGGCATTGTAATGAGGAAGATAGCCGAGGTTATTTTAATGAAGATTATAGTAATGTCGACAGAAAGATAGATATTGATAATTACAGGAAAATGTCATTGTCATCAATTTCTTTGTTTTCTCTTCCAGATTAGACTTGAAATAAAAAAAAAATATAAGAAAACCAGTTATAAAAATGGCGCCCCGAATTATACGGTCAGGGAAATGAAGCCTTTGACACGCCGATCTCAGCTCATATTTATTTGGATCCTTCAAACAACCATAAGAATTTGTTTATTTGTTTGTTTATAAAATCCATAATAAGCAGTTTCTGTAAATTCTAGTTCTTGTTCGAAATTGTTTTGGAACGAGAAAGCTGGTTGCAGGCAAACCCAGTTTTGCGGCGCCAGTAATTGATTTTAGTTATTGAAGTTTGGCAAAATGGCGTCTCTTTTTACAGATGCCGTTTTTCGCTGGTCTTTTGTTTCATTTTTCCAGATTTCACCGCCTTTTTTTTCTCGCTCTTTATCCTATTCGTCAGCTATTTCCGTTCGATTTTATTTCTTCATAACTATCAATTTCTTTTATATTGAGTTTCATATAAGTCTACCATTCGTCCTTGCTTTGAATATTGCTGTCACACCTGGTCTGATGCTTTCTATATGTATTTACAGATTATTGATAAAATACAAAGAATTTGCAAAGTTAATGGTCTCGACTTGGTATCTCGGCTTCAGTTATTTTCCCATCGGCATAACAGCTATCTTGGTTTGGTTTGGCTTGATTTGTTTTGTTTTACGGCATATCAATTTCAATGGGTTATTTAATACCGACAAGATTTTTATTGCTGTTAATATTTTTTTACCTTCAAAAATGTATAGTTTGATTTGATTTGTTTTGTTTTACGGCATATCAAACTCAATGGGTAATGCCGACAAGATTTTTATTGCTGCTAATATTTTTTTTATTGCTGAAAATATGCTTTTCTTCAAAAATGCACTGATGGTAACAGTTATTTTCTTCAATGTATTGCTGGCAATAATGTATTGCTGGTAATAATTTTTCTTCAAAAAATTAATTGCTGATATTAAAACCTATTTTTACACTTTCATATTGTTTAACCCCAGTTAGGGGGTTAACTATTTGCCCATAGTTGGGGCCCTAACAGGTGCTACCAGCCCGGGTCAGGGTGGATCTGGGAACATAAGCAATTAAGAGGTGGATCAACGCCCCTCAAAACCTGATCAGAGGCCTTGCTATTGGATGTAGTTTATCGTCTTACCCAGGACGCTAGCTTTTCTGTGTCGTTTCTATGAATAGTTTTATGATAATTGCTTTGGTGAGTTTGTCATCTTTGATACTAAGACTTGACAAATTTAAGCTCAGTACTATATTGGCAGTTACACAGTACTTCAGTACACAAATATTTCAAAGTACATTCAGCATGAATTCTCTGTATGGTAATTGAAGCTACTGCAGTGAAATATCTGTTTTCTTTTCTTTTTTCTTAATCAAATCAATAGCTTCATCTACTGCAAGGAAAGTTGGTTCTCTGTGTCGTGCCAGAAGGTTTTTCTCGTCTGAGTCCATTCTTCAAATCTCCAAATATACCAATCGTCCTAGCATTAAATACTGTTACCATATATGGTCTAGTGCCCCCGTTGTTCATCTCGAGGTTCTCAACAAAAGACGGATAGGCAATGTGCTCGGTCCTGATCGGGCATCTCGACTGCAGTCACTTTCTCACCGACGTGATGTGGCTTCCCTCTGTCTTTTCTACAAATATTTTCATGGTAACTGCTCTGACAAGCTACTTTAACTGGTTCCCAAACTGCATGAATTTAAGCGTGCTACTAGGTTGGCATCTCGGTCCCACCCTTTCACTGTCGAAACAGTTAAATGTAACCACCTCTTCTACGCCAAAATCTTCTTCTGTCGCACTTCCCGACAGTGGAACTCCCTTCCTCCTACTTGCTATAATCTTCAAGTATTCAAATGTAATATCTATCGACATCTGATGCCTTGACCCTGTTCCCCGTCCTTCTATTTATCCTTTCCTCAAACACCCCTCTTTACTCTTGCTCTCACTCTCTGTAACCCCTTGCGTGCTAGTGGCACTCTCGCCTTGTTTGGGGTGAAATGCTTAAAAAAATGTTTCCTCTCCTCTTTCAATTTAATCTGATTATTAAAGTAGCCATTCTTCTATATTATTCTACCTCTGTCCTATAATGATTGTTTCATTTTGTCTATGAAATGTGTACATAAATGGAACAATCATTATGGGACAGAAATGGGAACTCCCTTCCTCTTACTTGCTTCCCTGATAGCTATAATCATCAGATATTCAAATGTAATGTCAATCGACATTTTTCTTATGCCTTAATCCTGATCCCCGTTTTTCTCTATATCCTTTCCTCAAACATCCTTCTTTAATCTTATTTCCACTCTCTATAACAGTTTGATTTCTAGTGGCACCCCCCATTGCTTGGCGCGTGGGGGGGTGCTTTAAAAAAAATTCCGCAAGTAAGGCAAGAATTTCAATAAGACACATGGGCTTACTGAGAATGAAAGAAAATGAAAAGACAATAAAAGAACAGGGTAACGACATTGCATTTAAATTTTTGAAGATGACAGAGGAAGCAAGAAATCGGAAGATAGTTCCACAGGCAAGAAGTTCGAGAGAAGAAACTATTAGAATAGGACTTACGGTTACATCTAGTTGTTTAAACAGTAAAAAGGATGAGACCTAATTGCCAATCTAGTAGTACGCTTAAATTAACGTCGTTGTGATACCACGGACAAGATGTCAGGTCAGGACTGATAATATTGCAGTTCCTTCTTTGGATTTTGTCAAGAATCTCGAGATACATAGCATGAGCACAAGACCTGATATCTCAGGAACATTAAATGCATGGACGAATGGTAGAATGGTAGATTTATAAATATGCAAAATGAATTCTGTCTAGAAAAATTCTCGTACAACACAGTGAACTGACCTTTCTAGTAGCAGACCTAGCAATTGATTCCATATAATCCATCCGTTTCATGTCAGTGGAAAACGAGCAAGAACGCACAGTGAGTTGCTTTTCTGGAGGTTAGCATCAGCCATCCTGACGGAAGGCAGAAACCATCCTCTATAATGATTAAAAGATAGCAGCTTCGTTTATTAGAAGCCATTTCTTGCACCAGGTAACAACTGATTGAAGATCGTTTTACAGAGCAGCTACCAGTTTTACTTTGCCTGGCCTAGCATAAATACAGAGTTGGGAACTGACGATATCGGAAATGTCGTTGAAGAAGATAAGAAACAATTTAGGCTTAAATATAAAGGGAGGTCTCTGGCATTAAATGATCCAGAGGCGTGGCCGTTCCATTTGACCTTCATTACACGATTTGTTAAGAACGATTGCATTATATCTCATATTGAGCCGGAGGCACTATAGCACTTGATGAACGCCATTAAGTCAAACTCTGTTAAACACCTTCGGGATATCTAAAGCAACAAACCAAGCCTCGCTGTTTTTATTTAAAGCTTGATGGATAAATTCAGTAACAATCGTTATATCTGACATATTTATAAGTCGTTCTTGCTTTGCATATTGCTGCCACATATGGTTTAGTGCACCTTCTATAAATTTAGAAATTCTAGATAAAATCCAAAGAAGAATCTGCAATGTTATTGGTCCTGACCTGGTATCTCGGCTTCAGTCACTTTCCTACCGCTCAGTGTGTTTTCTATAAATGTTAACTGTTCTGATGAACTTTCCTCTATTGTAACTTGAATATATGAATTTAAATGCAGTAGTAGATTAGCGACAAGGTCTCATCATTTTACAATTGAAAGAGCCAGATATATCTGTAAATTCCATGTTAAGAGTTTCTCGTACTTCTCGATTGTGAAAATCACTTCCGGCTCCTTGCTTCCCAGTCAATTTAGATCTTCAAAGATTTAGTTGCAATGTCAATCGTTATCTTCTGTTTCGTTCTTATTCAGTTATCGTCCTCTCTCCTTAATAGCATTTTTCTCATATTCTATAACACTCAGTAACCCCCTTTGCGTCTTAGTGACTTTATTGCCTTGCTTTGGGTGAAATTATTAAAAATACACATCGGCGTTTAACCTAGAGAAATGAAAGCTAGATTTTTTTTTACATGAAAGAAGGCCGTTGGATACTTAACGAATATATATTAAACGCTCACATTTGATGATGTCACTAGTTGTATTCCCAATGAAATTTCAAAATAACTGATAAGAGGTGGAACAAAAGACGTGCAAAGTTTCAAACATATTACCGCCTCTCATCAGAGCGGCTGTTACTACCCTTCATGAGAGTGACCAGTTTCGTCTAGTCAGGTTTACATTCTGGGCTGACATGAAGTGGAAAGATTATATTGAATCCATTGCTAGATCATCTGCTAGGAAAGTTAGTTCATTGTGTCGTGCTAGACAATTTTTCTCTCCAGAATCTATCTAACATATCAATAATTCTACCATTCGTCCATGTTTAGAATATTACTGCAATATTTGTTCCGGTGACCCTGATATTTACCTAGAGCTCCTTGATAAAATCCAAAGAGGAATCTGCAATGTTTCTCTCCAGAATCTATCTTACATATTTATAAGTCTACCATTATTCCATTCTTTGAATATTGCTGCCACATATGGTCCATTGCTTCTGCTATATATTTAGAGATTCTTGATAAAATCCAAAGAGGAATCTGCAATGTTTCTATTCCAGAATCTATCTTACATATTTATAAGTCTACCACTATTCCATTCTTTGAATATTGCTGCTAAATATGGTCTAGTACCCCTGCTGCGTATTTAGAGATTCTTGATAAAATTCAAGCAATCAGCAATATTATTGGACCTGACGAGGTGTCTCGGATTCAATCTCTTTCCCATAACTGTAAAGTAGCTTCCCTGTGCCTTTTCTATAAATACATCCCTGGTAACTGTTCGGATGAACTCTTCGCCTTGGTACCCAGACTTTATGAATTTAAGCTCAGTACTAGATTGGCGGCAAGGTCTCATCAATTCACAGTTGAATTGATTAAATGTAACCGTAACTTCTATGCTAACACTTTCTTTTCTTACACTTCTTCCGGCTCCATGTTTTCCAGCCAACTTTGATCTTCAAAAATTTAAATGCAATTTCAATCGCTATCACTCTGATTACTTTACTATTGTTCTCACTCCTTAATAATGTTTCTCTTTTTTCTTATTATTTCACATTCAGTGAATCCCTTAGTGGCTTTACTGCCTTGCCTCGGGTGATTTGACTAAAAATCTATTGAAAGATCTATGATATTTTAAATTTAACAGGAAAAAGCTGCACCCTACCTTTCACTATTCAAAATAACCTGCTTGGAATCTGATTTAGAAAATAAAGAAATATTCCAGCGTATAACAAAAAGGATAAGCTGTACTGCCCGTCTTCTTGAAATTTTTATTTTCGTATGGATTATGAAGAGGACCGTAGGAATTATTGGCTGAAGAATAATATAAAAATTGCAATGTGTTTAATTGTACGAATAACACGTGGATTTATATCTCTTTTTCAAATGATGCACAATGTCGCTGCTCATCGGATTGAGATTGAAATATTGAGGGGGTGTAAATTTGGGTCTTGCAAAGAAAAAGGGGTGAATAAAAAACGAAAAAACAAAACCAGAAGAAATCAAATAAAGTGTAAATCCAAATGTTTTTATTCCCAAAATCTTTGAGGTGTTTTACAAAAATGTTTTTTTTTTTTTTTTTTTTTTAATCCAGAAGATAGTTTTCGTACGACAGAAAATAGACTTCAACACGGACTGTTTCATCCTTCTGCCACTCGGATTATCACACGGGCTGCCTGGATTCGGTCTTTTTCCGGCAAACCTTGTCTTTTTATTTATACCTCACGTGTTGTCATCATAGTACACACTCTAATAATACCCGCAAATATTGAACAGAAAAATGCCCGGCTCATTTTTAAGGTAGGTTACTTGAAGAAGATATAATTTATAATAATAATGATGTCTAACAGCACAAATTTCGCAGATTAACAATTAGATATATTTTTTAAATACTGTTATAAGTTAATTAAATGTCACTCAGTTAAGATATCATATCTTATCAATAACACTGGGGAACAAATTTCAATTTCAGTTTTTATCTAGGTATTTGTACCTGTTGTTGCGGTATTGCTTTGTTATGTATACTTTTATGTTAACACACGAAAATATTTTTAATTTTGTCATTTTAACCCATTTTCATATTAGTAAATTAAACTGAAAATATTATTGAATGCTAGAATTTTCTTGAGAGTTCCTGATTTCTGTAGACCATTCTAGAGGGATAACTAAGATATATAAAAGCGACTCGTTTCTGGAGTTAATCCGACAATGTAGTCATTGAGTTAATTAAGTTTAAGCATTAAATTGAATTAATTTGAATTGGCATCTGATTTACTGAGGAATTTTATCATCGTGATGTAATAGATGTTTTAATTAGACGTAAATTATATTATACCTACTTATCTGTGTTTCTAGTTTAATTTCACATTTTGTAAATATCTATTCCATAATAAGTTCCTAAATAAACCAAGGCGGGAATTTTTGACTTTCCACAAATAAGAACTGTAATTAAAAACAACAATTTTCCTAATGTCATGAATGAACGCGAAAAAATTCCTGGTTTTCGTTCGTGGACTTGATATAAAAGATTTTAGGCAATTATAGAGAAGATAACTACAAAAAACCGTAAAAAAAAATTAAGGGTCTACAAAGAGCTAGGTTTCAATATGAGCAAAAACATGCATTTTGAATAGCCATCTTGACTAATTTCCAAGTAATTTAGGTTATTTAAGTAACGAACAAGGGAAGAGATTCCCCCAAGATATCAAAATTATAGAGGAACGGTAAGAAGGTTTCTGGGATTCTCACATTATGGATGATTACTGCTGGTGCTTGAAAAGAGACCTCTCATCAATTAGCAAATACGATAGAAAGTCTTGTAAAAAGAACATTTTTGACACATTAAAAACTTCATATATGTTGTTGTCTTTTAATAATTTCTATCGTTATAATCTAATTTTACTTATTATTTTATTGTATCTTTTTAATTTAAACTGCTTGTATTTATGAAACTTGAAAAAATTTACATATGACTTAATGTTTGGTTCCAATTTGAAAGATTTTGAAAATAGCACATCGGCTGTTGACAAAAATCAGAACCTGATAGAGCCAAATGAAATGAAAATCGTATTCAGTGGACTTAAATAACCTAAACTCAAGCGTTAGATATCATCCAATTAAATACGAGTTCCCCAATGTTATCAGTTAATAATATTTAAATTTAAGTTATAAAAATATTAACAAATTCTTTTGGGAGTGTTTTATTGCACAAACACCCAAAATATAACATTGTAGCGGACTTCACTACGTTAATTTAACTTTAGATTAGGAAACAGGACTGATGCAGAAAAGGATAAGCAAAAGACATTGTTACACATAAAATATGTATTTGACAAGATGTACAATATCAAACAACGATGTGAAAGAAAGCATGCATTTAAGTAAGAAATGGTTGAATAAACCAAGAGTTGTCTCTCTTTAACTGTATTTTTAGTATTCCAAAGTTCACTGGAAGAATGTTTATGAGAGTTTCTTATAATGACTGTTCTCAGAAGATTTTACTGTGTAAGAAAAGATTATGTGAGTGTATAGGGAATGTTCAATATGCAAATGGCGTGCGTGAGTGAGAAGGTTGGCGCATGGTTTCAACTGTCGTGGATTCGTTTGGAAGCTGAATTCTCACTAATTAGCTAAGAAAAATTCTTGCTTATATGAATGAATATAGGCTCCAGATCGCTACGCTTCACGTGCAGACGATCTGATTGGTTGGCATTGACCAATCAGCGAGCGAGTTTTGAGGAGACCTAAGAAAACTTCAGTGGTCCGTTTCTTCCAAAAATGCACAAAACTGACGACATGAAAATAGAGCAATTACAAAATTGTCGCATTGCTGTGATTTGTAAATTGTCTGTAATAACGTAGTGGTGATTTATTAACCAATGAATGCTTGTCATTGTATGTGATTTGTATGTATGTATGTATGCATGTATGTATGTATGTATGTGCGATATAGATCGGCACAACATAGTTACTTGTAATAAATAAATTCAAAAGATGTAGATAACAGGAACATATATTTGATTAGCACAATACGCCATGTCTTCTTCTATAGGAGGTGTCGCTTCAGGCGTGGGCGATCAAGGCTCTTTACAACTTGCTGTCTTTTGTAGCCTTGAGTAATGTTTCCTATCCATCATAGTCCTTGTTCTGTCAGCTATACACAAATTCCTTCTTCGTATCAATGTCGTATGAATGTCAAATTCTCTTTCCTCATTATGTACCTGAGAAATTTCAATTGTCTCGTTTTGATTTTACGTATATGTGTCTTTTTTTTGTTTCTATTCCACTTAAAACTTCCTCATTGCTCACATGTTCAGTCCATGGTATTCTCAACAGTCTTCTATAGAACCACATCCACGAATAAATTATTTTATTATTTACACTATTTAGGACTATTGTCTCATCAATAGCCTAGTGGCTAAGAGTGATGGTTTATGAATATGGCGACATAGTGGTTGTGGGTCGGGGAGTGTGTAATTGCACTCAGTGGAAACAGGCGAGCAATAATTGAACTGTGATAAAATAAAATAAGGGCTAGACGACATCCCT
>OZ010590.1:95949547-96159547 GCA_963932145.1 Acanthosepion lycidas
TAGTTACTGATATTTTATCATTTACTTCAAATTATACAAAACTATCTAATTTCTGGTGTTTTTTTTAAAAAAGAAATGCGACAGAATTTTTGCCTGTAGTTTATTTAAGCAGGAATTTTCCTTATGTTTATGTTTCATTGAATATAACGGATATTGATTCATAGAAACATTCATTTCATGTTTAAGTCGACCACATACAGCAACATGACAGACCTAAAATGTCGCTTATTACAATCGCACCTACTATAGTATATTTATTAAATATTCATTCTTTAATTTCAGATAAAGCGTCAAAAGGAAAAAAAAATATTGTGAAGGCATTGGAAAATGCAAAAAAGTTGAACAAAAATCTGAGACCAAAGATAAAATTAAAATCAGCGACAAGAGAAAAACGAAAATGGTTTTTAGAATGTCACAAATTTGATACCAAAACCAAAAAGTATAAGCATTTAAATATCTAGGGAGTGTTTAAATAGAGAATGGAAAAGTGCGACGAACGATGTCCTGTGACAGCAAAAGATGCTTTCCCAAAGCTAAGCAAAGTATTAAGAAATCGAAAAATTTCATTAGCAACAAAGAAAGATCTACTGAACTATATGGCAGTGAATGCTGGACAATCTCCTCACAGTTGAAGAAGAGACTTGAAGCAAAAGAAATGTAATCCTACAGGAGGATGCTGAGAATACCATGTAACGAACATGTGAGCAACGGCAAGGTTTTAGAGAAAATGGAAACACAAAGGAAACTTATACTTATCATCAGAAAAAGGCAGGTGATATTTAAAAGGGTACATAATGATGAAAGACGGCTTGGATAACTTGATACTCACAAGACAGATTCAAGACAAGAGGGACAGATGAGAACAACACATAAGCTACCACGCGAGCCTGACTACATGGATGGGTGTACAACTTTTACAAGAGATAACAAAACGACAAAATTTATGAATAGCTACAAAGGACACGAACTTGTGGAGAGCCATGATCGACACGGCACAAAGAAGAAGATGAAGAACATGAATTTTACTTAATTTCTCTTTGACAGGGATATGTAGTTACTCAGATATTCACATTTTAGATTATGTTAATTTGGAGGCGGACACCATATATATATATATATATATATATGATCGAAATAAAAGTATAAAACTTAATATTAAGAGACATATTAAAAACGGGCGAAGCAACCGGTTTCGCTCCCGCTCTTCAGGCTTCAACGGGAGATTTAAAATTATCACAGAAAAATGTACAATAAAAGGAAGTTTTAAATCTCCCGTTGAAGCCTGAAGAGCGGGAGCGAAACCGGTTGCTTCGCCAGTTTTTAATATGTCTCGTAATATTAAATTTTATACTTTTATTTCGATCATTAAATTTTGTACCTACAAAAATATCTTTAAATATATACATATATATATATATATATATATATATATATATATATATATGATGGAATAGTCAAAGCCAGCAGAGTATTCGTTAATCTTAAACATAGGTTATGGAACATCAACGACGTGTCTCTCAGAGTAAAGTACGACATATATAGATCAGTTATTCTTTCAACCCTTCTCTATGGTGATGAAAGTTAGACCCTCTACCGCAAGCACATAAATCCACTTGACGCCTTTCACATGAGCTGTTTTCGTGACGTTATATGATATAAAATGTGATGACAGGGCCAAGAATCGTGCAAATTTCTGAAGAAATGTAACAACATCAAAGTCATTGAAACCATTCTAGCAAAGATTTACACAACTTAGTTGGGCTGGTCGTGTTGCGAGAATGGATGAGCATAATTCTTCCAATCCTGTATGGACAACTACCAAACTCCAAGCGTTCAGTTAGATATCCACTCTTATGCTATAAAGACAAATTGAAAGACAACTTGAGACGTCTCAACTTTGATCTGAAACCTGGGAAGCTCAAGTATCAAGCCATTAGGAGTGATGTAAGAAATGTTTTGTTAAGTTAAAGGGTTTTGAAGACAGCAGACTGAGTACCGTGATTAGCTTCGTCAAGCTCTGAAGCAGAGATGCCCTCAAAATCCTGCTTTAACAAATTTCATCTGTCAGTGTGGCTTTGTCGCCTGCAACAAGGCTGGGCTAATATCGCACTTAAGAAATCACAAATGAAATATGTCTTTCCCTTACCTGATTTTCACCACAATAGCTCCTGCTAGCAAGCATAAATGTAAAACGCAAGGCACCATCCACTGCTGACCCTCATTTATCGTTCACGACAAGAGAGTTCACTGTATATATATATATATATATATATATATATATATATATATATATATATATATATATTACTCCAAATGTGAGAAAGAACTGATAAATTAAATTTCCAATGTTCGTAGCATTTACTTTTAAAAAAGTGCTTAATACAAAGTAGAGCAATATATTATTATTATTTTTATTATAAAAGATTAAAACAAAAACATATTGAATTCGCTACACAAAAGATTTCAAGTTTCAATGCTTTAATTGTACTTCTTCAGGCTATGGTAAGTAACTGATAATTAAACGATTTTTAAGTAAATTTCAAAACAAAGTGATACCTTTCTTCCGAAAGTTAAAATGTTGGGGTGGGGACATAAAGTTAGAATTAAAATTAGACTTGTGAGTATGTCTTGATTAACCAATTAAATGTCAGATCTAGACTAAATAGAAAAGTAAGCCTGGAACATAGACAGGCCATCGTTGTCGATTGCGGAAAATATGTTAGCGATATTTTGTGTCTCAATTTCAATATGCTTTTAATATAAATTTTTATAATAATAATAATAATAATAATAATAATAATATATATATATATATATATATATATATATATATATATATATATGATGTCAGTTTTTTTATTATTTTAATGTACATGATATTGACATTATTTTCTGGCACCTGCATTAACACGATCTTTCAATCTTTTTAAACTCCATGGTTGCTAATCTTGAGTAATAAATGTGACTGTTTTCCTTTGCAGGAACGGAATAGTTTAAATTCGAGTAATATGCTTAAAGAAATATATTTTTTAATCGGTCTAACCCGATGCAAAGGAGTAAAGCAACTAAGACACCATGGGGTTACAGGATGTGGAAGAATTAGAAACCAGAAACATTAGTAATGAGCGGGGAGTGAAACGAGTAATCAGGTGGAAGGTAGATATTGATTGACATTGCATTTAAATTTTTGCAGATTAACGTTGGCTAGAAAGCATAAAGCAGAAGTGCAAGAGAAAAAATTTAGCATAGAACTTACGGCCACATCTAGACAGCTCACTTGTAACTTGTTGAGATTTTGGCGCCAGTTTAGTATTGCGCTTAAATTTAAAAAGTCTTGGTACCATAATGAAGAGCAATATTTATTCTGTTATGTACACAGAAATGTGGCACAAGGCCGAAGGGTGGATTGGAGAAAAGACGGTCTTCTTATTTCTTAACGATAACTTAGCTATCCACACACACTGACCCAATCATACAAACAATATTCCTTACATCAAAACAACACATTCTTACGTACCTTTCTTACTACATTCACCATAATACCTCATTGTCTCTATGAAAATACTAACTAGTCCCCATATGTACAATTCATTGTCTGTGGGGGGAGGGGAATAAAACAACAATTCCAAAAACTAGCCCCAATGAGTATTTACAATATGAAAACATAACTATTTACAAGAAACTAAAGAAAATAATATTAGTAATAAAACCCCCACAAACACTAAATGTGGCAGAAATATCAGTTAACTGGCCGAAATCAATGCGGAACTATAATAATATAAGACATTCATTCATCCCAAGCACTCACACTGACACACACTCATTGAAACACAACAACAAATACGAAAAACACACATGCGAAACGAAAGGCGCCCCGCATCCACCAACGAACTGACATCACTGACCACCTAACAAGGGAGGAGATGGGGAATTAAACTCAAAGAAAAATAGCGACAGAAATAAAAGGGGAGCCAATGAGCATACTATAGGGAAGAGCTCATCCAAATAATTACCATGAAAGTATTTATGGAAAAGAAAATAGAGAGGCAAAAATGACGGCGGTGGGAAAGTGACTGGAGCTGATCTGCCAGATCAGGACCAATAATATTGCTGATTCTTCTTTGGATCTTCTCAAATTTTTATGTAGTATTTTGGGCATCAGAATGCGGAATGGACATCTTAAGTTGCTCCATGGAATCGAGAAACCCAATGACTTGAATTTTTCCTTTCCTTGATAGCGGATAGAGACTGGAAGGGCATTTGATTGGCAAAATCACCGGATGTGTACAAAAGAAAGCCTCAATATCGGCCATATTGTAATATCAATCGTAGTTCATGACGTAGTTCATTACTTGACCATAGGGTGGTATTTGATCAATACCAGCTTGGTCCACTCGGATAAGGGTTTTCATATTGAGAGACCCGAACCTTTAATGATCTTAGAATTGCATCACTGATATGGTCAGGCGCATTATACCGATGTATTTCTAAATTGATATAGCCAAATATTATTGTCATTAATTTAATGTATATACAGAAAATCTATCATATCTCCCTACATTTTCACTCGAGATTCACGTTTCCCTAGCAGCGTTTTCATGGTATTATAAGTTCATTTTATATTTCATGGTATTATAGGGTCATTTTATATTTCATGGTATTATAGGGTTACTTTATAAAAATATTAGATCATTCAATTCACTTTTCATTTTTAAGCATATGAACATTTGGAAAAATTCGGAATATAAGTAAATGTCTGTTGAGACCTTATATTAATCTGACATTCTCTCACTGGAACCGAAATCTAATAGATTCTAATGTTATTGTGAGGTACTGTTGGGGGTTTCTGTCTATGCCGTAATGACAGTTCTGCTTCGAAACCAAATTTAACTCAAGGAACATCCTCTGATCAAGACCCTGTTGTCTGCGATGTTTCTGTTTCTATAAACGGTGTGTATAACATTTTATAAAGAAATAACCGGTCAGACTGTCCGAAGATGGTACGAATTAAACGGTATTATTTGTATTTTTGGGGTAAACGTTAATTACAAGCCGCCATCTTTCTTGATGCCCGATTCCTTTCTTCATAAATCAACGATTTTCAAAATGACGTCATGTAAAATGACGTCATGTAAATTGACGTCATCCAAATGACTTCATGTAAATTTACGTCATGTAAAATGACGTCATGTAAATGGTATGTGTGCGTTGTGCTGTAATGAACACAGGTCGGGATATGAAAATCAGAGAGCCGAGTCCGAAATTTATATATGACTTACGCGTAAACACCCTACCGTAGCCCCATTCGCTACTCCGTTCACGGGATCATGGGCAGATGCTATATATCTTCATAACCTTGGCCTTTTTTCTTCGTTGCGTCATGACTTCATTCTTCTATACATTGCAACAACTCTATTTAAATTGTATAATCATTATACAATCAATATATATATATATATATATATATATATATATATATATATATATATATATATATAGCATAATGAGAAGCTACGTATACTTTCTTAATATGTATATATAGAAAAAGTTGCAAATTAAAAAAAAATAATAATGTACTTTTATGAAAGTATTTATTTATTTGTATATATATTTGATATTTCATATTGGCCTCAATCTTTCTTCAGAAATAACTGTTTGTGCACAAGTAGCGTCCGTCGCGAGATGCGGACGTCACGTGATATGGAACGAATATTCCTAACGTAAATCTAACTGTAATAATATCTTAGATGTTGTTTAAAAAACTAAAAAAATAAATAAAATAAGAAAAAAAAAAAAATGTTTTAACTATATCTAAAAAATGTTTAACTATTGAAATATTTATAAAGTTTTAAAATACCCAAATCTTTATTTAACCCTAGTTTATATGTATTTAATTTTAAAATCCAGTATTTTTCATTTTTTCTGCGTGTGTATGTGGAACTGAAGTGAGAATCTATCAATATTATGTAATCAACTTAATTTCTTTGTAGTCGTTTGATTATCACTAGCGTATTTTAAATACTGTTTGGGAACATTCTATAATATATTTTATATTTCGTAGCAACTCGGGATTTATTTTCTTTGCAGTTTAAGTATTTGGCAAACCGTAGAGTTATTATTATACACCCTTGTCAAATAACCTTGCGACTTTTCACCGATCCAAGAAGATTAGGAACTTCCCGTTGGTGTAGAAGCTGCGGTTGTAGTATCTGTTCCGTGTCTGAGTTCTTCTCTATTACCTCCCCCGATGTGCGGACAGAATCTCCGGTGGCATGACCGGCTATGACTAGCTTAGACAAGTTCTGACCAGCTTAGACAAGCTCTGAACAGCTTAGACTAGCGGCCTGTTGTAGAAACACTCAGGTTTCCTCGTTAAAAACCGACCTTGTATCACAACCTGGCTCAGTAGCCAAGGTAAATCCGGAAATCTTTTCTGTCCACTCTTACTTCCGGTAATCTTGGCCTTACTACTTCCGGTCACCTAGTATCTTTACTTTCGGCAATCCTGACCTAAACTACTTTCGGCTACCACGGACCCTTATCTTCCGGCATACTTGGTCTTTATTACTTCCGACCCTTAGTTCAACCTAACTCACCTGGTTGATCGGCGTTAGTGAACCTACTTACAACAGTCCTGGATTTCCGGCTATGTATTGGTCCCTATTTCTGGCATTCCTACCTCAACCTAAGTCACTTGATTTTTAGGAAGTTCAAACAACCTATTCTGTATACTTGGGTTGAAGACTACAGAAGGTTAGTCATTGGACTTAGCCAGCAACTATCCGGATACTAACGTAATATTGCCATTATTTTCTGCCGTAATAATAAGTTCATTTAAACGGTCAGATATCCCTCCTAATATCTTTCGTCTTAGCTCGAATCGTAAGCTTATTCAACAGTCCGTCATATCGTTCTAGTGACCATCATTTCTCGCTGCTTTATCATGGATTTCATCAACGCCAGCAACGTGCAGTACAGATATTTCGGCCTATTTTAAATTGTCAACTTCCGGCGTTTTCAGTCAACCTAACTGACCAGGTTCAGGAAGTTGCTATCGTCCAGGTTTCAATCAACCTATTCCGTACTCTTGGATTAAATACTACAGAAGCTTCACCATTGGATTTAACTAGCAACTAATCAACGCTTTCACCGGACATTTAAACTAAACTTTCGAACTGTGGTTTTTCATGCCAACTTAACTTACCGGGGCTCTATTTTTAACATTTAGTCACAGCTATATTGTAGCGATATTGTTTATTTCCGACGGGATCACCAAATATGTAGCGGTTGTATTACCATTGTTGTTGTGAATGTCGAACGACGAACGACGAACGTCGGGGTCAACAATATTGTTGTGGTTGAGTTACCAATATTTAACTTTGTCTAGGAAAGGTGAGATCAAGGACAATGCGTGAATGCAATGCAATTTATATTTGACGTAAATAGCACATAGAATAAAATACAAAACTGAACGGAATGATTTCAAAACATAACAATTAAATTTATTAATCTTTTATATACATGCATGCGAACTAAAAAGGTATGACAGAGTCGTGTCCCTTTGATTAGTACCGGAGTTCATATTAAGAAGAA
The DNA here is from genome assembly GCA_963932145.1 of Acanthosepion lycidas. Classification (NCBI taxonomy): domain Eukaryota; kingdom Metazoa; phylum Mollusca; class Cephalopoda; order Sepiida; family Sepiidae; genus Acanthosepion; species Acanthosepion lycidas. Next base: position 95,957,141 of record OZ010590.1, read on the forward strand.
GTAATATTAAACTGTAATTTAGAAGAATAAAGTTTGGAATTGTAAGTTGTAAAGTTGGTAAAAGTTCAGAAGAGATTTCAGAGTTTGTGCGTGCGTGAATGTTGGTAATGGTCTTTAACGTCTGACCGCAAGGGCTAAGACGGGAGTTCTTGAAGATCACATCTTGGTACTTGGTAGCAAGGAATGAGACGTGCGAGAGAGATGAATGAAAAGAAAACTCGAGGGAGTTTAAACGTGTTGGGTTTTTATAATAGTCGTGAGGCTCCCAGCATATGAGCGGGAAAACAGATTGGTCGCGTGCAGGCGGTTTGATTGGCCGGAACTGACCAATCAACAAGCTAGATTGGAGGTGATTGACCAATGAATACTTGTTATATTTGTATGAAAGTAGGGTGTTACTTACCAGATAGGAAGAGTGCATTTCCTAAAAAGAGGTAAGGCTGGTTTGTTGTGGAAGATCCCACAATATTATCTATATTCTTCTATCCGGTAAGCATCCCTCAATTTTCTTAAGTCTACCTCCACTTACTTGATTCATTGCTTGTTCAGGTTCCTTCAATTGAAACATTACTTTTGTATAATGATGTAAATAAATGTTGTATTAATTTTAAGTTTGTCGTTTTCTTGTTCTCTTGGTTACCTCTCAAAATTCACGTCTTTTATTTTAAAATGTTAGCGGGTGCCCTGTGACTATGCTTATTTGGACGCACAGGCCATTTTATATCAAGACCAAACCCCCTCCATCCAGGGGGCTCCATAAAACCTTTTGGAAAGGTATGAATCCGTCTCTTCTCCCCAAGGCTATGGGTTGGATAGCAGGGTAAACTGAGGGGTGTCAACCAGTTTACCACAAAAAGAAATGGCAACCTACTGCAGGAAAACCTTTTGCCTCGTCAGTCTGGAATTGAGAGAGACATGATCATCCAATCGTGTATCACGAATGAGACTTAACTGACTGACTGAAAGTAAATAGTTTTTCGCGTTGTATCGATTTCCTCACAAGATAATCAATAAAAACAAAGTAACAAATAAATATACTGCCTATTGTTTCCTCCTTCGTGTGTCTGTTCATTTAGTAGCAACGCCAGACCACTCAGCTGGTTTCCAATCTATGCGATATATTTCCCTTTCTTCGCGGGGAGATCAAAGCAAAACGCCAACAATGAAATACGCATCACGTGATCATGACTTCAAAAGTCAAACATCTCAGCTAAAAGAAGAGACACCAGGGCTAATATCTATTGCTAGCTGGTGAAAAAAAAAAAAATAATTCGCCATTTATTCTATTGTATTCATTGTGTGAGCCAGTAAAGTTGGCCACTGAGTCAATTGCTTCGTCCACCACAAGGAAAGTTGGCTCCCTGAGCCGCGCCAGGAAGTTTTTCTCCCCGGAGTCGATCCTCCAGATCTACAAAACAACAATTCGCCCTTGCATGGAGTAGTGCTGCCATATATGGTCTGGTGCCCCTTCTGTTTGCCTCGGGGTTCTTGATAGGCTCCAGAGGCGGATATGCAATGTAGTTGGCCCTGTTCTGTTGTCTCGTCTACAGTCACTTTCTCACAGACGCGCCGTCGCCTCCCTCTGTCTGTTCTACAAATACTTCCATGGAAATTTCTCCGAGGAGCTGCATTCGCTGGTTCCCAGACGTCATGAGTTCAATCGTCATACGAGGCTGGCATCCCGCTCGCACCCCTTCACTGTCGAAACTCCTAAATGTAGCCGTCTCTTCTACTCCAATAGCTTCATGTATCGCACCTCTCGCCTGTGGAACTCCCCTCCCTATTCCTGTTTCCCTGTGAGCTATAATCTCCAGCTATTCAAGTGTAATGTCAATCGACATCTCCAGTTGCCTTGATCTATCCACTACCCTCATCCTTTCTTCTATCACTCCTATCTGATCTTGCTCTAAATTTTCTGTAACCCCTTGCGTCCTAGTGGCTTCCCGCCTTGCTTGGGGTGAAATGCTTAAAAAAAGCAAAAAAAAAAAGCCGATTTCTTTCATAATCGAAAATAGCGACTTCGAAATAACTTTGGTTTTCATAACGAGGCCATCTATTTACCTGGAAAAATTCGTATTAAACTACTTTTTTATTTAAAAAAAAAATGAAACTAATGTTTTCACAAATAAAATCATCTTATAAATATGCGTGTTCCTTCCTTTACACGTCTGTTACGCCTTGTCATTACCTACGTTATGGTGGCGAGGAAATACAGAAGAAAAATATTTATCAGAAACTCTAGTTCTAAAGGGTGCGATAGGCAAATTGTTGCCATTTATTATTTTAATGTCGCGCATGCGCATTGTAATTTTATTTTTTTGACTGCACAGTATAGTGGAGTCAGTTGGGCACCGTCTGTGAGAAAAAGAGCACCATGATGTAATTCACTCTGCCAGAAATTTGGAAACAGCATGCTGTACTGCTTGGCATTGGTGACAGAAGCTCCCATGCGGACATTTCAAAGTGTTTGGGTGTTAATCTGAGGACAGTACAGAGGGCTCGAAAAGAGTTGGATGAGTGTAACGGTGATTACGATGGTACAGCAGCTCCGAAAACTGACTTTAATCTAGAACGATCAAATTCAATAACAAAAGAATTCCCGAATTTGTTGGTTAGACCTCAGAGTCAACATGGAGGACTGCATTAAGTGCCTTAAGGAGGTAGTACCTGGGTCAGGAAAGTGGTTACTGGAAGATTCTGTGTTTGACAACCGGACTGTACACCATGCCACGCAAGCAGGAGAACCCAGTCATAGCTATCAGGCAATTTCTGCAACAACATCACGCCTTACATCTGGCCACTTAACTCCCAAGATTTCAACCGCCTTGATTATTACGTGTCGGGCATAGTTGAGCGAGGACCATCAAATCTTTTTATAATACCAAAGATGAACTGAAGGCATGAATTCTGGTAGCATTCACCAGCTGAAACAAGGAAACCGTCTAGAAGAGTTGCTTGAGATTCGGAAATCGTCTAAATTCCCTGATTGAAGAAAGTTGTGATTTTATTCAATAAATTTGCTCTTTATTATTTCAAGATATTTTTGTGTAATTTTGGTAAATATATCTTTTAAAATGAGATGTTATTATTATTTTTATTTTTGCGTAATTCAAACGAAAATTTATCCATCGCACCCTGTAGTTGATCAATTCGTTTTCTACTGGTTTTCAAACCTATATAGCTTATTGAAAGCCAGAAAATTTTAAACACAGTTGACACTGTCGAAAAATGGCCCGTTTTTTAAACAGTATGAATCTCAAATGTTAGAATAACGTTTGATGATATATATATATATATATATATATATATATATATATGTGTGTGTGTGTGTGTGTGTGTGTGTGTGTACTTCATTAAAGACGACAGACAACGTACTACGATTAAGCATTTTATTTAATTTTTCTTGTGTTCGAACAAGTATTTCCTTTTTGGGACACAAGTGTGTAGAAACTGTTCAAATGTTCTATAATTCCGAGCACTTTCGGCTATACTTTTAGCCATTATCAAGGATGATTTTATTTTTGCTTTTTAAGTGTGTGTGTGTGTGTGTGTGTGTGTGTGTGCAAATTATTTTCAGACAGAGTGTATCTGTAAAGGAACAAAATTAATAAAAAGAGAAAAGGAAAACTATTCTTGGCCGACGCTTTATTTTCCACTGAGGGACTTTATCAAGACAAATGTAAGGATTTATTTTGCTGAATGTGTTTATATACAAAAGCAATGACGTCATTTGTTTATCAAGGCTTTTAAATTTGAGAACGTTCATGTTTTCTCAGGTGGTTGAAAGATCAGTCAAAACAGTTGTTTAAATTGTGATTAGAGTGTGTATGGTGTACAGTGGACATATTAGGTTGGTGCAAAAATAATGACGTAATAATGTCGTTTTTTGACGTAACGTCAAAAAACGACATTATTACGTCATTATTTTTGCACCAACCTAATATTATATTTTCCGAAGCTAATACACACGACCACAAAATGTTGAAAAATCAATGGAAAATGGTTTAATCCATTCTCTCATGATTTTGAGGATATACAACACATACGCCCATTAGGCACCTTTGAAAAAGTAGAAACAAATTTTCGTATGACGCGTTTCGTCCTATCGGGATCCATCAGACTAAAATGATGTTTATATTGATGTGGGGGCACCTAATAGAGGGGTCGCTAAATTTTCAAACGTTCAAATATAATTTTTAATATATATATATATATATATATATATATATATATATATATATATATATATCATTGTGCAGTTATGCAGAAAATAGAAAAGAACACGTTGTGTGCATAATCCGGGGTTCCTTAGTATTTTTGTTTTTATTTTTAAGAAGACAGTGCTCCATACAGAAGTAGAGCTTATATTATAATAATATTTTTTGTTTTAAAAATATGATTCCTTCGCTACATAAGAGTTCTCATGTTTCAAAAACGAGAGCCGAAATCATCCAAATAATTATTAAAGTTAAGTTGGATTGTGGTGTTTAGTCCCGTTTCATCTTCAATGTACATACAAGGGATTAGTGTTAGGTTTTCTGTAAGGTAGGTGAACGTTGTTAGTTAAGTCTAGGGTTACGTCTAGGATTTTTACTTTTTTTAATTTAGTGTTGACTATTGTTTTTAAATTTAGTTTCCCGAATTCATTGTAAATTATCTTTCTAATTTTCTCTGTTTTAAAGCTTCGGGTGCTCCTCACTACCATGAGCCCGTCATCTCTGTACAGCCCTGTGTCCCCAACGTCTAGTTCACGGTGGGCGGTTAGATTGTACAGTTTAAATAGACCGACAAGGTCCGAAGATTCTGCAGAGTCTAGAGATCCCATGGTAATGTCAAAGTTGTCATTGGTGTTTTTAATCCATTGGTCCCCATTATGGATGAGGACAGATTTCTTTGCACTGAGAATAATGTTTGTTTCTTCTTCAGTTAAGTCTGAATATACTGTAGCAATAGCATACTCTTCACGACTGCCCTGGAGTTTGGGATACTAATCCCTTGTATGTACATCCTTAGCATATAAAAAAAAAAAAAAAAAAAACATAGCTAAGTAAAATTCTAAAAAGTTTAGCCAAACCTTTAAATAGGAAAAACCCTTTTTGTCGTCGTCAAAAAACAAAAAAACAAATTGAAATTCAATGCAATGCGATCTGTATATAAAACACCCACTTGAATAAACAAATAAATAAATAGATAATCAGATAGACAATAATAAAAGACAATTCTCCAGACACATAACGATTGTAGGCGCGGCATAAAAATATCCTTCACTGGGAACCAACTAAAGGATGACCGCAAACATTAGCCTTGAAATAGATACCCTACCCAACCTTAGCAAAACCTCTCAGAGGATGATGAATCTATTGATAAGAATTAACTCCCTGACCACTTAACGAAGGAAAATAGTCTAGCCACTCCCACAATAACAAATTCTGTAACGGACCATGCCTAAAAATACACGTAAACCGAGAGATAGCTTATTCCTAAAATTTCGCTTGAAGATGAAACGGGACTAAACACCACAATCCAACTTAACTTTAATAATTATTTGGATGATTTCGGCTCTCGTTTTTGAAACATGAGAACTCTTATGTAGCGAAGGAATCATATTTTTAAAACAAAAAATATTATTATAATATATATATATATATATATATATATATGTGTGTGTGTGTGTATTCATATTATCTTTTATTTAAATTGTTTGAGGTTTCTCTTATGTATTTCTTGTTGCATTCATAACAGCTGATAGAGTAAATTCTTCCTCTATTTAAGTTATTATTTTGTTTGGTATTAATTTATTGTTTTATAAGTAGTTGTAACAAATTTTATGTTAATCTTAGAAAAATTCCTTGCAATTGCAGCTATGCTAGAGTTGGTTAATAGAACAATATATATATATATATATATATATATATATATATATATATATATATATATATATATATACAGGATGATTGAAAAGTACCTTCCTATTTTATGTATGAATGGCTAGTCATGACACCCAGTGAGAAAGTTTCTTTGTTGTTGGTTAAAGGCGCAAGTCTACTTTACCAAATCAAGACGTTGAAAGAACTTGAAGGGCGAATACAAGAAATTATGTCTTCCTTATATCGTTCCAGGTGAAATCAGTTGACGCGATTCCTGGGCGGCTCGTGAAGCTGAAAGCGAAATCCAGTGCCTATAACGACTTTTAAATTAAACCTCATGCTAATCACTTTCCTCTCATATCCGTTTCTTGTAAGAATTATAGTTAATAAATAAATGATAAGTATTTTAAAATGGGGAGTTACATTTCAATCCCCACGTAGGCATTTATTCAATTAAAACAAAGGTTTTTTTTAGATATTTTTTATGAGATAAAAAGTTATTAAAAGTCCACGATCGTTCTGACTTCTTTCAAGATAAAGTGTAGAATTTTATTTTTTTGGTGTAAAGCCGTCTAGAGGCGACAGTGATGTCTGGGAATAGGACAACTTTTTGACTGGCAAGAAATAAATGTCATTGTATATATTTGGAAGGGTAAGAATCTAACGGTGAGAACCCTAGAAGATTTGTTCATAACGAAAAGCCTACAGCCCAACCCACACAAGACTAAACAAATATTTTATTCGTACGACGACGCCCTTTTCGGTCTCACGACGACTTTTTTTTTTTTAAATAAAAAAGAAGTTCTTGGTTGATCAAGAGATTAAAAATGGGTTTCTGATTTTTTTTATTCTCGTTGGTTTCACCGGATTTATTCAACCCTTTGAATCGAGGCAATTCTGAGAGAATTATAAGTCCTACCAGGATTCATTATTGGCAGTCACAATATTAACAATATAAGATATGCAGATGACATAGTGTTGATATCATGACACAGAACGGAAACTACAAAAGCTCGTATAGAAGGTAACGAAGGATAGCGAGATGAAAGGACTAAGTATAATCTACAAAAAGACAGACTACAGGATTATCAACAAAAGGATGAGACAAACATGCAAATTACAAATCGGGTTTACTAAAACCAAAAAATTACAAAAAAATAAATATTTGGGAAGTGTTCTGACAGAGGACGAAAAGTGTGACACTGAGATTTTAGGACATCTTGGGATGGCCAAAGATATATTCCTTAATGCTAAGCAGAGTATTAGAAGACAGAAATATTTCGTTAGAAACAAAGAAAATAGTACTGGGCTGCTACGAGATATCAGTCCTCCTGTATGGCATCGAATGCTGGACAATCTCCTCAAAGATGAAGCAACAAAAATGTGGTTCTACAGAATGATGCTGAGGATAACATGAACCGAACAAGTGAGCAATGGCGAGGTTTTGGAAACAAATGGAAACTTATACTTAACATCAGGAAGAGATAGTTGATGTTTCAGTGGAACGTAATGAGGATTGTGAGCTTGGAAATCCAGATACAAGAAAGATTGAAGGGGAAAAGGAAAGCAGCGCGTAACGTAATTGATGAGCTTAAGTAAATGCATGGTAGAACAGGGATTGGAAGAAAATACTTAAACATTAAGATTTACAAAGAACAGAAAGATGTGGAGGCAGATGATCGCTTACGTCCTGATAGGACACGTTACATAAAGAAGAAAGAAAAGTCAAAACGATTCATAGTCCTTGTATTTTGAAAGTAGAAATTAAGCACGGAAGACTCGTAACACGAAACGCTTCTTTCATTGACAGGGTGCAGCTCAGATTAGATACCAGGTTCACTGAGAGGGTGCAGCTCAGAGCAGATACCATGTTCACTGAAAGGGTGCAGCTGAGAGCAGATACCAGGTTCACTGAGACAGTGCAGCTCAGATCAGATACAAAGTTCACTGAGAGGGTGCAGCTCAGATCAGATACAAGGGTCAAAGAGAGGGAGCAGCTCAGAGCAGATACCAGGTCCACTGAGAGGGTGCAGCTCAGAGCAGATACAAGTTTCACTGAAAGGGTGCAGCTCAGAGCAGATACCAAGTTCATTGAGAGGGTGCAGCACAGAGCAGATATCAGGTTCACTGAGAGGGTGCAGCTCAGAGCAGATACCAGGTTCATTGAGATGGTTTAGCTCAGATCAGATACCAGGTTCACTGAGAGAGTGCAGCTCAGAGCAGATACCAGGTTCACTGAGAGGGTGCAGCTCAGATCAGATACAAGGGTCAAAGAGAGGGTGCAGCTCAGAGAAGATACCAGGTCCACTGAGAGGGTTCAGCTCAGAGCAGATACCATGTTCATTGAGAGGGTGCAGCACAGAGCAGATATCACGTTCACTGAGAGCGTGCAGCTCAGAGCAGATACCAGGTTCATTGAGATGGTGCAGCTCAGATGAGATACCAGGTTCATTGAGAGGGTGCAGCTCAGATCAGATACCAGGTTCACTGAGAGAGTGCAGCTCAGAGCAGATACCAGGTTCACTGAGAGGGTGCAGCTCAGAGCAGATACCAGGTTCACTGAGAGGGTGCAGTTCAGATCAGATACCAGGTTCATTGAGAGGGTGCAGCTGAAAGCAGATACCAGGTTCATTGAGAGGGTGCAGCTCTGGTATCTGCTCTGATACCAGGTTCACTGAGAGGGTGCAGCTCAGATCAGATATCAGGTTCACTAAATGGGTGCAGCTCAGATCAGATACCAGATTCACAGAGAGAGTGCAGCTCAGAACAGATACCAGGTTCATTGAGAGGGTGCAGCTCAGAGCTGATACCAGGTTCACTGAGAACGTGCAGCTCAGAGCAGATACAAGGTTCACTGAGAGGTTGCAGCTCAGAGCAGATACCAGGTTCACTGAGAGGGTGCAGCTCAGATACCAGGTTCACTGAGAGGGTGAAGCTCAGAGCAGATACCAGGTTCACAGAGAGGGTGCAGCTCAGAGTAGATACCAGCTTCAATGAGAGGCTGCAGCTCAGAGCAGATACCTGGTTCATTGAGAGGGTGCAGCTCAGAGCAGATACCAGGTTCACTGAGAGGGTGCAGCTCAGATCAGATTCCATGTTCATTGAGAGGGTGCAGCTCAGATCAGATACCAGGTTCACTGAGAGTGTGCAGCTCAAAGCAGACATGGTTCACTGAGAGGGTGCAGCTCAGAGTAGATACCAGGTTCACTGAGAGGGTGCAGCTCAGAGCAGATACCAGGTCCACTGAGAGGGTGCAGCTCAGAAAAGATACAAGGTTCACTGAGAGGGTGCAGCTCAGATCAGATACAAGGGTCAAAGAGAGGGTGCAGCTCAGAGCAGATACCAGGTCCACTGAGAGGGTGCAGCTCAGAGCAGATACAAGTTTCACTGAAAGGGTGCAGCTCAAAGCAGATACCAGGTTCACTGAGAGGGTGCAGCTCAGAGCAGATACCAGGTTCACTGAGAGGGTGAAGTTCAGATCAGATACCAGGTTCATTGAGAGGGTGCAGCTGAAAGCAGATACCAGGTTCATTGAGAGGGTGCATCTCAGAGCAGATACCAGGTTCATTGAGAGAGTGCAGCTCTGGTATCTGCTCTGATACCAGGTTCACTGAGAGGGTGCAGCTCAGATCAGATACCAGGTTCACAGAGAGAGTGCAGCTCAGAACAGATACCAGGTTCATTGAGAGGGTGCAGCTCAGAGCTGATACCAGGTTCACTGAGAACGTGCAGCTCAGAGCAGATACAAGGTTCACTGAGAGGGTGAAGCTCAGAGCAGATACCAGGTTCACAGAGAGGTTGCAGCTCAGAGTAGATACCAGGTTCAATGAGAGGCTGCAGCTCAGAGTAGATACCTGGTTCATTGAGAGGGTGCAGCTCAGAGAAGATACCAGGTTCATTGAGAGGGTGCAGCTCAGATCAGATTCCAGGTTCATTGAGAGGGTGCAGCTCAGATCAGATACCAGGTTCACTGAGAGTGTGCAGCTCAAAGCAGACATGGTTCACTGAGAGGGTGCAGCTCAGAGCAGATACCAGGTTCACAGAGAGGTTGCAGCTCAGAGTAGATACCAGGTTCAATGAGAGGCTGCAGCTCAGAGTAGATACCTGGTTCATTGAGAGGGTGCAGCTCAGAGAAGATACCAGGTTCATTGAGAGGGTGCAGCTCAGATCAGATTCCAGGTTCATTGAGAGGGTGCAGCTCAGATCAGATACCAGGTTCACTGAGAGTGTGCAGCTCAAAGCAGACATGGTTCACTGAGAGGGTGCAGCTCAGAGCAGATACCAGGTTCATTGAGAGGGTGCAGCACAGAGCAGATATCAGGTTCACTGAGAGGGTGCAGCTCAGAGCAGATACCAAGTTCATTGAGATGGTGCAGCTCAGATCAGATGCCAGGTTCATTGAGAGGGTGCAGCTCAGATCAGATAACAGGTTCACTGAGAGAGTGCAGCTCAGAGCAGATACCAGGTTCACTGAGAGGGTGAAGTTCAGATCAGATACCAGGTTCATTGAGAGGGTGCAGCTGAAAGCAGATACCAGGTTCATTGAGAGGGTGCATCTCAGAGCAGATACCAGGTTCATTGAGAGAGTGCAGCTCTGGTATCTGCTCTGATACCAGGTTCACTGAGAGGGTGCAGCTCAGATCAGATACCAGGTTCACAGAGAGAGTGCAGCTCAGAACAGATACCAGGTTCATTGAGAGGGTGCAGCTCAGAGCTGATACCAGGTTCACTGAGAACGTGCAGCTCAGAGCAGATACAAGGTTCACTGAGAGGGTGAAGCTCAGAGCAGATACCAGGTTCACAGAGAGGTTGCAGCTCAGAGTAGATACCAGGTTCAATGAGAGGCTGCAGCTCAGAGTAGATACCTGGTTCATTGAGAGGGTGCAGCTCAGAGAAGATACCAGGTTCATTGAGAGGGTGCAGCTCAGATCAGATTCCAGGTTCATTGAGAGGGTGCAGCTCAGATCAGATACCAGGTTCACTGAGAGTGTGCAGCTCAAAGCAGACATGGTTCACTGAGAGGGTGCAGCTCAGAGCAGATACCAGGTTCACAGAGAGGTTGCAGCTCAGAGTAGATACCAGGTTCAATGAGAGGCTGCAGCTCAGAGTAGATACCTGGTTCATTGAGAGGGTGCAGCTCAGAGAAGATACCAGGTTCATTGAGAGGGTGCAGCTCAGATCAGATTCCAGGTTCATTGAGAGGGTGCAGCTCAGATCAGATACCAGGTTCACTGAGAGTGTGCAGCTCAAAGCAGACATGGTTCACTGAGAGGGTGCAGCTCAGAGCAGATACCAGGTTCATTGAGAGGGTGCAGCACAGAGCAGATATCAGGTTCACTGAGAGGGTGCAGCTCAGAGCAGATACCAAGTTCATTGAGATGGTGCAGCTCAGATCAGATGCCAGGTTCATTGAGAGGGTGCAGCTCAGATCAGATAACAGGTTCACTGAGAGAGTGCAGCTCAGAGCAGATACCAGGTTCACTGGGAGGGTGCAGCTCAGAGCAGATACCAGGTTCACTGACAGGGTGCAGCTCAGAGCAGATACCAGGTTCACTGAGAGGGTGCAACTCAGATCAGATACCAGGTTTACTGAGAGGGTGCAGCTCAGAGCAGATACCAGGTTCACTGAGAGTGTGCAGCTCAGAGCAGATACCAGGTTCACTGGGAGGGTGCAGCTCAGAGCAGATACCAGGTTCACTGAGAGGGTACAGCTCAGATCTGATACAAGGTTCACTGAAAAGTTGCGGCTCAGACCAGATATTAGGCTCATTGAGAGGGTGCAGCTAGAACGACATACCGAACGATATATTGTAGTGCAGCTCAAGCCAGATACCGGGTTCATTGACAGAGTGCAGCTCAGACCAGACACGATTTTCATTGACATTGTGCAGCTCCGACCAGATAACAGTGTCTATAGACACGGTGCAGTTCAGACGAGGTACTAGGTTCATTGACACGGTGTAGCCCAGACCAGATACCAAGTTTATTGACTGGGTGCAGCTCACTGCACATACCATATTTATTTACAAGGTGCAGCTCAGATCAGATAAAAGGTCTTTGACACGGTACAGGTTAGAGCAGATAATAATTTCATTGACACGGTGCAGCTCAGGCCAGATACCAGGTTCATTGACACGGTGTAGCACAGACCAGATTCCAGGATTATTGACAGGGTGCAGTTCAGTGCAGATACCATATTTATTTACAGGGTGCAGCTCAGATCAGATAATAGGTTCATTGATAACTTCTTCTAGTCAAGCACATGTCGCTTAAAATAACTCTTTCGACCAGATCGATACGCACGAATGAAAACTAGAGTAATTGATAGCAGTAAACCAGATTTTATTCCTGTGTTGTAACCTCCTTCTCTAGACGTGTGATGTCGAGATTTAATTTTGATAGTAAAGCCAGTAAGTTGCATGTTGTTACTCGATGTGGAAGAATTAGGAAAGGGAGCCTTAATAATAGGTGGAACGAGAAAAGAGTAATAAGGAGGACAGTATATTGCGATTGACATTGCATTTAAACTTTTGAAGAGTGTTCCATAATCGAGATGTGAGAGAAAAGAAAATAGTAACATAGAATTTACGGCTACCTCTCGCCAGCTCAAGGTGACGAGGCGTGGGTGAAGTTTGGCGTGAACAGTAACAGGCCTCTCTGTCTTTACGGCGGGCAGTAGCCACTGTTTTATATAAAACGTTATTCTTTCTCTTGACGTCTTTGTATAAAAAAGTAATTTATCTTCATCCAGTAAACTTCTTTGCTCCAGCTGCCTGCTTTGTACTTGTGAAGTCCATTTCACTTACTAATAACCGCTGGGTGAAAATAAATGTCCGAATCCTTTTTTCAAACAGGTCCAGCTGTTTTTTTATTTAATAAAATATCAGCTGATTGATATCGATACACAAAAATTCGACTCAAGAAAGTGTGCTTTTCTTTCAAAAGAGAACTAAACTGCTATGGAAAATGAGACATTGAAATCTGAAGGCGCATTGGGATAGCGAAAGATGCATTTCGAAAGTTAAGCAAAGTATTAAGAAATAGGAAAAGAAGTTAAGTGATATTTGTCCTCCTATATTGGCAAGACAATTCTATCACAGATGAAGAAGAGATTTGAAGCGACAGAAATAGCCCCTATGTATCGGTTGAATAAGTCCGGTGAGAAGACACATACCGTAGTTCTCCATATATAATACGCCCTCTTCCTTAATACGCACCTCTAAACTGGTGCTGAAAGTGTTGGAAAATGTTTCTACTCACGCATAATACGCACACCTTGTTTGGTAATTAAACCCTATAAATTGTACCTCTAAAATTTCATTACGGACAGCGTTTCCTACTCTAATTAAAAAATGGTTTTAAACATAGAATAATATTATTCTAATTTAGTTTTATGATAATCCTTATTTTACACTTGTAAGTATTGTTAGGTACATATTGTATTTGACATCCTCATGGTGGTCGCAATCGTCGAATGTCAAATTGTCGTATGTTTGTGGTGAGTAGTCATTTCGCAACTACAATCGACTATGAAACGGCGATTTTTTAAAGATTTTTTGTAGTCGTGCATAATACGCACCCCTAATTTTGCTTATTATTTTCCAGAAAAAAATGTGTATTATACATGAGAAATTGCAGATAATTGTGGCTTAATTTATCATAAAGCAAAGCCACACGTCCTTCTGCATTTGTATGGCTCTTTCTGATAACATTCGGTCGTTGTTCCAAAGTATTTTATTTACCTAAATATTAATTAGTACTTGTTATTTCTTAAATATATTTTTGTGATTATCATTTTCTGGGCATATATTCATTAGTATTCTTTATATTTTATTATTGAATACGTTTATATAATACGTTTTTATATATTTTTTAATCGTTTAATCACCAGTAAGGCAATAAAGTCACTAAGATGTAAGAGGTTACCGAGTATTAGAGGATATGAGAAAATCTACTATTAAGGTGAGAGGAAGAATTAAAAAGACAACGATTGACATTGCATTTCAATTTTTGAACTCAAAATTGATAAATATGTGCTTATTTATTTATATATTTGTTAGCTTAGTTATTTTTAAAAAATATATTATGTGGACTACATAAATATTAGTTTTTTTTTTAGTTTTAAATGACGTGGTAAAATTTCTTTGTAATGTTTGCATTTCGAGATAAGTTCTGATGTTTTTAGTAAATTGTGTTAGTGTAAAAAAAAAACAATTATAGTTATTTACCCTTCTAAGCAAAGCCTCAGAGTTCGAACAGACGTTGTAAAATGTGTCGGACAACAACTGCTGAATGAATCTAACACATGCTGCTCAATGAAAGAACTCTACATGACACAAATATAAACGATCTTTAGATATACAAGAAGGTGTTTTCCTTTCCCTGTTACCTCCCTTTATCTTTTAACAAAATTATATGTTTATTACAAAATATTTGTTTATTATTATTTGCTTATAATTGATGATGTCCCGATACGCAAAATAATTTTATTAAAATTAGGATTGACTAAACATTCTTCATGTCCACTATAAAAAATACTGGATATTTAAAGTAGTTCGTTCAGTTAATATATTAAAAATGAAAGACTAATTTTTATTATGTCAGAATGACGTTTTACCATTATTATTTGCACCTCAGTTCGGATCAATATGCACACCTTGGTTGTCATACTTACAACATTTCGGCCTTTGAACTGTAGCGATATCAGGTGTCAGCTGATATCTTTTTCAAGGAGACATCTGTAGGATGTTACAGAAGTTGTTTTGACAGTTATCGTCTTGACAAAAAAAAGATCAGCTGACTGAAGTGGACTTCACAAGAACCATGTCAAAAGACCATAACAAAAAAGGTCAGCTGAGTGAAGCAGACATGATGAATAACATTTAGATAAAAGACTTGACAAAGAAGGCTGGTCATCTATAAGACGGTGGTCCCTAGCAGCCTAAAACAGAGACCGCTCGACCGCCACACGAAAAGGGAAGCACACACTGTTTAGATCGTTCACTCCATCACCTCACCTTACTCTGCTTCGTTCGCCTACAACAGAAGGTTGCAACAAAATAAAAATTTGCTGACTTCTACATTTTCGTATCATGTGGGTAATGATCTGTCCAAAGAGTTATTTTCCATATATTAAGCAAACAAGCGTTCGACTGGAAGAACGAACCTGGTATCTAGTCTGAACTGTAACACTACTCTACTGTTCCATCTTTTTCAGGTGTCTATTCTATAACTGTCTGAATTTTTGACATTAGGAATATACATCATACTATATTTTATTATTTTGACTCGCATCCTCATCTTGGTCTTTATGTTCATAAAGTTTCGGCCATTGTAGCTTTCGGCCTTCTTCGGGTGTATCTAGTGTAGGCGGCGGCAAAAAGGGATTTATATTAATTGCTGACCGTGACTAAGGATTTGACCCTGGGTTGCTGATAATACAGAATATCTATTATCACTAGATATTGTTATATTAGGAAGATTTAATGCATTGTTAAATTACTCATACACTGGCATTAATAATTTTATATTTATATTTAAGTGTAACATCTCTATTTTTTATGAAAGAAGACTTAAGTTTCGAAATTGTACGAAAGGTATTTCGAGTCGTAATATTCGTTTGGTTTATCATTGACTATTGGTTCAGTATCATCGATTTCTTTCCCTATCATTTATCATTCAAACTTTTTTTAAACAACATTTGCTAATAATTTTATTCTCTTATCCTTTTCTTAATTATTGATTGTAGTAACGTAACATTTTTATTTCTAGGAAAAGCGTTGCGAACCGGAACTTTATTATTATTTTTGTTCAGTAGTGAATTTCACTATTTTACTATTTATCTCTCAAATATTTTTAACAACAACAATAGCAAAAATGTTCTCATAGATTTAATGATAATTTTATACTTTTATTTAGGGTCCTCCATTAGGTCACTTAAAAAAGCAGCATATCATGATGAATAAAGGTCCATAAATCAACGGAAACAAAATTTTCTCTCAAAATGTTTGTTGTTATGAAGAGGAAAGACCAAAGTATTTTTAAAATATTTTTTGAAATTTTTTACTCCTTTCTAGCACGTAGAAAATTTTGGTTAAAAATGTTGTTTTTTTTACGACAGCGCGAGAAGAGTAAAAAAAGGTATGTTTTATTTTGCGCTTTTCCCGGGGAAAACACACGTTAATTTAGGAAATTCTTGCAAAAATCAAATAATTGTCGAATTTTAATAAAACTTTCAGGACTTATTCAGAAATAAATGAAATTATTTTTGAAAATGTTTTTATTCAGGAAATCTTGTTAAAAAGAGATTTTTTTTAACATGTTTCCACCCACTTACATATTTTCATGAAATTTCGAGAAATTAAATCTTCACGCGCGGGATTTGTTTTATTAGTTATAAACAGGACTCTTTGTAGAAAGTAAATCACCAGGTTTTTTTTGTAAAACAGTACCCGGTTTCATAGAAAATCTGCTTTGAATTATAAAAAAAAATGTAAAAAAGTATGATATTAATTAATTACAAAAGCTTTCATCTGTTTTTGTAAATACTTTATACTAAGGACATTATTTTGTGAAGAAATAAAAATTTTTCGATGAATAATGTATTTTTTACAATTTTTTTTCACATTTTTAAAATTTTTTTCATTAACTTCTTAATACTTCAAAAATCGTTTAAAATTCTTTATTGCTTTCAAGCACGTAATGCAATGATAACGTTAATGAAAAAGTAAATTTACGAATCGAAATTTCAAAAGCACATAACAGTTGTTTGACCCAAAATATTTTAAAAATAATTTAAAAAAAAAATTTTATTGAAAAAACGTTCATAATTTCTACGTATGGAAATGTATACATGACATAATCCTTAAAAATTTCTAAACAATTATCTAATTAATAAAAAACTTTAAACTATTATCTAATTAAGAAAGTATGAAATAAAAAATAGATATTACATAATTCTTGAATAAAAATATTAATATTTAAAAAGTACTAGTTAAAAACGAAAAACCGCGTTCGCTTACTTTGCAAAAATTGTCAATTTTGATCATCCATAGTAATCTGTCATCACCTTGTCACAATCGATTTCTTTGATAAATTCAGACACATCGTTAAGAAATGCTTGGATACAAATTTTTATGCTATAAGTAAGTACTGTTTGTTTCATATCAGATTAATTTAACTTTAAGTTTTCTAATTTTACTCAAATAACGTGTCAAAAATATATAAATTTATTTTGGGAAGAAGTTTAAAATCAAAATTTTGTTTGTTTACAAATTTCTTAAAATTTAAGAAAATGGCCGCTTTTAAGAAAATTAAACAAAAATCGAGCATATATTTGACATTCCAATCTATATAATTTCTATCTGAAAGACACCAGAATATGTTACTTATTGTAAGCAATAAATTTAATACTTTAGCTTTCAATTAATAACAACATATTGAGACAAAACTTTGTTTTTGTTGATTTGAGCCTTTTTTAAACGTGATATGCTCCTTTTTTACGTGACCTAATGGAGGACCCTACTTTTATTCTTTTCTTATTCATTGCTTCGTTTCTATTATTGCCATGAAAGTACTAATAATTCAAAGTGATTCAATTGATAACGAACTGTTCACTCTACTGTAAAATATATATGGTTGTTCCTTGTAGCCGTCTGGGGTTCCAACTCCTCTAGGATCGCTCATGAAGGTAAGGTCGAGGATGAGTGACCAGACTAATTGTGACCAACCTTCGAAGACCCCAACGGCGGAACAGGCATAGCCGGTGGAAGAGGAGAGCGCCAATCGGGCTGACGTAACCAAAGCGGATCTTGATAGACCAAGCATCCGACAGCCAGATGCAACATGGTTTGCCAGATTTAGCTTACTCAACCCCTTTAGAGCCTCGAGGGAGGCGCTTCTGGCCAAATGTGTGGGCTTCTCCATTGTCCACCAAAATCAAATCCATACGAACGGCCTCGTTAAACTCTCTTTGATTCACAGCCATATTCAGCGGGGGGTGGAGGAGAAAGGGAATAGGGAGAGAGGATGACAATCCCGAGGGTTGGATGCTAGCCGTTGCCGAGAAAAACAATATATTAAGTGTTATTATTATTATTGTTATTATTATTTTATTTCCTTTGATTTCTGCTGCGTTCACATTTGTTTTCGGGCCCCGTCCAGAGACCTAAGGTCAGAAATGGGATCATGACATTTTCTAATGAGCAATTAGAAAAAAAACACACACATATATTTTACATAGACAAAGCCCTTCGTAAGGTGTGAGAACAATGTTTTGTATTTCTTTAAGGCATGGGCTTCCAGGAATCCCTTCAATGAGTCTTTTGTAATCTTTTCACCGATAATGTCCAGCTTAAACAAGATATTATGTTAATTGAGAGAGTGCAGCTCCGACTATATACCAGGTTCATTGAGAGCGTGCAGCGTGTGTGTGAGTGTATACAGTATAAGAATTCGAGGGCTCCAACTACAACAGGGATTGTTGATGTTCCCATGTGCCATGTTTTTGTGATTTCGATTTCAAAGTCCCATGTATTTCGATAGCTTTTATAGGATCTTCAAAGACACGTTGCAATAATAATAATAATGAGGTAGTTTTTTTTTTTGTTTGCGTTTTCTAATAACAATGTATGGTCGGTTAGCTTTGACTGTTCCGCATGTGTGTATTGTGTAGTCCAATGAAATTGTTACATGTCCTATCTCTGTAAAAATTATTATTATTATTATTATTTCCTTTGATTTCTGGCGTTTACACATTTCTTTCCGGGTGCCGCCCAGGGACCTAAGGTTAGAAATGGCAGCATGACACTTTCCACTGACAAAAAAAAGAAAAGAAAAAGAAATGACATCGATAAAGCCCTTCGTAAAGTGTGGGCTGTACTTGTCAGAACAATTTTTTGTATCTCCTTGAGGCGTGGACTTCCAGGAAACCCTTCAATTAGTCTACTGCAATCTTTTCTAAGCAGTCCTAGGGCTCCAACTACAACAGGGATTGTTGATGTTCCCATATGCCACATTTTCGAGATTTCTATTTCAAGGTCTTATTATTATTATTATCATTATTATTATTATTATTATTATTATTATTATTATTATTATTAAAATTATTATTTTCTTTGATTTCTGGCGTTTACACATTTCTTTCCGGGTTAGAAATGGCAGCATGACACTTTCCACTGACAAAAAAAAAAAAAAAAAAAAATTACATAGATAAAGCCCTTCGTAAAGTGTGGGCTGTACTTGTCAGAACAATTTTTTGTATCTCCTTGAGGCATGGGCTTCCAGGAATCCCTGCAATTAGTCTACTGCAATCTTTTCCAACCAGTCCTAGGGCTCAAACTACAACAGGGATTGTTGATGTTCCCATATGCCACATTTTCGAGATTTCTATTTCAAGGTCTTATTATTATTATTATTATTATTATTATTATTATTATTAAAATTATTATTTTCTTTGATTTCTGGCGTTTACACATTTCTTTCCGGGTTAGAAATGGCAGCATGACACTTTCCACTGACAAAAAAAAAAAAAAAAAAATTACATAGATAAAGCCCTTCGTAAAGTGTGGGCTGTACTTGTCAGAACAATTTTGTGTATCTCCTTGAGGCGTGGACTTCCAGGAATCCCATCAATTAGTCTACTGCAATCTTTTCTAAGCAGTCCTAGGGCTCCAACTACAACAGGGATTGTTGATATTCCCATATGCCACATTTTCGAGATTTCTATTTCAAGGTCTTTGTATTTTGACAGATTTTTGAATACCTTCAAAGATACATTGCAGTCAGCAGGGACTGCCATATCAATAAGGAGGCACTTTTTTGTTTGTGGTCTTTAATAACAATATCTGGGCGGTTTAATAACAATATCTGGGCGTTGTTCTGTCAGTGTGTATTGTGTAGTCCCATAGAAATGTAACAGGTCCTATCTCCGTAACTGGGTCTGGGTGGTGTTCATACCAGTTTCTTTTAGTTTCCTTCCCGGAAAAGTTTCAAATTTTCCAGTGAAAATATTGGCCCACTCTGTCATGCCGGGTTTTATATTCATTGGGTGCCAATATCGTGCAACCTGATACAAGATAATCAATCGTTTCTGGATATTTATCACAGAATCTGCATTTTGGGTTGACACAATATGTTAGTATATGTGCTTGATAATTCTTTATTATTATTATTATTATTGCTTTTGTTTTTGTTGTTGTTGTATCAGATTCAAAAATCGATAAAATAACCTGTTAATGTAAATGATAAAAAAATGTACACTACAGCAGGAACACATTTAAACTAAATTGCACAGCTTCTTCGGAAAAGTTAACAAATAAATGATATGAAAAAATAAAGGACTTTTTTTTTTTCGGATAAAAAGATTTGCGGAAACAAAGAAAAAAGTAAGAAAATCAATAATCGTCCGAATCGTGTGGTCAACAAGTTGGAGCTCTTTTGTGTACGAAGATTGAAAAAAGAGCGATTATGGAAGCAAAGACAGAAAAGAATAAAAACTAAAAAGAAAGAAAAATAAGAGAATGAAAAGTTGCTTCATTTTCCTTTGACGTTTTATTCGCATTTCATCTGTATGGGCGGAGGCGGGGATGTATTGAAAAAGAAAAAGCTTCATTTTATCATTGATAGGAAGCAAGAAATAAAGACAACGATAAAGAGAGATGGAAGGAGAGTGCGAAAATAAAAGGTCAGAAATAGAGAAAACTATAGAGAGAAACATTTTCCTCGTTGTTTTACAATTTCCTCGTATATATATATATATATATATATATATATATATATATATATATTTGTCTGTGTGTGTGTTTGTGTGTGCATACAGTGTACGATGGATGAATTGCGCAAAAATGAAAATAGCACTGACATCTCACTATAACAGATATATTTACCAAAATTACGCAAAAATGTCTTAAAATACTAAAGAATACATTTATTCAATAAATTCACCAATGACTTCAACCACGGTCTCCAGACGATTTCAAAATCTTCTGCAATTCTTCTGGACGCTCTCCATTTTTAAGTTGGTGAATCCTGCCATAATCTTTGCATTCAGTTTATTTTTGGTGTTATAAAGAGTTTCATTGGTGCCTCTGTCAACTGCGCCTCACACATAATAATCGAAGGGGTTGCAGTTTAGAGTTGTTAGGTGGCCAGACGTAAGGGGTGATATGGTCGTAGAAATTGTCTTATAGCCATGATTAAGTTCTCCTGCTTGTGTAGTATGGTGCAGAGTGCTGTTGCCAGAAATAGGGTCTGCCAGCATCCATTCTCTTGACCCAGGGCAGCACTAACTTCTCAAGGCATTTGATGTAGGAAACGTACCATCGTAATCACCATTAGATTCATCCAACTCTTTTCGAATCTTCTTTACTGTCCTCAGATTGACACCCAGACACACTGCTGAAATATTTGTATTGGAGATATCGACCCAAATGCGAAGTAGTACAGCATGCCGTTTCTAAAAATCTGGCGGAGTGAATTTTGTCATTGTAGTCTTTTTCTCACAGACGATGCCCAAATGAGGCTATGTGGTGCAGTCGACAAAATAAAAAAAGACAAAGCGCATGCGCGAAATTAAAAATATGAAATGGTGACAATTTACCCATATATATATATATATATATATATATATATATATATATATATATATATATATATATATAAAGAAAAAAAAGTAAGATATATAATCCGGTGTTCTTATAGATATTTTTATTTTTACAAAATAGTGCTCAATGTAAATTTACAGAGCATTAATATTATAAATTAATTGATTTAAAATGTTTTTTTCCGCTACACAGATCTAACCATATTTCAAAAATGGAAGCTCCGAATTTAATTTTGTAATTAAATTAAAGACATTATTTCCATTTCATCCTCAAGCGAATTTTGGAGTAACTTTTAAAATTACTGGGTTTTAAAGACAGCAAAAATCATAATTCACGTTTCCGAGGATACAGAGAGATTCACTTCAACCAGACGAGGGGTGTTTGCGTGTTCATTATGTCTGTATTTTGATGTATCAGTTATTAGTTACGTTTTGGTAGGGGTAGGGATGTATTCTTCAATGAAATCTGACATCCGTTAAATGCATGTTGTCTGGATTTTTTTTAAATTTTATTGTTAACTGCAAAATTTCTTACGGCATTTTTTCTATTTGTATATTTAAAGATTTGAGTGGGGGTTTAGGTTAGAATACGTTTTATTTAGATACGATTGGAAAAATATTTTCACTTTTAATTTTTAATATACTATATTTCTTTTAAGAACAAGTAAATGTATTAGAATCCCTTACAGTATGTAGAATTATTTTCACATGAAGTATATTATTAGGTAACAATTTTTTTTAATTATATTTAAATATTATTTAAGTAAAAGTTATGACAATGACGGCAAAAATAGCTAATTAATTTCACTGATTTAGTAAACTTTTATTTTTTATATAAAATTAGTAATATATTGTTTCTCATGTAAGTACAAAGGACATGGGTCATTCAATAGCTTACATCTTCTAGCTTTTCATATTAATCTCATTTTACTGTAGGAGTTTTATTGGATTCTTTTAAGTGCTTGTAGTATTTTGACGCTCTACCTCTGATATTGAGTACTTTATCCCATAAATATATTAATAGCACACCTTACTTAAAACTGTATTTCTTCATATATATATATATATATATATATATATATATATATATATATTATGAAATGGGCAAAGTCCGACAATTATTTTTTAAGACATTTTTTATGTTTATACGTTCTTTTTATAGATACATGATCTGTTTATAACAGTATTAACAACATTTACCGTCCTCCGACAGGAATCGAACCTGTATCCCAATCGGTAAAAGTACGTCAAGCTATATGACGGTTCCGTATCGGATACAGTTTCGATTTCTGTCAGAGGACGCATATTTTCTATGAAAATTTCTCGGATATTCAGGCCGGTAAATGTTGTTAATACTGTTTATTATAAACAGAGCATTTGCTTAAATATTTGTAACTATAAAAAGAACGTATAAACATAATATATATATATATATATATATATATATATATATATATATATATATATATATATATATATATCAGGTCATCAAATAAGTTCTGTCTGAATTTTAACTTTTTGTTAAAATGAACGAAATTTAAAGAGTATTTTATAATGTCTAATGGATCTGAACATTATTTTTATGTTTAGATGCATTTAAGCTGATCAAATTTTATTTCAGAGAACAATAAAATTAAATTTTGTTTGATTAAAACCCAGCTAACATGGAAGTACCCAAGAATCATTTGAGGCACATAATACTTTATGAGTTTAAGAAAGGAAACTCAGCAGCCGAATCGGTTAGAAACATTCACTCAGTTTATGGAGAGGAATGTATGAATGAAAGAACTTGCAGAAGATGTTTTGCAAAATTCAGAGGTAGAGATTTCACCCTTGAAGATGAAGATCGAACCGGACGTCCAGTTGAGTTTGATGAAAAGCTTCTTGAAGCAGCCCTTGAAGAAACTCCTGCTTTATCAGTTGAGGAATTGGCAGTGGTTCTCAGTTCAAACCATACAACTGTTCATCGTCATCTAGAACAACTTGGAAAAGGTACTAAACTTGGAAAATGTGTGCCTCATGAGTTGTCTGAAAACAACCTCGAATCTCGAGTTGACATCTGCTCTTCTCTCCATTCTCGCCAACTTGTTTCACCTTTTTTGGATAGACTTGTGACTGGCGACGAAAAATGGATCTTTTATCGAAATGTTAAGCGTCGTAGACAGTGGCTTGGTAAAGGGGAAGGACCCCAGCCACAGCCGAGAAGGGAACTTCATGGGCAAAAGGTTCTTCTTTCAATCTGGTAGGATCGCCAAGGAATAATCCACTTTGAATTCTTACCAATATAATGCAACAATTAATGCTCAAATATACTGTCAGCAATTAGAGCGTTTGAACCAAGCTTTGAGGTAAAAAAAAAAAGACCTTCTCTAGTGAATCGAAAAGAGGTGATGTTTCATCAGGACAATGCGCGACCCCACACAGCAAGAATCACGTTACAAAAGATCGAAGAACTTGGTTGGAAGAAAATTCCTCATCCACCTTATTTTCCCGATCTTGCTCCTTCAGACTACCATTTGTTTCGTAGCTTACAGAATCATTTGGAAGAAACAGGAAGAGGTTAAAACTGACATTTGTGAGTTCATCGAATCAAAGCCAAAAGAATTTTATAGAAATGGAATTAGTAAGCTTGTTAATAGATGGAAGGAAGTCATAGATAATCAGGGAAAATACATTGTTGATTGAATCTGTAATTAAATGTAACATTTGGTCACTTGTTTTCTTTATTCAAAATTCGGACAGAACTTATGGGATGACCTGATATATATATATATATATATATATATATATATATATATATATATATATTTGTGTGTGTGTGCGTGTGAGTGTGTGAGTGTGTGTGTGTGTGTCATATATATGTGTGTGTGTGTGTGTCATATATATGTGTGTGTGTGTGTGTGTATTTATAATGTATATCTGGGCAGCAACCTTTCTATTAAAAACGTTTCATTGAATATAAAAGACAAGAAGAGTTTGTTGAATTCTCTATTGAGTTTTTCTAGTATTCCAATTTTTTCGGTGGTAAGTGAGTGTAAAAATTCTCCTTAGTGTCTAATGTCCCATTCTCTTCCGGTGACTTCTTTAGCCATTGTGCAGGAGTTGTTTTTATGAATTGTTGTTAATTTGTCTTCGTGGTCTTTATAAGATGGAGTTGTGTGATTGCTATATAGTTGTTAGCGTTTATTCCGAGCCCAGCGAAAGGAACGTGATTGGAATCAGAGTTTGCGTCCCTCTGTTTAAAAAAACAAAACAAAACAAATTTCCGTTGTTAAATAAAGTGAAATTAATACTGGATGCCAGATAATTTATGGAGAGTTCTTCGTTCACAATGAAATGTTTTCCCTTCCTTATGAGTTTTTATAGATTGTGAGTAACAAATGGCCATTTTTCACCTAAGCTGTCTGCTAAGCTTTTTTTTATCATATACTGTAATATTTTATATCTTTCAAGCCATTGGCTAATCTTAATTTAGAAAACAAGAGTTCGGGCTGGAATTTTTTTAATACGTGAAAGTTAATACGTGGAATCATATACATCAACATCAAGGAATGCGATTTTGTTATTAACCGTGAATTCGTATGTAAATTTTATTGCGGAGTATTTTTCAAAGGTTGATTTTAGATTTATAGTCAATAATAACCCTAAACATATCGACCTATTATGCTGAAACCCTAAACATATCAATCTGTACTCAGATTGACACCCAAACATAAACCCAAACCTGTCCTGAGAATGACATCTAAACATATTAACTTATTATACTGCAATCAAATACACTCTAACTACAAACAGCATGAAAAATTTCTAAAGACTCATAAGTACTAATTCCCTCTGATCCCAGTAACAAAATAAAACTAATTATATACAATCAACTTAATGAAATCAATTTAATACAATCAACATAATTTGATTAGGAAAAGACCAGCATCATATATCAATTAAAATGTCTTTTCGAAGATTGTATCTGTCAAAAACGTGTATATATATATATATATATATATATATATATATATATATATATATATATTTCGATCCGAGCTAGAGGCAACCGGATGTCTAGACACACTGATGAGCTGTGAAACAGCGAAACAGTCTGTCTGTGGATGACGTTATATATATATATATATATATATATATATATATATATATGCCCGTGTGTGTGTGTGTGTGTATTTATGCAGAAATCCTTCTTTCATGCACATTTCATTGAAAACGACAAAGTGCTTTTATTTAGTTTTTTTATACAATTTTTCATGCGATCTCATTTTTTTTTCTTTTCGGATGATAAATTTATTATCAAAAGCAGAGGTGCGTCTTATGCGTGAGAAGAGGCATTTTTCCACACTTTTAAGTACAATTTTAGGTTTGCGTATTATGAATGAGGGCGTATAAGTAACAAAATATGAACGTCGGACATTTTATTCACAACTTCGAGCACAAAACTCAAAACCTTATCCGTAATTGGCAAAATACAATAAAAAATTAAACCGACGTTGTTTCTTTTTAATCTAACTTGTTTGAATACATACATATCTATCTATCTATCTATCTATCTATCTATCTATCTATCTATTCTTTCTCTATATATCGATAGCTCTATCTCTTTATCTGTCTTTTTATCTCTCCCTATTCCCCCCCGCTTTCTCTCTTTCTCTCTACCTTTTTTATACTCGCACTAGTTTCTCTTATTTTTACTCTGTCTCTTTTTATGTCACTTTCCCCATCTCTCTCTCCATTCTATCTTTTTTTTTCCATTTCTCTATCTCACTATATTTCTGTCTGTCTGTCTCTCTCTCTATATATATATGTGTGTGTGCGTATCTTTCTCTTTATAGACATTTCTCTATTTCTCTTTCTATCGCTTTCACTTGATATCTCTCACGCACCACCTCTTTCTCTCTCTCTACCATTGTCTCTCTTTATCTCTCATATATATATATATATATATATATATATATATATATATATATATGAGAGAGAGAGAGAGAGAGAGAGAGAGATAGAGAAAGAGAGAAAGAGAGAGATTAACTGATGATTGTTCTCTGCATTTATTATTGCCTCCTTGAGGGATTCTTTTTTTTAAAACATTCGGCCATTTAATATTTTGTTACAAAATGATCATTTGTTACCAAAAACAAAAACCAACAACAGATCGCGTCTAAAAGAACATTTCCCTTATTTTTTAAACATTTTCAGAAAGCGAAATGGAAAAGTAGGAAGCGAAAAAGAAACGTTCACAGAATTTATTTGAAAATCAGACCGATACACAGATCTCTTTGAAATTCCATCAAGGATGATATCTCATTTTTGTAAATGGGTTTTAGCGAGTATCAGTGAAAACATAGTTATTGAATATAAAATGAAAAAACTCTGTAATTTAAAAAAAAATGTCGGGTCCAACAATAATTTCTTAAAGAAAAAAAGAAATGGAAAACGAAAAGACAAAATAGTGTCGTCTGCTGTTTTGAAATTTTCTTTTGCACTTCATAATGGATGTGTTTGAGTGATGTAATGTGCAAAATGCTTGTCTCGCTTGAACAATTACGATTGAATAGCGAATTTGATTCTCACTGGGTGCTCAATACTTTCAGCCTTGTGCCACATCTAAGCTACGCTTAGAAAATCGCCACAATGGGTGAGTTTAGTCACTTCGATGTAGTGTAATGTTTGGCAAGTCTTTATCGCTAGATTAGTTACGAATGAATACTGAGTTCGATCCACACTGGGTGTACTTTCAGCCTTGTGCCACATCTAAGCTATTTATCTTTAAAGATAATCAGATCTGAGAAACTTGTCTAATCCTTTAAAATTCGAAATATTGCGAAATATTATAGACGTCGAAAAATCGGAGAAAATGAATAACTAGAATTGTTGTGTGAGTGCAGAATTGGTTATTCGGGCAGAAAATGTAATGAACATAATGAGTTCAAATTTAAGTTGAGGCTTTTGGGGTTTATTTCGTACAAACACCCTAGGAAACAAACAACCTTTCTCGTTGTCCCGACCCCACCAGCTATGAAGAGATTCTACCATTGATAAAGCAACTAGTGCATAAGAAGGATACACTCATGAAGAAGATAACGGTAAATCACTACATGGCCACTCGCAAGGATAGCCATGGTATTTCGCAAATATTAAACGAAAAGGAAGCTGTGGAGAGTTGTGACTACGTACGTCCTGATGGTTGTCAAATTTTCTAAAAATACTTATGATATAGAGCAGTGGCGATACAAACGTTTTGTAATCATTGCCCACTTTTCAGTAGAGTATCTCCTTTTTGTGCCGAGTCCGCTCATGACTCTTCACAACTTCCTGATCTTTGTAGTTTTTAATAAATTTTATCCTTCGTTATTTCTCCTAAACCCTGTTCCGCCATTCATTTCTTCATCAAGTATATCATGCACTCTTTTACTCTGTTCCTCTTGCCCTCAATCTCTCCTGTGAGTAACAGATTTTCCAAGCCCTCCTTCCTCACTACGTACCCCAGAATTTTCAACTGTCCCTTCCTCATGTTAAATTTCCTATTTGTTTCTATTTTCTCTAAAGCCTCGTTGTTGCTCACATGTTCGGTCCATGGTATTCTCAGTATCCTTCTGTAGAAACACATATTTAATGCCTCAAGTCTCTTGCTCGTTTCTGAGAAGATTGTCTAGCATTCGTTGCCATATAAGAGGACATATATCACGTAACAGTTCAGTACACTTTTCTTTATTTCTGTTGCTTCAAATCTCTTCTTCATCTTTGAGTAGATTATCCAGCATTCGCTGCCATACAAGAGGACAGATATCACATAAAAGTTCAGTACTCTTTCCTTTGATTTTGTTGCTTCAAGTCTCTTCATCTATGAGGAGATTGTCGAGCATTCACTGTCATAGAGGAGGACTGATATTACGTAACAGTTCAGTACTCTTTTCTTTGTTGCTGTTGCTTCAAGTGCCTTCTTCATTTTTGAGGAGATTGTCCAGCATTCTCTGCCATATAGGAGGACATATATCACATAACAGTTCAGTACTCTTTTCTATGTATTTTAGCATGTAAATTTTAAATTGAGCGTTCGGTTGTGGGCTCTATGGTGCCACTCACCCACACTGAATGCACTGGATGATGCCTGGATTTGAATAAAATGTAAATTTTAAATGTAAGAGATAAAGTTTTTTGTTTTCTTCAGTCTGTACATATGTACGTCCGGCTGTGGTTTCCACAGGTCCATTCAGTCACACTGGACGATTGCTTGATTTGAATAAAACGTAATGCTTAATTAAGATTAAATCTTGTGTTTTTCTTATAAGCGTATCAAACTTTTTTTCCCGTCGATGCTAGTAAGTGATGGATTAATCGGAAATTTTTAATTTAGGGTGAACAGGAAGAGTTTTTTTTTCTTTATTTATTCATTGTTTCTTTTTTTTTTTATCAATTCGCCCCAAGCAAAGCGACAATGCCACTAGAATCCAGGGGGTTACAGGGAGTGAAAGGGAATATGAACGAGAATGGGGAGGATTGAGGAAAGAACAAAAAAGGAACAGAGTTCAAGAAGACAGAAGAAATCGGAAATGTGTTCCACATGTAGGGAGTGCGAGAAAAGAAACTCTTAGAGTAAAAGGAAGCGGTTGCATCTAGCTAGTTCAACAGCAAAACAGTAAGACCGAGTTGCTAATCTTAACGCTTAAATTCATGTTGGGAACCAGGACAAAAAGCTTATCAGAACAGTTTTCATGATAATATTTGTAGAAAAGACAGAGGATAGCCACGTAACATCGGCGAGAAAGTGACTGAAGTCGAGATGTCAAGTCAGAATCGATTAAATTGAAGATCCTTTTTTGAATTTTGTCAAGAACCTTGAGATATATAGTAGGAACATTAGACCCGATATAGCAGAAGAATTTAATGCACGGATGAATGGCAGATTTATAAATGTGCTAGATGAGTTCCGATGAGAAATATTCTCTTGCACGACACAGTGAATCAAATTTCTTCGCAGTAGACTCGATACAGTTTCTTTACTTCCTTTCAGTGGAAAACGTAAGGCCAAGGGGAGGGGTAGAGTGTTGCACTTCTAGACTTTAGCATCAGCCATGCTGACGGCAGGCAGAAAAAGTTCTCTGTGTTGATTAAATGAAAGCAGTTTTGTTTAAGAACCATGTCTCTCAATTTGACCTTGGTAGGTACAACAAGAGATTCAGTCAATATCAAGTCGTGCAGTTTTTGAATGACTGATAGATTTATTTTGTTTTACGTCTTATCGACCTGTTGTGGGACATTTGAAGCCGAAACCTATTTTTGAATTGCATACGAATAATTCTTTTTTTGTGTGGGTGAATTTTGTATTAACAATTTTGAAGATAAATATAAATTATATAACAATCATTCCCCACCCCCATAAAACTTGCATAAAAATAGATTGTAATCTAATTTTTCCTTACAAATATATTGTAGGATCTTTGCAAGTAGAAACCGTGTAGAAACAGATGGGAAACTTTTATTAAAAAAACAAATCTCATTTACGAACTGCAAAATCTCAACTGGTTCAGTATTTTTAAACAGTTCCTTTAGGTTATCTGTTCTATAGTATTTGACTCGTGACTGTTGAAAGCTACAAGTCTATGGAGCGGGTATCAGGAAAAGAATCGCTGGAAGACAGAGTAGGATAATCCTATAGATGAATAAACAACAAAGATAAATCTTTTAATATTGTACAGATTATAAATACATGCACAATCGTGTATGGTCCCAAATTTGGCATATTTCAGTTCTTTTCTCAACGTCGAATTGTAGCCTGCATGTGCCTTTTCTATAAATACTTTCAGGGTAATTGTTCGAATGAGCTCTTCGCTATGAAACCTAGTTAATTTAAGCACTACTTGATTGGAAAATTTCATCATTTTTCAGTTGAAATGGTAAGATGTAAACGTAAGTTCTATGCTAACAGTTTCTTCTCTTGCATAAGATTCACTTATTGGCGTCTCGACTTCAATCACTTTCCTACCACCATAATGTAGCTTTCCTTTGCCTTTCCTTTAAATAATTTCATGCTAATTCTTCTTTTCACTATGGTACATAGACTTTATGAATTTAAGTGCAGTACTAGATTGGTGGCAAGGTCTCACCATTTTACAGTTGAAATGGCTAGATGTAACCGTAAGTTCTATGCTAACAGTTTCTTCGCTCGCATAAGATTCACTTATTGGCGTCTCGACTTCAATCACTTTCCTACCACCATAATGTAGCTTTCCTTTGCCTTTCCTTTAAATAATTTCATGCTAATTCTTCTTTTCACTATGGTACATAGACTTTATGAATTTAAGTGCAGTACTAGATTGGTGGCAAGGTCTCACCATTTTACAGTTGAAATGGCTAGATGTAACCGTAAGTTCTATGCTAACAGTTTCTTCGCTCGCATAAGATTCACTTATTGGCGTCTCGGCTTCAATCACTTTCCTACCATCATAATGTAGCTTTCCTTTGCCTTTCCTTTAAATAATTTCATGCTAATTCATCTTTTCACTATGGTACATAGACTTTATTGATTTAAGTGCAGTACTAGATTGGTGGCAAGGTCTCACCATTTTACAGTTGAAATGGCTAGATGTAACCGTAAGTTCTATGCTAACAGTTTCTTCGCTCGCATAAGATTCACTTATTGGCGTCTCGACTTCAATCACTTTCCTACCACCATAATGTAGCTTTCCTTTGCCTTTCCTTTAAATAATTTCATGCTAATTCTTCATTTCACTATGGTACATAGACTTTATGAATTTAAGTGCAGTACTAGATTGGTGGCAAGGTCTCACCATTTTACAGTTGAAATGGCTAGATGTAACCGTAAGTTCTATGCTAACAGTTTCTTCTCTCGCATAAGATTCACTTATTGGCGTCTCGGCTTCAGTCACTTTCCTACCACCATAATGTAGCTTTCCTTTGCCTTTCCTTTAAATAATTTCATGCTAATTCTTCTTTTAACTATGGTACATAGACTTTATGAATTTAAGTGCAGGACTAGATTGGTGGCAAGGCCTCATCATTTTACAGTTGAAATGTCTAGATGTAACCATAAGTTCTATGCTAACAGTTTTTTCTATTACAATTCTCGCTTGTGTAACTCTCTCCCAGCTTCTTTCTTTTCAGTCAACTCAGATCGTCAAAATGCAATATAATCCTTATCTTCTGTCTTCTTAATTCTTGTTCTTGATCTGTTGTGGATATATTATTGTGGTCAGATAGGGTCTCTTTGAATACGAGATTATGAGTTCGTTGGATGCTAAGGGTGATACGCGTGTGGTCTCAGAAGTCTGCTCGGAGGTGGAATGAAGCACGTCCTCTTACTACGGTATTCAAAATGTTCGGCTCACTGTACCGCTCCAGTACGTACCTGACCCTTCCTGCTATCCTCTACCTTTATAAGAACCAGATCAGGCCGAAATGGAGTACTGTCGTCTTATTTGGGCAGGAGCTGTCCAGACCTCACTCTCCAGCCTTGATAGAGTCTTCAAGCCCTTGCTGGTGACGAACTATTCTCCACCCTTAAACCTCTCTGCAACAAGCGGAATATGACAGCCTCTTACCGCTAATTTCACGGAAAGTGCTCGGATGAACTGCATTTTCTGACCCCGCCGAAGGAAACCCACACAGCAAGAACACGCCATGCCACTTACATAGTAAAAAACCACTAGCATTCCGTCCGTAGTCCATTGGTGAGAGGCAAGTTCCACTCGAACAGCTTCTTCCCGCGAACCGCTACTCTATGTAACCGTCTTCTAACAGGAAGCTTCCCCGATCACTGCAATCTTAACCCGTTCAAGGCTAGGGTTAACCGCTATGTTGTACCCTATAGACGTAAATTGCCCTCAAACGTACCCCTCTAGTTCAGTGGCCCGGAGACTTGTAAAGGGTGAACCTCGCATTAAAAAAATCCTGTAGATAGAGTGCGTCTATGTATATGAGAGAGAGAGAGAGAGAGAGAGAGAGAGAGAGAGATAGAGAGAGAGAGAGAGAGTGTGAGAGAGTGTGTGTATGTGTGTTGTGGGGTCTGTATTTTTATTCTATAGGGTTTTATACGAGGCTATGGAGCGGGCGTTAGGAAAAGAGTCCCTGGAAGTGGGATAATACTATAAATGAATAAACAACAAAGATAAATCTTTTGATGTTTCGTTCGAATTCGCAGTAAAAGAAAGTGTTATTTAATCATTTTCACGTAATAAACTATTTTAAAGCGCGCACTTCACTCTATTGATGTGTGGTAATGGCTTTGTTTTCACTCTTTATTGTTGTTTATCTTAGGCCGTTAAAACAAAGATAGAGAAAAGCAAAATTCGAGCAGTTTTATTGTACGAGTTCAAAATCGTAAAGATATGGAAACTGCTTGCAATACACATTGGGCTCACAAAACAGAGACAAGCAAAAACATTTATTGTCTTTTGAGCCAGTGAAGGATTTTCAGCTCAATTACGGAAACAACGTATCATTGCTATTTGCAATTAAGTGTAAGGTTAAAACTTTCTTATTTCTGATTTAACAAATAGACGATTAGATCTGGAAACACTGGTTTGCAGGGAAGAGTCGAAATCCCTGTAAAAAGCATACATTTTGCAATTACCCTATTTAGACATCCTCTGATGGGATTTTCAGTGCCAAAAGTTGATTAAGCAACTCCAATCCCTCGAAAAAAACAAACATAAAAATGCCCCCTCCCCGCCAAAAAAAATTCAAAAATGTTTTTCTGATAAGTACAAGAAAAGTTATATTTGGTGCCTGGTTTGATACTATGGACACCCACGTAGAAAGGGTTGAGCTCATTTTATTTCAATCCCTTATTTGATGGACCAGCAGATGGTTCCTTGTAAAGTTCGGTCTTCTAACAACTTTGACCGGTGACGAACGGAAAGTAAATGAGTGGATTGAGGGTTTTGAAGATCAAGTGACAACCAAACCGGATATAGGGTATATCCAGGTGCTGATCTATATTAACATTCATGATCGGGATCAAGGAGATTGACGTGTACGTCGTGTGGTCCCTGCGCGATCCTTTAGTATTGCCAGCGTATACGTCGAGATAAGTAGATGGGTGCGGAGTTGATAGTAGGAAAAGCTGAGCTGTTAGATGAAAAAATAGTCGCAAGAATCATCTACCTACTCATCTGGACATACAGACGAAGCCCTGAATAAAACATCTATTTTATAATATGGGAAACAGAATTGGCTTTCTTCTTGTTACCTTGTGAGCGCGTAGTAGCTTTTGGTGTACAACGATGGAATTAAGAATCGAAATGCAACGTGGTGTAGATCATTGGTTGCTCGGTGGAAAGATTGGGTCATGTTGTATGTCTATCCCTGGCATATAATGCCAAAAAGTGGGTAATTATGAATTAAATATATGTGTCATATAGGAAGAAAATGAGTAACTGCCGACACCGATGTTCGAGCGTGACATTTTGGACTTAAAAATATGTTTTCTGCCAGGTGTATAAGTAGCGGTGTCAGGCTACTGACTGGAGTGACTATTGAGTGGATCTATCCAGACGATCAATCAACAAGTGCGCGAGAAGAGATGAGAGTTGTGGTAGGACAAATCGTTGCTGCTTCACCACGACAATGCACTTTCTCACAATGATCTGAACATTCGGACGTTCGTTTCCGAAAAGAACTTCACCGTGTACGAAAACAACATTCCTATTCATTTGTTCTTTATCCGTGTGATTTTTCCTTTTCCCCAAGCTCAAGTAGGTCAAGTGAATCCTTTTTCCAAGGTGCGGAGGCCATCAAGAGGGGCGTAACGGCGGAGCTGAGGAGCATCTAAGAAGAATCCTTCCAGCAGTACATCGAAGCATGGCAAAGAAGGATGGAAAAGTGCATTAGACTAGTTTCGGAATATTTTGATGGGGAAGACATGTAGTTTGTTGCTTAGAATTTTAATAAATTGTTTGTGACGCTCGTTCCGTTATTTTCTGTATTTTATAGATCGGAGAATATTTTATTATTGAAAATTAAGTTTGTAAAATTGGTAAAAACCAATTTTATTTATGTATCGTGAAAAAATTTATTTGGAATATAGTATATTAATTTGAAAGGAGATGTTGTGATTTTACATGCGAAATTAAAAAGAAATTTATTTCTCGATAGAAGTAAAAATATTCCCTTGAAGTTGGGTTTTGCATTTTAACGTTTTATGTAAAATATTGTATTTTTCGATAGTGTCACAATCTTTTCTCGAAAGTTCAATGAGCAAATGTGGTGTTTATTATCATTTATATTGAAAAGCAAAGCAAAAACTATGGATATCTTTCTTCTAATGCAGATTAAATATTGGATATTTTTTATTTTTTAAAGAATTTTGCAGCTGGAAAAATACAATAAATGTTATATTAAACTCTCAAAAATCAAGCACTTCGTGCTTTTATAAAAGGCTTCTACACAATAAGATTTAAAAAATATAGACGTTCAAGAAATTCAGCATTAAAAAATTGTTTGTTAGACTAATGAAGTCATCCTTTGGTTGATTTTTTGCCATCAGTCTTTGACCCAAGTTTTTAGCCTAATACCGCCATTTCTTTCTCTTTTGAGAAATATCTTATTGAAAGCTAGGTCACCATTTTTATAATCCTTTCTATGGTTTGGATATGACAAGTTTTGTATGTCCGTGTCTTCTCTGGATCCCAAGACTACTGCATAGATGGTTTCTTTTTCTTAATCGATTTTATTAGAGTAGAAGAATAGAAGTGGCAGCTTGGATACTAGGAGGCAGCGGGAGGAAACAAGAGCCAATATCCCTGTAGAAAATATAAATTATGCAGTTACTCCATTTTGACGTCTTCTGGTGGGATTTTCAATGCTAAAAATGTATTAATCAACTCTCAAAAAATAAACGCACAAAAACAGAAAAAATAAAACAAAAAATACCCCCCCACCAAAAAAATATGCAAGAGTAGAAGTCGAAGTCATAATTTGCTGATAGATAAAAGAAAAATTATGTCAAACATTGATATTTGGTAGCTCTTTGTGATATTATGGACATCCACATGGAAAGGCGAAAGGTAGTTTTTATCACGATCACGAGTGTTTTTGTTTGATAGACCAGTGAAAGCTTCTGTTCGAAGTTCGGACTTCTAAGCGGCAACTACTTTAACCGAAGGGGAAGTAAAAGTAAAGAAGTAGACGGGTATTTTTGAGATCAAGTGCCAACAAAACCGGAAATAGTGCATATCCGGTTGCTGGTCCATAGTAGCAGTGACGATTGATTTCGGGGAGAGTTCTGGTCCGGCTTTGGCGGGAGACGGGCGCGTACGTCTTGTGGTTCCTGTCCGGTCCTTAGTCTTACCAAGCTCCACGCGAGGATGCGTGGATGGGTGCGGATTCGGAAATGTATGTCACTTGTTGGCTTTAGCATCCCTTTCCGTGTGGACTTAGCCAGCCTCTCGAACCTGGGTGTGGGAAGCGTAACAACACTTCAAAATTCTTGCGGCCCTCTGTTGAATTCGCACTGTTTTAGACTTATGTCGAAACCCCAAAGAAAGGCAATCATTCGCTTTCAGAACACTACGCCCACGACGTATTCTGACCAATCTCTGGTGACGTTGATCCTGATCTTCTCATTCTTTAACACAAGCCCATTTTCGTACCCTCAATGAAAATAGTATAAATTTCTTGATTTCTAAAGTACTTGGATGGCATGTGGATGGAGATTCATACTTTTCTTCCCAGTCTATCTATTCTCTTAGGTTGGTGCAAAAAATGTGAAAAACCGACATTATTTTTGCACCAACCTAATATTAGGTTGGTGCAAAAGTAATGTCGGTTTCTCACATAGTAACATATGTGAGAAAATGACATTATTTTTGCACCAACCTAATAACATGCTTGAAACGTCACTTTTAATTTCAGGGGTCTGTCGCATTCCAACACACGTGCCCATATTGATTTTCTGAGTCACCCTCCCCAACTAATTTTAAGTATTTTCGTTGCACCTCGAACCATGTCTCGCTTACTTTCTAAACTCAACAGCGTTTGAATATTTTCACTGTGGGCAGATTCACATTTGACCAGACGATGTTAACAACATCTTTGCTCTGAAATTTTAAACACTCTAAAAGATATAAAACATGTCTAGACTTTTCTATCATTTTAATCATAAACCAGCTTGGGTAGTAAACTCCTATGCCAAATTCACAAAGAATTTTTTTTTTTTTTTTTGTAAATTATTGCTGCAGAATGTAAGTGGTCGGCGACTAAACCAAATTCCTAACCACCGCCTCTCATGGAGGGGAGGTTCACCGGAACCGCAACAGGACAAAAATCATGGGATATTGAAGTCCGGATGAAATTCTCAGAGCCAACAGTCAAGAACCTCGACCTTGGGTTAAATAGCCTCACCATCCCACAATTGGCCAAGTAGAATGAGTACGGCTACACCCTGAAGACATAGTCAATCAGGAAGCGGTTTTTCCAACAGGATTGAGTAGACCTTGAATTTGGATTGGGATTTTATTTTAAACCATGTTTTGAAACGTATAACCTAAGAATTCTTTTGGATGGTTGCAAACCATCTTATAACAAAACTTAATTCAAGTAAGCATAATTTCATCAGCAAGTAAACCTTCGAATCGCAGTTAAAATCGTCTGCCCATAATGCTGTATATAAGTTTTTAATTCCTTCTTTTGAGAATGAAATGAATGTAGAACCAACACAAAGACGTCCAAACGTTTTTGTTGATCTTCCATATCTGTAACTGAAAAAAAAGCTTGCCTGTTGATCCAGAATATTTATTATTCGAAAACATTGTGAATAATGAATCTTCTTAAATTTCATTGGTATGAAGTAGTCAGACCAACATAGAAAGTTTTTTGACGAATAGGTTTCATGCCTCCTCGTTACTTTTGTTTTAACACCTATATTCAACTTCTGTGAGTTCCCCTCCCACAGCCATTTAGTCTTGTCCAGTTTACTTCCCTCCAGCCAATTATAAATAGCCTTTGCTCTCTGATCTGCATGACAGACTTCTTCATTGCCTTTGCAGGTGTATAGTGAAACAGGTATTTACTTTCAGAGTCAATCGCAACATTTTAATTCTTTTTCATTTCTGGTGAGTATACATGTGCTTGATCCAGAACTTCTACTTCAATCATTACATTTTGTCAATGCACCCATCAAGCAATATTCGGTGTGTGGGGAGACTCGTATATACGATCCATCGCTAAAGATGCAGGAAATTGGTCGGCTCCATAAACCACTCTAGTAAGTACCTGGCCCATCATGCTATCCTCTACCTTGACAAGATCCAAATCAGGCCCAAAATGTTGCCTCATTTGATAGAGTCCTAATACGTCGTCAGGTCTTTCTGGGTAACAAACTATTTTCCACCCCTCAACTTCTGTCCCAGAGGTGGGATGTGGAAAGCCTCTCACTGCTCATGGAAAGTGTTCGGATTAACTACATTCCTTGGTTCGGTCAGTTCTAGCATTCACAATTAGGACCCGTCATGCCAATCACATTGTAGAAAACCACCTTCATTCCTTTCGTATTCCGTTGGTGAGAAGTAAATTTAATTCGACCAGTGTCTTCCCGTGAATCACTGCTCTGTGGAATCGACACCCAAGAGGCTTTTCCCCCGATCCCTTCAATCTTAACCTGTTCAAGTTTCGAGTTGACCGTTATCGTGGCCCACTCTCCGCATAAACTGCGTCTCAATGTAACCCTCTGTCTTGAATGGCCCTGTGTCTTGTATAGGGTGAGCATACTGTAAATAAAAAAAAAATCAAAATTTATTTTACTTACCTTTTAATTTTTTCAAGTTCTTTCATTAATTTTTCTTGTGTGCTCTGCACTTAGATGATTTTTCTGTCAATAACCCCTAGGTAACTAAAAGGGCTGCAATGTCTATAGATTCTATAGGTCTAATCGTGACTCCATATTTGAAACCGGATATGACACCATTTCTAATATTGTCGTAATTCTTTGGTTCATTTGAATGAGATGAAGACACAGGTTTGTCATTGCTAGTGACAGAATCAGAATTCACATCTGTTAAGAAACTTTTTACGTGATCTTCTTCTAGTTCATCTATTTCTTCTGCTGGAAGACATTCCTCAAAATATATCTTCGCCTTTTTCTCTGCCATTTCTTCATCGTACACTTTTTTCTTCCTTTCTTTGCACATCAAATTTTTAAAATCATTTTTCCTGTTTCCTGTGATCTTGAATATTAAGGGAATCCATATGATGGGGCCCTTTACACTGTACTTTGTCTCTTTGTCCTTTAATAAATACCAATTGCTTCACTAGAATATTCTTTTTCTAGAAAGAGCCTGTTATAGGATTACCAATTTCACAAAGTTCACATTTCGTAGCTAAACAAGTTAATATCGTGCTTTTGCAATTCAATATATTTTAGAAATAGTCTTTTTCCATTTATTAATCAGACATAATTTATTACTAGAACGTTATTTTTTAGTGAATTTGAGTAATCAATGAAAAATCCATTCGTACAATTCCTTTGTTTACGTTAGGATACGAAACTTAGCAGAGATGTATATTTCGGGAGTTATTCTAGCTTTGTTAGTCAATCAGGCACTCCGTATACAAGAATTCAAAGCACGTTAGATCTTAATGACGTTTTTCTCTAGATGAACGCAGGTTCGAATCCAGCCAGGGAGCGCATATTTTTTCTAATAGGATTTCTCGAATATTCAGACTGGTAGATGAAAATAAATAAATATACTGTTTAATAAATAAATGGAGCGTCTACTCAAATACGAGTATCCACTAAATATAAGGTTTAAGTGTTAAAATTCAATAATATCAAGCAATTTGTCCATCATTAAAATTGCCTTTCCCTTTAGAAACTTTTTTCAGGAAAATACGATTCAATGTCTGCTCCCTGCTATCTCTCTTACGAAATGGTCCCCAACTGTTCCAGAATAAAATCATTTGCTGGAAAACAACATCAAAATTTCATAAATTTCTTTGTCTGGATCACTCATCAATTTCCTTAAATTTTAATTTTCAAAATTTTATTATCTCATTACTTGGCACGCTTTTGCAGTGGGTGGCACTTCGACGTTGTGTAATGGTTAACAAGCTTTTCTCGCTAGATCAATTACGACTGAGTAGTGAGTTCGATCCTCACTCGGTGCTCCATACTTTCGGCCTTGTGCCACATCTAAACTACGCTTAGGAACTCATTATGTCACTTCGACGTGGTGTAATGTTTAACAAACTTGTCCCTCTAGATCAATTACGAGTGAGTAGTGAATTCGATCCTCACTGAGTGCCTCACACTTTCCACATTGCACCACGTTTAAGCTATGCTTAGAAAATCATTTTGGTCACTTCGACGGGATGCAATGGTTAGCAAGCTTGTCACGTTGGATCAATTATCACTGAATAGTGAGTTTGATCCTCACCGGGTGCTCCACATCTAAGCCACGCTTAGAAAATCACCACCATTACTTGGGATTTTTCCTTATTTTTTATCCCTGAATTTGAGGAGGGTGTAACAAGGGAGAAACCGTAATTTCGTATCTTAAATAAATATTTCCCACATTTGGGTTTTTCATTTGCTCCTCAACTGTTTGGATTTTATTTTTTTCCTAATTTTTTTTTTCGGTTCCATATTTTTGGGTTAATATTCGAGAGGACGTGACACTTCATGTAAAGGTCGACCTCATGACTAGCGTTTTTCACATCTCGTTTCGTTTCAATTAAGAGATATCTTCCAATATGGAAATTGCATCAAATCTTCTATCTTCCTATATATATATATATATATATATATATATATATATATATATCGGGTGTAACACTAAAATTGTCCAAATTATGTAACACCGATATTGTACAATTCTTAGATTAAGCTTTGAACTGTTGTATCTTAGAAATGATTAAAGATACTGGAATTCTCCGAGACGTTTATAACACACACACACACACAGATATATATATATATATGTATATATATATATATATATATGTATATATATATATATATATATATATATATAT
The DNA here is from genome assembly GCA_963932145.1 of Acanthosepion lycidas. Lineage (NCBI taxonomy): Eukaryota > Metazoa > Mollusca > Cephalopoda > Sepiida > Sepiidae > Acanthosepion > Acanthosepion lycidas. The sequence continues at coordinate 95,997,599 of OZ010590.1, forward strand.
ATATATATATATATATATATATATATATATATATATATATATACATACATATATATATATATATATATTATTTTAGGATATGCCAAAATTGCTACACAGTTGAAGTTGTGTTTCGATGCGTATCAAATGCATCACGTCAGGCGATTGTTAATTACTGGCGAGTGAACGATTTATTTAGATTTAAAAGCCATATACAACCTCTTTTTACTTTTAAATCTAAATAAATCGTTCACTCGCCAGTAATTTACAATCGACTGATGAGATGCATTGATACGCATAGAAACATGACAGCAAGTGTGTAGCGATTTTGACATGTTTCCAGTGTAATATCAATGAATTATTTCGTGCCTCTGCTTTTATTAAATATTTTCTTAAAGGCCGCACTCTGTATGAACTTTTAAGCGAAGTTCTGCGGAAGGAGAATTGAGCCCGCGGACCAAAACTAAAGGGATCTCTTGTTCAGCTTAGAAAATAGCAGTGATAATTTTGAAGAAATAACTTTGAATTCCTCAATTCACTTTATGGAACTTCAAAACCCCACTTTAAATCTGATTGGGATATAAGTCCAGTTCCGCCCAAAACACCGATTTAGGCCGAAATTCCGATTTGGGCCGAAAATTGAGTTCTTCAAATCACATGCTTCGTGGAACTTCAATTTAGTCGAGTTCTTCAAATCACAAACTCTGCGGAACTTCCAAACCTCACGTCACGAAACGTTTTACGTTAATTCTAACTCATTGGCATTTTGAAAAAATAAAAGTGATTTTCTCAATTCACAAAGTTTTGGAGATGTTTTAAACTGAATTTAAAACAAAAAATTTTAAATTTACAAATTTTTTGTTCCGCTTTAAACCTAATATAAATTAAAAACTTTTAAAATCACTAATTATTTTAAGTTATTTTGATATTTGAATTTTTAAATATTCCGTCGTCATCAGGACACAAATTCCAATGTTGGATGCTGAAGCACCAAACGAAAGGCGGATTTACAAGCCCGGAATTACGCTGATGTCAAAAAGATATAATATGTCTATGTAGAACAAGTATGACCTGAATTCGAGGGGTTTCAGGCACACGTACGGAGAAACCGAATTTGTTATTTATTTAGAAGATAGAAGATTAGATAGATAGATAGATAGGTAATGAGCAGATTGAGATAGATAGATAGATAGATAGATAGATAGATAGATAGATATTAGGTTGGTGCAAAAATAATGACGTAATAATGTCGTTTTTTGACGTTAAAAATACGTAAAAAAACAACATTATTACGTCATTATTTTTGCACCAACCTAATAGATATGAGCAGATTGAGATAGATAGATATGAGTAGATTGAGATAGATAGAAACAAACAAACTGAGATAGATAGATAGATTGACAGATAGATAGATAGATAGATAGATAGATAGATAGATAGATAGATAGGTAGGTAATGAGCAGATATAGATAGATAGATATGAGTGGATTGAGATAGAAACAAACTGACTGAGATAGATAGATAGATAGATATGAGCAGATTGACATAGATAAATAATGAGCAGATTGAGATAGATATGATTAGATTGAGATAGATAGAAACAAACAAACTGACTGAGATAGATAGATAGATAATGAGCAGATTGAGATAGATAGATAGATAGATAGATAATGAGCAGATTGAGATAGATAGATAGATAGATAGATAGGTATGAGCAGATTGAGATAGATAGAAACAAACAAACTGACTGAGATAGATAGATAGATAGATAGATAGATTGATTCATTGATTCATTGATTGATTGATTGATTGATTTGAATTTTTAATTCTTTCCTCTTCATCCGGACACAAATTCTAATGTTGGATGTTCAAGCGCCAATCGAAAGGCAGATTTACAATCCCGGAATCATCTCGAAAATATATAATATGTCTATGTAAAGTAAATGTGGCCCGAGAAGGGTTTCAAACAGACGGACGGATAGACAGGACACTGTCGTCTATTTATTTAGATGCTATTTCTTTTCTGTTGTATTTTAAAATATATTTGAATGGCCCTAAGCAAAGATCGCATAACGATCTTTCAATTGTGCTGTTAAATTTGAATTCAACCGATTCAGAAAAATGTAAAGAATTGCAATAATGCAACCCTCGAGGCTGAAATGTTCTTTAAAGTCGAAAGAACTTGGTGTTCTTTCGGAGAAGAACGAAAATAGAATTTTACTTACAGATTTCGGATTATTCAAACTTTAACAATTAAACATCATATTCTTCATCTTTTTCTTCTTCGTCGTCATGCCGTCTTCCTTCAGGATGTAGGCGATCACGGCCCTCCACATCTTCCCGTCATTGTAGCTTTTAATAAATTTTTTCTTTTTGTTATCTTTCCAAAATGCTGTTCCGCCATTCATTTCGTCAAGCTCCCTATGAGTTGCTTTCTTTCTCTTCTGCCCTCAATCTGTCCTAAGAGTATCAGATTTTCCAAACCCTCTTTCCTCATTATATACCCAGAAATCTCAACTGTCTTTTCCTGATGTTGAGTATAAGTTCCCGTTTTGTTTCCATTTTCTATAAAACTTCGCCGTTGTTGGCATGTTCGGTCCATGGTATCCTCAGCATCTTTCTGTAGAACCACATTTTCGTTGCTTTAAGTCCCTTCTTCACCTGTGAAAAGATTTTTCAGCATTCACTGTCATATGGAGGGGACTGATATTACAGCAGTATTTCAGTACTATGTTCTTTGTTTCTAATTTTTTCTCTTTCTTAATACTTTGCTTAGCTTTTGAAAGGCAACTTTCGCTATACCAACACACTTTCAGATTTCACCCTCGCGCTTTCCGTCATCTGCTAAAATACATTCCAGGTATTTAAAGGTTTTACTTGTTTGATTTTGGTATCACAGATTTGTGTTTTGCATATCGGTCTGTTTCTTTTGATAACTACCATGCATTACGTCTTCTTGCAATTGATAGTTCTTTCTTCTCAATTTCCTTTACTAACTTCTGTAGGTGTTCTACAAATAGCACACAAGATTGATTTAATGTGGGCAGAGACAAAAATTACCCAACTTACGAGGCTAATGTTACAAAGGCGTTATGTGTCAATGGGGAGGTGCTTCCTCGGGATTAGAATCCTCTGGGTTTGTTTTTATGCATGGTTAGATTAGTGTTATGTGTCAATGGGGAGTTGCTTCCTCGAGATTAGAATCCTCTGGGTTTGTTTTTAGCCATGGTTAGATTAGTGTTGTGCAAATCACTTAGAAAAAAGAAGCATAATTCGAGAAACGAATATACCTGCCTTGAAAATCCGCATTTCTTACCCGGAGTTTTACCTGGGCTTGAACATTAAAATCTGCCACCAAGTTTAGCTTAGTCCGGCACACCTCACACAAATGAAGGAAGACTGTGTTGAACTGCCCACAGAAGAACAACATAGAGATAAAAAGTAGCATAGCTTCTGAAAAGTTCCCTCTTGAAAAATGAAAATATTTTTGATACATTTTATTATGAAAGAGGAATCGGCTGATTGTCTGTTCTTTGAGCACACGCTCACCAAAATCTTAGTTCTTCGATTTTGCCGTACCCACAATGGGACGGTTTCGTATGCTCACCGGCACTTCTGCTGCTCGCCTATCTGCTACGTGACTGACCGTGTAAATAGTTGACGAATATATAAGCTTGCATCAGGGCAGCAGCACTCGCACTGCAATTTCCTTCTAGGTGTTCTTGAATGACACCCACGCCATTTCCAGTTCAAACCTTGACCTACATCGTGGTCATTTACTCAGGTCATTTCTGAGTCTGACACCTGTATTTTGTCACCGCCTGGGACAGGTATCTAGATCTAATACTCACTACGTTTTTCTCATATATGGTAACCTTCTCGGAATTTTGAACCAAGTTCTTTTTATTTTCAATTCTTGGAAGTCTCTTTTTTGTGCCGTGTCCTCTCAAGAAATAAACGATCATAGCCCTCCACAACTTCCTGTCCCTTGTAGCTCTTAATAAACTTAGTCTTTCTATTATTTCTCCTAAACCCTTTTCCGATATCCATCTACTGAAGCTCACTGAGTACATTATTCGCTTTTTTCCTCTGTCTCTCTTGCCTTCAATCTGTCCTGTGAGTATTAGGTTCTCTAAACCTTCCTTCCTCATTATGCGCACCAGTAGCATCAACTGTCTTATACCGATCTTAAGTATAAGTGTTGTGGATTCCGTGAATGAAATCCTGCACAAATAAATAAACAACGCCATTAATTGAGATAGAAAAATAAGTGTATTAAACGTAAGAATACAGACTTGAAGTGAAGATAGTAGTCCAGGAATGCGGGTTAGTAGAAAGTATATGTACAAGTCTCTGTAAGTAAAGCCGTAATCATCTCTCTCTCTCTCTCTCTCTCTCTCTCTCTCTCTGGACTCTTGTATAACTCTCTGAGAACACCCTGTGTCTGTCTCCGTATCTCTCAAACTGTCTCAACGTATCTCAACGAATCTCCACGTATCTCAACGTGTCTCCACGTATCTCGACGTATCTCCATATTTAACAGTCCACTCACGAGGAATGTATGTGGCACAAGGCCGAGTTTAAAGTGGGTTTCTCCGAGCCCGTAGGCTCAGCCAAAAAATATCCCCTTTGAACCTGCATAAGCGGGTTCGGGAACTGTCTACCTCCCCGGACGAAACTTTGCCCTTCGGCAAAGCTTCGTCCGGATTCCTCTCTGCCAAAGCAGACAGTTCTACAGACGTTGCACACAGTCAGAGACTGTATCTGAACGTATCTCAGTATTTAATATTCCACCTACGAGGAATATGTGGCACAAGGCCAAGTTTAAAGTGGGTTTCTCCGAGCCCGTGGCCTCGGCCAAAAATATACCCTTTGAACCCGCTTAGACGGGTTCAGGGCCTGTCTACCTTCCCGGACGAAAATTTGCCCTTCAGTCCGTGTTCGTCTCTGACAAAGCAGAGAGTTCGACAGACGTTGAGACTGTATCTCGACGTTTTTCAACAGCAGGTATTCTCTCTCTCAGTATAAGTAAAGATGGACTCGTCCAAAGTAATGTAAAAAGGGGAGAGCCCCACAACAATACGTTTCCTTCATCTTTCCATTTTCTATAAAATTTTGTCTTTGCTCACATTTTCGGTCCATGTTATCCTCAGCATCCTTCTGTAGAACCACATTTCTGTTGTTTCAAGTCACTTGTTCATTTTTGAGGAGATTGTCCAGCAACCACTGGCATAGAGGAAGGCATATATCACGTAAGAGTTCAGTACACTTTTTCTTGTTTCTAGCGAAATTTTTCTATTTCTTAGTATTGTGCTTAGCTTTTGAAAGGCATCTTTGGCCATCACAATACGCCTTCGAATCTCAATGTTCGCTTCACATGCTTGGTTGGTATTTTCTCTCGTTTGTTTATTTGCTGCTTCAAACCTGAATATGGGAATTTTGCACATTACCTGATCCAAGCCTTGAACTCCCGCATACTAGAAAACTATATATATATATATATATATATATATATATATATATTTCTGTGTGAGTGTGTGTGTGTGTGTGTGTGTGTGTGTGTGTGCAAATATATAGAAAAATAGGAAAGAACGTTAGGTAAATAATCCGGGGTTCTTTAGTATATTTGTTTTTATTTAAAAAAAAAAACAAAAAACAGTGCTCAATACAAAAGTAGAACTCAAATTATAATTATTTAAAAAAAAATATGATTCCTTTGCTACATAAGAGTTCTCATGTTTCAAAAATGAGGATGAGGATGTTTTTGAAACATGAGAACTCTTATGTAGCGAAGGAATCATACTTTAAAAAAATAATTATAAGATATATATATATATATATATACGTAATTATATATATATATATATATATATATATATATATATATATATATATATATATATATATATATATATGCACGAACGAGGGATCCTGGGAATAAAAAAAAACATCAAATATTTTATACAAGGTGATCAAAAAGTAACTATTTATTTTATGTATGATGGACTCTCCCGTCTTGTAAAAATTATAGTTAGACGGGAGAGCCCATCATACATAAAATAGGGAGTTACTTTTCAATCACCCTATATATATATATATATATATATATATATATATATATATATTATAAATTGTTTATTTAAAATATGTTTTTTTCGCTACACAGTTCTAACCATGTTTCAAAAATGGAAGCTAAATATATATATATATATATATATATATATATATATATTGGCCTGTAGTCGAGTGGTTCGTTTTTCGACACTGATACGTCGGCGAAAAGCATCAGCAAATATTCCTGTGGCTATGTTCCGAGATCCTTGCTGTGGCACAATGTGTGGACTTGTATGCAGGTCACTAGCGGAACTGGAGTGTCGCATATGACACAGACATAAAAACTGAATTAAGTTGTCAAAATCGACGGGACAGTACATCATCATATACATACAGGATGATTGAAAAGTAATTTCTTATTTTATGTATGATGGACTCTCCCGTCTTGTAAAAATTATACTTAAACGGGAGAGTCCATCATACATAAAATAGAGAGTTACTTTTCAATCACCATATATATATATATATATATATATATATATATATATATATATATATATATATATATATATATATATAATCTAGCCGATATCATTTAGATGCTTTTTCTTTTTGTTTCCATCACTTTTGTTAATAGATATCACACACTGTGATAATAGAAAATCTGCCAGGAATGGTAAAATGTTGTAAGAGTTAGGGCACAAATTTATTGTGGATGACCTTGAGATCAATGCACTCTCTAAACATTTTTGCCTTAGTGTATTGTTTTCTTTGATCAGAGTAACGGTTTTTAATGTCAAAATTGTGGTCACTCTTGTTACGGTGACCAACTAACGCATTCAATGTGTTGTTATGTAAAATGTCCCTTTTGTGTTCATATGGTCTTTGTATTTGAATTCCGTAAGGTTTCTCTGTCCTGGGTATGACGATAAACTACATCCGCATCCTGGGTAAAACGGTAAACTACGTCCGACAGCAAGGCTTCTGATCAGGAGGTTTTGAGGAGCGTGGAACGACCTCTTAATTGTTGGTGTTCCCAGGTCCACCCTGACCCAGTGTAGTAGTACCTGTTAGGTTCCAAACGATGGGTAAATAGTTAGACCCTAAACTGGGGTAAAAACATTACGAAAGTGTAAAAATAGATTTCAACAGCAGAAATATTTTTTTTTAAAATTATTGCCAGCAATACATTTTTGAAGAAAAAATATTACCCAAAATAGATTTATGAAGGAAAAAAATATTACCAGCAAGAAAAATTTTGTTGGTATTAAATAAACCATTGAGGTTGATATACCGTAAAACAAACTAAACCAAACCTCATGGTCTCTCTTATGTATTTCTTGTGACAATTATTACAGGCGACCGAGTCAATTCCTTCTTCAGGTTTTAGCCTATTGTTTTGTTTACTCCTCAATGTTGACTTCAATAGCCATTTTTATATTTATATACGCTCTATCCCTGATATTGAGCACTTTAACCGATAAATTTAGCATACCTTAAAACAATATTTTCATCATATATACATATATATATATATATATATATATATATATATATATATATATATATATATAGTTAATTGTTTCCTCTCTGTATATATTTTATATTATGTCTTTTTAGGGTGAATGTGTTCACAGCTCTCCCCAGCTTCTTTTTCTCTATCATCTGTGAATCCCCATTCTTTATTGGGAATGAAAATGTCGTGGTTTCCCGTTGCTAGAGTTTTCTTTCTCTTAAGTTGGTTGTCATCCAAGATTAAAAAGCCCCGTATCCTAGTATGCTTCTCTGCTAGAGCAGCTCGTAATTCCCTGTTACAGAAGCCTGCTCAGGCACATTTGTATTTATTCAACATCCACAGAGCCCACCTCTGGGCGGACTTTAGTTACTGTTTTATTTTTTCGGTAAGAGCGCAACATTTGACGTCATAAATAGCTTGAACAAAGCCAGCACACTCAAACACTCGGTCACGATGACTTACGACTTCATGCTAGCTCAACCAAATATTTCCATCTACTTAATTTAACTCAACTCCTGGTATGGTTTTTAGACATTTTACAGTAGGGCAGGGCGATTTTCTAACCGTTGTATTGCACACAATTTAAAAGTTGCAATTTGATGTGATAAATAATGACACAGAATATTATTCTTCAAACTCTTACCGTTTATTTTTTTGTTTTTGCGGAATTAGTTTCAAGATTAAGTTCAGAGTTCAAAATTGAAACTTTGGAATTTCATTCCAGTGATCAGTGAAAGTCTTACGAAGAACCTTATGAAATTTATAATTGAAATATATGCAATTAATTGAATTAAAATCAAAATGATAAGAAATTCCATCACCAACAACGCTATAACTTCAACATGATCCAAAGATTAAAGCAACAGTCGACCGAAATACAAAATGTTGCATTGAAGAATTTACAGTACAATCAACTATGATGATTGAGGAATCGGAGAGCCGAGTTCGAATTCTACTCGAATCCATTCCATTCACTTACGTGCTAATACTCTTGGGAAAGGTGTGAATCCTCTTCATTTCTGGATGGCAACTGGTCTACCGCAAAAAGAAATGGCAACCTACTTTGGGAAAAAAAAAATTTGCCTCTTCAGTCATGTCAAAACATCTATGTATCACGCATGGCACGCCGAAGTGGTTAAGCACCTTACATCCCATGATCTGCTCTCCGACAAGCAATATGGTTTGCGCTTTGCCCGTTCTACAGCTGATGTGCTTACGGCCATAACTGGAATTGTTTACCAAGCACTTCATAATAACGGAGAATAATAACTGACTGACTGTAGGCAAAAGTTTAAAAAATATTACACCCAAGTCTCATGGCACATGAAGGACTGAAAGGAGCACGGTGGGATAGCGGATCCGATTGAGGAATCGGAGAGCCGAGTTCGAATTCTAGACGAATCCCTTATCATCTTGGAAAAGGTCTGAATCCTCTTCTTCTCCCCAGCAGCTATGGGTAAAATAGCAGGACAGACCAGGTTACAATACTTTCGCCTTCTTTCCAGAAAATATTATTTTCTAAATGTTGAAGGTGATGGAAGGGACTATAAAAATTGTCCACTAGATAAGTAAACATTTATTCATACTTAATTAACCATGTCAAGTTAGAAGAGTAATTTAAAAAATTAATTCAAATTCCGTCACAAAAATATAACCAAATATGGGTAAATTTTCCAATAAAAATATTTTTGGTTTCAGAAATAGCGACTCGCCAAGGAAGAGATTAAAAAAAAAAATCTGGATCAAATTTGATTAACCTCTAATGAACTGCAAGTGGTTCTAGTTAATGGGAAGTGGAGTTGACGAAGTTACCTGCAAGGAGTGAAAAGAGAAGATAAATTAACTATTGAAACTTCACGAATTTTATATATATAAAAGAAGCGAGACACAAACATATTACAGTGTAACCCGGATATAAGAGACCCGGATATAAGAGTAATCCGGATATAAGAGAGATTTTCTCTGGTCCCAAATTAGAGCCTGTGTTAATGTATATAAATTAGACCAAACCCGGATATAAGAGAAACCCGGATATAAGAGACTTAATCGCAAGTCCCGACAACTCTCTTATATCCGGGTTACACTGTATTACTAAATCATTGTGCCATCAAATATAACCTTCATTTACTTCAAAGGGGAATTATACTGAATAATTACCTATATTATTACGTAATGATGGCTCTCTACAACTTCCTTCCCTTTGTAGATCTCAGTATAGTTTATTTTCACTATCTCTCCTAACCCTTCTTCTACAGTACAGTTGTTTCAGTGTGATTTTTTAACAATATAAATTTAATACATTTTGTCTCATAATTTGTCCCCAGTACTATTATCGTGATAAAAAAATATATATTTTTTGTTTTTATTAATTATAATCTACCAAATGGTGTAAAAAAATCTTTTTGATTGGGTAGCTTTTATTTGAGTTCTTTAATAATTTTTTTACAGAGATTTTCACTTTATCGAATGCAGTAAAATTTGCATACTTTTCTTGCAGTGATTCATGATTAGAATTCTGGTTTGAATATATTTTCCATTCAATGTATTTAATGAAGAAGATATCAACTTTATTTAGATTAATTCTTGAAATGGTTTAAATTAAATTAGGTATTTGTGTATATTTTTCAGACAATATTTAAAAGTAAATGCTCAAAAATAGATAAAAGTCGCGATTCTGATGTTTAAAGGCGGTACTTATCACATCAAACTTCAGATTTCACATCGAGTGCATTGTTGATTTTCAAATCGACGGAAAAAAATCAATCTCCCTACTTTACAAAGGTGACCCATGCTGGGATCGCCTCCAAAGTCGATATTATCCAGAAGTTCATATGTCTGACAAATCACCCTGGATGAAGTTCGGATCATCGTCTAATGGACAGAAAGCGAACTTTGTAACCATACGTCTACGATCCTATATAGATCACGGTCTACCATGCTATTTATTTATTTAGTGACGCTATAGCTGATGACAGGGAGAAAAATTCAGTTTGATGTGTTCCCCAAAGACAAAGTTGATCGCAGCAGGCTTGAATGGAATTTGAAAACGGCTACTCAATTTCAGTTTCTTCATTCTAGAAAGCAGGATTTTTTTTTTTTTAGATCTCTTGGGCAATCTGGTGGTGTAAATTTGGGTCAGGGTTCAATTCTTCTTACCTGCCTTGTCTCCAAATATCTGGAAAATATATGAAACTAATTGCGATGCATGAGTACGGGGCTTCATGCTCATTATTTATTTGAATGACTTCATCATATTCAAGCGGCGGAGGTAAGCAGCTTCCAGTGAATTGATTTTTTGTTTCATTTAGAGAATTGTCTGATGACGGAAATAAATGGTAATTTGAAGGTGAGAAAACACGCAATCATTGTCAATTATTATTAATTTTTGACTAGCAATTATTTCTTCTTCGTTTACTTGCTTTTTATTTCAACCCTAGTATTTAATAATTTGATGTGACGAGGGAAATATACGATAAGCAATAGCGACGAATTGCAGGGGGGGTCTTATTGAAACGATTGTCATATGTAAACCTAAGAAACCGGGTGGAAATGAATACAACCTCCACCCAACAATCAGCTTGATTGGACGCATAACAAATGTAATTAATATTCAAATGAATTGAGCTTGTAGCACTCATCTTCCAATATATAGCAAATTCTAAGCAATATATATATATATATATATATATATATATATATATATATATATATATATATATATGTGTGTGTGTGTGTGTGTGTGTGTATAGAATGTATTCCAATGGAAGGATATAAGGTCATTTTATTGAAGTTTTAAAATTACTTTTATTAATATGTAATCTCACTTTCTCTTTTAATATTCTATAATTAGAATTGTGAGATTGAATATTTATCATCCTGAGGTATTTTCATTTTAAATTGATAATTTAACTTAAATTTAAATATACCAATCTTTAACTATCAATATTGATAATTGAATATTAAATTAGAAATATTTTTTTGGATGTTTAAACACTTCAGTTGTCACCTAACGTTAAACATTAATTATGAAATTAAACAAAAATCTAAATAAATTTTAATATAAAAATATATGTAATTATTTATACACGTATGTGTCTGTAAACTATGTATGAATACGTATAGCTACATGTGTATATCGCTACATGTGTGTCTATGTGAGAATCGCGCATGTAAATGAAAGTATGGGATTTGCATGATGAGTATGTATGTGATATATATAAAAAGAAAGCAAAATCTTTAATATTACCCTCAAATATTACTCCATTTTAATTCGGAACCTAAACTTTAAGTAAGAAAGATTAGCCATATAAAAATAATTACAAATTACATTCATAAATTAGATTCAAACTGATAAAGATGTTGACGTACGACGTAACTGTTTTTTACAATATTAAAAAAGTACTATTGCTTGGGTAAACAAACTGTTATAATTTAAATTTTTATTTAATATGTTTTCTATAAATGTGTTAATAAATATAGTATTTGACTCATATTAAATCCCTAAACTATTTGTAAAAAAAATAAATATTTAAATTGCCAGCAAGCATCATATTAATTTCTTCGGTTTTTTTAGACATCTAAATTACTATCAAGCATTAAAATCTATTCTTTACATAAATTGCTAAAACTCAGTTACAGCCTCTTTCTCTTTACTTTCCCTCTCCCTCTTTTTTCTTTTTTCCTTATTCTTTTCTCTCTTCTCCCCTCCCATTTCAATATATCACTTCCGTTAAGTTAACCGTCTAAATAGGTCAAGGTCTGTTCACTCCTCCTCCCCCAATACTAAGTGTGCTTGAGAGAGATATGAAATTAAGCCCTCCCTATACTCTATCATGTCTATTTAACTATCCCTCTTACACTCTCTGTTAAATTACAAAAACTTACACTACCCATCAATTTTAATTTCATTTTTCGCTTCATTTCATTTTTGGAAATGCTATCTGATGATCCGGCGTCCTTTAAAAGGACTCTGGTGAAATAAATTATTATAATGGTACCTTAAAGTGATCTGTTTTTCTTTTATATATATATACATGTGTTTGTGTGTGTGTGTGTGTGTGTGTATAGAATGTATTCCAATGGAAGGACATAAGGTCATTTTATTGAAGTTTTAAAATTACTTTTATTAATATTTAATAATAGTCTTAAGTTGTTGAATTTCTTAGATGAAGCATTGTCATTATTATTCATTTTTCACTCGTCTTTCTTTCATCTTATTTCTATTGCTTGTTTACACCTAGTAGTAGTAATAAGACGTAATAGTCTTAAGTTGTATGAATTTCTTAGATGAAGCATTGTCATTATTATTCATTTTTCACTCGTCTTTCTTTCATCTTAGTTCTATTGCTTGTTTACACCTAGTAGTAGTAATAAGACGTAATAGTCTTAAGTTGTATGAATTTCTTAGATGAAGCATTGTCATTATTATTCATTTTTCACTCGTCTTTCTTTTATCTTTTTTCTATTGCTTGTTTACACCTAGTAGTAGTAATAAGACGTAATAGTCTTAAGTTGTCTGAATTTCTTTGATGAAGCATTCTCATGATTATTATTCATCTCTCTCTACTTTTTGTCTTATTCCTATTTGATATTCACATCTATTAGTCGTAAAATCTGACAAATATATGACCAAATCTCCTCGACGCTATTTTCCATCCATTTTGTTTTCCATTTCGCCATTTCGTTTTTGAATTCTTTCTCTTGATTTCTCTTTTGCTTTGAGCATTACACAAGGATTGTACTTACTTTTTCCCTTCGAATTACATTCCAATGACGTCGTTGAAATATCCTGACTGTCTGGACGAATGCCTCCAGCTGAAATTTATTTTCGGCAGATATTTTCAGCTCTTGTATTTGGATCCGATGGTAGACATTTTCATAATCTATTCACAATTCGACTGTATAAATGTTAATGACAAACAAATTTTTTTATGATGCGGAGCAAGTAAAGGAATGTGTGTTTATACAAATATGAACCAGTCATTCTCTTCCAATGAACATGTTATTAAAGAGAAAATGGATTATTTTCACCCTTGTCTGGAAAATGGAATCACAATCCTTCGACTCAAAGACTGGATCGATTCTAGATCAGGAAAGATGAGAAAATATTTCAAATTTGCTGACATGATTATTCCAGTAGAGTCCGTCTGTTATGTGCCATGTGTGATACACTCTTAGGCGTTCTTTTGATACATGACTGACGAGGCAGATTTTTCCGGAGTAGGTTTCGATAGACCAGTTGCCAGCCAAGTGTATAGAAGAAGATTCATACCTTTCCCAAGGTTATTAGCCCATAAGTAAATGTAATGGATTCGACTGGAATTCGAACTCGGCTCCCCGATTCCTCAATCCAAGCAGTTTTCAATTATTTCACCTTGACTCCAGTAGAGTACAATAGAAAATTGAGTGAATGAAAATACTGCAACGTTCTATCTACTACAAGGAACTGAATAAGTATTAGAAATCTCGAGTGATATTAGAGTAAAGAAGTAGTACCGATTATTATGAGAATACCTGCACCAGTTTAGAAGTCCGCTGTGAAAAAAAAAAAAGAAAAAAAGAAAGATAAAATGAAAAGTGAGAAGGTCTTATTTATAGAAAGAACTGAATCTATCCTGTTAATAATCTGGCTGGTCTTGTCGAGAATACTGCATAGATAGTTGAATTATTCCTGAGACTTGCTGTCATTTGTTCTGGTATGAAAATTAATGTATACGTAAAAATATTATATATATATATATATATATATATATATATATATATATATATATATATATATATATATATATATATATATATATATATATATATATATATATATATATATATATATATACTAGTTTAAAAACCGTCCTATTGGGTAGCATTTATGCATTAGGCTCTTGACCGAGCTTTCACAAAAATAGATAGGGAGGAGTAGATGCGATAGGCAACAATAACTCAGATTCGATCGCTGTATTTAAGTACTGTATTAATATTTAAGTTAACTTTTTAAAAGTTCAAAGATAATTCTTCTGTTGCTACTTAATTTAAAGACAATTTGATGTACGTAGGTCTTTATTTTGCGTACAAACAATTATTTTTATTTCATAGGTTGCTTTCGATGTATTTCGCAATTAATTTCGATTATTTCCAAATTTATTTCCAAGTCGTAAAAATTGTTATCGTACAAAATAGTTCGACGCAAAAAAATACGCAAAAATAAATAAATAAATATAATCTTGGGAATGATTCAGGAATTATTCCAAAATGATATGTTGGGCTACAACTTCTAGGATTAAAATTGAAAACACGGACATTTTTATTCTGAAACACTATTTTGAGAACAGTGTTTTTTCATTTGAAGCTTAGCTATTGTAAGTTTGAGAGTTATGTCCCTTTAATTGTTTTTATCAGTAGATAAGGTAGGTGTAAAGTTGAAAAAGTGTTACACAGTGACACACCGAAACTCGCAGTTATCACACACACACACACACACACACACACACACACACACACACACACACACACATATATATATATATATATATATATATATATATATATATATAGTCTTAAGATATGCTATATTTATCGGATAAAGTGCTCAATATCAGAGATAGAGCCTGTGTAAATACAAAAGTGAACATAGAAGTCAACACGTAGAGGCGACAGTCTGTTTCATGCTAGATGCAATCGTCATATATATATATATATATATATATATATATATATATATATATATATGAAATAAATGATGTAATACGTTTTTTAATAATTTTACCCGACGCAATGCAGTAAACTCGCAAAGACTCTGAGAGTTAAATAAACTTAGAAAATGTTCACAGGAAAAATGCTTTCACAGGAAAGAGATTAAAAAGAATAAGATTCAAGAAGACAGTAAACGCCATTAACGTTATATTTAATATCTGGAGATCATAGGGGCAGGAAAGCAGGAATCTGAAAGAGTGTTCCACAGACAAGATTGTTGTTGATTCTTTGATTTTTTACGACTTATCAACCCATTGTGGGTTATTTAAAGCCAAAACATATTTTAGATATAGTAAGAATACTTTTTTTGGCTGAGTGAATATTGCATTAACAATTTGTTTTTGTTTTTTTAAATAACAATAATTTTTCCATATAGAAGGTAATTTGAACGTAAGTAAATGCAACAAACTCGTTTGAAATTCGAACTCGGCACTCCGCTTCAACGGAGAAATGCGAGAGAACAAACTAGCATAAAGAAATTTACTTGTAATGTAAAAAAAAGATGATACTGTTCTATTATATTTGACTTTGCTTATAGAGCAGGACCATTCCTTGTCTCTTTTCTATATTTTCATTTCGGAAGGCATTTAGTCGAGTGTTCCAACTCAGATATTAATCAATTTGATTCTTCGATTTCTTTTGTGAAAGATGCCAGATCATTTCTTTTGGTTTGTCGATATTGCAACCCTAAGTAAACTACTTTTCTATATTTTTGCAAAACAGATGTCTCCAGAGTTCACCATGACCCAAGACAAACTCTCTTTCAATTTCCTTTAAACATATAAGAGCAGGTGTCTGTACCTGGGGCACGCCTCTTTCATTATTTTCTTTGCAACTGCTCTCCTCTGTAGTTTTCTTTTCCCCCTTTGCAAAGAGAACAAGAATAAATTTTAGTTTAGATTTGGTTCCTTAGTTTAATTAAGACATTTTCATTGATTCGCTGAAACTGTTTGTTGTTCATCACGAGTATCTAACAAAAGTAAAACACGAGAAAAAGATGGTTAGAACTAAAATTTGTTGGCGTGCTACAATCTTCCACTCAATAATAATAATAATAATAATAATAATAATAATAATCGCCAAGATATCGTGATCATAGACTACAAAAACAGAATGTGCTTTCTTATTGTCATGAACGTTCTTGCAGACAGTAATGTAAATTTGAAAACCTTTAAATAACTATCAAAATATAAGGATCTTGAAGTGGAAATCTAAAAATTGTGATACACGAAGACATTAATAATTCCAGTTTTAATTGGAACCCTGCGTTTGATTGGAAATGGTTCCGATAGACTCATTGAAAGGATCCCTGGTAGCTGATATCATAAAGAAATACAAAGAATTGTTCTTACAAGGACATCTCACACCTGATGAAGGGCTTTATCGATATAAAATATTTGTTATCTTAGTTCTTTTTTAATCGAGTAAAGGCAGTAAAGCCACTGAGACTCAAGAGGTTACTTGGTGTGGAAGAATTGCAAACAGGAAGAATTGCTAGGGAACGAAAACAGAGAAAGATTAATCAGGTGGACGGTAGATAGCGATTGACATTGCATTTAAATTTTTGCAGATTAATGTTGGCTATAAATCATCGAGCTGGAAAAAGAGTTCCACAAGTGAGAAGTGCGAGAAAAGAAACAGCTCACATAGCTGTTTTATTTTATATTAATTTTACAAAAATGTTCTGTGGAAAATGTCATGTCATTTCTGATTTTAGGCCTAGAAGGAATTGTTTATGCAAAAGAAATCTTAGGAAATAATGATGATGATGATGATGAAATCTCAAAAATGCGACACATGAGAACATCAATAATCCCTTCTGTAGTTGGAGCCCTCAGATTGGTTGGAAAAGATTCCAAGAGACACATTCAAGGGATTTCTGGTAGCCCATGCCTTAAAGAAATTCCAAACAACAACAAAAAAAAAAAATATTTCCACGAGTACAGACCACACCTTACGAAGGGCTTTATCTATGTAAAATATATGTGTTGTTGTTTTATTTTTTTTTTTTTGTTTTTAGTTGGTCAGTGGAAAATTCCATGATGACTTTTCCGAGCTAAGGTCACTGGTCGGGACCCGAAAAGAAATGAGTGCAGACCAGAAATCAAACGAAATAAAACGACAACAACAACAACACCAACAGCAGCAGCAGCAGCAGCAGCAACAACAACAACAATAATAATAATAATAATAATAATAATAATAATAAAAATAATAATAATAATGTCAGGATAAGCAAATCGCAAGAAGATGATGATACGTAAGGGTCCCAAGTTGGCACGGTAAGAGTGTAAGCGAAGTGGATTGGTAAGATAATTAATTAGTAAGATAATCCATTGGATTTGTAAGACAATCTATTATTAACATAATCCATTGGATTGGTAATAAAATCCATTGTTAAGATAATCTATTGGTAAGTTTGCCGTAAGTTTGGTTACAATCTGAAAGAGAAATGCTATGATTACTAGACAACGGCAGTGTTAAAAAATTACCGTCACAAGATATGGGTTTTATTGGTAGAAACAGTGCGTGTCGTTGAAGCTCAAACACTCAACCTGGTTGGCATAGATAAGGAAATTAACAATTATCTTGTCTATTTCCTATGATACAACAAAGGACCCCAAAGAAATAGAAAATATTGAAAAATATCAGGACCTAGCTAAGGAGTCATATTTTAGAGCTTTGTAATATGATTGCTGATGTAATTTCTGTAATTTTATACCCCGTAAGTAGCTTAACTAACGAGAAGCGGAGCCCAAAGGTCATGGAGGCACCATGTGTACTGCAGCCGCAGTAGAAGTGGGCAAGATACCCTGACGATACCCTGACGAAGCCCAACCCTCTCCAGGACAGTTTTGTATTTAGAGTTTTCCTTCTCCTAGACCGAGAGCATTACAAAATCTGGGCATAGTATTACAAGACTGGAGGATTTCTTTAATAACAAAGAAATGGATACTGATCTGATCTCCTTTACGGCAGCGAATGTCGGACGATTTCTTCAAAGTTGAAGAAGAGACTCGAGACGACATAGATGTGGTTCTGCAGAAGAATGCTAAGGATATCATGGACTGAGCGTGTGAGCAACGATGAGGTCTTAGAGAGTATCCAAACAAGGAGGAGGCTTACGCTTAACTCCAGAAAGAGGCAACTGAAGTTTCTGGAAGAAATAACGAGGAAGGAGAGCCTGGAGAATCTGATACTCACGGGTCGAATAGAGGGAAAGAGAGACAAAGGAAAACAACGCGTGTCATACCTGGCGGGCTTAAGCAAGTGGATGACAGAACGTGGTCTGGGGGAGGAAGCAGAGAGAAGGAAGTTGTTGAGAGCCATGATCGCCTACGTCCTGAAAGGACATGGCACATAAAAAGAAAAGAAGACCAGTTGCCAGCCAAGGCTATAGAACCCAATTTATTCTATTTACCCATAGCTGGGGGTAGAAGAGGATTCTTCTCCCAAAGGTATAAGCATGTAAATGAATGTAATGGATCCGATTGGAATTTGAATTCGACTCTCTAATTCCTCAATCTGAACCGATATTTGATTTATGGGGTCATTGAATGGTGACATTTAATTTTCTCGTGAGCTTTGGTAATTTTTTTTTATTTCAAAAATATATTCCTTCTATTTTTTTTTTCTATGAAAATGTTTATTGTTGATATTTTTACTATAGAAACTTATTTTAATACTTTCATAATTTTTTAAACCCCACTTTGGGGGGGGATCACTATTTGCCTATAGTTGAAGTCCTAACAGATGCTATCACCCCGGGTCAGGATGGACCTGGGAACAACAGCAATTAACAGGTGGTTCCACGCTTGTTAAAACCTCTCGATGAGAGGCCTTGCTGCTGGATGTAGTTCATCGTCGTACCCAGGACGTAGTTATAGGTAACCTTGGAACCCTACCTAGAAAATTGAAAGAGCGATTAGGGAAAATTGGAATTGAGACAAAGATTGTAGAGCTCCAGAAAACTGCCATAATTTACTCTGTAAGAATTCTCTGAAGAAATTCTTGAGTTGTGAGGAGTCTTGTTGACATCATACCCCAGGAACACATGAATGAGCGTCACCGACATAGGAATTAAATGAAAATAAAAACCCTGATACTACACCAGAGCTTGGTTCTTGTGGTTTGCGATCTTGACTGGAGCTCTTAACATGGAACTCTCTTTCTTGTGCTTCAGTCAACTTTGATGGTTCTAGAACAGTTGCGTAATGGACATTTGGGCCCCGGATAATTGCATACCAGACAATTGCAAGCTTATTTTTGTTTAAAATACAATGACAGATTAACAGTGTTGCAAGATCATTCTACGCATTGCCAATATATTTTTGTGTCATCGGCGTTTTTATCTTATGATAGGTGGTAATTTTCCTCATCTACAAATATTTTTCCACCAGTGTTTGATTTTCGGAACTTAGCCATGGGTTCCAAATAAAAAAATATAATCAATAAAATCCAAAATCTATTAGATATTTGTGGTACGCACTGCAGGAGTGAACTGAAACTGTTAGCTTAATTTTCTCTTGCTTTTAATTTTTCTCTCTTTTTTTATTTATTTATTGTAACTACCTTTTTGCCTGTTTAGAGTAATTAAAAGTATTTTTGTGTAAGTTTCTATATTAAACAACTCTTTAAAAAAGTGGTAACTCCAAAAAATTCTCAGAGGTACACAATTATCCAAGGGAGGCAAATGTGCAGGGATGCAATTGTCCGGAACACAAATGTCCAGTACGCAATTATCTGTTCACCAACTTTGATCACCCTCAATGGAAGACGATACGTGCGGACTGGGTTATCAGACCTGAAGATATTCGTAACTGGGCTCCACCTGTAAACTTTTGCGCTATTTTTCACAAAACATGTTCCAATATCGCTTGTAGTGAACTTGTCTTGCGCAACAGACTGGGTATCAAGACTGGTATAATTGGACTATGTATATTTACACCCCAGCGTCAATTTGTTCGAATGCTGCTGCTCTCTCTCTCAATCAATAATAACCGATTAAAAATAAATCCTTTAGGCTGAAGGGGTTAATGAATCTCCACGGTTTCCTTTTCGATGAATTGGAAAGCTTTTTGGGCGAAGATAGTGAATGGGGTTTCCCGTTGTATTCTACACGATTTGGAATTTAGTAATAGTAATATAACAACCTAATAATAATAATACAGCATAATAATAATAATAATAATAATAATAATAATAATAATAATAATAATATAACAATAATATAGCAACTAAATAATAATAATAATAATAAAGAAAATGATTGACATAACTCTTCCAATATTTTCCAACTGTTAAGAGTAAAGCGCGATTTAAGAAAAGATAAAGAAAAGAAAAAACACAGTGTTTTACAATGGAAAACAATATTTCGACAGAATGTCTTCTTCAAGTTAGATTTAAACAATTTTTAAGCATAAAAATATGTAAATCAGCAAAATAGTACAAGTCTTTGTACAAACGTTGTTTGTCTACGATTTATTACTGATTGAATATAGTAATTGTGGCACAAGGCCGAAAAAAAGGTGGGGAGATAGATCAAAGCTGGACGACACTAACTATCCTAGACCTATCTAATCAGATTCACGAGCCATTCATTCATTACAATTTATTCATTCACTATAAGAATCTATGCGTCACAATACGTTCCTTCATACACCAAAATAAACCACACACACGGGGCAAATTCTTTAAAACATACAAAAAAAAAAAAAAAAAGAACACTCCATGACGTAAAAAAATCAATATGTGCAATTGTATATATATATATATATATATATATATATATATATATATATGTATGAATGTGTGTGTGTGTGTGTGTGTGTGTGAAGGCATGCAACTGAAACGTATTTAATATGACGGTGATCTTGTCCATCTTGAACCTTTTCATTAGTTGATTAGTTACCAAGAGGAATTACTCAATCAGCTTAATATAAATCTTAAGGAAATCTCCTATCATTCTGTTCATTCCCCCGGGGGTCGGGAAGTTAATAATTTGCTTACGTAACCAACCTTTTGCGTTTTTAGGATCGAAACGTCGGTAGATTCTGAATATTTTTTTCAGAATTTGCACCTTAAGATATTTGTCGAAATTACAGTCATTTGTAATAAAATGTTCTGTAAGATCCGTTGATGTCAGATTGTAATGTTTGACATTATACCGGGAATCTTTGATTTAATTTTTCCATTTTACAATCCACATAAATCAAGTCATTTTTGGTACATTGCGCGGCGTATATAAATGGGAATCAGTACAATTTCTACCCACTGTAGAAATTGTGATGTTTCTCTTTGAATTTGTGATAGAATTAACTTTGCTCATGAGTATTTTCGAGAGTAAAACGATCTAAAACTTCAATGTTATTTTGAGTGTGGATGCTTAGCTTTGTTAAAATTGTTTGATGTTTTTATTTGTTTTGAAAGAAACGATAAGCCGGTTGGGAAAATCTCTTTAAAACGCGGATATTTTGCGCAATGTGTTCATAGATGTTGTGTAGTATTTTCGAAAGTGAAGCAAAATTTCGGTGCCAGTTGATGACTAATGGGATTCTGTCATTATTTTTATTGTGTTCTTTGTTAAAATAGTCCTGGTATAAAATTAAAATTATGGTAATCTTTATTTTTGGCGATTTCATTCGCACTTTGTTTCAATCGCGATTCTTGATAGGCGCGCTTAACATAATGCCGAATGAAATTATCAGTATGCTTCCAATAATCTTTTATCTCTATGCAAATTCTCCTTATGCATAAAAATTGGCACTTTTCATTGGGTTATCAGAACGGCGGTTTAGGTAAATGTGTGATGACGTAGGTAAAGAAGAAGAATGAGTTTCACTAAATGGATGGCGGAACAGTGTTTGGAAGGAATAATAGAAAGATTTTATTAAGAGCTACAAGGGACAGGAAGTTGTGGAGAGCTATGATCGCCTATGTTTTGAGTGGGCACGGCACGTAAAAAAAAAAAAAGTTCCTTTGCATATAACTTTAAAAATCGTTCATTTTGATTCCTGGCCAATTTATATCTCCTCTAAGACATTTACAATAGTTTTGGGAATTTTCCTGTTTTTTGAAACTCTAAAGCCAGTTGTAAATGTAAAGAAAAACATGGAATTTTAAATTCCGTTGCTATTAAAAGGCAAAGATTACTTTAATGGCAATGTCTTTATTTAAATGGGGAAAAAATATAAAAACCTTAGAAAAAATTAAGTCTTTATCCCTCTGGTCGTCATTCAGCACAAAAATAATTTAATTCAACCTTAAGTGAAATATTCACCCATACTGTCAACCAAATCCGGCAAAATTGTAGCATCAACAAAAAACAAACAAACAAACAAAAAAAAAAAAGAGGTAAAAACGACAAGAAATAAAGAAAAAAAGTCGTTAGTTAATCCAAATCTTCGCCACACATTGACTTTCTTAAAAAAACAAAACAAAAAAACAAAACAAAACAAAACAAAAAAAAAACTTCGCTTTTACAATTTTCTGGAAGCTACGGTTTTTTTCTGTCATATTTTCGTACAAAAGTTTTTTTTTTAAGCAATTCTCGTTTAAGCCATTTTTTTAGCTTTTAATCTCGGTAATCTGAATTTTTAGCTTATGATGCTACAAGATGAATTGGGCCAAATAAAGGTTGAAAATTTGATTGATGCCAATTTCCCGGGTTCGGTGAGATTGTACTTACCGAGAAAATCAGCATTCACAATTCTTTTCGTTTACCTTTCCTCAAGCATCAGTATTGTTCGTATTATTATTATTATTATTATTTTCTTTGCTTTCTGGCGTTTACACATTTCTTTCCGGGTCCCACCCAGAGACCTAAGGTTAGAAATGGCATCATGACACTTTTCACAGAGAAAAAAAAATAAATAAAAATAAAATAAAATAAAATAAAAATTACATAGATAAAGCCCTTCTTAAAGTGTGGGCTGTACTTGTCAGAACAATTTTTTGTATCTCCTTGAGGCATGGGCTTCCAGGAATCCCTGCAATTAGTCTACTGCAATCTTTTCCAACCAGTCCTAGGGCTCCAACTACAACAGGGATTGTTGATGTTCCCATATGCCACATTTTCGAGATTTCTATTTCATGGTCCTTGTATTTTGACAGCTTTTTGAATATCTTCAAAGATATATTGCAGTCAGCAGGGACTGCCATATCAATAAGGAGGCAACGTTTTTGTTTGTGGTCTTTAATAACAATATCTGGGCGGTTGGCCTTGATTGTTCTGTTAGTGTGAATTGTGCAGTCCCATTGAATTGTAACAGGTCCTATCTCCGTAACCGGGTCTGGGTGGTGTTGATACCAGTTTCTTTCAGTTACCTTCCCGTAGAAGTTGCAGATTTTCCAGTGCAGATATTGGCCCACTCTGTCATGTCGGGTTTTATATTCAGTGGGTGCCAGCATCGTGCAACCTGATACAAGATGATCAATCGTTTCTGGATATTTATCACAGAATCTGCATTTTGGTCTGACACAATATTTTAGTATATGTGCTTGATAATTCCTAGTTAGCAAGCATTGGTCCTGCGCAGCAAGGATAAAACCTTCAGTTTCCGCTTTCAACCCTGCACTGCGTAGCCACTGATGGGTACGGGTTTTGTCTACATCAGCTTGTTTGATACGGGCAGAGTATTGGCCATGAAGTGGTTTATCTTGCCATCGCTTCTGTATCTGGTCGGTTGCATTCGTCTTTGCTGTCTTTTTCAAGTATTTTGCAGTTTCAGCCGGTGTATTGTGTTGTAGTTGCATCTCTACGCCTATTTGAAGCTCCATTTTGAATTTGTTGGCTTCTTTCATTACGGAGTAAAGACGTTTACTACTTTCATGTTCCTTGACGCATACCATCATCCAGTCTTCTGTAGTTTCCAAGTATCTTTGGAGGCCAATTGTTGTATTTTGTAGGACAGTTCTAGTTGAACTAATCCTCTGCCTCCTTCGGATCTGGGCACATACAGACGATCAACATCAGCTTTGGGATGATGCATGCGATAGCAAGTGAGAAGCTTTCTCGTTTTGGCGTCCATTCGCTTAATTTCAGCTATGGTCCAGTTAAGGACATTAAAGCTGTAATGCACCACTGGGACAGCCAATGTGTTTATAGCTGATATTCTATTTTTTGAGTTTAGTTCAGTATTTAGTAGTACTACGCCTGTAGTACTCTTTTCTTATTTTTTCCTTGATTTGGGGGTGTTGTATGCCATCTCCTTCGCTAATTCCTAGGTACTTATAAGCTTCTTCATGCTCCAATTCCCTAATCTTTGTGACAAAATCTAAATCTATTGAGGGTGTTTCTGTAATTCTACCTTTCTTGAATGTTACTTTTGCACATTTATCTAATCCGAAGTCCATACCTATGTCGTCACTAAAGTATTTTACAATATTGAGGAGGCCTTTCAACTCATTGTCGTCTTTGGCAAAGAGTTTGAGATCATCCATGTATAGTAGGTGATTGAATATTTTCTTATTTATTTTGTAACCATAGCTACTGTTGTTCAGTTCATGTGTAAGAGGGGTTAAGGATAAACAAAACAGAAGGGGTGACAGAGAGTCTCCTTGAAAGATTCCACGTCGGATATTCAGACGTTCGGATATGGCAGTGCCCCCGGTGTGCCTAAGGTATAGTTTTGTGTTCCACATCCCCATGCTGTGCTTAAGAAAGTTTAATACCACAGGGGAGACTTTGTACATTTCCAAAGTCTTAAGGATCCAAGAATGTGGAACACTATCAAAGGCTTTACGATAATCAATCCACGCTGCACTGAAATTTCTGCGTCGTCTCCTGCAATTTTCCAGGATCATTATATTTATCAGAAGTTGATCTTTGCAGCCATATGAACCTCTACTGAATCCCTTCTGTTCCAGCGGGAGAATGCTGTTTGTTTCGAAAAAGGAATAAGTACGGTTCGTCAGTACAGACGTGATCAACTTATACGTTGTGGAAAGACATGTTTTCAGTCTATAATTTTTCGGGTCGTCTGTTTCAGTTGTTTTTGGTATGAGGTATGTAATACCTTCAGTAACCCATTCCGGGATTTTATTGGGATTATTTACAAGTGTTGATAATGTTTTTGCAAGTATGCCATGGGTAGATGAGAGATGATACAGCCAGAAATTGAGCAACTTGTCATTTCCTGGGGATTTCCATTTTTGGGATTTCGTTAGTGCTTGCCTAACATCATCTGTGGATATATTTTCCCATTCTTGCAGAGGTGTATCCAGCAGTCGTTCTTCTTCACGCCGTATCCATTCTGCATTTGGGTTACATTCCTTTGGGTTGCTCCAAATATTTTCCCAAAATGTCTGTACATTATCAATCGATGGTGGCGTTTCGACATGTATAGGTGTTTTTCCAATTGCCCTGTAAAATTTCTTAAGATCTGTTCGGAATATTTTATTTTGGCGATAGAATCTACAACGTTTCTCGTATCGTCTTGTTCTCTGTGCTTTTAGCTGAAGTTTCTGTTTCAGCATTTCCTTGATTGATGGAATATCAATTAGGGATTTAATGCTATATTTCCGTTTGATCTTTTTGGATTTACGTGTGGAAATATTAGGGTTTCTGGTGAGCTCATCTAATATAGACAGCTCACATCTGATCTGTTTTATTTCTCGTATCAGTTTGGTTTTCCAAGCTGGTTCTCTGTGTCTGTTAATTTTATTTATTGTCTTGACACCAAGCTTCCGAGTCGCTGCTAGAGCTGTTGCGTATATGACGTTGTTAACTTCTGTTATGTTTCCCGGTGGTTTTTCTGTTAACAGTGTTTCCAGGGCAGCATTGTATATTTTCACGATGTGCTTGTTGGGATTTGTCATATGGATTTTCGGGAGCTGGTCTCTGTCTGACAATTGTATGAAAGTTACTCTGCTGAGTACTTGGATGACGTCATTTTTCGCTTCGGTGATTTCAGCTTCGTGGTTTTCAAGGAATTCTAAATTAATGTACCTGGAGTCATCTTCAGTGACAATTTCTGGTGAATTAGAGGTTGTGTCTAAGGTAGATTCTTCGGTTTCATTTCCTGGGAGATTATTTCGTATTTCATTCGCTTTAGCGTCCACCTCATCCTCTGTCGCAATCTTTATTTCAACATTCGTCTCAACAGAGTTTGAGTGATGGGTCATAGTATTTTGTCTTATATCTAATTTTATCTTATCTATTTCTGCCTTTGAAAGTCTGTTGTTTCGCATGATATCTCTGCGGACATTGGCAAGCATGTTTGGATTGAGGTTAGGTCTTATATCATTTCCCACCATACTTCTCCATATTTGGTATGTTTGATTGGTGGTGTTCTTTGCTGGGTTTTCGAGTGCAGTGAAGAAGGATGTCATAACTTGTCGATACTTTTTTACTAGTCGATTTGGCATTGAGACACTTGGTCCAAGGTTGGCGATAATCCGGGTTTGGTGACCTAGTGTCTCTTCGTGTGTGGAAGAGTTTGTTCCAGTGACAGACTTTTCGACCTCAGACTGGTTCCTCTCTGAGGGACGCGGCCCTTGTTGTCCCGGTTGACGGCCGATCCGGTATGAGATATTATTCGTATTCATTGAAATTGGTAGAGATGCGTTTTAACCTTAACCGCCAAGGGGTAATTTTGTTCAGATTACCAGCTTTAGGACGAGACTCGAAGAAGGTCCAAGAGCAAGCCCAGATTTGAGATTGTCGGTTTATTAATATATCGAAGTTAGAATAGTTCATAACAGTGTATGGTATTCAGTTGGGTAGACAATACTAAGTTTTAACTTAGTATAAGTCCGAGTGACACCTCCAAGTGGGATAATTAGATTTCAGTATATAGACATGAAAAAAAAAAAAGAAAAAAAAAAGAAAGGTATTCAATGTATATATATATATATATATATATATATATATATATATATATAGAGAGAGAGAGAGAGAGAGAGAGCGGGTGTCCGCTTAAGGTCTGGGGTGGGGATTAAAACTTGAAATACAAGTTAAAAAAAAAAATTAGAGGAGAGAAAAGGGAGCTGAAAAGCAAGGAATTAACTTGAGTCATTAGGATTTACAATCATATCAAACTAAAGGAAAAGTATCATTCAAAGATGCTACATTTACCATTTCTTACAACTTCGGAGCATAGCACAAGTGACTTTCCACAAATGTTCAATTTTCCGTCGCCAACGACAGATACTTATCAAATTTTATGGGGTAGGCTGGACTTATACTACAGATTGGTAGGGGGGAATATCGAAGAATTCATTCAACAAAGGGGTAGGAGCAAGGGAATAAAAAAAAAAAAATTACATAGATAAAGCCCTTCGTAAAGTGTGGGCTGTACTTGTAAGAACAATTTTTTGTATCTCCTTGAGGCATGGACTTCCAGGAATCCCTTCAATTAGTCTACTGCAATCTTTTCCAACCAGGCCGTTTAATTACCAACGATACAGTTTTGTTTAATAAAGCTTCTTAAGTTTATATTCGGCCTTGCTTATTTCATTACTGTCACTACTACTATTACTGCTATTATTATTATTATTATTAGTAGTAGTAGTAGTAGTAGTAGTAGCTCTTTCATTTCTGTTGTATACACATTTCCTTCCGAGTCCCAACCAGAAACCTAAGGTCTGAAATGACTTCATGATCATTTTTATACATAGATGAAGCTCTTCGTAATGTGTGAGCGTGATGTGTGATTACAATATTTTTTTGTATTTCTTTAAGACATGGGCTACCAGGAATCATTTCAATGATACTTCCAACTGGAACCGGAATTGCATCTCTACCTGCACGCTCCGAATTATGTCAGGCATTCCCCAGGACATCTTATAAGGCAGAAATCTTCCTGGAAATTATCCCAAGTACGCCAAACACAAGTGTGGCAACATGAGCTTCTGCTCGGTATATATCTCTGATGTGCCCTGCCATATCTTAATGATTATGTATTTCCGCCTTTACGATGTTCTCATCTCAAGGTACCTCAAACTCGATCAAGAACCAATTCTTCTTCTTCTTCTTCTTCTTCTTCTTCTTCTTCTTCTTCTTCTTCTTATCATTTGATTTGATTTGATTTGATATACTCTCCGGCTCTTAGATGATTCTATTGGTGAGGATGATTATATTAGTTTGGTGCAAAAATAATGACGTAATAATGTCGTTTTTTGACGTTAAAAATACGTCAAAAACGACATTATTACGTCATTATTTTTGCACCAAACTAATATCTCAGTTCCTACCCGCACCTTAAAGCCACTCTACTTTGCTCAGCACATAGGCTGTTCCAAGCAATGCTGTCGCCTGTGCACTTTCAATGATGTCAGCTATCCCTAAAAGCGTCCCGCGTAACAGAAAGATTCCTGAAAATAATCCCGAGTTCGCCAATCATAAGTGAGACAACTTGAGCTTGGTATAGTTCTCTGATGTACCATGCCATGTCTTGGTACCTCTGGATTTTCGTCTGCGCTGCCTACATCATATTCTTTTGCCAAGGTACCTCAACGTTTATCAGGATCCACTCATGGCTGCTCTTGGGCACAAGTCAAATATCAGGGCGATAGTCAGTCAAAATAGTTGTATCCCACACGATCATCACTTGCGCATTCTCAGCTACTGATGACAATGAATACTTGTACCATTTCTCTGGAAAACTCGAGGCCATAATTCCTGCAGAACTCCCAATGTATTTTGGGGGCGAATTTATTTGTATTGAAAACCCTCTCTGTCCGTTTTCAAGGTGTCATTTATCAAACGGCAGCCATTATGATTCAGATTTCATTTCAGGAAGATGTTGAGTTGACCAAAAGGTTTACTCGGATTATTAAGGAAAAATAAAATGTGATACACACATGCATTAACTGTACCACACGGCCTGCACAAGGGTAAACCAGCTCTTCTAGTGTTTTTCCTTTTCTTCTTATATTCTTCTTCTTCTTCTTCTTCTTCTTCTTCTTCTTCTTCTTCTTCTTCTTCTTCTTCTAGTCTTCTTCTTACAGTTTTCTTTCTTTCTTTCTTCTTCTTCTTCTTCTTCTTTCTTTCTTTCTTTCTTCTTCTAATCTTTTTCTTTTTCTAATCTTCTTCTTCTTCTCTTTTCTAGTGTTCTTCTTCTAGTCTTCCTTTTCTTTTTCTTTTCTTCTTCTTCTTCTTTTAGACGTTTTTTCTTCTTCTTCTTTCTTTTCTTCTTCTTCTTTTAGTCTTTTCTTCTTCTTCTTCTCATTCATATAGTTCTTCTTCTTCTTCTCTTCTTCTTCTTCTAGTCCTCCTCCTCCTCCTTCATATAGTTCTCTTCTTCTATTCTTCTTATTATAGTCATCCTCTTTTTCTTCTTCTTCATATAGTTTTTTTCTTCTTCTATTCTTCTTCTTATAGTCATCCTCCTTTTCTTATTCTTTCTTCTTCTTCTTTTAGTCTTTTCTTCTTCTTTTTCTTCTTCTCCTCCTTCATATAATTTTCTTCTATTTTTCTTCTTATAGTCATCTTCTTCTTCTCCTTCTTCTTCTTCTTTTATTGGTTGTTTATTAATTGATTCGTTTTCTACGGTTTATCAACCCTTTACAGTTTATTTAAAGCAATGAAATATTTTTCTGACTGTTAGATTCTTTCTTTTTTTTTAGATAATAATGTTTTAGTAATACAAGTCTTACTAATTAGCCCATAGTTGAGGGGAGAAGAAGTGGTATGATTCGTTTCCAAAGGGTGTTTGCGTGTAAGTAAATATAACAAACCTAACTGGAATTGGTTCTCGTCTCTTGGATTTATAATTCCGAGCCATTATCTATTACACCACCCGCACACCCAGGCTTACATCACGTAGTGTTCCCAAGTGATTACCCGTCTAGGGGTACTGATCAGGCTCAACGTTGATGACATTATGAGGGAATTGAAGGGATTAATGTAAAAATGTGAGGTGGGTATATGGGAGGGGAGGAAGAGAGAATCTCGAGACACCGGCGTGTAGGACGAAAGGTATATTCCTTGTTATTCGCTAGCCGTGGGAATTAACAACAGAAATGAGAAAAAGTTGAGTTTATGGTCGTCAATAATAGAAATTACTCTTGGCAGGCCAAAGAGCCATCTGAAATATAATTGTAGAAATATAAATAACTCAGGAGACGAGATTTAATTTGTCACCCGAAAAGAAATTGAAATGAGAAATGAACCTGTAAGGTTTGTCTCTATGATAACCCGAGGGGTTATCATAGAGACATCGTGAGATCGCTGGTTGGGGCTCATTAGAACAAACCAGACCAAAAACTGGGAAATAATACTTGTTATGGAAAATCAATGATTAAAAGAAGAACGCCCATCGCCCACTCGGTTTAGAAATCAGAATTGTCAAACAGTCAAAACTTCCCCGTGGGGATGGTCTCAGATAGAATTCCTACATTTACTGCTATTAGGTTGGTGCAAAAATAATGACGTAATAATGTCGTTTTTTGACGTATTTTTTAACGTCAAAAAACGACATTATTACGTCATTATTTTTGCACGAACCTAATATATTGGAGGACCGTTATTACATAATTAAGTATTCTTTTCTTTGTTTCTAATGAAATCTTTCTATTTTTTAATACTTTGCTTAGCTTTCGGAAGGCATCTTTCGTGAAACCAATGCACCTTTGGATATTGATCTCGCACTTACCTGAATAAGTTATGTTACTGTTTCATGTTAATATATGTTTTTGACATTCTTCATCGTTACAGTTTAACCCATCGCTTTTGTTAACGTTTTATTCTTTCAATTTTAACAGTGCTTGCCGCAGTGTTTTTCCCCGACAGTTCTCTGACTGAATTTTCTTTGTCCTTATTATATGTTCTATTAATTTGGTGCCAGTAGAATTTTGGGGCAATAGTCAACTATCAAAATATGAAGAATATTTTTTCATAAAATAAGCATGAAAAGTAAACCGACAAATATGAGAAAAACATTTAACTTATTTAACTAGCAAATAATTTAAGTAGTAAATTAAATACCGTACACTGTAGCATACAAGTCGATCTGGCATACAAGTCGACCTGGCATACAAATCGACCAGACATATTTAGCTCAGAATTCTGAATTAGGCTTATACCTACCGTATAAGTCGACCCCAACTCTATATGATCAATAGACTGCTGTTATATGTCTTTAAACTGTCATTAAATCATGAAATTGCACAGGTGACACTCATACCATATCTAGTAATCTGAATGGACGTCTGAGTTAAACGGCGCTTCGGTCAGTGTTTACACTTAGTGTATCAGCGGTCGGACGCGTTCTGTAGCGTTAACAGAATACTGAATTTGTTTTACTATTTTATTGTTTTAAATTAATTTCTCTGTTAATATGACAGATATGTTCACCAAATAAAAATTTTAGTGTGATATATTTGTAACGCCCAGCTGGAGATATTATATAATAAGTGGTGTATAGAAATCGTTAGGAATGCTGTTCCACTCGTTTACTACTCGATGGTAACGGTTTGCATTTTATACCCGCCATATAAGTTTTTTTTAAGCTTGAAAACTCGACTTATACGCCACAATTTACGGTAATTAAAAATGCCTTCTTTATTAATTCATATTCAAACTTATTCCTTTGTTTAACATTTATATTTTAACTTTATTTATTTATTTGTTTTTTCTTTAACTGATTGCAGTGTCAAAGTATTCACTGTCATATAGGAGGACTTATATTACATTAGATTACATAATTTTCTTCTTTTTTATGCATATGACGTGGGCAGCCATAGCTCTCCGTAACTTCCTTTGCCTTTTTACACTCTCTACCTTTCACTCCCTGTTCTGATATGCATTTACAAAGGCTTTTTAAAGCTGGATACTCACTCTTCCAGCCACTCTTTTGCTTTCAATGTGTTCTGGGAGAATCAAGTTCTCCAAGTAGTCATTTCTTGCCTCATTATCTTCCCTTAAAATTTTCAATTGTCTGATTGTAAATGTCCTTTCTGTTTCCATGTAAAAATACAAAACAAAACTTCCTAGTTGCTCACATGTTTAGTTCATGGTATTCTCAGTATCCTTCTGTAGAACCACATTTCTTCATCTGTGATGAGACTATCCTGTATTCACTGCCATGTAGGAGGGCCAATATTACATTAGATTATGTAGTACTGATAGAGAAAATCTGACGAAGGATTCATTCTCTTGAACATGTTTTTAATCAGAGAAGACGGTTACGTATAGTTGATAGTTTCCACCTTTCTAAACGAGTTGGATGGCATGTATGGTTTGCAGATAAAGATTTAGATCTGACTGAATTATTTAAGAAGATGGCGTCAGATTTTCGGTTAACATTTTGTTTTTTAAGCATCATGCGGTGCTGAATACAATTCTACTAGCTCCTGCTGACCTATGTCGAATTAACTTATCCTCTAGAAATAATTATTGTTTTAACCGATCCATACATCGATGTGGAGGCAACGGGGGTGCGGAGAAATGGATAAGGAATCGGAGAGCAGAGTTCGAATTCCAGTCGAGTTCATTACATTCACTTATGTCACACATTACGAAATGGACAAAGTCCGACAATTATTTTCAAATATTTTTTTTAAATATTTATACGTGCTTTTTATGGATACAAATATTTAAATAAATGTTCTTTTTATAATAAACTGTATTAACAACATTTACCGGCCTGAATGTCCGAGAAATTTTCATAGAAAATATGCGTCCTCCGACAGGAATCGAACCTGTATTCGATACGGAACCGTCATATAGCCTGACGTGCTTTACCGATTGGGCCACAGAGGAGATTTTTGTCGCACTTACCTGAATAAGTTAGAATGTTGTTATTTTACATGTTAATATATACACCTTGACATTCTATGACTTTTATTAGTCTTTTAACCATTGTTTTTCTTCACTTTGCTACTGTTTCGGTTTTAACATTTCCTGAAGCACTGGGTTTTTTTTTGTTTGTTTGTTTTCCCATATATCAATGATTGGATTTTTTTTCATTCTTATATACAACTTTTTTGTAATTATGAACATCATGTTTCCCATTAGATTTATGTACGGAGAAGTTAAATTCCATTAATTTGGTATCATTGGAACTTCTTTTTGGCATTGTGTGCAATAGACATCCTTCAGAATATGAAGAATAATTTTTCATAAAGTAATCATGAAAAGAGGACTAACAAAAAAAAATAAGCAAAGATAATTTAAATTGTTTAACATATACAAAATACATGCTTGAGTAAATTAAATCTCTATATAAAATTCTGTACTTCCGTTAGTCTGTCCATCTGTCACACTGTTTAAAATAGCCATATATTGATCGATCGAAACTAAATTTTTTTTTGGGTGGGGAGCACTACAAACTTGTAAGGGGGTACAAAGTACAGTCATTTTTACTAGGGTGCGTAACTTAGTACAATCAATTTTTGTTTATTTTTTTTTTTTGAAAAATTAAAAGTTTTATTATTTAACATAGAAAACACCCGCACTTTTAAAAGCAATTTAATGATTGCAATAACAAATACTTATTTAATAAAATTGAAATTTTGTTTTTCCATATATTTTTAAAAACTTTTTATATACAAAAATTCAGCTTCCATTTCGCCCTGTGTTTGCGAGAACTACAAACAAATCACAAGGCCAGACGCTTCAAAAAGTTAGAATTTTGCTCCAAAAAGAAATATTTACGCATGGCTAGTTGTATGTTGCATGCTCAAGTGTAAGAAATCCTAAGAATTTATTCTTCGCTGTTAAAAAGTAAAACAAAAAAATAATAATAAAAATATATTTCCCATGAAGTCTTATGGAGTTAACTTCCGCCTTACCAGTCTCCTACCGCTTTTCGGCAAAGTATTCGAGGCTTTAATCAATGCTGAAGTGGTTAATCATCTTACCTCTCACGACAAAGTCTCTGAAAACAATATGTCTTCCGTTTTGCCTAGTTTACCGCTGATGTGCTTACAACCATAACTGAATATCAAACTGTTGATAATAGTCGAAGCTCGAGCTGTGGCTCTAGATATCTCAAAGGCGTTTGACAGGATTTGGAATAATTGTCTTTTACCGAGGTCTCAGGGCTACGGTATTACAAGACGATTGTTTGATGTAATCCAACCATTCGTTATCAAATCGTGAAATGAAGGTCGTTCTGAACGTCCTCGCGGGTGTCCGCCAACAGTCTATCCTGGGTCTTACGCTGATACTGATCTTCAGCAATGATATAATTGATGTCATCAGTTCTCAAGTAGGCACATATGCGGATGATACTACCATTTGCTCATATCTCAATAGTAAATCTGTCAGTGCTGATAAAGGTAACCTGGCTGCTGATCTCATAAAAGACCTCCAGTCAGTGGTTAACTGGAGCAGGAAATGGCTTGTAAATTTTAATGCCTCCAAAATGAAACTGCTCTCATTTAACCACCATAGAGAAACTTCCCTGCCCTCCACCAGCATGGCTGATGCTAAGCACCTGGAGAGCGCTTCACTGCGCCTTTATTGGCCTTACGTTTTCTACTGACTTGAAGTGGAACAACTACATTGAATCAATAGCTGCATCTACTGCAAGGAATGTTGGCTCATTGTGTCGTGCCAGAAAGTTTTTCTTGTTAGATTCCATCTTGCACATTTACAAATTTACCATTCGGCCGTATATTGAATACGGCTGCCATATCTGGTCTGGTGCTCCTGGTATACATCTCGAAATTAATGACAAAATCCAAAGAAGTATTTGCATTGTAATCGAGCCTGTCTTAACATCTCGACTTCAGTCACTTTGTCACGGCTTCCGTCTGTCTTCTACAAATATCTTCATGGCAACTGCTCTGGCGAGGTTTTTCCCTGGTGCCCCGACTGCGTGAGTTTAAGCGGGATACTAGATTGGAATCTAGGTCTCACCCTTTTACTGTTGAAATAGATAAATATAAGTGCCACTTCTACTTCAACAGTTTCTTTTCTCGCATTTCCCAACAGTGAAACTCCCTTCTGCATGCTGCCTTTCATGATAACTACAATCTTTAAAAATTTAAAAGCAACATCAATCTTCTGTTGACTTGAAACCCGTTCATCTTTTATCCTTTCCTCAACCCATCCAATACCCTGTCTTTATGTAACCCTCAGCGTATTAGTAGCACTTCCACCTTTGCTTGGAGCGAAATGATTAAAAAATTATGAAATTATTATACGGCGAAGCAGGGTTTTTGTCAAAGTACTTTTCCAAAACAATCAGTTTATTCAAACATCATCGATTGGTTTGCTAAATTGAACGTGTTTGTAAATGTCGAATAAAAATGTTAGCGATAAATTCACGTGTTGCAAAAATTCTAGTATGTAAAAATGCATTCTTTATTAATTCGCGTTTGTTTTTTTGTTTTTTTTATTTGATATTTATATTTTAATTCCTTTATTGATAGTTTGTTTTCGTTGCCTGAAAAAAAAAAAAAAAAAAAAAAAAAAAAGAAAAGTCAATCCATTCCTTGGTTTTAACTGATTTCACATGTAAATAATCCTGTTTAATCCTTTTGTAGAAACTCAACAGAATTGTTCTTAGTCATTCATTATCGAAACGAAACAACAGTTGAATTAACGTGTGGAAAATTTTCAAAAATACGTAATTTAAGAGAAAAGCACCATTTACATTTAAAAGTTATCTCCCTTTAATTTTCTCCCGATGTAGGGCTTTATCCCTTGTTTCCTGTTTAGGATTGGGTTTCCGGCTCCTTCTAAAGTCTACTTCAGCGCTATACATGTAACGTCTCCTCCTAAAACTCTGAAATTTTATCCACAGTTTCATAACTTATTTCCTAAATAGGATTAGATATGAGTGCCTATCGCCAGCTTCTCCACGTTTTTTTTTTTTTTTTTTTTGTACAGGAGTAGAGATTTATCCCTTATTTCCTATTTAGGATTATGATTTCGGTTCCTTCTAAAATCTACTTCAATTCTATACGCCTCACAACAAGCAAAAATCTGAATTTTGGCTTCACAGTCTATTTTCTCCTAGTCAACTAATATTATTATCCTTCATCAAGACGTTTGATATAGTGATTGATATTTTCTCTTCGGATCAAGTTTCCTTCTCCGGAAAGTTGACAAACGGCCCACCTACCAGAAGTTTATCACGACTGGATATTCTTTTATTAGCTTGTTTCATGCACGGTCTTTTGAACAGGAGTAGAGGTTTATACCTTGTTACCTAATTAGGACTGGGTTGACGGTGCTTTCTGAAGTCTTCTCATTCTCTTTCATTCACAGTAACCGCCTCTCGTCTTAGTGGCCTTATCGCCTTACTTGAAGTGAACTGATTAAAAAAGAAAATTTTTCAACTGTAATTTTTAGTGATTAATATGGAGCTACATTGGATGGGCCTGATGGATAGGCTTTAGAGATTTGTTCCTCCATGAAAATCGTCAGCCAATACGACTTAAATGTCAGCAGTGTATTGTAGGCTGTAAAATTACAAACACATTTAGTGCCTGTAACGGTTTCAGAAAGTGCCTCCAAAACTAAATTTTCCTCCATCAATTATCTGAGAGAACCCTCTCTGCCCTCCATGACTGATGCTAACCTCCAGGAAAGTGACACATTGCGCCTTCTCGGGCTAACGTTCTCAGCTGACATGAAATGGAAGGACTAGACTGAATCCATTGCTAGGTCAGCTACTAAGAAAATCGGTTCACTATGTCTGGCGAGGCAATATTTATCTCCAAAATATATCTTACATATCTATATGTCTACCATTCATCCATGCTTAGAATATTGCTGCCGCATATGGTCCGGTGCCATTGCTATATATTTAGAGCTCCTTGAAAAAATGCAAAGAAGAATCAGCAATATTATTGGCCCTGTTCTGTCGTCTCGGCTTCAGTTGCTTTCCCGCCACTGTAAGGTTACCTCTCTGTGTCTTTTCTATAAATATTTTCATGTTAATTGCTTGAGTGAGCACTTCGCTATCGTGCCTTGACTTTTTAAAAAATTTAACCGCAGTACTAGCCTGGGGTCGATCAATCAATTTACAGTTGAGCTGGCGAGATGTAACCGGAAAATTCTATCCTAACAGTTTCTTTTTTCGCAATTCTCACTTGTGGAACTCACTTCCGGCTCTATGTTTTCAAGCCAAGTTTGATCTTCACCAATTTAAATGCAACGTCAATCATTAACTACTGTCTTTCCACTTAACCTTCTAGTATACTGGTACCATATGCTTGTTAATTCTTTCACACCCAGTCATCACTTGTGTGTTAGTGGCTTTACTGCCTTGCCTGGAGTGATATCGATTTAAAAAAAACAAAACAAAAACAAAACAATGTCGAAACTGGTGAGTACCTAAATTGGGGACTGCTTGTGAATACCAGGTACTATAGGTTTGGATGTGCAGTTGGTGTAATGAATAATTGCTCGGAATTATTAATCGGGGAGCCAAGTTCCTGTTTAATCACCGAAGTTAAGCAACGTTGGGCTTAGTCAGTACCTAGATGGGTGACCGCTTGTGAATACCAGGTACTATAAGTTTGGATGTGCAGTTGGTGTAATGAATAATTGCTCGGAATTATTAATCGGGGAGCCAAGTTCCTGTTTAATCACCGAAGTTAAGCAACGTTGGGCTTAGTCAGTACCTAGATGGATGACCGCTGGTGAATACCAGGTACTATAAGTTTGGATGTGCAGTTGGTGTAATGAATAATTGTTCGGAATTATTAATCGGGGAGCCAAGTTCCTGTTTAATCACCGAAGTTAAGCAACGTTGGGCTTAGTCAGTACCTAGATGGGTGACCGCTTGTGAATACCAGGTACTATAAGTTTGGATGTGCAGTTGGTGTAATGAATAATTGCTCGGAATTATTAATCGGGGAGCCAAGTTCCTGTTTAATCACCGAAGTTAAGCAACGTTGGGCTTAGTCAGTACCTAGATGGGTGACCGCTTGTGAATACCAGGTACTATAAGTTTGGATGTGCAGTTGGTGTAATGAATAATTGCTCGGAATTATTAATCGGGGAGCCAAGTTCCTGTATAATCACCGAAGTTAAGCAACGTTGAGCTTAGTCAGTACTTAGATGGGTGACCGCTTGTGAATACCAGGTACTATAAGTTTGGATGTGCAATTGGTGTAATGAATAATTGTTCGGAATTATTAATAGGGGAGCCAAGTTCCGGTATAATCACCGAAGTTAAGCAACATTGAGCTTGGTCAGTGCCTAGATGGGTGACCTCTTGTGAATCCCAGGTACAGACTTGTATCAGTAAATCAATTTCCAAAACTTTCTTACTATCTAAAAATATTTTTGGGGGATTTAAATAATCTGCACAAGGTTGATAGTCGTAAAAAATAAATCAATCTTAATCAATACACAGGTTTTTAAATAGATTTAGATGTGTAAGGGGATCAAATTGAACTACAGTCGATGTACTCCAATTGACATCTACTATCGTTGAATCTGGAAGGTTTTCGCTTTTGCATAAAGGTACTGATTTCTAGTCTATGACATTGAAAATATTCATTGACATTCATATAATTATTTCCACTCGTGCGGAAGATTATGCAGCACCATGCTCTATGCGCTAAGTCGTCTTTCTTTAAAGCCATCATTGTTCTTCGCTTCGAACACCACTGATTATTATAATTACTATTTTTTTTCTTTTGAGAAATTTCTCTTGTTGAATTTTATTTTGAAACATATTTTATCTGCTTTTATTTAAGAATGATTTCGATTTTTCATTGTCTGTTTTATCACGAGCGCCATTCATTGGATTTTTCCGGTATTATTTAAAACGAATATAGAGAAGAAGAAAAAAAAACGGAAGCACGCATTTTCGAGCGATTCACAACTTCCGGATATCAAACAATGGCGTCCATCATGGCGTCCAATGCCTAGCATGTGCCTGTTGATGTTTTAAGTTTTCTTTCATCGCAACCGCTTTTTCAATCCTTCCGTCAAATATGATCAGAAATTCACCCACAGGGAACGCTTTTCATTAAACATTATTATCATTCAGTATCATTTTACAATCTAGTACTTTATAAAATCTAGGCACCATAGCTAAGATCTGCTATGTACAGAAATGTGTCACAAAGACAAAATGGGGAATGCGGAAAAGGACGGTCTTGTTCTGTCTTAAAGTTAAACTTAGCTAGCCACAAAAACTGACCCAAACATACAACAATATTCCTTACACCACAAAAACGCATTCTTACTTACCTTTCTTACTACATTCACTATAATACCTCTTTGTCTCTATGAAAGTCCTAACTAGTCCCCATATATACAATTCACTGTTTGTGAGGGTGGGGGGCGAAAAACAACAAATTTGAAAATCTAACCCCAATGAAGATTTAGAAAAATGTACAAAACTATTTTCAAAAACAAAACAATGTTAGTAATAACGCCCCCAACCACAAAATATGGCAGAAACATTAGTTAACTAGGCTTTAATAATATTAAACATTCATTCATCCGAAGCATTCACTCAGACGCACACTCAAACACAACAACAAATATGAAAATCACACCCGAAACGAAAGGCACCCACCAGAGAACTGACATCACTGACTACCTAACGAGGGAGGGGGTGGGGAATCAAATGGGGATAGAAATAAAAGGGACCAATCAGCAGACATCCTCTAGTTAAGTTAACATAGTGAAGATCTCATCCGAAAAATTACGATGAAAGTATTTATACATAAGGCACGAGGAAGCAACTTTACAGTGGTGAGAAAGTGATTGAAGCCGAGATGCCAGGACAGAGCTAATAATATTGCTGATGTTTTGGATTTTATCAAGAATCTCTAAATATATATCACGAGCACGGGACCATTTGTAACAGCAATATTATAAGCCCGGATGAATGTTAAATTTATAGATATGTTAGATAGATTCTGGAGAGAAAAATTGTCTAGCACGACACAGTGAACCAACTTTCTTAGTAGCTGACCTAGCAATTGATTCAGTATTCTTTCTACTTCATATAAGCCGAGAATGTTAGCCTGAGGAAGCAACGTGCCATTTTCCCAGATTCCAACGTTGGAAAGAGGCCACTCAGATAATTAATAGCGAATAGTTTTTTTTTTTTTTTAAGGCGTTGTAGTTATCGAGCCATTATTTGCCACAGTTAACAACAGACTGAAGGTCGTTTTTGACATGGCCACAAATTTGTCCGTATCGAACTTTTCAGACTTACGTGCGAGACAGGAGTAAATGATTGTGTCATCATCGTAGATACCAAATTAAGATTCTGATGCCATCGGGAAGGTCGTTAATGAAAATTAAAAACAAAGAATGACCAAGGATAGAACCCTGGGGGTTTGGTGATGGTACAAGGACGGGCGTTTCAGCGTGTTATGGCATTAAGACAAGTTTTAATATAAAGTGTATACTTTACAGTAATGTTATCCAATACAAGCCCCAAGAGTCACTCGAGGTATACTGTTTAAGAAATAAACGGAGCGTTAACTCAGATACCAGTATCCACTAAAAATAACGTTTAAGTAAGAACAAATTTGTCGGATTAATAAAAAATGAATTCCTTTCTTTATATATATATATATATATATACATATATATATATATATATATATATATATATATATATATATAATTATTTATTTAAAAATATGATTCCAACACGATACATAAGCGGTCTCATGTTTCAAAACAAGAGCCGAAAACTTCAATATAATTATTTGAATTAAATTGAGTAAAGTAAGCTCTGTTCCATCTAAAAGCGAAATTTTTTTGGGAACTTTCCCCCCAAAATTTCGCTATATATATATATATATATATATATATATATATAAGTTCATTTTATCATTTAATACCGAAAACATGCGTCAAGCCACGATGCGCAGAGACGCGTTTTCGCATTCTGCCTTGGGTCGTCGAGCAGTCAACATCCTGTTTAGTGTACGAAACACGACAAGTCGTGTGACCGATGTAATTATTTATGAATTCGGTTTGATCAGGAACACAGTTCCTTAAGGGCCATTTGAACTCATAGATAATATTTGTTCGTTGTAATTTAGATTTTACTGGTATGTTGTTATTTTTAGGATAAGGTTATCTGTTTTAAATTTTTTGTGTTAGATAATTAATTTGATTATTTTGTTCGGGTCAATTCAGGCAGTGTATTTTATAATATTTCTAAGTGAAGATTCACTTTGTTTGTAGTTGATGTGCATTTGGTTATTATAGAAAATATGTTATTTTCGACAGTGTGTTCACTATTGCTGCTATTTACTTTGTGGAGAAATTTGATGGTTTATAAGGTCATTAGGAAAGACATTGTTAACTAGTGTCTGTATATATATATATATATATATATATATATATATATATATATATATATATATATATATAGATTGACGTGAGTTTGTGACCCTGGGTTAGCTCTATCACTGATACTGAGCACTTTCCAATAACTCCCGCGCATATATAATATATAAATAATATATATGAAAACTGCATACACACACACACACACACACACACATATATATATATATATATATATATATATATATATATATATAAATACATACACATTTTACGCACACACACACACATACACACACACACATATATACATTTATTCATATTTATATACATACATATTTTACACACACACACACGCGCGCACACGCGCATATATATATATATATATATATATATATATATATATATATATATATATATATAAAAGAGGAAAAAGGTTTAAGGAGTGAGTGTAAAATAAGAAAAAAAAATACGAAAAGAACAAATAAACACATTCTACAGGCACGTACATACGCGCAGACTGGCGGATAGGCGCACGTGCGCGAACGCATACACATAAAAAATCGATACATCAATGAAAAGTACATATAAAAAAGAAAAATCAATTGCTGATACACCCTGAGTAGAGGACGGTGTAAATTCTACAAAACTCTGGAGTCGGGATAATTCCTAAGTGACAAACCTTTTTTAATTGTATTAATTATATGAATATATTTTATTATATTTTGTTGTTTTATGTTATACATATAAACTCAAATATTTAAGTAAATGCTCTCTTTATAATAAACAGTATAAACAACATTTGCAGGCCTGAATGTCCGAAGAATTTTCATAGAAAATATGTGTTCTCCGACAGGAATCAAACCTGATATTCTATACGGAATCGTCATATAGTTTATCAGTTTAGCTACGAAGGAGCGTCTGGTTATCAAGGTCGATTTTACTGCTTTTAAACTACAATTTTCCATGATTTCCCTCGAACGTCCATATCTGCTGAAATTGAATCTAAACTTAAACAAATGACGTCACACACTACGCAATGGATAAAGTCCGACAATTATTTTAATTTTTTCGTCAGGAACTTTCAGTGATTGGCTGCCGATTTTCTTATATTTCGTTATTTTTAAGCTAAATTTAAGTTAATTATGTACTAGTCGGATGTGTTATTATAATTGAGTTTTTTCTTTTGTTTTGTGTGTGTATTTACGTGTGTATGTGTGTGTATGTGCGCGCGCGCGTGTGTTTGTGTGCTTATGTGTTGTATGTTGTTCTTTTTTTCTCATTTTCCAGTCTCCTTGCATTCTTCAGCTGTCCCTTTCTTTCTCATTTTTTTCTCTCCTTTCGGCGCTGAGACTCAAAGATAATGTAACAATATCATTTCCACAGTAGCAGACAGGATCATTTTTTTAATGTCTTTAAAGGCAATTCATTTTCTCTGATCTTCTGGTGTTTTAATAAGTTATTTCTCATTTAATTAATTAAATTCATTTTTACCTGGCGTTTTTACATAGTTAAATGGGGGGAAGTTAATTATAGAAGATTGTTCACATCAGTTTCCGATTTGGACAAGGTAAGTATACCATGGAATACGAAATAATTTCTTGAGTATCATTAAAACGCTAGCAGCAAAATCAGTATTAAAATAATAATCTATTGATCTAATATATCTGAGCCTATCTATAAGCCTACGGTCATCACGTTGAAACACGTGATATGAGAGTAAGCTCATGGGGGTCATAAAGGTGGAGCCTTTTCGACGTTTTACTCAAAATAGATGGCTAATTGACTTATATTTTAGAAAAATTATATAAATATTTCTCCTTGTTCTCAATATTTTGGTCTTGTGTCAGACTTATCCTAATTTAGTAAAAGCTATAGGAATACTGGATGAGCACGTGTTGGATGAAAGTGTCTCGCATATCAAATTTATTTAACTACACGAAGAATAACATCCCATATATATAAATATATATATATATATAGATATATAAATATATAGATATATATATATATAACCAAGCATAAGATTGGTGTATACAGAATAAATTACAATAACCAACAAATATTATTCTTAAAATAGAACTCAATAGAAAGAAGAGCAAATAAAATTTATTCGAAAATTGTAATATAAAAAAATCACTACAAAAAAAAGCATCTTAAGAGTGTATATTTCAGAGACGAGGTATTGTAACTGTTTACACTATTTACATTGTTTGGACTATTGTCCTCATCTTTATTGTCATATTCACAGTCTATATTTCTGAGATGAGGTATTGTAACAATTTCTACTATTTACATTATATGGACTGTTGTCCTCATCTTTATTGTCATATTCACAGTCTCTATTTCTGAGATGAGGTATTGTAACTATTTACACTATTTACATTGTTTCGACTGTTGTCCTCATCTTTATTGTCATATTCACAGTCTATATTTCTGAGATGAGGTATTGTAACAATTTCCCCTATTTACATTATTTGGAGTGTTTTCCTCATCTTTATTGTCATATTCACAGTCTATATTTCTGAGATGAGGTATTGTAACTATTTACACTATTTACATTGTTTGGACTGTTGTCTTCATTTTTATTGTCATAATCACAGTCTATATTTCTGAGATGAGGTATTGTAACAATTTCCCCTATTTACATTGTTTGGACTGTTGTCCTCATCTTTATTGTCATAATCACAGTCTATATTTCTGAGATGAGGTATTGTAACAATTTCCACTATTTACATTGTTTGGACTGTTGTCCTCATCTTTATTGTCATATTCACAGTCTATATTTCTGAGATGAGGTATTGTAACAATTTCCACTATTTACATTGTTTGGACTGTTGTCCTCATCTTTATTGTCATAATCACAGTCTATATTTCTGAGATGAGGTATTGTAACAATTTCCCCTATTTATATTGTTTGGACTGTTGTCCTCATCTTTATTGTCATAATCACAGTCTATATTTCTGAGATGAGGTATTGTAACAATTTCCCCTATTTACATTGTTTGGACTGTTGTCCTCATCTTTATTGTCATAATCACAGTCTATATTTGTGAGATGAGGTATTGTAACAATTTCCACTATTTACATTGTTTGGACTGTTGTCCTCATCTTTATTGTCATAATCACAGTCTATATTTCTGAGATGAGGTATTGTAATAATTTCCCCTATTTATATTGTTTGGACTGTTGTCCTCATCTTTATTGTCATATTCACAGTCTATATTTCAGAGATGAGGTATTGTAACAATTTCCACTATTTACATTGTTTGGACTGTTGTCCTCATCTTTATTGTCATATTCACAGTCTATATTTCAGAGATGAGGTATTGTAACAATTTCCACTATTTACATTGTTTGGACTGTTGTC
This sequence comes from Acanthosepion lycidas, assembly GCA_963932145.1. Taxonomy (NCBI): domain Eukaryota; kingdom Metazoa; phylum Mollusca; class Cephalopoda; order Sepiida; family Sepiidae; genus Acanthosepion; species Acanthosepion lycidas. The sequence goes on from OZ010590.1 coordinate 96,042,443, forward strand.
CTCATCTTTATTGTCATAATCACAGTCTATATTTCTGAGATGAGGTATTGTAACAATTTCCACTATCTACATTGTTTGGACTGTTGTCCTCATCTTTATTGTCATATTAACAGTCTATATTTCTAAGATGAGTTATTTTAACTATTTCCACTATTTACATTGTTTGAACTGTTGTCCACATCTTTATTGTCATATTCACAGTCTATATTTCGGAGATGAGGTATTGTAACAATTTCCACTATTTACATTGTTTGGACTGTTGTCATCATCTTTATTGTCATATTCAGAGTCTATATTTCTGAGATGAGTTATTGTAACAATTTCCACTATTTACATTGTTTGGACTGTTGTCCTCATCTTTATTGTCATATTCAGAGTCTATATTTCTGAGATGAGTTATTGTAACAATTTCCACTATTTACATTGTTTGGACTGTTGTCCTCATCTTTATTGTCATATTCACAGTCTATATTTCAGAGATGAGGTATTGTAACTATTTCTACTATTTACTTTGCTTGGACTGTTATCCTCATCTTTATTGTCATATTCACAGTCTATATTTCTGAGATGAGGTATTGTAACTATTTACACTATTTACATTGTTTGGACTGTTGTCTTCATTTTTATTTTCATAATCACAGTCTATATTTCTGAGATGAGGTATTGTAACAATTTCCACTATTTACATTGTATGGACTGTTGTCCTCATCTTTATTGTCATATTCACAGTCTATATTTCTGAGATGAGATATTGTAACTATTTCTACTATTTACTTTGCTTGGACTGTTATCCTCATCTTTATTGTCATATTCACAGTCTATATTTCTGAGATGAGGTATTGTAACTATTTACACTATTTACATTGTTTGGACTGTTGTCTTCATTTTTATTTTCATAATCACAGTCTATATTTCTGAGATGAGGTATTGTAACAATTTCCACTATTTACATTGTATGGACTGTTGTCCTCATCTTTATTGTCATATTCACAGTCTATATTTCTGAGATGAGTTATTGTAATTATTTCCACTATTTACATTGTTTGGACTGTTGTCCTCATCTTTATTGTCATATTCACAGTCTATATTTCTGAGATGAGTTATTGTAACTATTTCCACTATTTACATTGTTTGGACTGTTGTCCTCATCTTTATTGTCATATTCACAGTCTATATTTCAGAGATGAGTTATTGTAACTATTTCCACTTTTTACATTGTTTGGACTGTTGTCCTCATCTTTATTGTCATATTCACAGTCTATATTTCTGAGATGAGGTATTGTAACTATTACAGTATTTACATTGCTTGGACTGTTGTCCTCATCTTTATTGTCATAATCCAAGTCTATATTTCTGAGATGAGATATTGTAACTATTTCTACTATTTACTTTCCTTGGACTGTTATCCTCATCTTTATTGTCATATTCACAGTCTATATTTCTGAGATGAGGTGTTGTAACTATTTACACTATTTACATTGTTTGGACTGTTGTCTTCATTTTTATTGTCATAATCACAGTCTATATTTCTGAGATGAGGTATTGTAACTATTTCCACTATTTACATTGTTTGGACTGTTGTCCTCATCTTTATTTTCATATTCACAGTCTATATTTCTGAGATGAGGTATTGTAACTATTTCCACTATTTACATTGTTTGGACTGTTGTCCTCATCTTTATTTTCATATTCACAGTCTATATTTCTAAGATGAGGTATTGCAACTATTACACTATTTACATTGTTTGGACTGTTGTCCTCATCTTTATTGTCCAATTCACAGTCTATATTTCGGAGATGAGGTATTGTAACAATTTCCACTATTTACATTGTTTGGACTGTTGTCATCATCTTTATTGTCATATTCACAGTCTATATTTCTGAGATGAGGTATTGTAACTATTACAGTATTTACATTGTTTGGACTGTTGTCCTCATCTTTATTGTCATAATCACAGTCTATATTTCTGAGATGAGGTATTGTAACTATTTCCACTATTTACATTGTTTGGACTGTTGTCCTCATCTTTATTTTCATATTCACAGTCTATATTTCTGAGATGAGGTATTGTAACTATTACAGTATTTACATTGTTTGGACTGTTGTCCTCATCTTTATTGTCATAATCACAGTCTATATTTCTGAGATGAGGTATTGTAACTATTTCCACTATTTACATTGTTTGGACTGTTGTCCTCATCTTTATTTTCATATTCACAGTCTATATTTCTGAGATGAGGTATTGTAACTATTTCCACTATTTACATTGTTTGGACTGTTGTCCTCATCTTTATTTTCATATTCACAGTCTATATTTCTAAGATGAGGTATTGCAACTATTACACTATTTACATTGTTTGGACTGTTGTCCTCATCTTTATTGTCCAATTCACAGTCTATATTTCGGAGATGAGGTATTGTAACAATTTCCACTATTTACATTGTTTGGACTGTTGTCATCATCTTTATTGTCATATTCACAGTCTATATTTCTGAGATGAGGTATTGTAACTATTACAGTATTTACATTGTTTGGACTGTTGTCCTCATCTTTATTGTCATAATCACAGTCTATATTTCTGAGATGAGGTTTGTAACTATTTCCACTATTTACATTGTTTGGACTGTTGTCCTCATCTTTATTGTCATATTCACAGTCTATATTTCTGAGATGAGGTATTGTAACTATTACAGTATTTACATTGTTTGGACTGTTGTCCTCATCTTTATTGTCATAATCACAGTCTATATTTCTGAGATGAGGTATTGTAACTATTTCCACTATTTACATTGTTTGGACTGTTGTCCTCATCTTTATTTTCATATTCACAGTCTATATTTCTGAGATGAGGTATTGTAACTATTTCCACTATTTACATTGTTTGGACTGTTGTCCTCATCTTTATTTTCATATTCACAGTCTATATTACAGAGATGAGATGTTGTAACTATTTCCACTATTTACATTGTTTGGACTGTTGTCCTCATCTTTATTGTCATATTCACAGTCTATATTTCTGAGGTGAGTTATTGTAACTATTTCCACTATTTACATTGTTTGGACTGTTGTCCTCATCTTTATTGTCATATTCACAGTCTATATTTCTGAGATGAGATATTGTAACTATTTCCACTATTTACATTGTTTGGACTGTTGTCCTCATCTTTATTGTCATATTCACAGTCTATTTTTCTGATATGAGTTATTGTAACAATTTCCATTATTTATATTGTTTGGACTGTTGTCCTCATCTTTATTGTCATATTCACAGTCTATATTTCTGAGGTGAGTTATTGTAACTATTTCCACTATATACATTGTTTGGACTGTTGTCCTCATCTTTATTATCATATTCACAGTCTATATTTCTGAGATGAGTTATTGTAACTATTTCCACTATTTACATTGTTTGGACTGTTGTCCTCATCATTATTGCCATATTCACAGTCTATATTTCTAAGATGAGGTATTGTAACTATTACACTATTTACATTGTTTGGACTGTTGTCCTCATCTTTATTGTCCAATTCACAGTCTATATTTCTGAGATGAGTTATTGTAACTATTTCCACTATTTACATTGTTTGGACTGTTGTCCTCATCTTTATTGTCATATTAACAGTCTATATTTCTGAGATGAGTTATTGTAACTATTTCCACTATTTACATTGTTTGGACTGTTGTCCTCATCTTTATTGTCATATTCACAGTCTATATTTCTGAGATGAGGTATTGTAACTATTTACACTATTTACATTGTTTGGACTGTTGTCATCATCTTTATTGTCATATTCACAGTCTATATTTCTGAGATGAGTTATTGTAACAATTTCCACTATTTACATTGTTTGGACTGTTGTCCTCATCTTTATTGTCATATTCACGGTCTATATTTCAGAGATGAGGTATTGTAACTATTACAGTATTTACATTGTTTGGACTGTTGTCCTCATCTTTATTGTCATAAACCAAGTCTATATTTCTGAGATGAGATATTGTAACTATTTCTACTATTTATTTGCTTGGACTGTTATCCTCATCTTTATTGTCATATTCACAGTCAATATTTCTGAGATGAGGTATTGTAACTATTTACACTATTTACATTGTTTGGACTGTTGTCTTCATTTTTATTGTCATAATCACAGTCTATATTTCTGAGATGAGGTATTGTAACAATTTCCACTATTTACATTGTTTGGACTGTTGTCCTCATCTTTATTGTCATATTCACAGTGTATATTTCTGAGATGAGTTATTGTAACTATTTCCACTATTTACATTGTATGGACTGTTGTCCTCATCTTTATTGTCATATTCACAGTCTATATTTCTGAGATGAGTTATTGTAACTATTTCCACTATTTACATTGTTTGGACTGTTGTCCTCATCTTTATTGTCATATTCACAGTGTATATTTCAGAGATGAGTTATTGTAACAATTTCCACTATTTACATTGTTTGGACTGTTGTCCTCATCTTTATTGTCATATTCACAGTGTATATTTCAGAGATGAGTTATTGTAACAATTTCCACTATTTACATTGTATGGACTGTTATCCTCATCTTTATTGTCATATTCATAGTCAATATTTCTGAGATGAGATATTGTAACTATTTCCACTATTTACATTGTTTGGACTGTTGTCCTCATCTTTATTGTCATATTCACAGTCTATATTTCTGAGATGAGTTATTGTAACTATTTCCACTATTTACATTGTTTGGACTGTTGTCCTCATCTTTATTTTCATATTCACAGTCTATATTTCAGAGATGAGTTATTGTAACTATTTCCACTATTTACATTGTTTGGACTGTTGTCCTCATCTTTATTGCCATATTCACAGTCTATATTTCTGAGATGAGTTATTGTAACTATTTACACTATTTATATTGTTTGGACTATTGTCCTCATCTTTATTGTCATATTCACAATGTATATTTCAGAGTTGAGGTATTGTAACTATTTACACTATTTACATTGTTTGGACTGTTGTCCTCATCTTTATTGTCCAATTCACAGTCTATATTTCTGAGATGAGTTATTGTAACTATTTCCACTATTTACATTGTTTGGACTGTTGTCCTCATCTTTATTATCATATTCACAGTCTATATTTCTGAGATGAGATATTGTAACTATTTCCACTATTTACATTGTTTGGACTGTTGTCCTCATCTTTATCGTCATATTCACAGTCTATATTTCTGAGATGAGATATTGTAACTATTTACACTATTTATATTGTTTGGACTATTGTCCTCATCTTTATTGTCATATTCACAATGTATATTTCAGAGTTGAGGTATTGTAACTATTTCCACTATTTACATTGTTTGGACTGTTGTCCTCATCTTTGTTGTCATAATCACAGTCTATATTTCTGATATGAGTTATTGTAACTATTTCCACTATTTATATTGTTTGGACTGTTGTCCTCATCTTTATTGTCAGAATCAAATTCTATATTTCAGAGATGAGTCATTGTAACTATTTACACTATTTACATTGTTTGGACTATTGTCCTCATCTTTATTGTCATATTCGCAGTGTATATTTCTGAGATGAGATATTGTAACTATTTCCATTATTTACATTGTTTGGACTGTTGTTCTCATCTTTATTGTCATATTCACAGTCTATATTTCTGAGAATAGGTATTGTAACTATTTCCACTTTTACATTGTTTGGACTGTTGTCCTCATCTTTATTGTCATAATCACAGTCTATATTTCTGATATGAGTTATTGTAACAATTTCCACTATGTATATTGTTTGGACTGTTGTCCTCATCATTATTGTCATATTCACAGTCTATATTTCTGCGATGAGGTATTGTAACAATTTCCACTATTTATATTGTTTGGACTGTTGTCCTCATCTTTATTGTCAGAATCAAATTCTATATTTCAGAGATGAGGCTTGCAACTATTTCCACTATTTACATTGTTTGGACTGTTGTCCTCATCTTTATTTTCATATTCACAGTATATATTTCAGAGATGAGTTATTGTAACAATTTCTACTATTTACATTGTTTGGACTGTTGTCCTCATCTTTATTGTCATATTCACAGTCTATATTTTTGAGATGAGTTATTGTAACTATTTCCACTATTTACATTGTTTGGACTGTTGTCCTCATCTTTATTGTCATATTCACAGTCTATATTTCTGAGATGAGTTATTGTAACTATTTTCACTATTTACATTGTTTGGACTGTTGTCCTCATCTTTATTGTCATATTCACAGTCTATATTTCAGAGATGAGATATTCTAACTATTTACAATATTTACAAATTCACAGTCTATATTTCCGAGATGAGTTACTGTAACAATTTCCATTATTTATATTGTTTGGACTGTTGTCCTCATCTTTATTGTCATATTCACTGTCTATATTTCTGAGATGAGATATTGTAACTATTTACACTATTTATATTGTTTGGACTATTGTCCTCATCTTTATTGTCATATTCACAGTCTATATTTCCGAGATGAGTTATTGTAACTATTTCCACTATTTACATTGTTTGGACTGTTGTCCTCATCTTTATTGTCATATTCACAGTCTATATTTCTGAGGTGAGTTATTGTAACTATTTCCACTATATACATTGTTTGGACTGTTGTCGTCATCTTTATTATCATATTCACAGTCTATATTTCTGAGATGAGCTATTGTAACTATTTCCACTATTTACATTGTTTGGACTGTTGTCCTCATCTTTATTGCCATATTCACAGTCTATATTTCTAAGATGAGGTATTGTAACTATTACACTATTTACATTGTTTGGACTGTTGTCCTAATCTTTATTGTCCAATTCACAGTCTATATTTCTGAGATGAGGTTTGTAACTATGTACACTATTTACATTGTTTGGACTGTTGTCGTCATCTTTATTGTCATATTCACAGTCTATATTTCTGAGATGAGTTATTGTAACAATTTCCACTATTTACATTGTTTGGACTGTTGTCCTCATCTTTATTGTCATATTCACAGTCTATATTTCAGAGATGAGGTATTGTAACTATTACAGTATTTACATTGTTATGACTGTTGTCCTCATCTTTATTGTCATAATCCAAGTCTATATTTCTGAGATGAGACATTGTAACTATTTCTACTATTTATTTGCTTGGACTGTTATCCTCATCTTTATTGTCATATTCACAGTCTATATTTCTGAGATGAGGTATTGTAACTATTTACACTTTTTACATTGTTTGGACTGTTGTCTTCATTTTTATTGTCATAATCACAGTCTATATTTCTGAGATGAGGTATTGTAACAATTTCCACTATTTACATTTATGGACTGTTGTCCTCATCTTTATTGTCATATTCACAGTCTATATTTCTGAGATGAGTTATTGTAACTATTTGCACTATTTACATTGTTTGGACTGTTGTCCTCATCTTTATTGTCATATTCACAGTCTATATTTCTGAGATGAGTTATTGTAACTGTTTCCACTATTTACATTGTTTGGACTGTTGTCCTCATCTTTATTGTTATATTCACAGTCTATATTTCTGAGATGTTGTATTTTAACTATTTCCACTATTTATATTGTTTGGACTGTTGTCCTCATCTTTATTGTCATAATCACAATCTATATTTCTGAGATCTGTTATTGTAACTATTTCTACTATTTACATTGTTTGGACTGTTGTCCTCATCTTTATTGTCATATTCACAGACTATATTTCTGAGATGAGTTATTGTAACTATTTCCACTATTTACATTGTTTGGACTGTTGTCCTCATCTTTATTTTCATATGCACAGTCTATATTTCTGAGATGAGATATTTGAACTATTTACACTATTTAAATTGTTTGGACTGTTGTCCTCATCTTTATTATCATATTCACAGTCTATATTTCAGAGATGAGATATTCTAACTATTTACAATATTTACATATCCACCGTCTATATTTCCGAGATGAGTTATTGTAACTATTTCCACTATTTACATTGTTTGGACTGTTGTCCTCATCTTTATTATCATATTCACAGTCTATATTTCTGAGATGAGTTATTGTAAGTATTTCCACTATTTACATTGTTTGGACTGTTGTCCTCATCTTTATTATCATATTCACAGTCTATATTTCTGAGATGAGTTATTGTAACTATTTCCACTATTTATATTGTTTGGACTGTTGTCCTCATCTTTATTATCATATTCACAGTCTATATTTCTGAGATGAGTTATTGTAACTATTTCCACTATTTATATTGTTTGGACTGTTGTCCTCATCTTTATTGTCATATTCACAGTCTATATTTCTGAGATGAATTATTGTAACTATTTCCACTATTTACATTGTTTGGACTGTTGTCCTCATCTTTATTATCATATTCACAGTCTATATTACTGATATGAGTTACTGTAACAATTTCCATTATTTATAATGTTTGGACTGTTGTCCTCATCTTTATTGTCATATTCACAGTCTATATTTCAGAGATGAGATATTCTAACTATTTACAATATTTACATATTCACAGTCTATATTTCCGAGATGAGTTATTGTAACTATTTCCACCATTTACATTGTTTGGACTGTTGTCCTCATCTTTATTGTCATATTCACAGTGTATATTTCTGAGATGAGTTATTGTAACTATTTCCACTATTTACATTGTTTGGACTGTTGTCCTCATCTTTATTGTCATATTCACAGTGTATATTTCTGAGATGAGTTATTGTAACTATTTCCACTATTTACATTGTTTGGACTGTTGTCCTCATCTTTATTGTCATATTCACAGTGTATATTTCTGAGATGAGTTATTGTAACTATTTCCACTATTTACATTGTTTGGACTGTTGTCCTCATCTTTATTGTCATATTCACAGTGTATATTTCTGAGATGAGTTATTGTAACTATTTCCACTATTTACATTGTTTGGACTGTTGTCCTCATCTTTATTGTCATATTCACAGTGTATATTTCTGAGATGAGTTATTGTAACTATTTACACTATTTACATTGTTTGGACTGTTGTCCTCATCTTTATTGTCATATTCACAGTGTATATTTCTGAGATGAGTTATTGTAACTATTTCCACTATTTACATTGTTTGGACTGTTGTCCTCATCTTTATTGTCATATTCACAGTGTATATTTCTGAGATGAGTTATTGTAACTATTTCCACTATTTACATTGTTTGGACTGTTGTCCTCATCTTTATTGTCATATTCACAGTGTATATTTCTGAGATGAGTTATTGTAACTATTTACACTATTTACATTGTTTGGACTGTTGTCCTCATCTTTATTGTCATATTCACAGTGTATATTTCTGAGATGAGTTATTGTAACTATTTCCACTATTTACATTGTTTGGACTGTTGTCCTCATCTTTATTGTCATATTCACAGTGTATATTTCTGAGATGAGTTATTGTAACTATTTCCACTATTTACATTGTTTGGACTGTTGTCCTCATCTTTATTGTCATATTCACAGTGTATATTTCTGAGATGAGTTATTGTAACTATTTCCACTATTTACATTGTTTGGACTGTTGTCCTCATCTTTATTGTCATATTCACAGTGTATATTTCTGAGATGAGTTATTGTAACTATTTCCACTATTTATATTGTTTGGACTGTTGTCCTCATCTTTATTGTCATATTCACAGTGTATATTTCTGAGATGAGTTATTGTAACTATTTCCACTATTTACATTGTTTGGACTGTTGTCCTCATCTTTATTGTCATATTCACAGTGTATATTTCTGAGATGAGTTATTGTAACTATTTACACTATTTACATTGTTTGGACTGTTGTCCTCATCTTTATTGTCATATTCACAGTCTATATTTCTGAGATGTGGTATTTTAACTATTTCCACTATTTATATTGTTTGGACTGTTGTCCTCATCTTTATTGTCATAATCACAATCTATATTTCTGAGATCTGTTATTGTAACTATTTCTACTATTTACATTGTTTGGACTGTTGTTCTCATCTTTATTGCCATATTCACAGTCTATATTTCTAAGATGAGGTATTGTAACTATTACACTATTTACATTTTTTGGACTGTTGTCCTCATCTTTATAGTCCAATTCACAGTCTATATTTCTGAGATGAGTTATTGTAACTATTTCCACTATTTACATTGTTTGGACTGTTGTCCTCATCTTTATTGTCATATTAACAGTCTATATTTCTGAGATGAGTTATTGTAACTATTTCCACTATTTACATTGTTTGGACTGTTGTCCTCATCTTTATTGTCATATTCACAGTCTATATTTCTGAGATGAGTTATTGTAACTATTTCCACTATTTACATTGTTTGGACTGTTGTCCTCATCTTTATTTTCATATTCACAGTCTATATTTCAGAGATGAGTTATTGTAACTATTTCCACTATTTACATTGTTTGGACTGTTGTCCTCATCTTTATTGTCATATTCACAGTCTATATTTCTGAGATGAGTTATTGTAACTATTTCCACTATTTACATTGTTTGGACTGTTGTCCTCATCTTTATTTTCATATTCACAGTCTATATTTCTGAGATGAGATATTTGAACTATTTACACTATTTAAATTGTTTGGACTGTTGTCCTCATCTTTATTATCATATTCACAGTCTATATTTCAGAGATGAGATATTCTAACTATTTACAATATTTACATATCCACCGTCTATATTTCCGAGATGAGTTATTGTAACTATTTCCACTATTTACATTGTTTGGACTGTTGTCCTCATCTTTATTATCATATTCACAGTCTATATTTCTGAGATGAGTTATTGTAAGTATTTCCACTATTTACATTGTTTGGACTGTTGTCCTCATCTTTATTATCATATTCACAGTCTATATTTCTGAGATGAGTTATTGTAACTATTTCCACTATTTATATTGTTTGGACTGTTGTCCTCATCTTTATTATCATATTCACAGTCTATATTTCTGAGATGAGTTATTGTAACTATTTCCACTATTTATATTGTTTGGACTGTTGTCCTCATCTTTATTGTCATATTCACAGTCTATATTTCTGAGATGAATTATTGTAACTATTTCCACTATTTACATTGTTTGGACTGTTGTCCTCATCTTTATTATCATATTCACAGTCTATATTACTGATATGAGTTACTGTAACAATTTCCATTATTTATAATGTTTGGACTGTTGTCCTCATCTTTATTGTCATATTCACAGTCTATATTTCAGAGATGAGATATTCTAACTATTTACAATATTTACATATTCACAGTCTATATTTCCGAGATGAGTTATTGTAACTATTTCCACCATTTACATTGTTTGGACTGTTGTCCTCATCTTTATTGTCATATTCACAGTGTATATTTCTGAGATGAGTTATTGTAACTATTTCCACTATTTACATTGTTTGGACTGTTGTCCTCATCTTTATTGTCATATTCACAGTGTATATTTCTGAGATGAGTTATTGTAACTATTTCCACTATTTACATTGTTTGGACTGTTGTCCTCATCTTTATTGTCATATTCACAGTGTATATTTCTGAGATGAGTTATTGTAACTATTTCCACTATTTACATTGTTTGGACTGTTGTCCTCATCTTTATTGTCATATTCACAGTGTATATTTCTGAGATGAGTTATTGTAACTATTTCCACTATTTACATTGTTTGGACTGTTGTCCTCATCTTTATTGTCATATTCACAGTGTATATTTCTGAGATGAGTTATTGTAACTATTTACACTATTTACATTGTTTGGACTGTTGTCCTCATCTTTATTGTCATATTCACAGTGTATATTTCTGAGATGAGTTATTGTAACTATTTCCACTATTTACATTGTTTGGACTGTTGTCCTCATCTTTATTGTCATATTCACAGTGTATATTTCTGAGATGAGTTATTGTAACTATTTTCACTATTTACATTGTTTGGACTGTTGTCCTCATCTTTATTGTCATATTCACAGTGTATATTTCTGAGATGAGTTATTGTAACTATTTCCACTATTTACATTGTTTGGACTGTTGTCCTCATCTTTATTGTCATATTCACAGTGTATATTTCTGAGATGAGTTATTGTAACTATTTCCACTATTTATATTGTTTGGACTGTTGTCCTCATCTTTATTGTCATATTCACAGTGTATATTTCTGAGATGAGTTATTGTAACTATTTCCACTATTTACATTGTTTGGACTGTTGTCCTCATCTTTATTGTCATATTCACAGTGTATATTTCTGAGATGAGTTATTGTAACTATTTACACTATTTACATTGTTTGGACTGTTGTCCTCATCTTTATTGTCATATTCACAGTCTATATTTCTGAGATGTGGTATTTTAACTATTTCCACTATTTATATTGTTTGGACTGTTGTCCTCATCTTTATTGTCATAATTACAATCTATATTTCTGAGATCTGTTATTGTAACTATTTCTACTATTTACATTGTTTGGACTGTTGTTCTCATCTTTATTGCCATATTCACAGTCTATATTTCTAAGATGAGGTATTGTAACTATTACACTATTTACATTTTTTGGACTGTTGTCCTCATCTTTATAGTCCAATTCACAGTCTATATTTCTGAGATGAGTTATTGTAACTATTTCCACTATTTACATTGTTTGAACTGTTGTCCTCATCTTTATTGTCATATTAACAGTCTATATTTCTGAGATGAGTTATTGTAACTATTTCCACTATTTACATTGTTTGGACTGTTGTCCTCATCTTTATTGTCATATTCACAGTCTATATTTCTGAGATGAGTTATTGTAACTATTTCCACTATTTACATTGTTTGGACTGTTGTCCTCATCTTTATTTTCATATTCACAGTCTATATTTCAGAGATGAGTTATTGTAACTATTTCCACTATTTACATTGTTTGGACTGTTGTCCTCATCTTTATTGTCATATTCACAGTCTATATCTCTGAGATGAGATATTTGAACTATTTACACTACTTACATTGTTTGGACTGTTGTCCTCATCTTTATTGTCATATTCACAGTCTATATTTCAGAGATGAGATATTCTAACTATTTACAATATTTACATATTCACCGTCTATATTTCCGAGAATAGTTATTGTAACTATTTCCACTATTTACATTGTTTGGACTGTTGTCCTCATCTTTATTTTCATATTCACAGTCTATATTTCTGAGATGAGTTATTGTAAGTATTTCCACTATTTACATTGTTTGGACTGTTGTCCTCATCTTTATTATCATATTCACAGTCTATATTTCTGAGATGAGTTATTGTAACTATTTCCACTATTTATATTGTTTGGACTGATGTCCTCATCTTTATTATCATATTCACAGTCTATATTTCTGAGATGAGTTATTGTAACTATTTCCACTATTTATATTGTTTGGTCTGTTGTCCTCATCTTTATTGTCATATTCACAGTTTATATTTCTGAGATGAATTATTGTAACTATTTCGACTATTTACATTGTTTGGACTGTTGTCCTCATCTTTATTATCATATTCACAGTCTATATTACTGATATGAGTTACTGTAACAATTTCCATTATTTATAATGTTTGGACTGTTGTCCTCATCTTTATTGTCATATTCACAGTCTATATTTCAGAGATGAGATATTCTAACTATTTACAATATTTACATATTCACAGTCTATATTTCCGAGATGAGTTATTGTAACTATTTCCACTATTTACATTGTTTGGACTGTTGTCCTCATCTTTATTGTCATATTCACAGTCTATATTTCTGAGATGAGTTATTGTAACTATTTCCACTATTTACATTGTTTGGACTGTTGTCCTCATCTTTATTGTCATATTCACAGTCTATATTTCTGAGATGAGATATTGTAACTCTTTACACTATTTACATTGTTTGGACTGTTGTCCTCATCTTTATTGTCATATTCACAGTCTATATTACTGATATGAGTTACTGTAACAATTTCCATTATTTATATTGTTTGGTCTGTTGTCCTCATCTTTATTGTCAGAATCAAATTCTATATTTCAGAGATGAGTCATTGTAACTATTTACACTATTTACATTGTTTGGACTATTGTCCTCATCTTTATTGTCATATTCACAGTGTATATTTCTGAGATGAGATATTGTAACTATTTCCATTATTTACATTGTTTGGACTGTTGTTCTCATCTTTATTGTCATATTCACAGTCTATATTTCTGAAATGAGGTATTGTAACTATTTACGCTATTTACATTGTTTGGACTGTTGTCCTCATCTTTATTGTCGTATTCATAGTCTATATTTCTGAAATGAGGTATTGTAACTATTTCCACTTTTACATTGTTTGGACTGTTGTCCTCATCTTTATTGTCATAATCACAGTCTATATTTCTGATATGAGTTATTGTAACAATTTCCACTATGTATATTGTTTGGACTGTTGTCCTCATCATTATTGTCATATTCACAGTCTATATTTTTGCGATGAGGTATTGTAACAATTTCCACTATTTATATTGTTTGGACTGTTGTCCTCATCTTTATTGTCAGAATCAAAGTCTATATTTCTGCGATGAGGTATTGTAACTATTTACACTATTTACATTGTTTGGACTGTTGTTCTCATCTTTATTGTCATAATCACAGTCTATATTTCTGATATGAGTTATTGTAACAATTTCCACTATTTATATTGTTTGGACTGTTGTCCTCATCTTTATTGTCATATTCACAGTGTATATTTCAGAGATGAGGTATTGTAACTATTTACACTATTCACATTGTTTGGACTGTTGTCCTCATCTTTATTGTCATAATCACAATCTATATTTCTGAGATCTGTTATTGTAACTATTTCTACTATTTACATTGTTTGGACTGTTGTTCTCATCTTTATTGCCATATTCCCAGTCTATATTTCTAAGATGAGGCATTGTAACTATTTACACTATTTACATTTTTTGGACTGTTGTCCTCATCTTTATTGTCCAATTCACAGTCTATATTTCTGAGATGAGTTATTGTAACTATTTCCACTATTTACATTGTTTGGACTGTTGTCCTCATCTTTATTGTCATATTAACAGTCTATATTTCTGAGATGAGTTATTGTAACTATTTCCACTATTTACATTGTTTGGACTGTTGTCCTCATCTTTATTGTCATATTCACAGTCTATATTTCTGAGATGAGTTATTGTAACTATTTCCACTATTTACATTGTTTGGACTGTTGTCCTCATGTTTATTTTCATATTCACAGTCTATATTTCAGAGATGAGTTATTGTAACTATTTCCACTATTTACATTGTTTGGACAGTTGTCCTCATCTTTATTGTCATATTCACAGTCTATATCTCTGAGATGAGATATTTGAACTATTTACACTATTTACATTGTTTGGACTGTTGTCCTCATCTTTATTGTCATATTCACAGTCTATATTTCAGAGATGAGATATTGTAACTATTTACACTATTTATATTGTTTGGACTATTGTCCTCATCTTTATTGTCATATTCACAATGTATATTTCAGAGTTGAGGTATTGTAACTATTTCCACTATTTACATTGTTTGGACTGTTGTCCTCATCTTTATTGTCATATTCACAGTCTATATTACTGATATGAGATATTGTAATAATTTCCATTATTTATAATGTTTGGACTGTTGTCCTCATCTTTATTGTCATATTCACAGTCTATATTTCAGAGATGAGATATTCTAACTATTTACAATATTTACAAATTCACAGTATATATTTCCGAGATGAGTTACTGTAACAATTTCCATTATTTATATTGTTTGGACTGTTGTCCTCATCTTTATTGTCATATTCACAGTCTATATTTCTGAGATGAGATATTGTAACTATTTACACTATTTATATGGTTTGGACTATTGTCCTCATCTTTATTGTCATATTCACAGTCTATATTTCCGAGATGAGATATTGTAACTATTTCCACTATTTACATTGTTTGGACTGTTGTCCTCATCTTTATTGTCATATTCACAGTCTATATTTCCGAGATGAGGTATTGTAACAATTTCCATTATTTATATTGTTTGGACTGTTGTCCTCATCTTTATCGTCATATTCACAGTCTATAATTCTGAGATGAGATATTGTAACTATTTCCACTATTTATATTGTTTGGACTGTTGTCCTCATCTTTATTGTCATATTCACAGTCTATATTTCTGAGAAGAGATATTGTAACTATTTCCACTATTTACATTGTTTGGACTGTTGTCCTCATCTTTATCGTCATATTCACAGTCTATATTTCTGAGATGAGATATTGTAACTATTTACACTATTTATATTGTTTGGACTATTGTCCTCATCTTTATTGTCATATTCACAATGTATATTTCAGAGTTGAGGTATTGTAACTATTTCCACTATTTACATTGTTTGGACTGTTGTCCTCATCTTTATTGTCATATTCACAGTCTATATTTCTGATATGAGTTATTGTAACTATTTCCACTATTTATATTGTTTGGACTGTTGTCCTCATCTTTATTGTCAGAATCAAATTCTATATTTCAGAGATGAGTCATTGTAACTATTTACACTATTTACATTGTTTGGACTATTGTCCTCATCTTTATTGTCATATTCACAGTGTATATTTCTGAGATGAGATATTGTAACTATTTCCATTATTTACATTGTTTGGACTGTTGTTCTCATCTTTATTGTCATATTCACAGTCTATATTTCTGAAATGAGGTATTGTAACTATTTACGCTATTTACATTGTTTGGACTGTTGTCCTCATCTTTATTGTCGTATTCATAGTCTATATTTCTGAAATGAGGTATTGTAACTATTTCCACTTTTACATTGTTTGGACTGTTGTCCTCATCTTTATTGTCATAATCACAGTCTATATTTCTGATATGAGTTATTGTAACAATTTCCACTATGTATATTGTTTGGACTGTTGTCCTCATCATTATTGTCATATTCACAGTCTATATTTTTGCGATGAGGTATTGTAACAATTTCCACTATTTATATTGTTTGGACTGTTGTCCTCATCTTTATTGTCAGAATCAAAGTCTATATTTCTGCGATGAGGTATTGTAACTATTTACACTATTTACATTGTTTGGACTGTTGTTCTCATCTTTATTGTCATAATCACAGTCTATATTTCTGATATGAGTTATTGTAACAATTTCCACTATTTATATTGTTTGGACTGTTGTCCTCATCTTTATTGTCATATTCACAGTGTATATTTCAGAGATGAGGTATTGTAACTATTTACACTATTCACATTGTTTGGACTGTTGTCCTCATCTTTATTGTCATAATCACAATCTATATTTCTGAGATCTGTTATTGTAACTATTTCTACTATTTACATTGTTTGGACTGTTGTTCTCATCTTTATTGCCATATTCCCAGTCTATATTTCTAAGATGAGGCATTGTAACTATTTACACTATTTACATTTTTTGGACTGTTGTCCTCATCTTTATTGTCCAATTCACAGTCTATATTTCTGAGATGAGTTATTGTAACTATTTCCACTATTTACATTGTTTGGACTGTTGTCCTCATCTTTATTGTCATATTAACAGTCTATATTTCTGAGATGAGTTATTGTAACTATTTCCACTATTTA
Source organism: Acanthosepion lycidas (assembly GCA_963932145.1). Taxonomy (NCBI): domain Eukaryota; kingdom Metazoa; phylum Mollusca; class Cephalopoda; order Sepiida; family Sepiidae; genus Acanthosepion; species Acanthosepion lycidas. The sequence continues at coordinate 96,060,090 of OZ010590.1, forward strand.
CATTGTTTGGACTGTTGTCCTCATCTTTATTGTCATATTCACAGTCTATATTTCTGAGATGAGTTATTGTAACTATTTCCACTATTTACATTGTTTGGACTGTTGTCCTCATGTTTATTTTCATATTCACAGTCTATATTTCAGAGATGAGTTATTGTAACTATTTCCACTATTTACATTGTTTGGACAGTTGTCCTCATCTTTATTGTCATATTCACAGTCTATATCTCTGAGATGAGATATTTGAACTATTTACACTATTTACATTGTTTGGACTGTTGTCCTCATCTTTATTGTCATATTCACAGTCTATATTTCAGAGATGAGATATTGTAACTATTTACACTATTTATATTGTTTGGACTATTGTCCTCATCTTTATTGTCATATTCACAATGTATATTTCAGAGTTGAGGTATTGTAACTATTTCCACTATTTACATTGTTTGGACTGTTGTCCTCATCTTTATTGTCATATTCACAGTCTATATTACTGATATGAGATATTGTAATAATTTCCATTATTTATAATGTTTGGACTGTTGTCCTCATCTTTATTGTCATATTCACAGTCTATATTTCAGAGATGAGATATTCTAACTATTTACAATATTTACAAATTCACAGTATATATTTCCGAGATGAGTTACTGTAACAATTTCCATTATTTATATTGTTTGGACTGTTGTCCTCATCTTTATTGTCATATTCACAGTCTATATTTCTGAGATGAGATATTGTAACTATTTACACTATTTATATGGTTTGGACTATTGTCCTCATCTTTATTGTCATATTCACAGTCTATATTTCCGAGATGAGATATTGTAACTATTTCCACTATTTACATTGTTTGGACTGTTGTCCTCATCTTTATTGTCATATTCACAGTCTATATTTCCGAGATGAGGTATTGTAACAATTTCCACTATTTACATTGTTTGGACTGTTGTCCTCATCTTTATTGTCATATTCACAGTCTATATTTCTGAGAAGAGATATTGTAACTATTTCCACTATTTACATTGTTTGGACTGTTGTCCTCATCTTTATCGTCATATTCACAGTCTATATTTCTGAGATGAGATATTGTAACTATTTACACTATTTATATTGTTTGGACTATTGTCCTCATCTTTATTGTCATATTCACAATGTATATTTCAGAGTTGAGGTATTGTAACTATTTCCACTATTTACATTGTTTGGACTGTTGTCCTCATCTTTATTGTCATATTCACAGTCTATATTTCTGATATGAGTTATTGTAACTATTTCCACTATTTATATTGTTTGGACTGTTGTCCTCATCTTTATTGTCAGAATCAAATTCTATATTTCAGAGATGAGTCATTGTAACTATTTACACTATTTACATTGTTTGGACTATTGTCCTCATCTTTATTGTCATATTCACAGTGTATATTTCTGAGATGAGATATTGTAACTATTTCCATTATTTACATTGTTTGGACTGTTGTTCTCATCTTTATTGTCATATTCACAGTCTATATTTCTGAGATGAGGTTTTGTAACTATTTCCACTATTTACATTGTTTGGACTGTTGTCCTCATCTTTATTGTCATATTCACAGTCTATATTTCTGAGAATAGGTATTGTAACTATTTCCACTTTTACATTGTTTGGACTGTTGTCCTCATCTTTATTGTCATAATCACAGTCTATATTTCTGATATGAATTATTGTAACAATTTCCACTATGTATATTGTTTGGACTGTTGTCCTCATCATTATTGTCATATTCACAGTCTATATTTCTGCGATGAGGTATTGTAACAATTTCCACTATTTATATTGTTTGGACTGTTGTCCTCATCTTTATTGTCAGAATCAAAGTCTATATTTCTGCGATGAGGTATTGTAACTATTTACACTATTTACATTGTTTGGACTGTTGTTCTCATCTTTATTGTCATAATCACAGTCGATATTTCTGATATGAGTTATTGTAACAATTTCCACTATTTATATTGTTTGGACTGTTGTCCTCATCTTTATTGTCATATTCACAGTGTATATTTCAGAGTTGAGGTATTGTAACTATTTACACTATTCACATTGTTTGGACTGTTGTCCTCATCTTTATTGTCATATTCACAGTCTATATTTCTGATATGAGTTATTGTAACAATTTCCACTATTTATATTGTTTGGACTGTTGTCCTCATCTTTATTGTCAGAATCAAATTCTATATTTCAGAGATGAGGCTTGCAACTATTTCCACTATTTACATTGTTTGGACTGTTGTCCTCATCTTTATTTTCATATTCACAGTATATATTTCAGAGATGAGGTATTGTAACAATTTCTACTATTTACATTGTTTGGACTGTTGTCCTCATCTTTATTGTCATATTCACAGTCTATATTTCTGAGATGAGTTATTTTAACTATTTCCACTATTTACATTGTTTAGACTGTTGTCCTCATCTTTTTTGTCATATTCACAGTCTATATTTCTGAGATGAGTTATTGTAACTATTTCCACTATTTACATTGTTTGGACTGTTGTCCTCATCTTTATTGTCATCTTCACAGTCTATATTTCTGAGATGAGTTATTGTAACTGTTTTCACTATTTACATTGTTTGGACTGTTGTCCTCATCTTTATTGTCCTATTCACTGTCTATATTTCAGAGATGAGATATTCTAACTATTTACAATATTTACAAATTCACAGTCTATATTTCCGAGATGAGTTACTGTAACAATTTCCATTATTTATATTGTTTGGACTGTTGTCCTCATCTTTATTGTCATATTCACTGTCTATATTTCTGAGATGAGATATTGTAACTATTTACACTATTTATATTGTTTGGACTATTGTCCTCATCTTTATTGTCATATTCACAGTCTATATTTCCGAGATGAGTTATTGTAACTATTTCCACTATTTACATTGTTTGGACTGTTGTCCTCATCTTTATTGTCATATTCACAGTCTATATTTCTGAGGTGAGTTATTGTAACTATTTCCACTATATACATTGTTTGGACTGTTGTCCTCATCTTTATTATCATATTCACAGTCTATATTTCTGAGATGAGTTATTGTAACTATTTCCACTATTTACATTGTTTGGACTGTTGTCCTCATCTTTATTGCCATATTCACAGTCTATATTTCTAAGATGAGGTATTGTAAGTATTACACTATTTACATTGTTTGGACTGTTGTCCTCATCTTTATTGTCCAATTCACAGTCTATATTTCTGAGATGAGTTATTGTAACTATTTCCACTATTTACATTGTTTGGACTGTTGTCCTCATCTTTATTGTCATATTCACAGTCTATATTTCAGAGATGAGGTATTGTAACTATTACAGTATTTACATTGTTATGACTGTTGTCCTCATCTTTATTGTCATAATCCAAGTCTATATTTCTGAGATGAGGTATTGTAACTATTTACACTTTTTACATTGTTTGGACTGTGGTCTTCATTTTTATTGTCATAATCACAGTCTATATTTCTGAGATGAGGTATTGTAACAATTTCCACTATTTACATTTATGGACTGTTGTCCTCATCTTTATTGTCATATTCACTGTCTATATTTCTGAGATGAGTTATTGTAACTATTTCCACTATTTACATTGTTTGGACTGTTGTCCTCATCTTTATTGTCATATTCACAGTGTATATTTCAGAGATGAGTTATTGTAACTATTTCCACTATTTACATTGTTTGGACTGTTGTCCTCATCTTTATTATCATATTCACAGTCTATATTTCTGAGATGAATTATTGTAACTATTTCCACTATTTACATTGTTTGGACTGTTGTCCTCATCTTTATTATCATATTCACAGTCTATATTACTGATATGAGTTACTGTAACAATTTCCATTATTTATAATGTTTGGACTGTTGTCCTCATCTTTATTGTCATATTCACAGTCTATATTTCAGAGATGAGATATTCTAACTATTTACAATATTTACATATTCACAGTCTATATTTCCGAGATGAGTTATTGTAACTATTTCCACTATTTACATTGTTTGGACTGTTGTCCTCATCTTTATTAACATATTCACAGTCTATATTTCTGAGATGAATTATTGTAACTATTTCCACTATTTACATTGTTTGGACTGTTGTCCTCATCTTTATTATCATATTCACAGTCTATATTACTGATATGAGTTACTGTAACAATTTCCATTATTTATAATGTTTGGACTGTTGTCCTCATCTTTATTGTCATATTCACAGTCTATATTTACGAGATGAGATATTCTAACTATTTACAATATTTACATATTCACAGTCTATATTTCCGAGATGAGTTATTGTAACTATTTCCACTATTTACATTGTTTGGACTGTTGTCCTCATCTTTATTGTCATATTCACAGTCTATATTACTGATATGAGTTACTGTAACTATTTCCACTATTTATATTGTTTGGACTGTTGTCATCATCTTTATTGTCATATTCACAGTTTATATTTCTGAGATGAGTTATTGTAACTATTTCCACTATTTATATTGTTTGGACTGTTGTCCTCATCTTTATTGTCATATTCACAGTCTATATTTCTGAGATGAGATATTGTAACTATTTACACTATTTATATTGTTTGGACTGTTGTCCTCATCTTTATTGTCATATTCACAGTCTATATTTCTGAGATGAGATATTGTAAATATTTCCACTATTTACATTGTTTGGACTGTTGTCCTCATCTTTATCGTCATATTCACAATCTATATTTCTGTGATGAGATATTGTAACTATTTACACTATTTACATTGTTTGGACTATTGTCCTCATCTTTATTGTCATATTCACAGTGTATATTTCTGAGATGAGATATTGTAACTATTTCCATTATTTACATTGTTTGGACTGTTGTTCTCATCTTTATTGTCATATTCACAGTCTATATTTCTGAGATGAGGTATTGTAACTATTTACACTATTTACTTTGTTTGGACTGTTGTCCTAATCTTTATTGTCATATTCATAGTCTATATTTCTGAAATGAGGTATTGTAACTATTTACACTATTTACTTTGTTTGGACTGTTGTTCTCATCTTTATTGTCATATTCACAGTCTATATTTCTGAGATGAGGTTTTGTAACTATTTCCACTATTTACATTGTTTGGACAGCTCTCCTCATCTTTATTGTCATATTCACAGTCTATATTTCTGAGAATAGGTATTGTAACTATTTCCACTTTTACATTGTTTGGACTGTTGTCCTCATCTTTATTGTCATAATCACAGTCTATATTTCTGATATGAGTTATTGTAACAATTTCCACTATGTATATTGTTTGGACTGTTGTCCTCATCATTATTGTCATAATCACAGTCTATATTTCTGATATGAGTTATTGTAACAATTTCCACTATTTATATTGTTTGGACTGTTGTCCTCATCTTTATTGTCATATTCACAGTGTATATTTCAGAGATGAGGTATTGTAACTATTTACACTATTCACATTGTTTGGACTGTTGTCCTCATCTTTATTGTCATATTCACAGTCTATATTTCTGATATGAGTTATTGTAACAATTTCCACTATTTATATTGTTTGGACTGTTGTCCTCATCTTTATTGTCAGAATCAAATTCTATATTTCAGAGATGAGGCTTGCAACTATTTCCACTATTTACATTGTTTGGACTGTTGTCCTCATCTTTATTTTCATATTCACAGTATATATTTCAGAGATGAGGTATTGTAACAATTTCTACTATTTACATTGTTTGGACTGTTGTCCTCATCTTTATTGTCCTATTCACAGTCTATATTTCAGAGATGAGATATTCTAACTATTTACAATATTTACAAATTCACAGTATATATTTCCGAGATGAGTTACTGTAACAATTTCCATTATTTATATTGTTTGGACTGTTGTCCTCATCTTTATTGTCATATTCACAGTCTATATTTCTGAGATGAGTTATTGTAACTATTTCCACTATTTACATTGTTTGAACTGTTGTACTCATCTTTATTGTCATATTCACAGTCTATATTTCGGAGATGAGGTATTGTAACAATTTACACTATTTACATTGTTTGGACTGTTGTCCTCATCTTTATTGTCATATTCACAGTCTATATTTCTGAGATGAGTTATTGTAACAATTTCCACTATTTACATTGTTTGGACTGTTGTCCTCATCTTTATTGTCATATTCACAGTCTATATTTCAGAGATGAGGTATTGTAACTATTTCCACTATTTACATTGTTTGGACTGTTGTCCTCATCTTTATTGTCATAATCCAAGTCTATATTTCTGAGATGAGGTATTGTAACTATTTACACTTTTTACATTGTTTGGACTGTTGTCTTCATTTTTATTGTCATAATCACAGTCTATATTTCTGAGATGAGGTATTGTAACAATTTCCACTATTTACATTTATGGACTGTTGTCCTCATCTTTATTGTCATATTCACAGTCTATATTTCTGAGATGAGTTATTGTAACTATTTCCACTATTTACATTGTTTGGACTGTTGTCCTCATCTTTATTGTCATATTCACAGTGTATATTTCAGAGATGAGTTATTGTAACTATTTCCACTATTTTCATTGTTTGGACTGTTGTCCTCATCTTTATTATCATATTCACAGTCTATATTTCTGAGATGAGTTATTGTAACTATTTCCACTATTTATATTGTTTGGACTGTTGTCCTCAACTTTATTGTCATATTCACAGTCTATATTTCTGAGATGAATTATTGTAACTATTTCCTCTATTTACATTGTTTGGACTGTTGTCCTCATCTTTATTATCATATTCACAGTCTATATTACTGCTATGAGTTACTGTAACAATTTCCATTATTTATAATGTTTGGACTGTTGTCCTCATCTTTATTGTCATATTCACAGTCTATATTTCAGAGATGAGATATTCTAACTATTTACAATATTTACATATTCACAGTCTATATTTCCGAGATGAGTTATTGTAACTATTTCCACTATTTACATTGTTTGGACTGTTGTCCTCATCTTTATTGTCATATTCACAGTCTATATTACTGATATGAGTTACTGTAACTATTTCCACTATTTATATTGTTTGGACTGTTGTCCTCATCTTTATTGTCATATTCACAGTCTATATTTCCGAGATGATTTCTCGTAACTATTTCCACTATTTACATTGTTTTGGACTGTTGTCCTCATCTTTATTGTCATATTCACAGTCTATATTTCTGAGATGAGTTATTGTAACTATTTCCACTATTTACATTGTTTGGACTGTTGTCCTTATCTTTATTGTCATATTCACAGTCTATATTTCTGAGATGAGATATTGTAACTCTTTACACTATTTATATTGTTTGGACTATTGTCCTCATCTTTATTGTCATATTCACAGTCTATATTTCTGAGATGAGTTCTTGTAACTATTTCCACTATTTACATTGTTTGGACTGTTGTCCTCATCTTTATTGTCATATTCAGAGTCTATATTTCCGAGATGAGTTTTTGTAACTATTTCCACTATTTACATTGTTTGGACTGTTGTCCTCATCTTTATTGTCATATTCACAGTCTATATTTCTGAGATGAGATATTGTAACTATTTACACTATTTATATTGTTTGGACTATTGTCCTCATCTTTATTGTCATATTCACAGTCTATATTTCCGAGATGAGATATTGTAACTATTTCCACTATTTACATTGTTTGGACTGTTGTCCTCATCTTTATTGTCATATTCACAGTCTATATTTCTGAGATGAGTTCTTGTAACTATTTCCACTATTTACATTGTTTGGACTGTTGTCCTCATCTTTATTGTCATATTCAGAGTCTATATTTCCGAGATGAGTTTTTGTAACTATTTCCACTATTTACATTGTTTGGACTGTTGTCCTCATCTTTATTGTCATATTCACAGTCTATATTTCTGAGATGAGATATTGTAACTATTTACACTATTTATATTGTTTGGACTATTGTCCTCATCTTTATTGTCATATTCACAGTCTATATTTCCGAGATGAGTTATTGTAACTATTTCCACTATTTACATTGTTTAGACTGTTGTCCTCATCTTTATTGTCATATTCACAGTCTATATTTCAGAGATGAGATATTGTAACTATTACACTATTTACATTGTTTGGACTGTTGTCCTCATCTTTATTGTCATATTCACAGTCTATATTTCTGAGATGAGATATTGTAACTATTTACACTATTTACATTGTTTGGACTATTGTCCTCATCTTTATTGTCATATTCACAGTCTATATTTCTGAGATGAGATATTGTAACTATTTACACTATTTATATTGTTTGGACTATTGTCCTCATCTTTATTGTCATATTCACAGTCTATATTTCCGAGATGAGTTACTGTAACAATTTCCATTATTTATATTGTTTGGACTGTTGTCCTCATCTTTATCGTCATATTCACAGTCTATAATTCTGAGATGAGATATTGTAACTATTTCCACTATTTATATTGTTTGGACTATTGTCCTCATCTTTATTGTCATATTCACAGTCTATATTTCTGAGATGAGATATTGTAACTATTTCCATTATTTACATTGTTTGGACTGTTGTTCTCATCTTTATTGTCATATTCACAGTCTATATTTCTGAGATGAGGTATTGTAACTATTTACACTATTTCCTTTGTTTGGACTGTTGTCCTAATCTTTATTGTCATATTCATAGTCTATATTTCTGAAATGAGGTATTGTAACTATTTACACTATTTACATTGTTTGGACTGTTGTCCTCATCTTTATTGTCATATTCACAGTCTATATTTCTGAGAATAGGTATTGTAACAATTTCCACTATTTATATTGTTTGGACTGTTGTCCACATTATTATTGTCATATTCATAGTCTATATTTCTGCGATGAGGTATTGTAACAATTTCCACTATTTATATTGTTTGGACTGTTGTCCTCATCTTTATTGTCAGAATCAAAGTCTATATTTCTGATATGAGTTATTGTAACAATTTCCACTATTTACATTGTTTGGACTGTTGTCCTCATCTTTATTGTCATAATCACAGTCTATATTTCTGATATGAGTTATTGTTACAATTTCCACTATTTATATTGTTTGGACTGTTGTCCTCATCTTTATTGTCATATTCACAGTGTATATTTCAGAGATGAGGTATTGTAACTATTTACACTATTCACATTGTTTGGACTGTTGTCCTCATCTTTATTGTCATAATCACAGTCTATATTTCTGATATGAGTTATTGTAACAATTTCCACTATTTATATTGTTTGGACTGTTGTCCTCATCTTTATTGTCAGAATCAAATTCTATATTTCAGAGATGAGGCTTGCAACTATTTCCACTATTTACATTGTTTGGACTGTTGTCCTCATCTTTATTTTCATATTCACAGTATATATTTCAGAGGTGAGGTATTGTAACAATTTCTACTATTTACATTGTTTGGACTGTTGTCCTCATCTTTATTGTCATATTCACAGTCTATATTACAGATATGAGTTACTGTAACAATTTCCACTATTTACATTGTTTGGACTGTTGTCCTCATCTTTATTGTCATATTAACAGTCTATATTTCTGAGATGAGTTATTGTAACTATTTCCACTATTTACATTGTTTGGACTGTTGTCCTCATCTTTATTGTCATATTAACAGTCTATATTTCTGAGATGAGTTATTGTAACTATTTCCACTATTTACATTGTTTGGACTGTTGTCCTCATCTTTATTGTCATATTCACAGTCTATATTTCTGAGATGAGTTATTGTAACTATTTACACTATTTATATTGTTTGGACTGTTGTCCTCATCATTATTTTCATATTCACAGTCTATATTTCTGCGATGTGGTATTGTAACAATTTCCACTATTTATATTGTTTGGACTGTTGTCCTCATCTTTATTGTCAGAATCAAAGTCTATATTTCAGAGATGAGGTATTGTAACTATTTACACTATTTACATTGTTTGGACTGTTGTTCTCATCTTTATTGTCAGAATCAAAGTCTATATTTCTGATATGAGTTATTGTAACAATTTCCACTATTTACATTGTTTGGATTGTTGTCCTCATCTTTATTGTCATAATCAAAGTCTATATTTCTGATATGAGTTATTGTAACAATTTCCACTATTTATATTGTTTGGACTGTTGTCCTCATCTTTATTGTCATAATCACAGTCTATATTTCTGATATGAGATATTGTAACTATTTCCACTATTTACATTGTTTGGACTGTTGTCCTCATCTTTATTGTCATATTCACAGTCTATATTTCTGAGATGAGATATTGTAACTATTTCCACTATTTACATTGTTTGGACTGTTGTCCTCATCTTTATCGTCATATTCACAGTCTATATTCTGAGATGATATATTGTAACTATTTACACTATTTACATTGTTTGGACTATTGTCCTCATCTTTATTGTCATATTCACAGTGTATATTTCTGAGATGTGATATTGTAACTATTTCCATTATTTACATTGTTTGGACTGTTGTTCTCATCTTTATTGTCATATTCACAGTCTATATTTCTGAGATGAGGTATCGTAACTATTTAAACTATTTACATTGTTTGGACTGTTGTCCTCATCTTTATTGTCATATTCACGGTCTATATTTCTGAAATGAGGTATTGTAACTATTTACACTATTTACATTGTTTGGACTGTTGTCCTCATCTTTATTGTCATATTCACAGTCTATATTTCTGAGAATAGGTATTGTAACTATTTCCACTTTTACATTGTTTGGACTGTTGTCCTCATCTTTATTGTCATAATCACAGTCTATATTTCTGATATGAGTTATTGTAACAATTTCCACTATTTATATTGTTTGGACTGTTGTCCTCATCATTATTTTCATATTCACAGTCTATATTTCTGCGATGTGGTATTGTAACAATTTCCACTATTTATATTGTTTGGACTGTTGTCCTCATCTTTATTGTCAGAATCAAAGTCTATATTTCAGAGATGACGTATTGTAACTATTTACACTATTTACATTGTTTGGACTGTTGTTCTCATCTTTATTGTCAGAATCAAAGTCTATATTTCTGATATGAGTTATTGTAACAATTTCCACTATTTACATTGTTTGGACTGTTGTCCTCATCTTTATTGTCATAATCACAGTCTATATTTCTGATATGAGTTATTGTAACAATTTCCACTATTTATATTGTTTGGACTGTTGTCCTCATCTTTATTGTCAGAATCAAATTCTATATTTCAGAGATGAGGCTTGCAACTATTTACACTATTTACATTGTTTGCACTGTTGTCCTCATCTTCATTTTCATATTCACAGTCTATATTTCAGAGATGAGGTATTGTAACAATTTCTACTATTTATATTGTTTGGACTGTTGTCCTCCTCTTTATTGTCATATTCACAGTCTATATTTCTGAGATGAGTTATTGTAACTATTTCCACTATTTACATTGTTTGGACTGTTGTCCTCATCTTTATTGTCATATTCACAGTCTATATTTCTGAGATGAGGTATTGTAACTATTTCCACTTTTACATTGTTTGGACTGTTGTCCTCATCTTTATTGTCATATTCACAGTCTATATTTCTGAGATGAGATATTGTAACAATTTCCACTATTTATATTGTTTGGACTGTTGTCCTCATTATTATTGTCATATTCATAGTCTATATTTCTGCGATGAGGTATTGTAACAATTTCCACTATTTATATTGTTTGGACTGTTGTCCTCATCTTTATTGTCAGAATCAAAGTTTATATTTCAGAGATGAGGTATTGTAACTTTTTACACTATTTACATTGTTTGGACTGTTGTTCTCATCTTTATTGTCAGAATCAAAGTCTATATTTCTGATATGAGTTATTGTAACAATTTCCACTATTTACATTGTTTGGACTGTTGTCCTCATCTTTATTGTCATAATCACAGTCTATATTTCTGATATGTGTTATTGTTACAATTTCCACTATTTATATTGTTTGGACTGTTGTCCTCATCTTTATTGTCAGAATCAAATTCTATATTTCAGAGATGAGGCTTGTAACTATTTACACTATTTACATTGTTTGGACTGTTGTCCTCATCTTTATTTTCATATTCACAGTATATATTTCAGAGATGAGGCATTGTAACTATTTCCACTATTTACATTGTTTGGACTGTTGTCCTCATCTTTATTGTCATATTCACAGTCTATATTTCTGAGATGAGGTATTGTAAGTATTTACAGTATTTACGTTGTTTGGACTGTTGTCCTCATCTTTATTGTCATATTCCCAGTCTATATTTCTGAGATGAGTTATTGTAACTATTTTCACTATTTACATTGTTTGGACTGTTGTCCTCATCTTTATTGTCATATTCACAGTCTATATTTCAGAGATGAGATATTCTAACTATTTACAATATTTACATATTCACAGTCTATATTTCCGAGATGAGTTATTGTAACTATTTCCACTATTTACATTGTTTGGACTGTTGTCCTCATCTTTATTGTCATATTCACAGTCTATATTTCTGATATGAGTTACTGTAACAATTTCCCTTATTTATATTGTTTGGACTGTTGTCCTCATCTTTATCGTCATATTCACAGTCTATATTTCTGAGATGAGGTATTGTAACAATTTACACTATTTATATTGTTTGGACTGTTGTCCTCATCTTTATTGTCAAATTCACAGTCTATATTTCTGATATGAGTTATTGTAATAATTTCCACTATTTATATTGTTTGGACTGTTGTCCTCATCTTTATTGTCATATTCACAGTGTATATTTCAGAGATGAGGTATTGTAACTATTTACACTATTTACATTGTTTGGACTGTTGTCCTCATCTTTATTGTCATATTCACAGTGTATATTTCAGAGATGAGGTATTGTAACTATTTACACTATTTACATTGTTTGGACTGTTGTCCTCATCTTTATTGTCATAATCACAGTCTATATTTCTGATATGAGTTATTGTAACAATTTCCACTATTTATATTGTTTGGACTGTTGTCCTCATCTTTATTGTCATATTCACAGTGTATATTTCAGAGATGAGGTATTGTAACTATTTCCACTATTTACATTGTTTGGACTGTTGTCCTCATCTTTATTGTCATATTCACAGTCTATATTTCTGATATGAGTTATTGTAACAATTTCCACTATTTATATTGTTTGGACTGTTGTCCTCATCATTATTGTCAGAATCAAAGTCTATATTTCAGAGATGAGGCATTGTAACTATTACACTATTTACATTGTTTGGACTGTTGTCCTCATCTTTATTGTCATAATCACAGTCTATATTTCTGAGATGAGTTATTGTAACTATTTCCACTATTTATATTGTTTGGACTGTTGTCCTCATCTTTATTGTCATATTCACAGTCTATATTTCTGAGATGAGGTATTGTAACTATTTACACTATTTACATTGTTTGGACTGTTGTCCTCATCTTTATTGTCATATTCCCAGTCTATATTTCTGAGATGAGGTATTGTAACTATTTACACTATTTACATTGTTTGGACTGTTGTCCTCATCTTTATTGTCATATTCACAGTCTATATTTCTGAGATGAGGTATTGTAAGTATTTACAGTATTTACGTTGTTTGGACTGTTGTCCTCATCTTTATTGTCATATTCACAGTCTATATTTCTGAGATGAGTTATTGTAACTATTTTCACTATTTACATTGTTTGGACTGTTGTCCTCATCTTTATTGTCATATTCACAGTCTATATTTCAGAGATGAGATATTCTAACTATTTACAATATTTACATATTCACAGTCTATATTTCCGAGATGAGTTATTGTAACTATTTCCACTATTTACATTGTTTGGACTGTTGTCCTCATCTTTATTGTCATATTCACAGTCTATATTTCTGATATGAGTTACTGTAACAATTTCCCTTATTTATATTGTTTGGACTGTTGTCCTCATCTTTATCGTCATATTCACAGTCTATATTTCTGAGATGAGGTATTGTAACAATTTACACTATTTATATTGTTTGGACTGTTGTCCTCATCTTTATTGTCATATTCACAGTGTATATTTCAGAGATGAGGTATTGTAACTATTTACACTATTTACATTGTTTGGACTGTTGTCCTCATCTTTATTGTCATATTCACAGTGTATATTTCAGAGATGAGGTATTGTAACTATTTACACTATTTACATTGTTTGGACTGTTGTCCTCATCTTTATTGTCATAATCACAGTCTATATTTCTGATATGAGTTATTGTAACAATTTCCACTATTTATATTGTTTGGACTGTTGTCCTCATCTTTATTGTCATATTCACAGTGTATATTTCAGAGATGAGGTATTGTAACTATTTACACTATTTACATTGTTTGGACTGTTGTCCTCATCTTTATTGTCATAATCACAGTCAATATTTCTGATATGAGTTATTGTAACAATTTCCACTATTTATATTGTTTGGACTGTTGTCCTCATCATTATTGTCAGAATCAAAGTCTATATTTCAGAGATGAGGCATTGTAACTATTTACACTATTTACATTGTTTGGACTGTTGTCCTCATCTTTATTGTCATATTCACAGTCTATATTTCTGATATGAGTTATTGTAACAATTTCCACTATTTACATTGTTTGGACTGTTGTCCTCATCTTTATTGTCAGAATCAAATTCTATATTTCAGAGATGAGGCATTGTAACTATTTACACTATTTACATTGTTTGGACTGTTGTCCTCATCTTTATTGTCATATTCACAGTGTATATTTCAGAGATGAGGTATTGTAACTATTTACACTATTTACATTGTTTGGACTGTTGTCCTCATCTTTATTGTCATAATCACAGTCTATATTTCTGAGATGAGTTATTGTAACTATTTCCACTATTTATATTGTTTGGACTGTTGTCCTCATCTTTATTGTCATATTCACAGTCTATATTTCTGAGATGAGGTATTGTAACTATTTACACTATTTACATTGTTTGGACTGTTGTCCTCATCTTTATTGTCATATTCCCAGTCTATATTTCTGAGATGAGGTATTGTAACTATTTACACTATTTACATTGTTTGGACTGTTGTCCTCATCTTTATTGTCATATTCACAGTCTATATTTCTGAGATGAGTTATTGTAAGAATTTCCACCATTTACATTGTTTGGACTGTTGTCCTCATCTTTATTGTCATATTTACAGTCTATATTTCTGAGATGAGTTATTGTAACAATTTCCACTATTTATATTGTTTGGACTGTTGTCCTCATCTTTATTGTCATATTCATAGTATATATTTCTGAGATCTGTTATTATAACTATTTCTACTATTTACATTGTTTGGACTGTTGTCCTCATCTTTATTGACATATTCACAGTCTATATTTCTGAGATGAGGTATTGTAACTCTTTTCGCTATTACATTGCTTCGACTGTTATCCTCATCTTTATTGTCCCATTCACAGTCTATGTTTCTGAGATGAGATATTTAACTATTTCCACTATTTACATTGTTTGGACTGTTGTCCTCATCTTTATTGTCATAATTTAGTCTATATTTCTGAGATGAGATATTCTAACTATTTCTACTATTTACATTGTTTGGACTGTTACCTCATCTTTATTGTCACATTCACAGTCTATATTTCTCAGATGAGATATTGTAACTATTTCCACTATTTACATTGATTGAACTGTTGTGCTCATCGTTATTGTCATATTCACTGTCTATATTTCTAAGATGAGGTATTGCAACTATTTACATTGTTTGGACTGTTGTCCTCATCTTTAGTGTCATAATCCCAGTCTATATTTCTGAGATTAGGTATTGTAACTATTTGCACTATTGCATTGTTTGGACTGTTGTCCTCATCTTTATTGTTATAATCATAGTCAATATTTCTGAGATGAGATTTTGTAACAATTTCCACTATTTATATTGTTTGGACTGTTGTCCTCATCTTTATTGTCATATTCACTGTCTATATTTTTGAGATTAGATATTTTCTTTTCGTACACCTTTCCATGAACTTGTTTAGTCATTAATTGAAATATTAATATTCACCAAAATATTAAATATGAAAACCCTGAAATTTTCACCATTCTCTTATAATGCTTTTTGTTTTCTTTTAGTTACTTAATCAGTCAGTTAGTACCGATATTTTATTGTGATAGATTTGGCATGAACTTATTCTATCAATAACTGAAATATTAAGCTTCATGAAAGTATTAAATTAGGAAAACTAAAATTTTCACGGGTCGTTCTAGTAAGCATATAATGCTGCTTCTTCTTTAGTTACTTATTTGGGACCTCAATTGGTGTAATAGTCAGCAAGCTTGTCTCATAGAAGAATTTCAAGTGAGTTTAATCCTCTCTGGATGCTACTACTTTCGGACTTGTGTCACATCTAAGATACGCTTAGAAAATCAGTAGTCAGTACATTAAACCCTGACAACACCTAATAAATAATAGATGTTTTGATTGCAAGGAAAGATGGAAAAGACATATCAGAGAGGTTGTGTGGTTTCATTGAGAAAAACAAAGAAAGAAAGAAAGAAAGAATGGATAGTAGAGTTAATAATGCCCTTACGCGATTAACGTCTGCTTCAGTGAAATAGAAAAACTGGGCAATTTTGCTTTTATTTTTCATTTTTACCTTCTTACTTCTTTAAATAAGGATTTCCATTCCTTACTTATCATTGTTATTGCAATGTTTTATCAAAGTCGTTAAAATCAAATATTTAAAGATGTGATAGAGGAATTTCTACAGATATTTTATTCTTGTAAAACTCACCATGAGCTTAGTGAACACTTAATTAAAATATCAATATTCACCAGAATATTAAAACAGGAAAACACTGAAATTTTCATGGGTCTTACTTGTCTTAATTATTTCATTAACATTATAAGTTTTGGCATGACATCTAACAGTCGTTTTTAGAAACCTTGATAGATGATCTGATTTAATTACTCATTTTTGTTTCTTTTAATCTCTTAATGACAGTTTGTCTTACGTGAATAACTATCATGATGAATTTTCTTTTCTTTTTGCACAATGGTTTTTACTCTGTAGAAGCCCCGAAGGCCAATTGAGTGTTACAGAATAATGGGTACAGGTTTATGTGCGTATGTGGGGAAGATAACAGTTAACTGTATACTTAAACTGATTAAGATTGTAGTTATTGTTCAAGAATCCTCTGGGGAATCACTTTGTCTCAAGATGAAGCTTGAGTGGAACTTATATCTCACCATTTGAATAAGAAGGGAATGAGGTTGATTCACTACAATGTGCGAGATGTGGCAGATCTTAACCCTGGAGGTTAACAGTGGTGGAACTATGGAGTGTATTTCATCTGAACATAAGGAAGTGGGAGGCTTATAAAGTTTTGTCTGTGAGAAAGAGGTTGCAGGATGGAAAATAATTTGTCACCCACAAGGCCACACTGATGCTTTTGGACACTCTTGAGACTGGAATGGGAAGACTTGGAAGCTATTGCCCATATATGGCTGTAGTACTTTATATGTGGTCTGATCTAGTTCTTGTAAAGGTAGAAGATACAAGGAGGGGTCAGGTGAAGTGCCACAGGGAAAAGACCATTTTTCCAGCATCTTTAGTGATGGATCATGTGTAGATGTTCCATGAGGACTGGAGTGGAATTAGGTATTCAAAGAAAAGGGTTTCCTTGTGGCCAAATACAAAGCGAATGATGGTGGCTTGAGACAATATGTTTGATGTGGCAGGTTTTAACCATGAAGGTTAGAACTGTGGGAACTAAGGAATTTATTTTTTTAAAGTCCTTCCATAGAAATTACGACAGACTAGTAAGAGGTTCATGACATTTCGTCTGGGGAAAAAGAGATTGTAGGGTGAGAAATAATTCATCACACACAAGGCCGCGGAGACGCATTTTTGATTCTATCGATACTAGAAAGTGAAGACTTGGCAGTTTTTTGTCCAAACGGATTACTGCTGCTATATAAGCAGTAATACGTTTTTGGTCAGATCTGGTTCTTGTAACAATAGAGGATAACAGGAGTCAGGTATTTACTTGAGCGCCACAGGGAACCAAACATTTTTCTAGCATCTTTAGTGAGGGAATGTATGTACGAGTTCCATATGAGTCCCGTTTCTCATGATTGGTGAAAGAAAAGTTCTGGGTCTGATCAGTGATTTCACTAGTTCTGCATATCCACCTCTTCTACCTCCAGCTGTAGGTTAATTAGTAAGACTTGTATCACTAAATCATTGTTACGCTATTGCCACCCCATCAAATTCTTACAATCTAAAAAATTTTCTGGCTTTAAGTAATCTGCAAAGGGTTGATAAGCCATGAAAAATCAATCAATAGATATAAATAAATACTCAGATGACATCATTCCATTAATACTATGAACAAAAGGAAATATGTCAGCAATTTTTATGGCAAGATTAACTTATAGTGGACATAAAGTCTAGGATCAGTTTCATAGTATTTTTAAATAATAAATTGATCACCCAAGCATTAATACTAATTAAAATAATAAATAAATAAATATATATAAAGACACATGGCATCTGCCCCCTAATGCTGAGAATAAAAGGAAATATGTCATCATTTTTTTTGGTAATATTTAACTTTATAGTGGACATAAAGTGGAGGGTCAGCTTTCTATTATCTTTAAATAATAAACTGATCCCCCAAACATTTATATATATTAATATAATAAATAGCATGATGAGAGACTACATCCAGCAGCAAATCGTCTGCTTGGGAGATTGGAGGTTTTGATGAGCGTGGAACCACCTCTCAATTGCTGGTGTTCCCAGGTCCATCCTGGCCTGAAGTGGTAGCACCTGTTAGGGTCCCAGCTATGGGCAAATATTTAACCCCCAAACTGGGGTGAAAACACAATGAAAGTATAAAAATACTCCATCCTGGGTAAGACAATAGACTACGTCCAACAGCAAGGCCTCTGATCAGAAGGTTTTTAGGAGAGTGGAACCACTTCTTGTTGGTGTTCCCAGGTCCATCCAGGGTGGTAGCAACTGTTAGGGTCCCAGCTATGGGCAAATAATTGACCCCCATACTGGGGTCAAAACACTATGAAAGCATAAAAATAGGTTTTAATACCAGATATACTTTGTAAAAATTTATTACCAACAATACATTTTTGAAAAAAAAAAAAAAAAATTATCAGCTGTACATCTTTTGAAAAAAAAACTTACTAGTGATACATATTTGAAGGAAAATTATTACCAGGAGTAGATTTTTGAAGAAAAAATAATACCAGAAATAGATTCTTTTTGGAAGAAAAAATATTACCAGACATAGATTTTTGAAGACAAAACATTACCAACACTAAAAATTTTGTTAGCATTAAGTAACCCATTGAGGTTGATATGCCGTAAAATAAAACAAACCAAACTAAACTATACATTTTTGAAGGAAAAAAATATTACTAGAAATAGATTTTTGACAAAACAAAATATTGCCAGTAATAAAAATCTTGTCGGCATTAAATAACCCATTGAAGTTGATATGCCGTAAAATTAAACAAACCAAACTAAACTATACATTTTTGAAGGAAGACAAATATTAGCAGCAATAAAAATCTTCTCGGCATTAAGTAACCCATTGAGGTGTTGATATGCCGTAAAACAAAGCAAATCAAACCAAACCTATAAAAATACATTTTTATTGTGAAAATACTAGCAATGGATTTTTGCAGTAAAAAAAATTACCAGAAATATATTTTTGCAAAGAAAATTACTAATGCCCTCCCCAGAAAATTACATTTTGGCATTAAATGACCCAAAAGCAGTTGATATGCCACTAAACAAACATATAATAAATAGGCTGACGTGCTATACCATTTAGCTATAGAGGAAGCGCCTGTTTATAATAAATAGATAAATATGAAAACTCATATGGAATGATTCCAATTATACTAAGAACAAAAAGAAATACGTCATCAATGTTGATGATTCGAGTAAACTTTACAGTGGTCATAAAGTGAAGGCTCAATTTTCTATTATCTTTAAGTAATAAACTAGTCCCCCCAGCATTAATACATATATGAATATAATAAATAGATAAATATATATGAAGACACATGACATCATTTCAGTAATACTTTAAACGATAGGAAATATATGTCATCAATTTTTATGGCAAGATTTAGCTTCATGCCGGACATGTATATTATGTTTTATATGTGTCTATAGTATCTTTAAGTAATAAACTGTTCCCCTTATAATTATTAGTAACAGAGATATGGATGAATAAACTGTGAAAAAATATCAAAGAAATGTAAAATAGATGTATTAACGGAAGAAGCTGGTTTATTGATAGAAGGAATGATTAAAAAAAAAATATTTGGATTAAAAGAAAGATGAAATGATTCCAAACACAGATTTACTGAAAAAAGATGAATAGAAAAACAGGAGATGAAAGATGCGTGGTTTGAAAACAGAGATTTGAAGGGAGTGGGGAAAAAAGTAATAAAATAAAAATAAAAATAAAATATAAGAAGAAAAAGATGAAAGGTAGATGATTCTTGGAAAGATAAAAAGAAAGAGAGAGAGAGAGAGAGAGAGAGAGAGAGAGAGAGAGAACAAGACGCATTTAATTCTAAAAATCTAAAGTTGCCTTTTCAAATTTTAGCTTCTGGCCTTAGGAATCACCTGAAGATGGAGATATGATGATGACGATGGCGGTGGTGGAGTTGAAATTGCCAAAAATCACAAAACAAATAACAAGCAAAAAGACGAATAGGATGAAATCCATTTTTAATGATTTTCTATCTCAGCTTTCTATTCTTCCAACGGCCTCACACCTGCCACTGTCTTTTTCATTCCTTGCTTCCTGCAACTTTCATGAATAATGTCAACCTGACCTCGCTTATACCTCTTACCTTTAATGCAATTTAAAGGAAGTCACTTTGCCCTGGTCACATGTCAACACAAGACAGAGTACGCACCCGTATACATTTTGGCAACACTGGGGCTGTGTGCATTTCTATGCTGCACGTCAGCCGAAAGTGTGCATCTATAAAATATTGTACAGCCAGCGTTGCAAAAAATATACGGACACACATAAGAATGACCGGAGAAGATGTGGAGGGACACTTTCCAAATATAGACACATATATTGTTTATTAACGTTTGTAAATATCAGTAAAAATAAAACGGTTTATATTATTGTTACAAATCTGTTCTATTAAAATAATTAAAAATAAACTGACAACATAAGCTTATCGGTTACGCAGTCTAATCAGTCCTATTTATTAATGAGATATTCCATTATTAAAGTAACAGAAAGGATTATACATCTCATTAGCAAGTAAAGAAGATAAAACTGCCAATTTATTGTTCTTTAGTTTTTCTTGTTTATTTTCATTGGCTATTTTTATGTTGAACGATTTCAAAATAGAATTCTTATTAATTAAAAAGGCAAAAGGGTAATTTCAAAGGGGAAAAACATCTTTCTAGATTGTTCATGTCTTATTATGAGTGCTGAACTGATATGTAATATTCATCTTCCATTATGGCAGAAACTAATGTAATAAGAATAATGAAAACAGCATTAGAAATAAACAGTGCTAAGTTATTATGTAATATCTATTGTTCTCTATGGCAGTGAATAATCAACAGCTTCCTGACAGATGACGAGGAGGCTGGAGGCCACAGAGATGTGGTTCTACAGACGCTAAAGTATTAAGAAAAAAGAAAACAGTATTAGAAACAAGAAAAGAGTGATAAGCTGCTATGTAACGTCTATCATTCTATATGGCAATTAATATTGGACAATTTCCTTACAGATGAAGAGGAGACTTGAGGCTATAGACATGTGGTTTTACAGAAGTTAAATTATTAAGAAAAATGAAAACAGCATTAGAAACAAAGTTCTAAACTGCTATGTAATATCTATCTTTCTGTATGACAGTGAATATTGGACAATTTCCTCACAGATGAAGAGGAGTCCTGTGGCAAAATACATTTGATTCTACAGAAGGATGCTTGGAAATAACGAGGAAGTTTTAATAAAGGTTTAAATAAAAATGACAGATAAGGATTCACTTAAAATTTCTGAGGTACATTATGATGAACGTAGTCTGAAAATTTAACACTATCACGACTTATCAAAGGAGAGAGGGAGAACGGTAAACATCAAGAAGAAAATGGACTTCTCCTAGTCAGTTCAAATCCCAATCGACGGTATGGAGTTTGTTTTCGCACAAGATACGAATCCCTCTCTTCTCCAGCTAGGGGTTAACAGCCGGACATACTTGACTCTCCTGCCTCTTTTTTTTAGCAAACAGCCTGGGAGACGGAGAAGTTTGGTTGAAAATAACCCCATTGAACAACATGTTTACAATTTCGATCCAGTGTCTTCTGTGGTCTTTCAGGGAATTTCGTAACAGAAGTTTTTAATCTCTTCCCCAAAATAAATAAACGTTCTCGTTGCTTTTGCGCTGAGAGCAATTATGAGTTGCAATTTTCCAGAGTAGCTTTTTTTTCTTTCGTGAAGCGAACAGTCCAACATGTAAATCACAAATTACAAATGCCAAAATCAAACAAGTACAAATTAAATATCTGGAAAATATTTTAATAGAGGTCGGAAAATGCGACACTGAAATCCGAAGGCGCATTGGGATAGCGAAATAAGCTTTCTAAAAGCTAAGCAAAGTATTAAGAAACAGAAAAAAATTGTTAGAAACAAAGAAAAAGTACTGAAATGTCACCTAATATCAATCCTCCTATAGGGCAGTGAATACTGGACAATCTCTTCAAGACAAAGAAAAGATTTGAAGCAGTATACATATGTTTCTACAGAAGGATGCTGAGAATACCATGAACCGAACATCTAGGCTATGACAAACCTTTAGAGAAAATGGAAACGAAAAGGACACTTATAATTAACACCAGAAAGAGGCAGTTGAAATTTCTAAGATACATAATGAGGAAAGAGGGTTTGGAAAATTTGATGCTCACAGGAGAGAGTGAAGACCAAAAGAGCAGTGAAACTTTAGATTTCGACATTAAATAACCCCTAGGGGTTGATATGTCACTAAAAAAAATCAACCAACCAAACAAATCAAAATATTTAGATTTCGGCATTAAATAACTCATAGAGGTGTTGACATGCCGCTAAACAAAATCAACCAACCAACCAACACGAAAGGGCTTTTTATGACATAGTCCTCATAATATTTTACGATTTCTTAAAGAAATCAAAATTAATTCCAAAATATAACTCCAACAAAATTAACACACATACCACCGCCTCTAGTAATTATGCCGACACAAATATGTCTATGCACAAAAAGCGGAGTATCATCTACCATGTATTCAATTGTGACTGCAGAATAATATATATATCATATTTTTATTATTTCAAAGCTCCTAAGAAAATGAATTTTGGGCATTGAATGACCCATAAGGTGTTGATATGCCGTTAAACAAACAAATCAATTAACCAATCATACTTAGGATCACAAATACTGAGGGGGAAAACAGAAAGAGAAAAGGACATAGAGAGAGAGAGAGAGAGAGAGAGAGAGAGAGAGAGAGAGAGAGAGAGAAACAAAGAGAGAGAGAGAGAGGATTACGTAGAAAGAGACTGGAAGTGGTCAGGGGTCATTTTGGATAAAGATTTTCTTTTTGTTTGTAGTGATGATTTAAATCCTGTTTCGTGTCTAATAATCTCTTGAGGACATTTCAGTTTTTCAAAATAGACTATGTCAGTTTTCTTATGACTATTTCGGAATGGTGATGAGATGAAAAGAAGTGTGCATCATTAAAAAATATTAGTAAGTCCGTGTATTTTACACGGGTCCTCATAGTATATATAATTGCATCCATACAAACCTTCTTTCACCCGAAGAAGTTCTTTTGAAGGACGACACGTGCTACATAGGATTTTCCCATTTTGCCAGTCGATTACCTACTGTTACTCTGATATATAAAAATTATATATTATATTCTCCCACATCCTTCTATGTTCGGTGACAAAATAATGGAGAGGAAGCTTTCTAACGAGTAATACCAAACATAGTAGGATTATTAAATACAAAGGAATTCTATCAAAGAGATTTGATCGAATTTATCAAGGACAAGAAAAAGAATTCTTTTCAGGTGACGAACTCAACGAATTATACGCGGAAAACAATAATCAGCTGAAACAGGCAGAATAGTGCCAACCTCATAAGAAATATTCAAATCAGGATTTTCTCCAGTCTTCTATATGTCGTGTTCCTTAATGTCGTAGGTGATCATGGCTCTCCACAAGCTCCTATCCTTTGTAGCCCTTAGTAACATTTATCAAACCTACCAGCCCATGTTCGGCCATCCATTCCCACAAGCTCGTCAGGTAGGTCGCCAAACGTACATTTTAAATTCTCCAAGCCCTTCTTCTCTATAATAAATGCCAATGTCAGTGTGCCACTGTGTCACACTTTTTCCTAGAGGCCGTAGCCCAACATATCCTACAATTTTGGAATAAGGTCGACTCCGTGTGCAAATTAAAAATATTAAGGGCCGGATCGTGACCCTTAATCCTGAAATTTGGGATTCCAAAGTTTTCGGCAATTCTTTTATGTGATTTTTGTGACAATTCTTTTTTTTTGTTTTGTTCGATAACAATTTTTTTTTTTAACTTGGAAATAAATTTAGGTGTCATCAAAATTAATTGCGAGATCCAGCAAAAGCCAGGCATGAAATAAAAATAATTGTTTGTGTGGAAAGTAAAGACCTACATATATTGTCTTTAAATTAAGAATTATTATTGAACTTTTAAAAGATAAGCTTAAATATTAATGCAATACTTAAATGCAGGGATCAATTTTGAGTTCATCTGTAGTTTATTGTTGCCTGTAACATCTCCTTCCTTCGCATTTAGTGTGATGAAGGCTCAATCAAGAACACTCCGCAAGAGTTAGCTTAAATGCCGCTCATTATATGTCCAAGAAATTTCACTAGTTCACTTTTAATTTTGAGCCTAACTGTTATTTTCGCTTCTATTTTTTTTCATATTCTGCAAAGAAGTACGCTATTTTTACAATACCATCCTAGTTAAAGAGGATGGTAGCATCGAAATCTGAAGACCCCAAAACTGGGAAGATGTACGCTATTTTTACAATATCATCCTAGTAAATGAGAATGTAAAGTGTGACAGCGAAATCTGAAGCCTCATATTCTAGGAGGATGTACGCTATTTTTACAATACCATCCTAGTTAGAGAGGATGGAAAGTGTGATACCGAAATCTGAAGACACATATTCTGGGAGGTGGTACGCTACATTTAGAACATCATTCTAGTATGAGAGGATGGAATGTGTGACATCGAAATCTGAAGACATATTCTGGAAGGAGATAGGTTACTTTTACAATATCATCCTGGTAAGTGTGGATATAAAATGTGGCACCGAAGTCCGAAGACTCATATTCTAGGTGGAGGTACGTTACTTTTACAATACCATCCTAGTTAGAGAGGATGGGATGTGTGACACCAAAATCTGTATACCCATATTCTGGGAGGGGGTACGGTACTCCGTTACATGACTCAAGATTCAGTATCACATTGAATTCGTAGAGTCATCATTAAAGTTTCTTCCGCTAACACTGTGACAGAGTATTAAATAGTACCTATTTTTTTAAGCATTACAGAATATTTGTCCGTGTTTTCATTAACATGAGCTCTTTGGTACTTAATCAGGAAGAATTCGTTTCCTGGGGAGTTATTTAAATTGGTGGAATATTAATTCTATTAGAGAAGTCTTTTAGAGAGGAAAGAATCTCTAAACTTGGAATGTACTCCATACATTTCTTTTTGAAATTATAGGATTTATACATTAATTCATTCCGACTGCTCTCCCCATCCGAACAGTTTGAGTACCCTGAAGCCACTGCTTACTTTTGCTGTGTTCCTATTTCCTTTCCCTGAATGTATGGGCATCGGCAAAAGAAACAGACCCACATACGAATTCAAAATTGTCGATACTGAAATCCAGCACGTACTAAAATTTAATTGTTTAAATCCGAAGATGCCTTGCAAAAACTAAGCAAAGTATTAAGAAACAGGAAAATTTAGTCAGAAACAAAAAAAGAGTATTGAACTGTTATGCAATATCAATCCTTAGTGACTCCGGGACAATCTCCTGACAGATGAAGAAGAGACTTGAGACAACTGAAATGTGGCTCTTCAGAAGAATTCTGAAATTACCATTGTTTTCAATGACGAATCTTTAGAGAAAATGGAAACAAAAAAATATTATAATTTAGAAAGGGTTAAAATTTCTCGCGCGGAAAGAAGGCGTAGAAATTTTGACACTGACAGGTGTGAAATGAAAGGCAAACGGGAGAGTGGAAAGCAGCGAATAACTTCCCTAACGAGCTTGTGAGAATGGTTGACAGAACAGGATGGTTTAGCAGTGGTAACAATAAGAGAAAACTTACTTAGAGCTAAAAAAGGACAGGAAAGTGTAGAGGCCCATGATCACCATAGAAGATTTAATCAGCCTGTACATAATTACAAAGAGTGAGTGAAACAATAATCTGAAGACGTCTGGATCTTTCGGGAATTGAAACGTTGCGAATATAAGAACAGTCAAGATACAGACAATAGTCTTCTGTACACAATATTCTGCTTGTAGACGAATTACATATATATATATATTACTGGATTTATATAAAATATATATAAAAATTTATTAATTAGCTATTTTTGCATTCATTGTCAATAATTTTACTTATATAATATTTAAATATAAATTTACAGAAAAAAAAATTGTGACCTAGTAATACTTGATGTGAAAATAATTTTACATACTGTAAGTGATTCTAATACATTTACTTGTAATTAATAACTGATACATCAAAATACAGCGATAATGAACACCGAAACACCCCTTGTCTGGATGAATAGATTTCTCTGTATCCTTGGAAACGTGAATTATGATTTTTGCCGTGCCTTTAAAACCCAGTAAATTTAAAAATAAGTTACTCCAAAATTCGCTTGAGGATGAAATGGAACTAATGTCTTTAATTTAATTACAAAATTAAATTCGAAGCTTTTAGCTTCCATTTTTGAAACTTGGTTATTACTATGTAGCGAAAAATACCATATTTTAAATCAATTAATTTATAATACTAATGCTCTGGAAATTTACATAGCACTATTTTGTAAAAATAAAAATATCTATAAGAACACTGGATTATATATCTTACTGTTCTTTCTTTCTTTATATATATATATATATATATATATATATATATATATATATATATATATATATATATTAATTCATCGAGTCTACAAGCAGAATATTATGCATACACACACACACATACATACATATATATATATATATATATATATATATATATATATATATATATAGTAATTCATGGAGTCTATTTATATATAGTAATTCATCGCGTCTTAGAATCATCAACAGAAAGCACTAAACCGTGTCCAGTTGTTCAGTGGTATGATACTTGCGTTATATCGTAACAGTCTGGTTTCGGGTTTTGGTAGCGGATGTGTCGCTACTGATGAGTTCCAAATCGGTCTGCTGTGGATTTTTCTAGACTCGATGAATTACTATAAATGATTATTAAATCCCCCAAAATTTCCGTCACTTACATATATTTTTATTATTATATTAGGTTAGTGACAAAATAATGTCGTTTTTTGACGATTTTTTTCATTATCGTTCACCCATTTATCCAACTTTTTTGACTTCCTTATTTGCTTTAAATGGCGAATGACTGTTGAGTGGTCGACCTCGAGTTCAACAGCAACTTCTCGTGTGGTTTTGCGAGGATCGGCTTCAATTAAGGCTTTCAAATGTTCGTTATCAACCGCAGTCGGCCGGCCGCGACCGTCTTCATCTTCGAGGCTCTCGTCACCATTGCAAAATTTCTTGAACCACCGTTGTGCCACACGTTCGTTAGTGGTTCCTGGGCCAAACGCATCATTGATATCACGTGCTGTCTCGGCAGCTTTTCGGCCTAGTTTGAACTGGAACAAAAAAATCGTGCGGATTTGAATTTTGTCCATGCTGTCGTAAAGCCTGCAAAAAATGAATGAAGATATTGAGAACGGTAACGAATAACACGATTCGATAGAGCGAAAAACGCGCTTCAAAATGATATATAACATGGCTATATATATCAATGAATTAATTTAGAAATCATATATAAAAGTAACATATGTGAGAAAACGACATTATTTTTGCACCAACCTAATAGTATATTCCCAACATGTAGCATGTACGTATTCATTGATGTAGCGCTGATTCTACATGTTCTTAATGCAATATCCTTATGTGCCATGCGTGATACACCCTTAGGAGTATCACAAATGGCACATAATAGTCACAGGTGTGATTTCGATACATGACTGAGGAGGCAGATTTTTTTTTCCGCAGTAGGTTGCCATTTCTTTCCGCGGTAGACTGTAGAACCCAGTCTGTCCTGCTATTTACCCATAGCTTGAAATAGAAGATTCATACCTTTCTCAAGGGCATTAGTACGTAAGTGAATGTAATGGATTCAACTGGAATTCGAACTCGGTTCTTAGATTCCTCAATCCAAGCTGCTATCCATTACTCCACCGTTCCCACTGAATGTAATATACTATAATAAAAAAAAATATTGCTCTACTATTTGATAGTATTGAGTCTTATTTTAAATTAATGTCGTGAACGTTTGAATTAATATTCCATTCGTTCTCATTTCATATGTATGTATGTATGTGTATGTGTATGTGTATATATATATGTGTGTGTGTGTGTGTGTTGGGGAAGTTATATTTGTGCAGGAAGAATTCAATGAAGCAATTTCCTTAAATTCAGTCGACAATGTTCCATTTTGCTTATTTCGGATCAAAATTGTGGATATGTGTTCTGTTTTGTTCAAGTACTTTCGACCGTTTCAGCCATTATTAAAAATCAGCTATTGTGGTAGACAAGATTCTCTTGGTTATATACTGACATCTTTTTTTATTGCGCTAAAATTCCAATCAGCCCAAAATGGCGTCATCTGTTATTTAATACAGCGTGTTAAATTTCGTAATCTAAACTTTTATTAAGCGCTCAAAAGAATATAAAGGTTTACTCAAAACATTCTTTTGGGTGCTTATTAAAATTTTAGCTCGACAGAGAAAAATGTTCATGTGGAAATTGGTTTGTTTTGTTTTATGTCATATCATCCGCAATGGCTTATTTAATGCTGACAATTTTTTTTATTGCTGGTAATTTTTAAAAAAAAAATCTATTGCTGGTAATAATTTTTTTTCAAAATGTATCGCTGGTAATAATTTTTCTTCAAAAATTTATTGCTGGTAATAATTTTTACAAAGTATTTCTGGTATTAAAACCTATTTTTACACTTTCATAGTATTTTGACCCCAGTTTGGGGTTAACAATTTACCCATAGTTGGGACCCTAACCCCGGCTCAAAGTGGATCTGGGAACACCAGCAAGTAAGAGGTGTTTCCATGCTCATCAGAGGCCTTACTGTTGGGCGTAGTTTATCATCTGTGCCTTTTCTATACGTTCATGATAATTGTCTTGATAAAGTTTCCTCTATGATACCTAGACTTCATAAATTCAAGCGCAGTACTAGATTGGTGGCGAGGTCTCATTATTTTACAGTTGAAATGCCTAGACATAATTATATGTTCTATGCTAATAGTTTCTTCCGTCACACTTCTCGCCTGTCGCTTCTTGCCTCCCAGTCAACTTTGATCTTTAAAAATAGAAATGCAATGTCAATTGTTATCTTCTTAATCCCTGTTCTTTTATAATTCTCTTTCCTTAATACTGTGTATTTTATTATATTCTCTAAAATTCAGTAGCTCTTTGCAGCTTAGTGGCTTTAATGCCTTGCTTGTGTTGAGATAAAAATATACCAAGATGAAAATTTGATTATATAGCCAATTCTCGCTCAAATGATCTCAAATTTTAACAAATTGTGTAAAAACTCAGTTGACTGTGCGAACTTATCTCAATGAGAATCTGTCAGGAAGATGGATTGCCAGTAATAATAACAATATGCTGTTGGAATGGTCACCACGTTCACCTGACTTGAAACCTTCTTATTTTTTTCAATGGTGCTTTGTGAAAGGACAGGTCTATATCCCCACTCTTTCTACAAGCCTAAAGGAACTTAAGCAGAGAATCACTGAGGCGCTGGAAAATTTTACGTAAGACATGCTACAGCGTGTTTAGCAGGAGCTGGACTACCAAATTGACGTGTGTCGTATCGCAGGTGATGCGCATCCATTAATATCGTAGAAGCATAAGCCGCAGTAGGAAAGATGTTTCCTGCTCTGTTTTCCAGTTTGATTTCGAATTCAGAATTTTTTCTTCTCTTATACTGGTCGTCACACAAGGCTATAGGACACAGACTGTCCTGCTATTTATCCACAACTGAGGCGGGGAGATGAATTCGTACCTTTCCCAAGTGAATATAATGAACGCGACTGTCAGATTCCTACATCCGAGCCGCAGTCTATAATTCCAGTTTTCCTCCTAACATTATTTACTAAGCTTTTATATTTGTATGAGACAAAGACAAATAGTAAGGATACGACTTTTTTTTTTTTTTTATACATTAGCTAGCTAATTACTTTACGTCCGGTGCAATATGTGTTGTGGGTACTTCAAAGGTCGAACTCACTCTAGCAGCATCTGTCTGTAAGACTAACTATCGAAATAATGTTCAATGGCGATATGTCTAACCTCGATAAATAACGACATGTCAAAAATGTTTAAATTCTAAATACCATTCTTTTCACAGTTTAATTTCTTTGATTTATCGCTTATATTATCGTCTTAAAATATAATTTTTAAAAATATTTATAAACCTCCTTTTCACTTATCTATTTTTACTGCCACTCCCTTTCTCTCCAATATCACCTCTGGTCTTCTTCTTCCCTGTCTCTTTGTTGATGCACTGGCATCCGTATACCCTCCCTCCCGCCGCGGAATAAATAAATTCGATATAGCCACGCATCCATAGCAACAGGAATGACGGCAGGAACAACGACATGCTTACAACATGGCTTTCATACGCCAACGTTTGGATGACATAACAAACGAGAAATCGCCATAATGGAGGATAGCAAAGCCGGCAAATGGCGAGAAACTTAGCAATAATGGCGGGAAATAAATTGGAATGTGGGTGGGGGAAGTTGTAAGTTAATTATTAAAACGCCCGTAGTGTATGTTTAGGAATTAGAAGAAAAGGAAAGAGATATACTTTGAAATTAATTGGATACATTCATTGTGAATAGGAAATAGTTGAAACAAAATATATAAAGAAGATATTGCAAAATTTTGCAAAAGACGGGTAGAAAGAACACGAAAGAAAGGGGAAATTAGTAAAAGAGAGTAAGGAGGGGGAAAGAAAAAAGAAAGAAAGAAGATAGAGAGCGAGAGAGAGAGAGAGAGAGAGAAAAGGAAAAAAAGAACGAAGAAATGAATGGTTGGACAGAAAGGCATGGGAGAGAAAAAAGGAAGAAAGAAAGGAAATAGAAGGAATAAAAGATAAAACAAGTAAAAAAAAAAAAGGAAAGAACAAACTTATGAAAGAAAGTAAAAAAAGAAACGAAGAAGAAAAAAAGAAAGAAGGAAACGAAGAATAAAAAAGAACGGAATAGAAAGATTGAGAACGTGAGAAAGAAAGTAAGAAAAAAGAAAAGGAGACATAATGAATGAAAGACTGGAGAATGAAATAACGAAAGAAAGTAAGAAAAAAGAACACAAAAAAAAAGAAAAAATAGAAAGAAAGAGAAAAAGAAGAAAAAATGGAAATGAAGATGGAACGAGTGAACGAACGAACGATAAAAAAGAAAGAAAGAAAGAAAGAAAGAAAGACGACTAAAGAACGGCAGGAGAGAAAAAATAGGAAGAAAGAAAGTTAGATAGAACTTGAGGGGAAGAAGAAAGAGAAAAAGAAAGAATTGAAGAATGATGTTGACGGAGGAAACAGCAAAATAAAGAACAAACGAAATGGGGAAAGATGGTACGAATGATAAGTGGTAAAAAATGGGGTAGGAAAGAAAGAAAGAAAGAAAGAAGAGTGAAAAGAAAGAAAGAAAGAAAGAAAGAAAGAAGAGTGACAAGAAAGAAAGAAAGAAAGAAAGAAAGAAAGAAAGAAGAGTGACAAGAAAGAAAGAAAGAAAGAAAGAAAGAAAGAAAGAAATCAGTATAGATAAGGAAAGAAAATACACGAAAGAGAGAAATACAAAAATACACGAGGGGAGGAAATAAAGAAGAAAGAAAACAAAACAAGAAAGAAAAAAATATTAGTTGGTGTCATTTGGTCAGATTTTTGAAAGTGGTCGGATTCAGAACATTTCACTTCCCAGGCCTGGCATAACTCGATTATTATTATTATTATTATTATTATTATTATTATTATTATTATTATTATTATTATTTCTGTAAGATATGTTTCCTGCTGTAAAGCCGGGTCCAAACTATGGTCCTTAGACCCTATAGGGGAATTGCCATTTCATTGATAGCACTTTTCTTAGTATATGGGATGTTCCTGGTAGGGCGATCTTCTGGGCAACTTGTCTATTGATGGTACCCGGGGTACTGTTAGTAAAATTGTCCATTCCTTTTCTCACAAGGCCCAGAGCTTAGATCAGTATTGGTACAATCTCAGTCTTCATTCATCCTGTAAAATCTCGATCTCCAGGTCTTTGCATTTGGACATTTTCTCAATAATAATAATAATAATAATAATAATAATAATAATTATTATTATTATTATTATTATTATTATTATTATATTTCCTTTTATATTATTATTATTATTATTATATTTCCTTTGATATCTGTTGTATACATATTTCGTTCCGAGTCCCAAACAGATACCTAAGGTCAGAAATGGCTTTCTGACATTTTCCAATAATCGTTTTTGTAAAAAAACAAAAAACAAACTAAGATCACACACATTTTACATGGATAAGGTTTCCCTTAATCTGTGAGCTTTACTTGTGAATAAAATTTTATGCATTTCTTTAAGGCATGGGCTACCAGGAATCCCTTCAATGGATCTATCGGATATCCTCATGTGTCCCATGTTTTAGATTCCCACTTCAAGATTCCTGTATTTGATAGTTTTTTTTAAAAGTTATTCAAAGATACATTACAATCTGCAGGAACTGCCATGTCAATAAGAAAACACATTCTGTTTTTGTTGTCTTTGATCATGATGTATGTGTGATTAGTTTTAATTGTTCCGATTCATTCTTTCTATTGTATTGTAAAGTCACATAATCCTGTTACAGGTTCCATCGCTGTAAACGGGTCTGGGTGATGTTCATATCAGTTTCTTGCAGTTTTCTTGCTGTAAAAGTTGCATATTTTCCAGTCTAGATATTGGTCTACTTATGCCGAGTTTTATATTAAGTGGGTTTTAACTCTCTGCAACCCGATACAAGATGGTCAATTGTTTCTGGTTATTTATCACAGAATCTGCATTTCGGGTTAACGCAGTTTTTCACGTCTGTGTGTTTGGTAATTTCTAGTTAGCAAGCATTGGTCTTGTGCAGCAAGAATAAAACCTTCGGTTTCAATTTTTAACCCTCCATTATTATTATTATTGTTATTATTATTATTATTATTATTATTATTATTGAGGAGAATGTCAACAAAGTGATGCTTGGGTGCAAATATACAAAGCCCAAATATCCATCATTATACCCAATCTGATAAGGCTATATCAGACAGATGCACCACAGACAAACATGCGTGATATGGTGATATTTTGCTAAAACCAAAACATCACCTTGCAGTTAGAAATATCCTCTGGTCGGGTAACCTAGTCCTCTTAGAGAGTCTCTGACTGAAGTTGGTCTAAAATATCTAGATGTTTTTTTTAATCATTTCACCTTAAGCAAGGAGAGAATGCCACCAAGACGCCTGGGTTTAACTGGGTGGTGAAGAGAATAAGTCTTTAGTGAGGAGAAAGGACAAAAAGGAACATAATTCGGGAAGACAGAAAATGGCGACTGACATTCTATTTAAATTTTTGAAGATTGGTGCTGACAGGGAAGCAAGAGACTGTAAGACAATTCCACAGGTGAGAAGTGCGAGAAAAGAAAATATTAGAGTAGAGATTAATTATTATAATACATCTATTTCAACAGTAAAAAAAGATTAAAAAATACATGCCAATCTAGTATGATTAAATTCACGCAATCGAGGTACCAGGAAGGAGGGATCATTAGGACAATTGCCATGAAAATGTTTATGGTATGATACAGGGAAGGCCACGTCATGGCGAAGGGGAAAGTGACTGAAGTCGACGTAACATGGCACAGTGGATAAAGGCATCTGTTAGATCCAGTGACAGGACCAAAAGAGTGTGAGTTCAATACCCAGCTAAGGCAGTGGAGAACTTTCAGAGGGAAATTTACAGGAGATAACTGATAACTGACATCCATTAAACATGGCACGTGGAACTAGAACAGTCTACTCCAGTGAGCGAAATAAAGGGTTCAGTTCGACATTCCAACCACCTGAAGAAGGTCGGAGCGAAACGTGGTAATAAATATAGCGACAAAGATGAGGACAATATTCCGAATAATGTAAGTAATGTACATAATACCTCATCTCAGAAATATAGACAGATACTAACATTACTGGCATCAATACTATTAAGCTGTGCCCTTTGCTTTAGCTATTGCTAGCCGAAGTATCCGGTGTTGCCGGAGTGTACATGGCTGCAATTGTATAAACACCCCCTGTATACCCGCACCACCTGTCTGTCTGCGTCCCTGCATGTATCATCCGTTGGTATACTAAGCTACTCACCCCTCATCTTTTTTACGGTATGACCGTCGCAAGTGTTTGATTGTTCTTAATAAAGAAATTCCACCAATAAAACATTATTATGTGGTCGTTGCTCGAGGTTAAATTGTTTCAATGTTTTAGATATTCAGTAAATTTCCTATGGCCGTAATAACCTTCATATAATATGGCATTGTCCATTGTCAATAATCAAACAAAAACAGGGATGAAGCGTGAGAGTTTGACTCACCTGCAAGTGCAAACACATGAACGCCCCCTACTTCTTCGCACGTTTAATGTAAATCTAGGGGCTAATAAGAGGTTCTTCGGGAATTTTTTCCCTTTAACGCTTCAATAATCAAACAATCTTTGCATCAAAGATTGTTGGAATGTCTATTTAGGATGGAATCATATGAAGAAACTATTGGCTAAATGTCAAAAGCCTATTTTAGACCTAGTTTGCTGCAGATTTCATCCACTTAACTGAAATAATCTAAACCAAACCATGTGTGTCATATGTAATTTACATGGCAAATTTGGAAAGCATCGGATGAAAAACCAGAGAGTTATGGCCGAAAAACAGGCTTTTCGTACAGTTTTTCTGTTTTTTTTGTTATACGCGGAGAAACGAGCAGGACTAAAACCACAATATCTTATTTTTTTGTATGATGGCAAATTTTTTGCGACATGTTTGATGAAAATCGGATAAAAATTGCGCAAATTATTTAAGTTTTTTTTTTTTTTTTAGTCGTACGAAAAACAGATTCTTTCACAGTTTTTTGCAATTTTTTGTGTGAAGTCAATGTTGCAGAAAAATTATCAAGCACTTTGCATAAACTATGAGCTGATGTTTTGCATTAAGCGCAAAGAATATCCAACTCATCCAGTAAACATTCTGTTTGCCTGTAACTTTACCTTCGTTTTGAAAAAAAACAAAAAACAAAAAAAACCTTCAGTTTTATCGATTTTTCTGCTAAACCCTAAAAAGTTGATCTCGGCCTAATTTGGTAAATTTGCAACATGTGCGTACAATTTCACTGAAATCGGCCCATAAATGAGGATGTGCATAAATAGAAGACACACAGACAGACACACAGACATCTTCTGTTGTATAGATATAGATAATGGCGTATAGAAGTACTATTGAGAGCTTAGTAATTATAAAAGACTTATTCAAAATGGAAATTAAAAACCGTTGAATCTACTCACAGAATTCGGAAAGTGGGAAGAAATTATTTTTTATATTACAGTTCACGCCATACAAGGCCCAAAAGCCACTCGAGTTAGAGGATTACTGAATTAGGTTGCTATTAGGTTGGTGCAAAAATAATGTCGGTTTTTGACGTTGAAAAATACGTCAAAAACCGACATTATTTTTTGCACCAACCTAATATAAAGGCTTAACAGAATGAAGTAAATAGTGCTCATTATGAGGATATGTAGGATAGATAATGGTTAAACCTAGACTTAAACAGGTTAAGATCATAGTGATAAGTCACTTTCAGCTTATCAGTGGAATACAAAAGGAATGAAACTGAGTCGACCACATGGCAGTCCAAAATATGAATGTACCTCGTCTGAACATTTGCCATGAAAATAGCGTTGTGGGAAAGGGATTGCAGGGTGGAAGATTATTCATCACTCACAAGGCCGTGTAAAGACGTTTGAACGCTGTCAAAGCTGGAAAGTGAGTATTGCGAAGATATACTCCATTTTCGGTATGCTTTGACTCGAGTAAAAAACAAACATGACTGAAGGAATCAGGTACCTTCTGAAGTGTTACAAGGAACCGACCATTTTCCCAGCATCTTTCGTATAGACGTGTTTCAGCTGAGATCTAGAGTGCGTTGGAGTCAGAAAGACGTACAAGGCAAGGAACCTCATTGAAAGTACAACCGTTCATCAAAGAGGGGGAAGAATTCGGGGTCTGCTCACCGACTACTCTAGCACTTTAAAGCAGATAATTTATTATTATTATTATTGTAATTATTGATCGATTCATTGAGAGAGCAAGACCCCAACTAAGTGACACTGAGGTACAAATATATGTAGTCCAATATACCCATCAGGAACCCAACCTCATTCTGACAAGGTTATAGCAGGCACATGCGACACAGACAAATGTTTCAGATTATAAAAGTTATCTTTTTTTTAATGCACGAGGTTTAATCAAAAAGCATCAGGACTAGTACTTAAAAAAAAAACTACAACATATATCAATGTGGTATTTAATCTCTTTCGAAATAGTCCCCTTCTGAAGCCACACACTTTATCCAGTGTCGTTTCCATTGATGGAAGCATTCCTGGAATTTCGTTTTTGGAGATAATGAGAAGCTTCCTTGATGCATTCTCTTGGATTTCCTTGATGTCTTAAAATCTCGTTCCCTTCAAGAGGGATTTGAATTCTGGAAAAAGGAGAAGGACGCAACGGACAAGATCTGGAGAATATGCTGGTTGTCCGACGTAAGGAATCTTGTGCTTGACCAAAAACTGCTGTACAAGCCATAGTCACTGATAGTAACTCTGT
Source organism: Acanthosepion lycidas (assembly GCA_963932145.1). NCBI lineage: Eukaryota > Metazoa > Mollusca > Cephalopoda > Sepiida > Sepiidae > Acanthosepion > Acanthosepion lycidas. The sequence goes on from OZ010590.1 coordinate 96,097,461, forward strand.
GGTGTGGTGAGATGACCGCACTCTACACACTTTCCTTCCAATCACTGCTATAAAGAATGGAAGTGAGTGAGAACGTAGTAACTTAGTGTGTATGCACGACATACTTCAAGGTCAATATATTCAAGGTCAATACATGCTAAGGTGACTTCACTCTGTATACTTTAACTCTGTTACCATAGTAACAATCCAGATACTTTTTTGTCTGCCCCTGTATTGAGAATGATTTATTTTGAGATTAATGTCAAATGTTATACAAACCAAGGGAAATATTTTTTTTTATTTGTCAACAAATCCAAAGTCTGTAATAGGGACCTCAATTAATTTCTGAAATTTTTAAAAATGTGAAAAGATTTCTTGAATCTTTCATTTTTATTTTAATTGAAACCTCAAGTATTAAATTTACTATTTCCAGTAGACAAAATTTCCTTGTATTTCAAAAGAGAAATTATATTGACTTTTTGCTAAAATAGGTGATCACCGCCCCTTTTTTTTAGCCCTCTTTAATTGTAATGTAATTCTCTGCATCAAAAAAACTTCTAAAAATAAAATATACTATTATTAAAGCTTTATTTGAGTAATACTGATTTGAATGTAATTAATTTGATTTCAAACAAATATTGTTTACTTTAATTTTAAAACATCGCAGAAATGATTTTTTAAGCAAACATCAGCAGTGTTTTTAACTGACAGTCGCCATGTTTACATGTTAAACGAGGCGATGGCAAATTAATTGTTGTTCTATGGAGACTTTATCTGTAAAACACAATAAAATGATGTGTGAGCGCCTTTTAAGTTTAAAGTATTCAGTAACCTTAAAAGTCTTGGAAAATAATCTCCAGAATCTAATTTTAGGAATGTTGCCTTTAAATTTATAATAATCTTATAGTCTCTTATTTTCTAATAATGTCGTGTATGGTCAACCATACTTTTAAAAAATGGGCATATCACGTAATATTTTATCACGTGCCCAAAAGGTTTTTACCGATTTTTATAAAGGAAATTAAAGATGCATATTTAAAGTCTTAAATGTATTTATTCATCAAAATATGAACCATCACATTCAATAACCTTCTCCCAACAGTTCAACAACTAAGTAATGCCATTTTTGTAAAAGTCCTTAGTTTTACTTTGGAAAAAGTTATGCATTTCTGTTTTCAAGTCATCTTCATTATTAAATGTCCTGTTCTTCATATGATTATCTAAGCCTAAAAACAAGTGAAAATCTGTTAGGGAGAGGTCTGATGAATACGGTGAATGAAGCATAATCTCCCACTTTAGCTCTGCTATCTTGGCAAGGGTCATTTTTGCAACATGTGGGCGAGCATTGTTCTGGAGAAACAAAACTTGTTTTCTGTTTACTAATGCAGGCTGTTTCTTCAACAAATTTTCCTGAACTTGTTCAAGTTGCTCGCAATATTTGTTAGCAGTAATGGTTTCATCCGTTTTTAAAAACTCATAGTGAATTATTCATTGACATGTCCACCAAACACACAGAAAAATCATCTTTTCGAATAGCGGTGCCTTTCATGTTTGTGGCAAAAGATCACCCGGCGATAACCAATGATGTTTCCTCTTAGAGTTTGTATACATGATCCACTTTTCATCACATGTCATAATTCAATCAAAAATGGGTTCTTTTGTTAGTCTACTACAATTGCTGGTGTTAAGTCATATGGGACCCCATTTGCTTAATTTCCATCTTTTCCCCAGCAGGTGCAAATGCAGTCTTATTGTTTCATCGCTTATATTAAACCTCGAATCTAGTTCATGACATGTTAAACCTGAATCTGATTCTATGGCTGCCTTTAAATTCTCATTGTTTAGGGATATTTGTTGTCCAGCTAGAGGTTCATCTTCGAGGGTTTCATTGCCACAACTAAACTTCTGAAATCAATTACGTGCAGTCCATTCACTTACTGCACCTTCGCCAAAGGCTGCACATAGCCTATGGGAAGCACATGATGCACTTGTACCAAGTTTAAACTCATACAACAGACAAGCATGAATTACCAATTTTTATCAGTCATTTTGAGGGCTCTGAAATGAGAAATAAAATGATATTAGTCATGTAATAAAATAATAACTGAATCATTCAACAATGTACTTGTCAATAAAAGTTGCTTCCTGTATACTTATGCATGTTAGTAACTAAACAGCTGGGTAGAAATAAGTTAACAAGAATCGGAAAAAAAACCTTTTTGGGGCACCTGATATATACATAGAAATAATTGAAAATTATTTAAAAATCGTGGTGCAAAATGATTTGTATTAATCTTTTCAATTTTTGATTAGTAAATATAGTTTTCACTAATGTAGAAATCTAAAAGATTTTTCAAAACTTATTATAGATATTATTATAATAAAAATTAAAAAAATGAAAACAGTTCTTGTAAAAATACATTATTCATTGATTTTTTTGTTAAGACAATACTGTTCTTAATAAATCTTATTTATAAATGCAATTAAAAGCTTTTCTAATTAAATAATATTATAGTTTTATTCTTTTTTTTATTTTATGATTTGGGGCAGATTTTCAAGAAATGAGTAGGAGTCTGAAAAAAAAAAAATTAAATTTACAAATCTCCAAGGAGTCCAGCTTTTAACAAATAAAACAAATTTTGTAATTAAACTTTAACTTTTTGAAATTTCCCTTAAATGAAGTAAGTGTTAAAATATTTAAAAAAAAAGATTTTTGCCAAGATTTTCTAAAAAAAAATATATTTTGCCAAATAATTTCATTCATTTGTGAATAAATGCTGACAAATTATTTTATTTTTTGCAAGTGTTTACAAATCAATGTATTTTTTTTACCAGAAAAAAATCTCAATTCACCAACAGTAAAAATTAGGCGGAACGTTGACGCAAAAAAAAAAAAAAAATTAAAAAACACACAAACAAGATTTTTTTACCAAAATTTTGAACGTGTTAGAAAGGATTAAAAAAATATCAAACAAAACACTTTGTACTTTCTTCTTAATAAACATTTTGACGATAAAACTTTGTTTTTAATATGTTTTAGGCTTTTTAATCATTCTATGCTGTTTTTTCAGTGATTTAGTGACTGTGCTTAGTCTATAATAATATATATTTAATTAACATAATATACCATATACTTCAAGATTTTAAAATTTTATATGGGGGTACATCATTCTATAAAATTAATTATTTTTATTAAATTCAAGTCTTTTACAGCCGCTCTCTCACAGACGTGCCGTCGCCTCCCTCTGTCTTTTCTACAAATACTTTCACGGTAACTGCTCCGACGAGCTACATTCGCTAGTTCCCAGACTGCATGAATTTAAAATAGCGTTGTGGTAGCGAGAGGCGAGCAACCTTTCATTTGTGGGAAAGGGATTGCAGGGTGGAAGATTATTCATCACTCACAAGGCCGTGTAAAGACGTTTCAACGCTGTCAAAACTGGAAAGTGAGTATTGCGAAGACATACTCCATTTTCGGTATGCTTTGACTCGAGTAAAAAACAAACATGACTGAAGGAATCAGGTACCTTCTGAAGTGTTACAAGGAACCGACCATTTTCCCAGCATCTTTCGTATAGACGTGTTCCAGCTGAGATCTAGAGTGCGTTGGAGTCAGAAAGACGTACAAGGCAAGGAACCTCATTGAAAGTACAACCGTTCATCAAAGAGGGGGAAGAATTCGGGGTCTGCTCACCGACTACTCTAGCACTTTAAAGCAGATAATTTATTATTATTATTATTGTAATTATTGATCGATTCATTGAGAGAGCAAGACCCCAACTAAGTGACACTGAGGTACAAATATATGTTGTCCAATATACCCATCATGAACCCAACCCCATTCTGACAAGGTTTATAGCAGGCACATGCGACACAGACAAATGTTTCAGATTATAAAAGCTATCTTTTTTTTTTAATGCACGAGGTTTAATCAAAAAGCATCAGGACTAGTACTTAAAAAAAAAACTAAAGCCGGCATAACAATCACCCCATTCACTGTCAAAACTGTTAAATGTGGCCGTCTCTTCTACTTCAATGGCTTCATGTCTCGTGCCTTCCGTATGTGGAATTCCCTTTCTATTAATTGCTTCTCTGATAGCTATAATCTCCAACTATTCAAATGTAATGCTAATCGACATCTCCAGATGCCCTGACATATTCCCTGTCCTTCTCTTCATCCTATCCCTCATCACGCCTCTTTCGCTCCCACTCTGTAACTCCTTCCTTGCCTTGCCTGGGGTGAAATGCTTATAAAAAAAAAGGATATTTTTTTTTATTTTAACCTATCTTACAACATTCCTACAGATTTCCTTTGTTTTCCGTTCTCGAAGATATTTCTATTAACAAAGCCACACAAGTTTTGTATTGGGTCAATATCTGCCTAGGAGGTTCTGGGGAGGTATTCCATTTGGACATTAATTTGCTCTGGGTTTACCAGGTAGCATTGTCTTGCATGAACGTACACTTTAGCTTAAGGTTTCTAAATTGTGATCTGAACGACTTAAAAATGTCTTGTCGAATAAATTCCAATATTTCTCTGTATTCATCTTGCTAATAGCATCAACTTTGAAGAGATGTAATTTAATGGCAGCACTCCTCTTGTTTCCTAAGTTTTGTTGTTGACTATTTCCAAGAAAGCCCCATTCATCAGGTCCATCCAATATAGCTCTACATTCATCATTTAGCTTACTTTTTAGAAATAGTTTTCATATACTTTTTATCGCTCAACTTCATAATCTTTACTTAAAGGTGGGACTTTGGTTTCTTTCGTGTTTTTAGTTAATATTCTTAGTAATTTCTATCTGTTTACATGCACAGCAAAAAGTTTTCAAATATGTTCTCCGTGGTCAAATCCTTCGTTGTTTTAAATTTTCTCAAATCTTCCTGTGACTATTTTAAAGTATTTTTTTGTTTTTACCAATGTTTTCATATACCTGAATAAGATATTTTATTATTGTACAATATATTCTCTAGGGCATTCTATAACCTTTGCAGGGTCTCCAATCATTGATTTTTTACTTTAACACAATCAAATAGATAGATAGTTAAGTAGGTAGAAATGAAGAAAGTGTGATAGATAGATAGATAGATAGATAGATAATGAAACAGATAAATATATGTTGAAAACGTTGATGACAGAAAGATAAAGAACAAACTGAAAAAGATAGATAGATAGATAGACAGACAGATAAACAGACACTTAGATAGATAGATAGATAGATAGATAGGCAGGCAGGCAGGCAGGCAGGCAAGCAAGCAAGCAAGCAAGCAAGCAAGCAAGCAACTCGTGGTGGTGTAATGGTTAGCAAGCTTGTCTGGCTAGAACAATTACGACTGAGTAGTGAGTTCGATCCTCACTGGATGCCTTATACTTTCGGTCTTGTGCCACATCTAAGCTACGCTTGGAAAATCACTAGATAGACAGATAAATATGAACAGAATGAGATAGATAGATAGATAGATAGAAATTCTTGATTCACCTCTTGATTGTTCTCAGTTGATAGAAAATGAGAAATTGGGTGAGTCGCTGTTGAAAAAGTAAGTGTCCTCGTTTTTGGCTCAGTGAAATCCAGGTCAGCTGGTGGGTAGAATGTTTCTTTGAAAATGGAAATGGAGCAAGAAAACCAAAAAGAAAAGAAATAAAACTACCAGAAAATTTCCAAGAAAGAGCAACTGAATTAAAAGCAATGACAGTATTTGAAAAAGAAACCGAGATAGAAAAACAACAAAGAAATCCAGTAATATGAAGACAACAGAATGAAAAGGATTATTAAAAAATTGTAGGTAACATTAAAAAGAAAGAAATACAGACAGTCAGACAAACAGATAGATAGAAAGAAAGGATGAAACATAGGTAGAAGAAAGAAAACAGAGAGGAAGAAAGGAAGGAAGGAGTGACTATAGAGAATATTAGAAAAAAGAAAGAAAAAAAGAAAGAAAAAAAGAAAGATTATCAAAAAATTAAAAAGTAAGGGAGATTGAGGGGGGAAATGACGAAAGAAAGAAAGAAAGGAAGGGAGGAAGAACGGATTGTATAGAATAATAGAAAAAAGAAAAATGACAAAAAGAAAGAAAGAAAGAAAAAGAAAGAAAGATTAACAAAGCTTCAAGAAGGAAAACATGGGAGAATGAAGGAGGAAGATGGCGGAAAGAAAGAAAAAAGAATGAAAGAAACGAAGAAGAGATTGTCTAGAATATTAGAAAACAAAGAAAGATAGAAAGAAAAAGAAAGAGTTAAAAAGGGAAACGGAGGACAAAAAGGAAGGAAAATAACGGAAAGAAAGGAAGGAAGGAAGAAGGAAGAAAGAAAGAAAGAAAGAAAAAAAGAAGAAATATGAACAAAGAATTAAAAGAGAAAAACGAGAGAGAATGAAGGATGAAAATGACAGAAAGAAAGAGAGAAACAAAGCGAGGAAGAAGAGAAGGGAGAAGAGATTGTATAAAATATTGCAATTAAATAAGCAAACAAAGTAAACTGAAAAGTAAATGCTGAAGAATTATAGTGAGAATAGAAGAATAAAAAATTCTTAGGACTGAAAAGAATTCAAGGAAGAAAACGGGAAAAAAGAAATAAAGTGGAAAAAAGAACACGTAAAAACTAAAAGAAGAAAGAAAATAAAAACAGACAGAAGGAAATCGGGAAAGAATTTTAAAGAATAAAGAATAAAATATTTGAAGAAAGCGCTAATCTATTATAAAAAAAAAAAATAAAAAATAAAAAATAAAAAGGCCAAATGAAATCGAGAATTGATAACAAGACACAAATCAAGACAATGAACGAAAACAGAAACAACAACAAAAAAAAAAACAAAAAAAAAGAAGCCTCCTCACACCGAAAAAAAACAAAAAAAACAAAGAGAAAATGATGCAAAAGCTCGACTGATGGACAAGACGAGAGAATAATCGATTCTTATTTTCTGATTGTCTTTGAAGAATCTTCGATTCCTAAGAGGATTTCGTTTTGCAGTTAGTTCCATCCAAGTGTTCCTTTGTATGTGGAACGGACCTTTATCTAGTGATTGTTCAGCGCAAAAAAAAAAAAAATGCATGGAATTTGACGCTTGTAAACTTAAACTCCACATGAAAGGGAACACTTTTTAATGGCAGCTTTAATAAAACAACTACTTAGAAAAAGGCGCGCATATATATATACAGGGTGTCCATAAAGTTCGTGTGCACTTTAAAAAAATTATAACTTTATTTGTATTTGCGATAGAAATAATCTGTAAAAAATGTTATGAAGTTTAATGTACCTAGTTTTAAGTATAGCTAAAAGAACTAATGTGATTTCAGGCAGTACTGTAAATCAGTTGGCAAATGTTTTCCGTGAACTGCAAAATCGTATTACCCTTTGTATTGCTAATGATGGAGGACATGTGGAAACTTAAATAAAACTTCAATAAAACATCAAAAAATTGTAAATTTACTTCTTTCTAATTTGTAAAAAAAAAAAAATTATTTCTAACGCAAATACAAATAAAGTTATAAAATTTTAAAGTGCACCCGAACTTTATGAATACCATATATATATATATATATATATATATATATATATATATATATTTAAGTTATAAGGAACTTGGTAAACCGAATTGGCAAATCCAAAGAGGATGAAATCCTGAGAGCTCAATGTGAGGACAGAGCTAATATGTAATGAAAAACAAACCACTTTAAGGTACCATTACGATAATTTATTTCACCCAAAATCCTTTTTTAAGGATTCAGGATCATCAGGTAAAACTTCCAACAACGAATTGAGAGAAAAAATGGGATTAGAAATTGGTGGGTAGTGTAATTTTTGTAATTTAATAGAGGGGGTTGAGAGTGGCAGTTAAACAGACAATATAAAGTATAGGGAGGGGTTAATTTTATATCTCTCTTAAGTACGTTTTATATTGGAGTAGGAGGAGTGATATATATATATATATATATATATATATATATATATATATATATATATATATATATATATATATATATTGTTTATTTATTTTAGGATATTAAAACATGTTAAAAATCGCTACATAATGGCAATTATGCTTTAACACTACAAATGTGTCTCCTCGGGCGCTGTTAATCCGGGTTTTTTTCCGAGTGGTTAAGCTATTTACCAATTTCTTAAAGTGGCCTTTTATTTATCAACTACAAGATATTTTTGTAAGAAGCTGAACGAGCATATAACTTGTGTTAAATTACTTCCCCACCTCTTTCGCTTTTACTTCTTAGGAAAGTTGATCGTCAGACTTCGATACATCTTAAAAAATTATGTAACCACCTGTATCTGCCCATAAGGAAGTTGTCTAGGATTTATATGCAGACAATTTCATATCATGACCTATATTAAATAAATTTTCCAGTAAATTTGAGTTTAGCCTAGGTTACATTCGATTGGTTAATTACGATAAAGCCTACAGGTCTATTTTTTCAAAATTCTGTTTTTGAAATTAAATTAATCTTTCACTCACCACTAGTTTAACATCGCCCGTTTGTAGTGTTGCAACATAATTGCCATTATATTGCGATTTTTTTTACATGTTTTAATATCTTAAATTAAATAATAATTAGCTCTACTCTGTACTGAGCCCTCTTTTAAATTAAATGTTACTTACAGTGGAATTATACTCCATTTGTTCTCATTTTACCTATATATATATATATATATATACATATATATATATATATATATATATATATATATATATATATATATATATATATATATATATATATATATATATATATATAATAGTTAAAATACCCATCTACGTAAGGTAGTCCTGGGGAAGACTATAAACTTCATCCGACAGCAAGCTACTCTGACCGGGAGTGGATGATTTGAGGTTCATGGAGCGACCTCTTAGCTGCAGTTGCTCCCAGGTCAATCTTGACTCGGGGTATTAACTATGGCAACATGGAGATTGCCTAAACAAAAATCAACATTACATTTTTATTATAAAATCATCAACAATAGATTTTACAGCATCAATGCAACATAAAAAATAAAAACATATTTTTTACAGTAAAATTACCAACAATGCATTTTATGATCTATAAAGTATATATCTAAAAAAAAGTAAATATATCTAAAAAATAGTAAATATATCTAAAAAAGTAAATATATCTAAAAAAAGTCAATATATCTAAAAAAGTAAATATATCTAAAAAAGTAAATATATCTTAAAAAAAGTAAATATATCTAAAAAAGCAAATATATCTAAACAAAGTGTAAATATATCTAAAAAAGTAAATATATCTAACAATAAGTAAATATATCTAAAAACGTAAATGAATCTAAAAAAGTAAATATATCTAACAAAAATAAATATATCTAACAAAATTAAATATATCTAAACAAAAATTAAATATATCTAAAAAAGTAAATATATCTAAAACAAGTACATATGTTTAAAAAAGTAAATATATCTAAAAAGTAAATATATTTAAAATAGTAAATATATTTAAAATAAAGTAAATATATCTAAAAAAAGTAAATATATCTAACAAAAGTAAATATATCTAAACAAAAATTAAATATATCTAAAAAAGTCAATATATCAAAAAAAGTAAATATATAAAAAAAAGTACATATATCTAAAAAAAAGTTTGTATATTTAAAAAAGTAAATATATCTAAAAAAGTAAATATATTTACAAAAGTAAATATATCTAAAAAAGTAAATATATCTAAAAAAGAAAATATATCTAAAAAAAAGTAAATATATCTAAACAAAAATTAAATATATCTGAAAGAAGTATATATATCTAAAAAAAGTAAATATATCTAAAAAAGTATATATATCTAAAAAAAGTATATATATCTAAAAAAAGTACATATATCTAAAAAAAGTATATATATCTAAAAAAAGTAAATATATATAAAAAAAGTAAATATATCTAAAAAAGTAAATATAGCTAAAAAACGTCAATATATCTAAAAAAGTAAATATATCTAAAAAAAAGTACATATATCTAAAAAAAGTATATATATCTAAAAAGAAAGTAAATATATCTAAAAAAAGTAAATATATCTAACAAAGCAAATATATGTAAAAAAAGTGTAAATAGATTTAAAAAAATAAATTAAATAAAATAAAAGTAAATACATCTAAAAAAAGTAAATATATCTAAAAAAAGTAAATATATCTAAAAAAAGTCATTATATCTAAAAAAGTAAATATATCTAAAAAAAGTACATATATCTAAAAAAAAGTAAATATGACTAACAAAAGTAAATATATTTAAATAAAAATTAAATATATTTAAAAAGTCAATATATCTAAAAAAGTAAATATATCTAAAAAAGTAAATATATCTAAAAAAAGTAAATATATCTAAAAAAAGGAAATATATCTAAAAAAAGTAAACATATCTAAACAAAAATTAAACAGATCAAAATATTAAGAATCCACATTAAATGACCCTCAGATGTGTTGATATGATGCTAAGCAAAGTAAGCCAAAAAAAAAAAAAAAATTAAAATAATTCGATTTCCACATTAAATGACACTCAGACGTGTTGATATGCCGCTAAGCAAAGTCAGCCAAAAAAAAAAAAATATCTTAATATTTAGATTTTCACATTAAATAATCCTCAGACGTGTTGATATGCTGCTAAGCAAAATCGGCCAAAATACGGAATAAAATATTTAGATTTTGACATTAAATGACCCTCAGACGTGTTGATATGCTGCTAAGCAAAGTCAGCCAAAAAAAAAAAAGATCAAAATATTTAGATTTACATATTAAATGACCGTCAGAGGTGTTGATATGCCGCTAAGCAAAGTCAGCCAAAAAACAGAACAAAATATTTAGATTTCAACATTAAATGACCCTCAGACGTGTTGATATGCCGCTAAGCAAAATCAGCAAAAAAAAGAACAAAATAATTAGATTTCCACATTAAATGACCCTCAGACCTGTTGATATGCTGCTAAGCAAAGTCAGCCAAAAAAAAAAAAAGATCAAAATATTTAGATTTCCACATTAAATGACCCTCAGACGTGTTGATATGACGCTAAGCAAAATCAGACAAAAAACAGAATAACATATTTAGATTTCTACATTAAATGACCCTCAGACGTGTTGATATGCCGCTAAGCAAAATCAGCCAAAAAAAAAAAAGATCAAAATATTTAGATTTCCACATTAAATGACCCTCAGAAGTGTTGATATGCCGCTAAGCAAAATCAGCCAACAAAACAGATCATAATGTTTAGATTTCCACATTAAATGACCCTCAGAAGTGTTGATATGCAGCTAAGAAAAGTTAGCCAAAAAAACAACTAAATATTTAGATTTCCGCATTAAATGACCCTCAGACGTGTTGATATGCCACTAAGAAAATTTAGCCGAAAAAAAAATCAAAATATTTAGATTTCCACATTAAATGGCCCATAGAGATGTTGATATGCCACAAAACAAAATCAGTCAACAAAATAGATCAAAATATTTAGATTTCCACATTAAATGACCTTCAGAGGTGTTGATATGCAGCTAAGCAAAGTCAGCCAAAAAAAAAAAATATCTTAATATTTAGATTTTCACATTAAATAATCCTCCGACGTGTTGATATGCTGCTAAGCAAAATCGGCCAAAATACGGAATAAAATATTTAGATTTTGACATTAAATGACCCTCAGACGTGTTGATATGCTGCTAAGCAAAGTCAGCCAAAAAAAAAAAAGATCAAAATATTTAGATTTCCACATTAAATGACCCTCAGAAGTGTTGATATGCCGCTAAGCAAAATCAGCCAACAAAACAGATCATAATGTTTAGATTTCCACATTAAATGACCCTCAGAAGTGTTGATATGCAGCTAAGAAAAGTTAGCCAAAAAAACAACTAAATATTTAGATTTCCGCATTAAATGACCCTCAGACGTGTTGATATGCCACTAAGAAAATTTAGCCGAAAAAAAAATCAAAATATTTAGATTTCCACATTAAATGGCCCATAGAGATGTTGATATGCCACAAAACAAAATCAGTCAACAAAATAGATCAAAATATTTAGATTTCCACATTAAATGACCTTCAGAGGTGTTGATATGCAGCTAAGCAAAGTCAGCCAAAAAAAAAAATATCTTAATATTTAGATTTTCACATTAAATAATCCTCCGACGTGTTGATATGCTGCTAAGCAAAATCGGCCAAAATACGGAATAAAATATTTAGATTTTGACATTAAATGACCCTCAGACGTGTTGATATGCTGCTAAGCAAAGTCAGCCAAAAAAAAAAAAGATCAAAATATTTAGATTTACATATTAAATGACCGTCAGAGGTGTTGATATGCCGCTAAGCAAAGTCAGCAAAAAAACAGAACAAAATAATTAGATTTCCACATTAAATGACCCTCAGACCTGTTGATATGCTGCTAAGCAAAGTCAGCCAAAAAAAAAAAAAGATCAAAATATTTAGATTTCCACATTAAATGACCCCCAGACGTGTTGATATGACGCTAAGCAAAATCAGACAAAAAACAGAATAACATATTTAGATTTCTACATTAAATGACCCTCAGACGTGTTGATATGCCGCTAAGCAAAATCAGCCAAAAAAAAAAAAGATCAAAATATTTAGATTTCCACATTAAATGACCCTCAGAAGTGTTGATATGCCGCTAAGCAAAATCAGCCAACAAAACAGATCATAATGTTTAGATTTCCACATTAAATGACCCTCAGAAGTGTTGATATGCAGCTAAGAAAAGTTAGCCAAAAAAACAACTAAATATTTAGATTTCCGCATTAAATGACCCTCAGACGTGTTGATATGCCGCTAAGCAAATTTAGCCAAAAAAAAAAATCAAAATATTTAGATTTCCACATTAAATGGCCCATAGAGATGTTGATATGCCACAAAACAAAATCAGTCAACAAAATAGATCAAAATATTTAGATTTCCACATTAAATGACCCTCAGACATGTTGATATGCCGCTAAGCAAAATCACCCCCAAAAAAAGAATAAAACAATTAGATTTCCACATTAAATGACCCTCAGACGTGTTGATATGTCGCTAAGCAAAATAAGCGAAAAAACAGAATAAAATATTTAGATTTCTACATTAAATGACGGTCAGACGTGTTGATATGCATCTAAGCAAAATCAGCCAACAAAACAGATCAAAATATTTAGATTTCCACAATAAATGACCCTCAGACGTGTTGATATGCCACTAAGCAAAATCAGGCAAAAAAAAAAAAAGATCAAAATATTTAGATTTCCACATTAAATGACCCTCAGACGTGTTGATATGCCGCTAAGCAAAATCAGCCAAAAAAAATAACAAATCAAAATATTTAGATTTCCTCATTAAATGTCCCTCAGACGTGTTGATATGCCGCTAAGCAAAATCAGCCAACAAAACAGATCATAATGTTTAGATTTCCACATTAAATGACCCTCAGAGGTGTTGATATGCAGCTAAGAAAAGTTAGCCAAAAAAACAACTAAATATTTAGATTTCCGCATCAAATGACCCTCAGACATGATGATATGCCCCTAAGCTAATTCAGCCAAAAAAAAAAGATCAAAATATTTAGATTTCCACATTAAATGACCCTCAGACGTGTCGATATGCCGCTAAGCAAAATCAGCCAAAAAAAAGGATAAAACAGTTAGATTTAAACATTAAATGACCCTCAGACGTATTGATATGCCGCTAAGCAAAATCAACACAAAAAAAAAGATCAAAATATTTAGATTTCCACATTAAATGACCCTCAGACGTGTTCATATGCCGCTGAGCAAAATCAGCAAAAAAACAGAATAACGTATTTAGATTTCTACATTAAATGACCCTCAGAAGAGTTGATATGCCGCTAAGCAAAATCAGCAAACAAAACAGATCATAATGTTTAGACTTCCACATTAAATGACCCTCAGACGTGTTGATATGCCGCAAAACAAAATCAGTCAACAAAATAGATCAAAATATTTAGATTTCCACATTAAATGACCCTCAGTCCTGTTGATATGCCAGTAAGCAAAGTTAGCCAAAAAAAAAAAAAAATCAAAATATTTAGATTTCCACATTAAATGACCCTCAGAGATGTTGATATGCCGCTAAGCAAAGTTAGCAAAAAAAATAAAATCAAAATATTTAGATTTCCACATTAAATGTCCCTCAGACATGTTGATATGCCGCTAAGCAAAATCAGCCAAAAAAAATAACAAATCAAAATATTTAGATTTCCTCATTAAATGTCCGTCAGACGTGTTGATATGCCGCTAAGCAAAATTAGCAAACAAAACAGATCATAATCTTTAGATTTCCACATTAAATGACCCTCAGACGTGTTGGTATGCAGCTAAGAAAAGTTAGCCAAAAAAACAACTAAATATTTAGATTTCCGCATCAAATGACCCTCAGACATGTTGATATGGCCCTAAGCTAATTCAGCCAAAAAAAAAAAAAAAGATCAAAATATTTAGATTTCCACATTAAATGACCCTCAGACGTGTTGATATGCCGCTAAGCAAAATCAGCCAAAAAACAGAATAACATATTTAGATTTCTACATTAAATGACCCTCAGAAGTGTTGATATGCCGCTGAGCAAAATCTGCCAAAAAGAAAAGGATAAAACAATTAGATTTAAACATTAAATGACTCTCAGACGTGTTGATATGCCGCTAAGCAAAATCAGCCAAAAAAAAAAAAAGATCAAAGTATTTAGATTTCCACATTAAATGACCCTCAGACGTGTTCATATGCCGCTAAGCAAAATCAGCAAAAAACAGAATAACATATTTAGATTTCTACATTAAATGACCCTCAGAAGTGTTGATATGCCGCTAAGCAAAATCAGCCAAAAAAAAGGATAAAACAGTTAGATTTAAACATTAAATGACCCTCAGACGTATTGATATGCCGCTAAGCAAAATCAACCCCAAAAAAAAGATCAAAATATTTAGATTTCCACATTTAATGACCCTCAGACGTGTTCATATGCCGCTGAGCAAAATCAGCAAAAAAACAGAATAACGTATTTAGATTTCTACATTAAATGACCCTCAGAAGAGTTGATATGCCGCTAAGCAAAATCAGCCAACAAAACAGATCATAATGTTTAGACTTCCACATTAAATGACCCTCAGACGTGTTGATATGCCGCAAAACAAAATCAGTCAACAAAATAGATCAAAATATTTAGATTTCCACATTAAATGACCCTCAGTCCTGTTGATATGCCAGTAAGCAAAGTTAGCCAAAAAAAAAAAAAAGATCAAAATATTTAGATTTCCACATTAAATGACCCTCAGAGATGTTGATATGCCGCTAAGCAAAGTTAGCAAAAAAAATAAAATCAAAATATTTAGATTTCCACATTAAATGTCCCTCAGACATGTTGATATGCCGCTAAGCAAAATGAGCCAAAAAAAATAACAAATCAAAATATTTAGATTTCCTCATTAAATGTCCATCAGACGTGTTGATATGCCGCTAAGCAAAATCAGCAAACAAAACAGATCATAATGTTTAGATTTCCACATTAAATGACCCTCAGACGTGTTGGTATGCAGCTAAGAAAAGTTAGCCAAAAAAACAACTAAATATTTAGATTTCCGCATCAAATGACCCTCAGACATGTTGATATGGCCCTAAGCTAATTCAGCCAAAAAAAAAAAAGATCAAAATATTTAGATTTCCACATTAAATGACCCTCAGACGTGTTGATATGCCGCTAAGCAAAATCAGCCAAAAAACAGAATAACATATTTAGATTTCTACATTAAATGACCCTCAGAAGTGTTGATATGCCGCTGAGCAAAATCTGCCAAAAAAAAAAAAAAGGATAAAAAAATTAGATTTAAACATTAAATGACTCTCAGACGTGTTGATATGCCGCTAAGCAAAATCAGCCAAAAAAAATAAGATCAAAGTATTTAGATTTCCACATTAAATGACCCTCAGACGTGTTCATATGCCGCTAAGCAAAATCAGCAAAAAACAGAATAACATATTTAGATTTCTACATTAAATGACCCTCAGAAGTGTTGATATGCCGCTAAGCAAAATCAGCCAACAAAACAGATCATAATGTTTAGACTTCCGCATTAAATGACTCTCAGAGGTGTTGATATGCAGCTAAGCAAAGTCAGCCAAAAACAATTAATATTTAGATTTCCACATTAATTGACCCTCAGACGTGTTGATATGCCGCTAAGCAAATTTATCCAAAAAAAAAAAAATCAAAATATTTAGATTTCCACATTAAATGGCCCATAGAGATGTTGATATGCCACAAAACAATATCAGTCAACAAAATAGATCAAAATATTTAGATTTACACTTTAAATGACCCTCAGACGTGTTGATATGCCGCTAAGCAAAATCAGCCAAAAAACGGAATAAAATATTTAGATTTCGACATTAAATGACGCTCAGACTTGTTGATATGCATCTAAGCAAAATAAGCCAACAAAACAGATCAAAATATTTAGATTTCCACATTAAATGACCCTCAGAAGTGTTGATATGCCGCTAAGCAAAATCAACCAAAAAAAAAAAATCAAAATATTTAGATGTCCACATTAAATGACCCTCAGACGTGTTCATATGCCGCTAAGCAAAATCAGCAAAAAAACAGAATAACATATTTCGATTTCTACATTAAATAACCCTCAGAAGTGTTGATATGCCGCTAAGCAAAATCAGCCAACAAAACAGATCATAATGTTTAGATTTCCACATTAAATGACCCTCAGAAGTGTTGATATGCCGCTAAGCAAAATCAGCCAACAAAACAGATCATAATGTTTAGATTTCCACATTAAATGACCCTCAGAAGTGTTGATATGCAGCTAAGAAAAGTTAGCCAAAAAAACAACTAAATATTTAGATTTCCGCATTAAATGACCCTCACACGTGTTGATATGCCGCTAAGCAAATTTAGCCAAAAAAAAAATCAAAATATTTAGATTTCCACATTAAATGGCCCATAGAGATGTTGATATGCCACAAAACAAAATCAGTCAACAAAATAGATCAAAATATTTAGATTTCCACATTAAATGACCCTCAGACATGTTGATATGCCGCTAAGCAAAATCACCCCCCAAAAAAGAATAAAACAATTAGATTTCCACATTAAATGACCCTCAGACGTGTTGATATGTCGCTAAGCAAAATAAGCCAAAAAACAGAATAAAATATTTAGATTTCTACATTAAATGACGCTCAGACGTGTTGATATGCATCTAAGCAAAATCAGCCAACAAAACAGATCAAAATATTTAGATTTCCA
This sequence comes from Acanthosepion lycidas, assembly GCA_963932145.1. Classification (NCBI taxonomy): domain Eukaryota; kingdom Metazoa; phylum Mollusca; class Cephalopoda; order Sepiida; family Sepiidae; genus Acanthosepion; species Acanthosepion lycidas. Next base: position 96,114,693 of record OZ010590.1, read on the forward strand.
CAATAAATGACCCTCAGACGTGTTGATATGCCACTAAGCAAAATCAGGCAAAAAAAAAAAAGATCAAAATATTTAGATTTCCACATTAAATGACCCTCAAACGTGTTGATATGCCGCTAAGCAAAATCAGCCAAAAAAAATAACAAATCAAAATATTTAGATTTTCTCATTAAATGTCCCTCAGACGTGTTGATATGCCGCTAAGCAAAATCAGCCAACAAAACAGATCATAATGTTTAGATTTCCACATTAAATGACCCTCAGAGGTGTTGATATGCAGCTAAGAAACGTTAGCCAAAAAAACAACTAAATATTTAGATTTCCGCATCAAATGACCCTCAGACATGTTGATATGCCCCTAAGCTAATTCAGCCAAAAAAAAAAAAAGATCAAAATATTTAGATTTCCACATTAAATGACCCTCAGGCGTGTTCATATGCCGCTAAGCAAAATCAGCAAAAAAACAGAATAACGTATTTAGATTTCTACATTAAATGACCCTCAGAAGAGTTGATATGCCGCTAAGCAAAATCAGCCAACAAAACAGATCATAATGTTTAGACTTCCACATTAAATGACCCTCAGACGTGTTGATATGCCGCAAAACAATATCAGTCAACAAAATAGATCAAAATATTTAGATTTCCACATTAAATGGCCCATAGAGATGTTGATATGCCACAAAACAATATCAGTCAACAAAATAGATCAAAATATTTAGATTTACACTTTAAATGACCCTCAGACGTGTTGATATGCCGCTAAGCAAAATCAGCCAAAAAACGGAATAAAATATTTAGATTTCGACATTAAATGACGCTCAGACTTGTTGATATGCATCTAAGCAAAATAAGCCAACAAAACAGATCAAAATATTTAGATTTCCACATTAAATGACCCTCAGAAGTGTTGATATGCCGCTAAGCAAAATCAACCAAAAAAAAAAAATCAAAATATTTAGATGTCCACATTAAATGACCCTCAGACGTGTTCATATGCCGCTAAGCAAAATCAGCAAAAAAACAGAATAACATATTTCGATTTCTACATTAAATAACCCTCAGAAGTGTTGATATGCCGCTAAGCAAAATCAGCCAACAAAACAGATCATAATGTTTAGATTTCCACATTAAATGACCCTCAGAAGTGTTGATATGCCGCTAAGCAAAATCAGCCAACAAAACAGATCATAATGTTTAGATTTCCACATTAAATGACCCTCAGAAGTGTTGATATGCAGCTAAGAAAAGTTAGCCAAAAAAACAACTAAATATTTAGATTTCCGCATTAAATGACCCTCACACGTGTTGATATGCCGCTAAGCAAATTTAGCCAAAAAAAAAAATCAAAATATTTAGATTTCCACATTAAATGGCCCATAGAGATGTTGATATGCCACAAAACAAAATCAGTCAACAAAATAGATCAAAATATTTAGATTTCCACATTAAATGACCCTCAGACATGTTGATATGCCGCTAAGCAAAATCACCCCCCAAAAAAGAATAAAACAATTAGATTTCCACATTAAATGACCCTCAGACGTGTTGATATGTCGCTAAGCAAAATAAGCCAAAAAACAGAATAAAATATTTAGATTTCTACATTAAATGACGCTCAGACGTGTTGATATGCATCTAAGCAAAATCAGCCAACAAAACAGATCAAAATATTTAGATTTCCACAATAAATGACCCTCAGACGTGTTGATATGCCACTAAGCAAAATCAGGCAAAAAAAAAAAAGATCAAAATATTTAGATTTCCACATTAAATGACCCTCAAACGTGTTGATATGCCGCTAAGCAAAATCAGCCAAAAAAAATAACAAATCAAAATATTTAGATTTTCTCATTAAATGTCCCTCAGACGTGTTGATATGCCGCTAAGCAAAATCAGCCAACAAAACAGATCATAATGTTTAGATTTCCACATTAAATGACCCTCAGAGGTGTTGATATGCAGCTAAGAAACGTTAGCCAAAAAAACAACTAAATATTTAGATTTCCGCATCAAATGACCCTCAGACATGTTGATATGCCCCTAAGCTAATTCAGCCAAAAAAAAAAAAAGATCAAAATATTTAGATTTCCACATTAAATGACCCTCAGACGTGTTCATATGCCGCTAAGCAAAATCAGCAAAAAAACAGAATAACGTATTTAGATTTCTACATTAAATGACCCTCAGAAGAGTTGATATGCCGCTAAGCAAAATCAGCCAACAAAACAGATCATAATGTTTAGACTTCCACATTAAATGACCCTCAGACGTGTTGATATGCCGCAAAACAATATCAGTCAACAAAATAGATCAAAATATTTAGATTTCCACATTAAATGACCCTCAGTCCTGTTGATATGCCAGTAAGCAAAGTTAGCCAAAAAAAAAAAAGATCAAAATATTTAGATTTTCACATTAAATGACCCTCAGAGATGTTGATATGCCGCTAAGCAAAGTTAGCAAAAAAAATAAAATCAAAATATTTAGATTTCCACATTAAATGTCCCTCAGACATGTTGATATGCCGCTAAGCAAAATCAGCCAAAAAAAATAACAAATCAAAATATTTAGATTTCCTCATTAAATGTCCGTCAGACGTGTTGATATGCCGCTAAGCAAAATCAGCAAACAAAACAGATCATAATGTTTAGATTTCCACATTAAATGACCCTCAGACGTGTTGGTATGCAGCTAAGAAAAGTTAGCCAAAAAAACAACTAAATATTTAGATTTCCGCATCAAATGACCCTCAGACATGTTGATATGGCCCTAAGCTAATTCAGCCAAAAAAAAAAAAGATCAAAATATTTAGATTTCCACATTAAATGACCCTCAGACGTGTTGATATGCCGCTAAGCAAAATCAGCCAAAAAACAGAATAACATATTTAGATTTCTACATTAAATGACCCTCAGAAGTGTTGATATGCCGCTGAGCAAAATCTGCCAAAAAAAAAAGGATAAAACAATTAGATTTAAACATTAAATGACTCTCAGACGTGTTGATATGCCGCTAAGCAAAATCAGCCAAAAAAAAAAAGATCAAAGTATTTAGATTTCCATATTAAATGACCCTCAGACGTGTTCATATGCCGCTAAGCAAAATCAGCAAAAAACAGAATAACATATTTAGATTTCTACATTAAATGACCCTCAGAAGTGTTGATATGCCGCTAAGCAAAATCAGCCAACAAAACAGATCATAATGTTTAGACTTCCGCATTAAATGACTCTCAGAGGTGTTGATATGCAGCTAAGCAAAGTCAGCCAAAAACAATTAATATTTAGATTTCCACATTAATTGACCCTCAGACGTGTTGATATGCCGCTAAGCAAATTTATCCAAAAAAAAAAAATCAAAATATTTAGATTTCCACATTAAATGGCCCATAGAGATGTTGATATGCCACAAAACAATATCAGTCAACAAAATAGATCAAAATATTTAGATTTCCACATTGAATGACCCTCAGAGGTGTTGATATGCTGCTAAGCAAAGTTAGCCAAAAAAATAAGATCAAAATATTTAGATTTACACTTTAAATGACCCTCAGACGTGTTGATATGCCGCTAAGCAAAATCAGCCAAAAAACGGAATAAAATATTTAGATATCTACATTAAATGACGCTCAGACTTGTTGATATGCATCTAAGCAAAATCAGCCAACAAAACAGATCAAAATATTTAGATTTCCACATTAAATGACCCTCAGACGTGTTGATATGCCGCTAAGCAAAATCAGCCAAAAAAAAGGATAAAACAATTAGATTTAAACATTAAATGACCCTCAGACGTGTTGATATGCCGCTAAGCAAAATCAACCAAAAAAAAAAATATCAAAATATTTAGATTTCTACATTAAATGACCCTCAGAAGTGTTGATATGCCGCTAAGCAAAATCAACCAAAAAAAAAAAATCAAAATATTTAGATGTCCACATTAAATGACCCTCAGACGTGTTCATATGCCGCTAAGCAAAATCAGCTACAAAACAGAATAACATATTTCGATTGCTACATTAAATAACCCTCAGAAGTGTTGATATGCCGCTAAGCAAAATCAGCCAACAAAACAGATCATAATGTTTAGACTTCCACATTAAATGACCCTCAGACGTGTTGATATGCCGCAAAAGAAAATCAGTCCAGAAAATAGATCAAAATATTTAGATTTCCACATTAAATGACGCTCAGTCGTGTTGATATGCCGCTAATCAAACTTAGCCAAAAAAAAAAAAAAGATCAGAATATTTAGATTTCCACATTAAATGACCCTCAGAGGTGTTGATATGCCGCTAAGCAAAGTTAGCCAAAAAAAAATTAAGATCAAAATATTTAGATTTCCACATTAAATGACCATCAGATGTGTTGATATGCCGCTAAGCAAAATCAGCCAAAAAAAATAACAAATCAAAATATTTAGATTTCCTCATTAAATGTCCCTCAGTCGTGTTGATATGCCGCTAAGAAAAGTTAGCCAAAAAAACAACTAAATATTTAGATTTCCGCATCAAATGACCCTCAGACATGTTGATATACTAAGCTAATTCATGCAAACCAAAAAAAAAAAAATCAAAATATTTAGATGTCCACATTAAATGACCCTCAGACGTGTTGATATGCCGCTAAGCAAAATCAGCCAAAAAACAGAATAACATATTTAGATTTCTACATTAAATGACCCTCAGAAGTGTTGATATGCCGCTAAGCAAAATCTGCCAAAAAAAAAAAGGATAAAACAAATAGATTTAAACATGAAATGACTCTCAGACGTGTTGATATGCCGCTAAGCAAAATCAACCAAAAAAAAAAATCAAAATATTTAGATGTCCACATTAAATGACCCTCAGACGTGTTCATATGCCGCTAAGCAAAATCAGCAAAAAAACAGAATAACATATTTCGATTTCTACATTAAATAACCCTCAGAAGTGTTGATATGCCGCTAAGCAAAATCAGCCAACAAAACAGATCATAATGTTTAGACTTCCACATTAAATGACCCTCAGACGTGTTGATATGCCGCAAAAGAAAATCAGTCAAGAAAATAGATCAAAATATTTAGATTTCCACATTAAATGACGCTCAGTCGTGTTGATATGCCGCTAATCAAACTTAGCCAAAAAAAAAAAAAGATCAGAATATTTAGATTTCCACATTAAATGACCCTCAGAGGTGTTGATATGCCGCTAAGCAAAGTTAGCCAAAAAAAAATTAAGATCAAAATATTTAGATTTCCACATTAAATGACCCTCAGACGTTTTGATATGCCGCTAAGCAAAATCAGCCAAAAAACAGAATAAAACAATTAGATTTAAACATTAAATGACCCTCAGACGTGTTGATATGCCGCTAAGCAAAATCAGCCAAAAAACAGAATAAAATATTTTGATTTCTACATTAAATGACGCTCAGACGTGTTGATATGCATCTAAGAAAAATCAGCCAACAAAACAGATCAAAATATTTAGATTTCCACAATAAATGACCCTCAGAGGTGTTGATATGCCGCTAAGCAAAGTTAGCCAAAAAAAATAAGATCAAAATATTGAGATTTCCACATTAAATGACCCTCAGATGTGTTGATATGCCGCTAAGCAAAATCAGCCAAAAAACACAATAAAACAATTAGATTTCCACATTAAATGACCCTCAGTCGTGTTGATATGCCGCTAAGCAAAATAACCAAAAAACAGAATGAAATATTTAGATTTCTACATAAAATGACGCTCAACGTGTTGATATGCATATAAGCAAAATCAGCCGAAAAAAAAAAAAGATGAAAATATTTAGATTTACACATTAAATGACCTTCAGACGTGTTGATATGCCGCTAAGCAAAATCATCCAAAAAAAATAACAAATCAAAATATTTAGATTTCCTCATTAAATGTCCCTCAGACGTGTTGATATGCCGCTAAGCAAAATCAGCCAACAAAACAGATCATAATGTTTAGATTTCCACATTAAATGACCCTCAGAGGTGTTGATATGCAGCTAAGAAATGTTAGCCAAAAAAACAACTAAATATTTAGATTTCCGCATCAAATGACCCTCAGACATGTTGATATGCCCCTAAGCTAATTCAGCCAAAAAAAAAAAAAGATCAAAATATTTAGATTTCCACATTAAATGACCCATAGAGATGTTGATATGCCGCAAAACAAAATCAGTCAACAAAATAGTTCAAAATATTTAGATTTCCACATTAAATGACCCTCAGACGTGTTGATATGCCGCTCGGCAAAATCAGCCAAAAAACAGAATAAAACAATTAGATTTCCACATTAAATGACCCTCAGACGTGTTGATATGCCGCTAAGCAAAGTCAGCCAAAAAACAGAATAAAATATTTAGATTTCCACATTAAATGACCCTCAGACGTGTTGATATGCCACTATGCAAAATCAGCCAAAAACCTGAATAAAATAATTAGATTTCCACATTAAATGACCCTCAGACGTGTTGATATGCCGCTAAGCAAAATAAGCCCCCCCCCCCAAAAAAAAAATAACATATCAAAATATTTAGATTTCCTCATTAAATGTCCCTCAGACGTGTTGATATGCCGCTAAGCAAAATCAGCCAACAAAACAGATCAAAATGTTTAGACTTCCACATTAAATGACCTTCAGAGGTGTTGATATGCAGCTAAGCAAAGTCAGCCAAAAAAACAACTAAATATTTAGATTTCCGCATTAAATGACCCTCAGACGTGTTGATATGCCGCTAAGCAAAGTTAGGCAAAAAAAAAAAAAAAATAAGAACAAAATATTTAGATTTCCACATTAAATGACCCTCAGACGTGTTGATATGCCGCTAAGCAAAATCAGCCAAAAAAACAGAATAAAATATTTAGACTTCCACATTAAATGACCCTCAGACGTGTTGATATGCCGCAAAAGAAAATCAGTCAAGAAAATAGATCAAAATATTTAGATTTCCACATTAAATGACGCTCAGTCGTGTTGATATGCCGCTAATCAAACTTAGCCAAAAAAAAAAGATCAGAATATTTAGATTTCCACATTAAATGACCCTCAGAGGTGTTGATATGCCGCTAAGCAAAGTTAGCCAAAAAAGAATTAAGATCAAAATATTTAGATTTCCACATTAAATGACCCTCAGACGTGTTGATATGCCGCTAAGCAAAATCAGCCAAAAAAAATAACAAATCAAAATATTTAGATTTCCTCATTAAATGTCCCTCAGTCGTGTTGAAATGCCGCTAAGAAAAGTTAGCCAAAAAAAAACAACTAAATATTTAGATTTCCGCATCAAATGACCCTCAGACATGTTGATATACTAAGCTAATTCATCCAAACGAAAAAAAAAAATCAAAATATTTAGATGTCCACATTAAATGACCCTCAGACGTGTTCATATGCCGCTAAGCAAAATCAGCAAAAAAACAGAATAACGTATTTAGATTTCTACATTAAATGACCCTCAGAAGAGTTGATATGCCGCTAAGCAAAATCAACCAAAAAAAAAAAGATCTAAATATTTAGATTTCCACATTAAATGACCCTCAGACGTGTTAATATGCCGCTAAGCAAAATCAGCAAAAAAGCAGAATAACATATTTAGATTTCTACATTAAATGACCCTCAGACGTTTTGATATGCCGCTAAGCAAAATCAGCCAAAAAACAGAATAAAACAATTAGATTTAAACATTAATTGACCCTCAGACGTGTTGATATGCCGCTAAGCAAAATAAGCCAAAAAACAGAAGAAAATATTTTGATTTCTACATTAAATGACGCTCAGACGTGTTGATATGCATCTAAGAAAAATCAGCCAACAAAACAGATCAAAATATTTAGATTTCCACAATAAATGACCCTCAGAGGTGTTGATATGCCGCTAAGCAAAGTTAGCCAAAAAAAATAAGATCAAAATATTGAGATTTCCACATTAAATGACCCTCAGACGTGTTGATATGCCGCTAAGCAAAATCAGCCAAAAAACAGAATAAAACAATTAGATTTCCACATTAAATGACCCTGAGGCGTGTTGATATGCCGCTAAGCAAAATAACCAAAAAACAGAATAAAATATTTAGATTTCTACATAAAATGACGCTCAACGTGTTGATATGCATATAAGCAAAATCAGCCGAAAAAAAAAAAAAGATGAAAATATTTAGATTTACACATTAAATGACCTTCAGACGTGTTGATATGCCGCTAAGCAAAATCATCCAAAAAAAATAACAAATCAAAATATTTATATTTCCTCATTAAATGTCCCTCAGACGTGTTGATATGCCGCTAAGCAAAATCAGCCAACAAAACAGATCATAATGTTTAGATTTCCACATTAAATGACCCTCAGAGGTGTTGATATGCAGCTAAGAAATGTTAGCCAAAAAAACAACTAAATATTTAGATTTCCGCATCAAATGACCCTCAGACATGTTGATATGCCCCTGAGCTAATTCAGCCAAAAAAAAAAAAAAGATCAAAATATTTAGATTTCCACATTAAATGACCCATAGAGATGTTGATATGCCGCAAAACAAAATCAGTCAACAAAATAGTTCAAAATATTTAGATTTCCACATTAAATGACCCTCAGACGTGTTGATATGCCGCTCGGCAAAATCAGCCAAAAAACAGAATAAAACAATTAGATTTCCACATTAAATGACCCTCAGACGTGTTGATATGCCACTATGCAAAATCAGCCAAAAACCAGAATAAAATAATTAGATTTCCACATTAAATGACCCTCAGACGTGTTGATATGCCGCTAAGCAAAATAAGCCCCCCCCCCAAAAAAAATAACATATCAAAATATTTAGATTTCCTCATTAAATGTCCCTCAGACGTGTTGATATGCCGCTAAGCAAAATCAGCCAACAAAACAGATCAAAATGTTTAGACTTCCACATTAAATGACCTTCAGAGGTGTTGATATGCAGCTAAGCAAAGTCAGCCAAAAAAACAACTAAATATTTAGATTTCCGCATTAAATGACCCTCAGACGTGTTGATATGCCGCTAAGCAAAGTTAGGCAAAAAAAAAAAAAAATAAGAACAAAATATTTAGATTTCCACATTAAATGACCCTCAGACGTGTTGATATGCCGCTAAGCAAAATCAGCCAAAAAAACAGAATAAAATATTTAGATTTCCACATTAAATGACCCTCAGTCGTGTTGATATGTCGCTAAGCAAAGTTAGCCAAAAAAAATAACATATCAAAATATTTAGATTTCCTCATTAAATGTCCCTCAAACGTGTTGATATGCCGCTAAGCAAATTCAGCCAAAAAAAAAAAAAAGATCAAAATATTTAGATTTCCACATTAAATGGCCCATAGAGATGTTCATATGCCGCAAAACAAAATCAGTTATCAAAATAGATCAAAATGTTTAGATTTCCCATTAAATGTCCCTCAGACGTGTTGATATGCCGCTAAGCAAAGTTAGCCAAAAAAAAAAAAAAAAAAAAGGGATCAAAATATTTAGATTTCCACATTAAATGACCCTCAGACGTGTTGACATGCCGCTAAGCAAAATCAGCCAACAAAACAGATCAAAATATTTAGATTTCCACATTAAATAACCCATAGAGGTGTTGATATGCCGCTAAAGAAAAGTGGCCAAATCTACATAAGATAAGAAGCCAATGCGTAGATCGCAGTTGATTATAATGAGATTAAAACGTTTTTAAGGTTGTGACGATGAACTAAGCAAGACTTTGATAGGCGAAATCAGAATGGACACACATACACACACACACATATATATATACATATATATAAAATAAGTAAAATCTATTCATAGTCCTGTGTAAACATCATCCGACAGCAAGGGACACTAATCGGGAGAGGGGTGTTTTGAGGAGCATGGAGCAACCACTTAACTGGTTTTGGTCACAGGGCCACCTTGACTCCGTAGAACCTATTAGGCTTCAAGCTATGGAGGTGTTTTCCTGCAGCGAAATCTACGCAGGATTAGATGCCAAATTTGAAATCGCAGATGCCTATAATGTCTGTAGAACATTTTAAAGCTGTGACGGTGAACTAGCAAGACTTTGACAGGCGCAAGCAGCATATATATGTGTGTATGTGTGCGTGTGCATATGTGTGCATATATATATATATATATGCACACATATACATATATGTATACACACCCATACCCATATATATATATATATATATATATATATATATATATATATATATATATATATATATATATATATATATATATTTAGTTGATTTATCTTTTAAAATTTGAGACTATGTTAGTTTTGTTTGATGTTTAGTGATGATGGGGAGGTTCTCCTCTGTTTCCGTTTTGGGATGACGCTCATACGCATGGAGACATACACACATACAGGTGTGGGGTTTATGCTTCGCACAAACACATACATATACATATATAAACAATGCATGACCAGGAACATCCATGTATCCGTATGTCCGAGCACGCATACGTACACAATAAGCAACGCACATATGTAAATATATATATAGAATTTATATATATATATATATATATATATAGGATGTACATATATATATATATATATATATATATATATATATATATATATATATATATATATATATATATAAGTTATAAGGAACTTGGTAAACCGAATTGGTAAATCCAAAGAGGATGAAATCCTGAGAGCTCAATGTTAGGACAGAGCTAATATGTAATGAAAAACAAACCACTTTATGGTACCATTACGATAATTTATTTCACCTAAATCCTTTTTTAAGGATTCAGGATCATCAGGTAAAACTTCCAACAACGAATTGAGACAAAAAATGGGATTAGAAATTGGTGGGTAGTGTATTTTTTGTAATTTAATAGAGGGGGTTGAGAGTGGTAGTTAAACAGACAATATAAAGTATAGGGAGGGGTTAATTTTATATCTCTCTTAAGTATGTTTTATATTGGAGTAGGAGGAGTGACAGAATAAATTAAATTTTAACTGTGTAATCTATATATATTTCAAATATTAAAATATAGATAAAGATTGTAAAATGTATATATAGTTTATGTACGAGGATAAATGAATTTTTGTGTAAATTATCTCAAGTGTTTCTATGGTTTTTTTTTTTTTTATTTGGACTTGTTAATGATCGTATGTATGTAGGGATTCACATGAATACATTTGTGAGACATATATGAATAAATGAAAATTAATATTACTGTCAAATTCTATTAAATAATGAAGCCTAATCTTTAATTTAGTTTACCAATATAATAAATAAATTACATTCATAAATTAATTTTAAATATTAAAATAGATGTTATTGTTTTTTGTTTTTTTTTTTTTTTTATATTGTGGAAATACAATTAATCGGGTGAATAAACTATTAAAATTTTAAATATTTCTTTATTTTCATTTATTAATCCAACAGACTGTACTAGTTAAACGTTATTTTTATTTGAGTAGAAGCTCCGTTTATTTATTAAACACCGTGTTTATTTATTTTCGTCTACCGGCCTGAATATTCGAGAAATCTTATTAAAGGAAAAATTATGCCCTCTTCGACAGGATTCGAACCTCTCGCCAGGGAAAACCGTCGTTAAAGAAATAATCCCACATAGAATCAATCAGCAATATTAATGCTATTATTGGTCACATCCATCGCTAGTAGTGTATAATGTATGCATTAAAATACTGTTAACCCATAGAGTGACGTGATCCTCATTTATAAAACTGTTGTCTGTTGTTTCCAGTTTATATTTTTTTAAATGTAAGTACTTTCGAATAATCCTTTATTCGTCGTCAGGCATATGTTTTCCTTATAAAATCAAAACCTTGAAGACGAAATAATTGTTTGTCAACCGAAAGATGTTTTTTTTTTTTAATATGTGCTATTATTGACGGTTGTGTACTATCTCGGAACGGGCAAAGACGCAAAACTAAGTTTTTCAAAATTTTAAGTGAGAATTTTATTCAAACTTTTCTTGTGATGTGGTAAATCCACGTATTCTATTTTTACAAGTATATTCAGTTAATATGTCATGAACGAAGTATATAGTTCAATTAATATAGTGTAATGTCTTAGTAGTAGTTTTTTTGATAGGAAATTTTTTTTTGTACTGCGGATCGATAGTTTAATAATAGCATTAATATTGCTGATTGATTCTATGCGTGATTATTTCTTTGTGTGTGTATATATATATATATATATATATATATATAGGTAAAAATCCGTGGTACATAATTCAAGTGAATCTGAGTAATATAAAATATTAAAACTGATCCACAGAATAGACCTCAATATATTATAGAGCATATATGAATTACAAGTAGATTAAATTCAATACTGCATATGATATATGGCCATTTCAATCAGAACGGACTTGTCAACATCAAGGAGCTGGATAAAAAAATCATAATGTGTTTTAATCAAACCTTTTTTATTAGCATTTAGTATAAAATTTCTAATTTAAAACTTTTATGATATATATTAATTATTTAAATTTTCTTAATATTATCTAAAAAACCCTTTTCCAAATTTTTTAAAGATTGTATTTCCTTATCAAATTTCCCATTTTGAACAAAACTTAACATGTTAAATGTAGGTCAAGGTCAGCCAATGTCTAGACGAATTTGCAATTTTTTTTGTCTCATTTTCTCTCCTTTAATTCACATACACTATCGCCCTCGCAAATTGATTTTTCTCTATCTTTCTTTTCCTCCTTTCATTTTAAATACATTTAACCCTCTTTCTACCTATTTATAAAATCATATAAAAAAATAAAATCATTATGATCTAACTCGTTGGTGTGGACAAACCCGTGTTGGGGGAAATAGCTATATATCATATGGGGTATTGAAGTTTATCTATTAGGTTGGTGGAAAAATAATGTCGTTTTCTCACATATGTTACTATGTGAGAAAACGACATTATTTTTGCACCAACCTAATACTTGTAAGTTATATATATATATATATATATATATATATATATATATATATATATATACACAGCCATGGCCAAAATTATGGAGCACCTATAAAAATTTGAGATAATATTTTAAACCTACGTATTTCAAGGTTAAGAATCGTACAGTGAACAACTGAGAGCAAATGTAAAATATTTAACAGTAGATTGTAGTATTTTTTTTTTTGCTTTAAAGCCTCTCTCAAGAGCTTTAGCTGAGTTTCGTACTAAATTCATTCCAATATTCAAAATGATTTATTGTCATACTAAAGGTTGTTTCGTAATTTTCGGGTAATATTTATTCCTACCAGTGTATATTTAATTGAAAATGCCTCCAAAGAAGCAGCTTTCAGAGATTAAAAGGGCACAAATTGTTGCTTTATCTGGTGAAGGATATTCTCAGATAGAAATTGCCAGGAAGATGGAATGTTCAAGGAAGAGGGTTCAAACAACGATTAAAAGATAAAAGGAAACAAAGTCTTTCAAAAACAGAAAAGGACAAGGCCCTAAAAAGTCTACAACCGCCAGGGAAGACAGATCTTTGAAAAGAGCTTCCTTTGCAGATAGGAGGAAAAGTTCTTCAGAGCTTGCTGCTGAACTTAGGGAGGATGCAAACAAAAACATATCAGCTCGAACAGTGAGAAGAAGGTTATTAGAAGTGGGATTAAAAGGACGCAAAGCCAGGAAGAAGCCATACTTGTCTCAGGCCAACAAGAAAAAACGACTGGAATTTGCAAAAAACCATGAAAATTGGACACCTGATGATTGGGTCAAAATTGTTTGGTCTGACGAAAGTAACTTTGAGGTAAGTTAACAGCTTCTATTTCCTAAACTTTGGATGTAATAATTGAAATTTTTATGTGAATACACATCCATAACATTTATTCAAAAATTGTAACAAATTCTTTTTTTTTCATCAGATTTTTGGCACCCCTGGAGCGGTTTATGTTCGCCGTAAGGAAGAAGAGGCATTTCATCCTGATTGTGTGGTTCCAACTGTAACATTTGGAGAAGGAAGCGTAATGGTTTGGGGCTGCATGGCTTCTTCAGGCACTGGAATGTTGTACACATGTGAGGGCAGAATGAACTCCACAATTTATACTAACATGCTGGACCAGGTTTACCGAACCTCTTTGACTAAAATATTTAATAATAACATTCCAAGTGATGTAATCTTCCAACAAGCCAATGCTCCATGACATACGTCAAAAGTTTCAATCGGTTGGTTTGAGAAAAAGGGATTACAGTGATGAAGTGGCCCGCTCAATCTCCAGACCTAAATCCCATTGAAACTTTGTGGTCCCATTTAGGGAAAAGAGTGAGAATGCACAAATGTTCATCAAAAAAAGAATAAGAGGCCAAACTTCATGAAGATTGGCAGAAAATAGATCCTACCACCTGCAACAACTTAGTCAATAATATGCAAAAACGAATAAAAGCTGTTATAAAGGCAAAAGGAGGACATACCAAATATTGATTGTTGTTATTAATGTTTACTCCACTATTCTTAACCTTTAAATATATAAGTTTGAATCATAATTTCGATTTTTCATTGGTGCTCCATAATTTTGGCCAAGGCTGTATATATATATATATATATATATATATATATATATATATATATATATATATATATATATATATATATATATATGTAATGGTAAAACTAATACAATGCCTGCCAAATAACCTATGGGTAAAGGAAAACTACACCCAGTAAATCGAAGACCATGAGAAAAAGCAATAAAAAGGGAAAAAGAAACGTAAACTGAAAAGTTTTTTTCAACAAACGAGTACATTTATTAGTATAATAATAATAATAATAATAATAATAATAATAATATATATATATATATATATATATATATATATATATATATATATATATAATGGACTCTCCCGTCGGTTTCAACGTATGAGGATCTGACAGCTTATTGATTCAGTTATAAAAGTTAATGCGATAATCTTAAGTGATTTACAAAGTAGGCCACATATGGAGCAAGTGTGAGGATTGTGAAATGAGATCACTCTTAGGTTGGGTGACCTTTTAGATCTTGCTCTCGCTTCTTGAAGATTAATCAGACAAGCAGATTGAAAATTGCTGAGTCCACTAAAACACGTTGATCTCCATTCTACCCGCTCTAAAGCTAAGCGCTCAAGGATGTTATGTGGTATATTAACTGCTGACAAGTTGCTTTTCAGTTTGTCAATGTATCTTAGCCATGGGCGTCCTACATTCCTGTAGCCCTGATATAACTGGCTGTATATTAGGATCTTGGGTATCCTGTCATCAGACATTCTCAAGACATGACAAGTCCACCGTAACTGAGACTGTATGATAAAAGTCTCGATTCCTCCAATATTACACCTGTTAAACAGGTCTACGTTAGATGTCCTATCTTGAAGCTTAACTCCAGAGATTGCACGCAGACAGCTTTTATGGAAAACATCTAGCTGGTGTATATGGTACCTGTATGGAATCCACGACTCAGAGCCATACAAAAGAATGGCAAGTACAACAGCTCTGTAAACCCGAATTTTTGTATCCAGTCGAATACCCCACTCATTCCACATATATATACAAGTTTAAAAGCCACTATATCGATCGGCAGGGAAGTTAACTCCTGCGGAAGTCACTTATATGGTCATTAGTAAAAGGATGAGCCCGAAATGCGATTTGCATGACGGGAACACTAGAATCCAACAGACTCGGAAGTTTAAATATCAGGGAAGCGTTTTGACATGGGACGGTAAGTTTGATACTGAGATCCGTAGACATATTGGGATGGCCAAGGACGCATTTCAAAAGCTGGGCAGGGTATTGCGACTCAGGAGGATTTCTTTGTTTTACAAAGAAAAGAGTATTGAGCTGTTACGTGACATCTGTCCTTTGCGGCAGCAAATATTGAACGATTTCCTCAAAGATATAGCACAATGTCATTATCATGATAGCAGACACAGAAAAGAAATTACAAAACCTCTTACAGAAATTAGCAAAGGATAGCGAGAAGAAGGGACTAAGCATAAACTAGAATCAGAATGCATGGTCATCAGTAAAAGGATGAGCGCGAAATGCGATTTAAACGTTAAGGACACTAAAATCAAGCAGGTGCGGAAATTTAAATATCTGGGAAGTGTTTTGACAGAGGACAGCAAGTGTGACACTGTGATCCGTAGACGTACTGGGATATCCAAGGACGCATTCCAAAAGCTGGGCAGAGTATTGCTAGACAGGAGGATTTCTTTGTTAACAAAGAAAAGAGTACTGAGCTGTTACGCGACATTTGACCTTTTTTGCGGCAGCAAATGTTGGACGATTTCCTCAAAGATGTAGCACAAATGTCATCACCAGGCTATTGTTAATTACAGAATAAATATAGTAGTGTTCATTGTTGTGAAAGAACACAGCAATGAACAGTACAATATATATATATATATATATATATATATATATATATATATATATATATATATATATATATATATATATATAAAGAAAGAACAGTAAGATATATAATCCGGTGTTCTTATAGATATTTTTATTTTTACAAATAGTGTTCAATGTAAATTTACAGAGCATTAATATTATAAATTAATTGATTTAAAATATGTTTTTTTTCGCTAGACAGTTCTAACCATGTTTCAAAAATGGAAGCTAAAAGCTTGAGGATGAAATGGAACTAATGTCTTTAATTACAAAATTAAATCTGAAGCTTTTAGCTTCCATTTTTGAAACATGGTTAGAACTGTCTAGCGAAAAAAAATTTTAAATCAATTAATTTATAATATTAGGTTGATGCAAAAATAATGTCGTTTTCTAACGTTCAAATTCAAAAGAAATTATTTTTCACCAACCTAATATATATATATATATATATATATATATAGGAATTTGTAGGATAAAAATGTGCATACATGGACAAATACACACGTAAGTATATTTATTCATATGGTGTTACAGAGTGCTATGTTATGAAACAGAGTTATAAGAATATATTAGTAAATATACCTAATATCCTAGGTCGATGGCACGCGGTCAAAATTCGCACATATATTTTTCATTAAGTGCATGAAACTCCGAGTATTGTTATCGGCGTTGGATATTATGTATATTCACTTACACACACACACACACACATAAACACACACACACACATACATATATATAGTCATCTACAGGCAGACTGTTTCGCTATAATTACAGCTCATCACTGTGACTAGACATCCGATCGCTTCAAGCCGGGACCGAAACCTGATTGACTTGGCATCGGTCGGGGATTCTAACGCCTAAGCTAGCGGCGCCCGGGTAAGGCGAATTTTTGCGTATTTATTTTTTCATAAACGCGACATGACCTGGAGGACTCAATCTGTTGGGAGAGTCTTGCATTATTAGCAGTAATAGTCACTGTTTGCAAATTCACGTTTTTCTCCCCACAGCGCTCAACCGATTTAATTTGTTTTCGGGAGCTAAGATAGATAGATAGATAGATAGATAGATATGGCTATGTTGAAAAATCATACGTCTACGCATAAAATATATTTTTTTCTCGGATGTTATAAAAACAGTTATCAATGTTATATAATAGAACTATTAAGTATATATTTGTGAATATACTCAATATTGCGTGTATGCATGGAAATCCGAACAATGCTATCGACGTAGGCTATTATGTATATTCACTAATATATATATATATATATATATTTATATATATACATATATACATATATATATATAACATATATATATATATATATATATATATATATATATATATATATATATATATATAAGGGAATATACATAATATCCTACGTCGATAGCATTACTCGGATATTATGCATATACACTAATATATATATATATATATATATATATATATATATATACAAATAAAAAGAAAGAGCAGTCAGATTAAGAATCCATAATTCTTTAGCATTTATTTTTTTTAAAAGATGTGTTCGATACAAAATAGAGCATAATATTTGAATATTTTTATTGAAAAATATTTTACATCACGACACGGAAATATCTATGTTTCGGAACTTTAAATTTGTTCCATTTTCAAGCGGTTACCCAACATAACTTGATAATGGAACAAATTTAAAGTTCGAAGCATATATATATATATATGTATATATATATTTTTAAGCATTTCACCCCAAGCAAGGCGTGAAGCCACTAGAACGCAAGGGGTTACAGAAGATTTAGAGCAAGGTCAGATAGGAGTGATAGAAGAAAGGATGAGGGTAGTGGATAGATCAAGGCAACTGGAGATGTCGATTGACATTACACTTGAATAGCTGGAGATTATAGCTCACAGGGAAACAGTAATAGCGAAGGGAGTTCCACAGGCGAGAGGTGCGAGACATGAAGCTATTAGAGTAGAAGAGACGGCTACATTTAGGAGTTTCGACAGTGAAGGGGTGAGAGCGGGATGCCAGCATCGTATGGCGCTTGAACTCATGACGTCTGGGAACCAGCGAATACAGCTCCTCGGAGCAATTTCCATGGAAGTATTTGTAGAACAGACAGAGGGAGGCGACGGCGCGTCTGTGAGAAAGTGACTGTAGACGAGACGCCAGGGCAGGGCCAATTATATTGCATATCCGCCTCTGGAGCCTATCAAGAACCCCGAGGCAAACAGAAGGGGCACCAGACCATATATGGCAGCAATACTCCATGCAGGGGCGAATTGTTGTTTTGTAGATCTGGAGGATCGACTCCGGGGAGAAAAACTTCCTGGCGCGACTCAGGGAGCCAACTTTCCTTGCAGTGGACGAGGCAATTGACTCAGTATATATATATATATATATATATATATATATATATATATATATATATATATATATATGGAAAAAGTTATATACATTTTTATATGGCAGGCGTAAAATATTTTAAACGAGAAAAGTTAAACTTTGTGACAAACCCAACGAAACAAAATACATTATTCTATCTATCAACTCTATCACAGCTACAAGTGAAAAGAATTTCTCTAACCTTACTATAAAATCTGTTACAAATATGTCTAAAACAATAAAATATTTAATTAATACAATTGATTAATTTATTTTATTTGGGCTAACGATTTGGTGGGGACGGTCTGTTACATGGTTAAACGCAACCATGAAATAGACTTTCGCCGCTGGGTGTTGACTTCAGTATCCACTTTTAAAAGTAATTATTTATGTAAAAAAAAAAACAACAAAAAAAAACCCATTAAAGGAAAATTATTTATGTAAATTATGAAATACAATTTTCCTAAGTCAAGTAAAGACTAGAACGCAGAAAAACTAACAACGACAGCGTGTCTAGATAGTAAAATGAAAAACAAGAAAAAGAAGAGGGGAAAAAAGAGAGGTAAGCTTAAGGAGAGAATGAATGTAAAAAAAAAAAAAATAATCGAAAAGGATAAATAATCATGACATTCTACACGTACACAAATCCATGCATACGGGTGGATTGGCGCACGCTCGCGAACGCACACACGCACGAACGCATACACACACGCACGCACACACGTACGCACGCACACACGCACGCACACACACACTGTGAAAAAAACTTACACCAATGATAAATGCCTATAGAAAAGAAAAATCGAGAAGTATAAGCAGTAATTTACTGATAGCATCTGACGAGTGGGCGGATGGGTCCGTCTAAGAAACTCTGGAGTCGGAATGCTGAATGTAACATCAATCAGATAAGTGACAAACTTTTACTTGTATTAATACTTTCTTTCTTTCTCTCTCTCTCTCTCTCTCTCTATATATATATATATATATATATATATATATATAAAATGAACATTGAAGTCAACATTCAGAGGCAACAGACTGTTTCATGCTAGACGAAATCATCAAGACACATGTGTTGTTGTTTTTCTCGACTATTCATATATACGGGTCAGTAGTGCATTGTGGGTAGTCCATTCTAACAGTTATTTTATCGGGAGTGCTTGTTTATTTTTTTATTTTACTTGTTTTGGACTACCCACAATGCAACACTGACTCGTATATATAAATAGTCGAGAAAAACCCAACACATGTGACCTGATGATAGCGTCTAGCATGAAACAGTCTGTCATCTCTGAGTGTTGACTTCAATGTTCACTTCTATATTTACATACGCTCTATCTCTGATATTAAGCACTTTATCCCATCGATAAAGCACACCTTAAAACTATATTTCTTCATATATATATATATATATATATATATATATATATATATATATATATATATATATATATATATATATATATATTAGAAAAACTATCGGATAAAGAATCCACTGATACCCTAGAAATTATTTTGTTTAGCTTTCGGATACAGAAAAAAATCAAACCAGGAGCAGATATGGTCTTCCGTGAAGATCTCATCAAGAGAATGTACAGTGTTCAAAGTGGGTAATTGAATCCTACTGGGCAGTGACACTCTTTGTGGTCGAGCGGTCTAAAGCAAGCGGATCACACAATGGTTTCTTCTACAAAAGGAAACGTAGTTTCAAACTCTGCCGTAAAGCACGGATTCTTTATTAGGTCACCTGATGGCGTAGGTAGGTAAAACTTCATTAACTATTTTTAAAAATAGGTCGTCTATTTAAACATGGTTATCCCCCCCCAAAAAAAAAACATCTAGAGAAATAAGATATATATGTGTACATTTCTGAGGAAGTAGTTGATTTTATTTTGAATTCGAAATTATTTAACATATCAATAAACATTACGTTATAGCGGGTACATTTTTTGACGCGCCGTTTATTTTTTATACAGGGCGTCTACTGAAACACGTGTATCTATTAAAATATAATGTTTAAAGTAATAAGAAATAATGCATAATAATCCCTTAGAATTATTGTGTCAAACTTCTTAATATATCTGTAGATTTCTTTTTGGGAGCAGAGTGTGTAAGAGCTGTCCACATGCTTAATCACAGAGCCTTGTCGGTTATTTTCAATATCGAATTATTACATTACCCAACCCGGCATTGACTTGGTATGATTCATATCTTGACTTGGGTGGAAACTCTAATTTTCAAACCGCCAATCGACCTGTAAAGTGTTGGTCTCCGCCAGGTTATCTTGCTCAAGAAACAAATACTACCCTAAAAATCATAATGAAGTACATTAGCCGAACAGATTAGCCGAAAATGCTAAAATCATTGATGATCATTTATCACTTGTACGAATGCAAGTATAATAAAAAAAGCATAATCGTTGAGACTTGTCAGTAATCTTCAATGAATCATACAGTGAGCGATGGATAAATTGTCGTCTAAATGACGCAAAAATGAAAATAACACTAACATCTCATTTTCTTTCCCTTATTCTCAAATTCTTTCTTTCTTTCTTTCTTTCTTTCTTTCTTTCTATTCCAAGCTTTATCTTTCTTCCTTTCTTTTTGTTTCATTTACTTTCCACTATTCTCAGCTTTTTTATTTATTTTCTTTCACTATTCTCAGCTTCTTCCTTTCTTTCATTTTCCTTCTCCTATTGCAAGCATCTTTCTTTCTTTCTTTCTGTTTCATTTACCTTCTCCTATTCTCAGCTTTTTTTCTTTTCTTTCATTTTCCTTCTCTTATTCCAAGCTTCTTTCTTTTTCCTTTCTTTATTTCTTTCTTTCTTTCTTTCTTTCTTTCTTTCTTTCTTTCTTTCTTTCTTTCTTTCTTTCTTTCTTTCTTCTGTCATTTGCTTTTGCCTATTGCAAGCTCGTTTCTTTCTTTCTTTCTTTCTTTCTTATCCGATTCCACTTCATCGCTTCTGGCTATAAAACGAGATTAGGTAAGTATAAATTACGTCAAGTAATTGCAGCTATATTTAACAAACAAAAGACATTATTAAATAAAAAGAATGAAATAATGTCAGAATGCAGACATTCACGGAAATATCTTTTGTTGCGCTTCGAGCATGGCTAACAAAAATAAAGCCTTGAATATATATATATATATATATATATATATATATATATATATATATATATATATATATATGTGTGTGTCTTAGGTTGGTGCAAAAATAATGACGTAATAATGTCGTTTTTTACGTATTTTTTAACGTCAAAAAACGACATTCTTACGTCATTATTTTGCACCAACCTAATATATACATATATATATATATATATATATATATATATATATATATATATATATATATATATATATATGTATATATGTGGATGTATGTGTGTGTGTGCGTCTGTATGTGTATAAATAAAGACAAATGGAGAACTTTTCTTTTCCAATGTGTTTCGTCCTCTGATGCACTTAATAAAAGCAATTATTAGTATTTTATTTTGCGCCATGAATTTATGAATAGAATTAAAAACATAGTTAGGCTTTCAAAATGTTATGCATATTCCCATAGCTATGAAAGTCAAGGTAAACTATGGAGGGTGGTAAGTGATGTAATTTAATGCCCAATAAAAGAAAGTAAACGTTGTTATTGTTGTTCATAAATTCTGTAATTTTCTTCTTTGTTTAGTTGAATTTTTAGCAACGTAATTATTATTTATTATTTCATTTTAATTTCATAAATTATTTATGCGTTTATTAATTTTAAATAATACCAGGTTTTGATTTAACCGTTTTTTTTTTTTTTAGTTTTTTCTTTTTTTTTTAATTTATGGTCTTCTACGTTGCTTAGCAGATTGGAGATATTTCAGAAAATCCGGGCGAGACACGTTGGTAAAGAAAATTGTTCCTTTTACCTTTAATCATATCACCTTTTTATAAATGATGATAGCGTCTAGCATGAAACAGTCTGTCATCTCTGAGTGTTGACTTCAATAGTCACTTTTATATTTACATACGCTCTATTCCCGATATTGAGCACTTTATCCCATAGATAAAGCGCACCTTAAAACTATATTTCTGCATATATATATAAATAAATAATATATATATATATATATATATATATATATATATATATATACAGTGTAACCCGGATATGAGAGAGTTGTCGGGACCGGAGAAGAAGTCTCTTATATCCGAGTTTCTCTTATATCAGGGTTTGGTCTATTTTGTTTAGGCAAGTATGGCTCTAATATGGGACCAGAGAAAATCTATCTTATATCCGGGTTTCTCTTATATCCGGGTCTCTTATATCGAGGTTACACTGTGTATATATATATATATATATATATATATATATCCTTGTGCAGGTGTATGCAGAAAATAGAAAAGAACACGTTGGGTGCATAATCCGGGGTTCCTTAGTATTTTTGTTTTTATTTTTAAGAAGACAGTGCTCCATACAGAAGTAGAGCTTATATTATAATAAATTAAGCATATACCCACATCAATAGAGAAAAGAATAAGTATGAACTCAGCAAATAAGGAAATATTCCAACAGCACAGTAGTTTTTACAACACAGCCCTGAAAAACAGCGGATACAAAAACTTTGACATAACCTATAGAAACGTTAGTACCAATAATAAGAGAAACAGGAAAAGAAAGATCATCTGGTATACCCCACCGTACAACCAAATGGTCAGCACCAAACTAGGCCATAAGTTCCTAGCTTTAATTGAAAAGCACTTTCCCACTAATAGCAAACTTAGCAACATCTTTAACAAAAACACATTAAAACTGAGTTACAGCAGCACTGAAAATATAGAAAGAATCATAAAAAGACACAATAAGAAAATCCTAGAAAAACACGCATACCAAAACAGTAATAAAACACATAAACTAAAACTAGCTAAAAATAACGAAAAATTATGCGATTGTAGAAACCCTAAAAACTGCCCGTTGGAAAATAAATGCCTCATAAAATCCGTGGTATACCAATGCACTATCTCATCCATTGAGAGCCCTAACACTGATAGGATATACATAGGATCAACAAAAAATAATTTTAAAATTAGATGGAGACAACACAAGAGCTCCTTCAACAATATTCAAAATAGAAATCAGACATCTCTATCCCAATATTTCTGGCATCTAAAGGAAACGAATAAAACACCAAAAGTAAAATGGAAAATAGTAAATAGAACAAGAACCTGTAGAACCTGGGATGACCCATGCCTCTTATGCTTACAGGAAAAACTACACATCATTAAATTCCTAAATAATGAAAAATTATTAAACCATAGGCAGGAGTTAACGGTTTTTTGCCGACATCAACAGACTTTCGCATTGGATAATTAGCATAAAAAAAAAAAAAAAAAAAAAAAAAAAAAAACATAGCTAAGTAAAATTCTAAAAAGCTTAGCCAAACCTTTAAATAGGAAAAACCCTTTTTGTCGTCGTCAAAAAAACTAAAAAAAACAAAACAAAAAACAAAAACAAAAACAAAAAAACAAATTGAAATTCAATGCAAAGCGATCTGTATATAAAACACCCACTTACATTAACAAATAAATAAATAGATAATCAGATAGACAATAATAAAAAACAATTCTCCAGACACATAACGACTGTAGGCGCGCCATAAAAATATCCTTCACTGGGAACCAACTAAAGGATGACCGTAAACATTAGCCTTGAAATAGATACCCTACCCAACCTTAGCAAAACCTCTCAGAGGATGATGAATCTATTGATAAGAATTAACTCCCTGACCACTTAAAGAAGGAAAATAGTCTAGCCACTCCCACAATAACAAATTCTGTAACGGACCGTGCCTAAAAATACACGTAAACCGAGAGATAGCTTATTCCTAAAATTTCGCTTGAAGACGAAACGGGACTAAACACCACAATCCAACTTAATTTTATTAATTATTTGGATGATTTCGGCTCTCGTTTTTGAAACATGAGAACTCTTATGTAGCGAAGGAATCATATTTTTAAACAAAAAATATTATTATAATATATATATATATATATATATATATATATATATATATATATATATATATATATATTATTTATATCTGAATTTTTAGCCCCTACACACAACCCCCCCACACACACATGTATATATAATTTAACACTGAGGTCAACACTAAGCAGTAACAGTCTGTCTCCTGCTTGAACTCTATTTTCAGGCCATGTTGACCTCAGGGTCCACTTTTATATTTATATTTGCTCTTTTCCTGATATTGTGCATTTTTAGCCATAAATATATCATAGCTTAAAGCTATATATATATATATATATATATATATATATATATATATATAATAGCTGGCCATTCGTATTCAAGGATACCCGTCTACAATGACAACTAGCAAATCTCTATCACAGACTCTCGCTCAGGCACTGGTTTGTACTGCAACTATGCTGAGCAGACCTTAAGGTTTCGGATTTTCGCTGGAACGTGTTGTTTTATTCTAACATCCAGCCTTTGAGTCATTCTTCCTATGTAGCCCGAACCACAACTACATTTAAAAGAATAAATTAAAAACTATTATGATATGGAGGGAGAACATCCTTACGCATAGACGGAAGGACAGGCTTGGCAGAGGAAACATCACGAGTGTTAGCGGCAATGTTGAACTGCGGTAGAAACCTGCTAAGTACACTCCATCGGACATTTTGACCAATACATACGGGTCGTCCATCGCAGAATACCTAATAAATAGCCATAATTGTGCTGTTAGTTTTAGTGTGAACTCATTTACCATCCTTAGCAGGTCCCACTCTAATTACCACCTAAAAGTGTTGGATGTCATCTATATTCTATCATTAAAGCATTCTCTATTTAAACAGGACTTTGTATTAGACCTCCAACTAATTACCTTGTAATCCCCCCCATACACTTTGTCCATTTTTCTTTTTAAATAATTTACTTCATTAACCGCGATTTAGCTCTGTTGAGCGAGGTACGAAACCGGTTAGTTGGCCCTTTTTTCATTTTTACTTTTTATTATCGGCATGAGTGGTAATAATAAAATTAATTTTTGTCTGTTTATGGCAGTCATATATATATATATATATATATATATATATAAATACATACATACATACATATATATATACATACATACATACATATATATATACATACATACATACATACATATATATATACATACATACATACATACATATATATATATACATACATACATACATATATATATACATACATACATATATATACATACATACATACATATATATATATATACATACATACATACATACATACACATACATACATACATACATACATAAATATACATACATACATACATATACATACATACATCCATATATATACATCAATACATATATATACATACATACATACATACATATATATATATATATATATATATATATATATATATATATATATATATATATATATATTATAAAAGAAAATCTGTCCATCGCATGCAACCTGCGTGTGATTTGCACGTATGCCTGCAGCTCTGGAATCACTGGTAGAATCATTTCAGTTATAATGTTCTTTCTAACGAGTAGATCCCTGAAGGTAGTTGTTAACTTCTAGTGCTCCGAAGCCCAATCAACGCAAGCACCCCCCTACAAAATTCGTTTTTCTGTCCAACCCCATTTTCTACTTTACATAAATTATCTACTTAAGAACAAACTCCGATCATTTGTGAATATAACCATATACAATGGTAGTTGTATCTCTAAAACTCGTGATGACCAGAGATTGTCGGCTGACATCTCATCCAATCTAGGATTATATATGCAGACAAACCACTCATCTACTACCCTCCCCCATCCAGGACTTCGGATTCAACGGACAAAATCTGCAGACAAAATAAATAAAAAAATCTGCAGGAAAAAAAACAAAAAATCTCCCAAAACGTCAGCGATGTATTTCAAAATTTACGGGCTTAACGGAACGAGTCGTATTTAGTCCTCAAAGTAACCGCTTGGCGGCGATGGCGGACTTTTCAATTGTAAACAAAGACTGGTGTACAGTATATAAAGTACGATACATTAGCGCGTGCGTAAGAAAGTAACTGAGAGAAATGTATTACTTTTGCTATTTTGATTAATATATCTATATTAAGTATATATTTATTTATACGATATATACATGTTTATAGTATTTACATTTGAACATAAGTACTAATATAGTGGTTTTATCACTAAAAAATAATATCTCCCCATCTACGGCTTTAACTGACCACCCCTTCCCCCTATTAGTCCGTTGATGAGAGGTTTGTCCATATATAGAATTATATATAGAATTATTATTTTGTTATTATATATATATTATATAGGAAATTATTCCAAGATACTTGGCAGCTGATGTGTTGTCTGGCCTAGTTCTCACTGGTCAATGGTTACATTCAGTACCTCAAAAAAGAAAAAAAAACTGTTGGCATTCTACCATTGTCAAACGGACTCAGAACTACCACCAATCGCGATAAACGCATGTTTCCACAGGTAGAGGCTATTGGGTCTCAACTCCGACCTCGAGTGAAATTCGTACATAAGATCCATACCTAAAGTACTACTGCCATATATCGTTAGGAGCAGCCCAGTCTTCGCTCTCCAGACTCGATAGAGTCCAGAAGCGTCTCTGCATCCTTGTGGGTGACAAATTATCTTCCACTTTACAATCTCTTCCTCATAGACGAAACGACGCAGGCATCTCGCTACTCTTCATTTTATATTCGTATTCCGAGATGCAATTTCCACTCGGACAACTTCTTTCCACAAACCGCTGCTTTTTGGAACCGACTCCCAAGGGGTTGCTTTCCCGATCACTATAATCTTAACCTGTTTAAGTCTAGGCTTACTCGTTATGTTACCCACATATCCGTATAAACTACGCCTTTTATTCGGTAAACCTCTACCACGAGTGGCTCTTTGGCCTTGTACATGATAAACATGATTGTAAAAATTATATATATGCGTATGTCTTTTTTGTTTTTGTTTTTAATTGATATCACCCCATACAAGAGGGTAAAGCCACTAAAACACAAGATGTCGAAGAATTAGGAATAAAAACATTAATAATAAGTGAGAAGAGAAAAGAGTAAACAGGAGGACAGTAGAGAGCGATTGACATTGCATTTAACTTCATGCAGACTAAAGGTAGCTGGAAAGCATGGAGTCGGAAGGGAGTTCCACAAGTGAGAAGTGCGAAAAAAGAAACTGTTAGCATAAAAATTATGGCTACATTTAGACTGCTCAACTGAAAATTGATTGGACCTTGTTGCTAGTTTAGTACTGCGCTTAATTTCATTTGAACAATTACCATGAAATTATTTATAGAAGAGGCAAAGGGAGGCAACTTTACAACGGTGGGAAAGTGAGTGAAGCCGAGATGCCAGATCAGGACCAATAATGTCGCTAAATCTTATTTGGATTTTATCAATGATCTCAAGGTAAATAGCAGGACCATCGGACCATATGTGGCAGTAATAATCTAACCATGGACAAATGGTAGACTTATAGATATGTAAGATAGATTCTGGAAAGAAGAATTGTGTTGTGCGTGTGTGGCATTTAATGTACACACAACACAGGCACATACACATGCACACACAATTTACACAAGTTTTGTATAAGACACTGGAATAATAGATTGCCCTTCTGCTACTAACTTAGAGTGAGCAATAAAATCATAAATTTGTAGACAGATTTTTTTTTTCTTTTTAATCCGAAAAAAATAATCAGATAATTATAGGATTTATTATTTCGGAAAATATTCAATAACGTATATAATATTTTACTTTATGCTATTCAATTAAAATATACAGGATAGGCCAAAAGTCTTGTCACCTCTATATAATATAATTTTGTATTACACATGGCTGACATGAGCTCCTACAGTTCGGAAGAGACGTAGCGGGTGACAAGACTTTCGGACCATGCTGTATATTGTCATATTCAAATTTATACACACACACACACACACACACACACACACACAATAATCAAACGTAATGATACACACACAATTTGAAGAAAATTGAAATGAATATCTGGGTCGTGAGGACCAGTTTCCCTTCCTGTCTGGCAGCAACCACTTGGTAACAGGAAATATAATAAACAGCCTTTTTACGATACCCTTTTCAGTCTGGTAACAACCCCTGAGTAACAGGAAAATGCTATATTCTTTCTGTATTTAGATTTATTTTTTAATAATATTTTTTCTAATAAATGTAGTATTTAAGACGAAATTTAAAACTGTTTTGAGATTTGATCATTTTTCTATAAACAAATCGATAGGTATCGAACGAACTGTTTCCGTTGATTGATTGATTCGATTTTTTATGATTATCAGCACTGTGTCGATTACTTAAAGTTAAAAAATATTTTTAGATTGTAAGAATTGTTTTTGAGATAAAAATGTTTTTGCGATGCAAGTCTTAGTAATTAACCCATAGGTGGGGGAGAAGAGGTGGATTCATAACTTTCCCAAGGTTATTTGGGCGGAAGTGAATATTACGAACCCAACGGGAATTGGAACTTGGCTCTGCAATTAACAAGCTATTTCCAGGCCATTATATCATCTGCACACCCAAGCTTACATCAGCTGGTATTTCCAAGCGCTCAACCATGTAGGTTGACCTTCCTTAACTTCAGTAATCATACGGGAACCGGTTTTTTAACGTGATGTACCCCTAAACCAACATTTTATTTTTTAATTTCTTATTTTTTTAATTCATGACCAAAGTGCATAAAGTAAATTTGTAAATATTATTTGAAGAAAATTTGGAGATACTAAAATCAAACAAAGATCTGGAGAGTGTTTTACGAGAGGACGGAAAGCGCGACACTGAACTCCGAAAATGCCTTCCAAAAGCTAAGCAAATTATTAAGAAACAGAAAAAATTGGTTAGAAACAAAGAAAAGAACACTGTTTTTTTTTTTGATGGAATGCCAGATATTTTGCCTTGCTGCAGATGACGAAAGATGGATTTTCATGATAGCAGAAACCAAAGAATCTACATAAGAGTTAATTCTGAAAAGGAAACCAGAAATCCAACCACAGATGATGACCTTGCTATCTTTTTGAATATGACTGGTGTCTTCAATTACAAGTTATTTGAATATGGATGCAGGGCCGGTACCTTGTGCTCATAGCCCCAATCTATGATACTCCTTGAATCTGTGATACCCACTGAAACTACGATACGCCCCCAACATCTTAATTTTCATAAGGTAGTATTCATATAAAATACGACTTTTATTGTAACTTATGTACAATAATGGATCATATGCAATATTGGTGAACAATTCATCTACATAAATTGAAAATAAATACAATATATCGAAATACAAATTTAGAGACGTCTTAATAGATCATTCCATATTAAATAGATTATTCCATATTAAATAGATCATTCCATATTAAATAGATTATTCCATATTAAATAGATCATTCCATATTAAATAGATCATTCCATATTAAATAAATCATTCCATATTAAATAGATCATTCCATATTAAATAAATCATTCCATATTAAATAGATCATTCCATATTAAATAAATCATTCCATATTAAATAAATCATTCCATATTAAATAGATCATTCCATATTAAATAAATCGAGAATATCTTGCGGGAATTTTGAACATCAACCTGAAATTTTTCTTGTTAAAAAGTTGAATAATTTTAACATATTCAATCAACATTACGGATAAAAAAAATAGTGAATTTTATAGTGTTTTTTTTTTTTTAGACTTTGCCTGAGGAAAACATTCATGGATTTGGATAAAAAAAACAACAACCTCAAAATCAGCGAAAATTTGTCATCCTTTAATAGTTTTGCTTAGTTTAATTTGTAATGTATATAAATGTAGATAGAAAAAGAGCAAATATCGATAAGATAGTGAGGGTCACAAAGCATTGTCCGGGACCTCCAACCAGATTTGCATCCAGCCTTCAAACTATTTCCACCAAGAAAGAATAAGATCGCCAGTATGGTGGGATGTTCTTCCACAGACTCCATACTATCCAGGTTTAGCAAAGTCAGATGTTTATTTGTTTCGTTCGCAAGAACTTTTTCGCAAGAATCATATCATTCAGAAAGAAAGAATTTGGAAAAAAAGACTTTCAGCCAATTGCGGTGTGCATGTTTGGAAACGCAGATTTCTTTCAACGTGGACTCGTTAATTTGACTTTCCGTCGGAGTGCAGACACAGTAAATACTGGGGATTACAGAAATGAAGCAACGGAAATGTAGTTTTACAGGAGGATGCTGAGAATGTCTTGGTCGGAACATGTGAGCAACGATGAAGTTTTACAGAAAATGGAAACTAACCCTTCTGATTAATATCACTTATCAGACAGTTGACATTTCTCGGCCGCATAATAAAGAAAGAGGGTTTGGCAAATTTAATAAACACTAGGCAAGACGGGCAGTGGAAATTAAGGCGTAATCTACCTAGTGAGTTTGTGCAAATGGATGACAGAATAGGGATTAGGGGAGATAAGAAATAGACAAAGTTTATTAACAGCTACAAAGCACAGGAAATTGTGGAGAGCCATGACCGCCAACGTACTGAAGAGGCAAATAGATCTTTTGACATATCGTAAGTAGTTCATATGATGTGTCTGTAACGTAGCTCTTATTATCGAGGAACGACAGATTGGAGTGTCGAGACCTCAATTTCCAGCCATGACCATCAGCTGTCGCACAAAGTCATATGGAAATGTATGACTATATTTTATTTGGCGACCATGAGTAAATAGTTGTCGGAACACGATTAAGGAGAAACAACAAAAAGACAAAATTTATTAAGAGCTAAAAAGGATAGGGAATTGTGGAGAGCCGTTACCGCCAACGCCCTGAAAGGATACGGCGCATAGAAGGAGAAGAAGAAGCTAATTAAATATTGGTATGTATATGTCATATTGATTAAAGTCCTGAACATGACGATAAACTACATCTGGCAGCAAATCCTCTAATCGAGAGATTGGAGGTTTTGAGAGTTGTGGAACGAGCTAATAATTGCTGTTGTGCAGAGGTCCAACCTGAGGCGGATTGGTAGCAAATGTTAAGTTCCCCGCTATGGGCAAATATTGACAAAATTATGAAAGTATAAAAATAGATTTTATAGTAAAAATACCAGTAATATATTTTTATGTAAATGTAAAAAAAGATCAAAATTGGTATGATGACCAAAAATACATTTTTAAAGCAAAATAACAAGCTATAAATTTTATCTGTAATTGAAGGCCTGAAATTGCGTTCAAACTATATTTAGTTGAAGTCATAAAATTGCCTTACAAAATATTTAAATTTCGTCATTAAATAACCCATGGAGGTGTTGGTATTCCGGTAAACAAAATCAATTAAACAAACAACCAAAATGAATGAACTCTTTATTGACATTAAGTAATATCCTATAATATCTTAAAGAAATCAATGTATTCCAAAAAACCTACAACATAAAACACACGTCACTGCCTCTAGTAATCATATACACACATCCTATGTATACAATTGTCAAAGCAGACTAATATATTTATATATATTTAATAACTTCGGCTTTAAATGACCCATAATGATGTTGATATGCTGTTAAACAAACAAATCAAATCAAAGTTCCATAGAAAATTAAATTTCGGCATTAAATGACCCATAAAG
This sequence comes from Acanthosepion lycidas, assembly GCA_963932145.1. Classification (NCBI taxonomy): domain Eukaryota; kingdom Metazoa; phylum Mollusca; class Cephalopoda; order Sepiida; family Sepiidae; genus Acanthosepion; species Acanthosepion lycidas. The sequence goes on from OZ010590.1 coordinate 96,147,107, forward strand.
TGTTGATATTCCGTTAAACAATCAAATTAAATCAAAGCACCCAAGAAAATTAAATTTCGGAATTAATTGACCCATGAGGATGTTGATATGCTGTTAAACAAATCAATCAACCAAACAGTTTGACTACAAAAAGTAGCGCCATTACCAAAAATGTTATTCTTTTCGAAAGCAATTAAAGCGACAACGGTTTTTAAGGCTACTTCGGATGGGGGTAATCTTTAGTGTTCTGTTTGTTACTAAAGAGTAGAGAGTTCGATCTTCTATGAGGGCCCTGTACTTGTAGATTTATGTCAAATGAAGCTAAGATTACAAGCTGATGAGAGCAATTTTCCAATATGGCCAATCTTGATAATTTCACACCGAAGCTTGAATCTTTATTAGAAGAACAAACGTTACCTGTTGAAATACCTGTTAAATACGGTGTCTATATTCATCGGCTTGGACGTGTGTGTGTTGTTTCAGAAGAGAAACTTGAGTAATTTGTTGCATATCAATTTTTCCGAACTCCATCATAATGACAAGAACGTTACTTTTTTTTTTCAATTCTCAACTCGAAAGCTGTTTTACATTTGAGTGTATTATGCCCAACAAATATTTTAATGATTCGGTCATAGATGTATTCTAAAATTGAATTGTTATAGTTGGCTTTTATTAAAATACGTGAGAGAGAGAGAGAGAGAGAGAGTAAAGATAGAGAAAAGAAAGAAAATCAACAAAGACTAAAGGTTAAAAATAGAAATAAAAGAAAAAGATGATGAAACGGAGAGAAAACAAAAATAAAAGGTTGAAAAAAAAAAGGCAGAAAGATGGAAGAGGGGGGTGAAAAAAGAGAAAAAAGAAAGATCGAGAGAGAAGACAAAAAAGAAGATAAAAAAGCGGAAATAAAGAAAAAGAAAAAGAAAGAAAGAAAAATTATGAAAAAAGACAGAAAGGTGAAAAGAGTGAAACAAGAGAAAAACAAAATAAAGAGATAAGAAAAGAAAGAAAAAAATGGAACGCGAGATTAATAAAGAGAGAAAAAAGAGAAAAAGAGAGAAAAAGAAAAAAGAAAAAGGGAGAAAAAATAAGAAAAAGAGAGAGAAAAGGAAAGAAAAAGAGGAGAGAACGAGAGAAGAAATTTAAATAGCGACAAAAGAAAGAGAAGAAGAAAAAACGATGCGAGAGAGTGAGAGTGAAATAAAGAGAGAGTGAAAGATGCAGAGAGAGAGAGAGAGAGAGAGAGAGAGTGAAAGATGCAAAGAAAGGGAGAGACAGTGGGAGTGAAAGAGAGAAAGAGTGAAAGGGAAGAGAGAGAGATGAAAACAGAGAGTGGGGACAAATGAAGAAAGAAGTTATGGTATTTATTGATAAATATATTACATCGAGTGTGACAAAAGGCCGAAATTGGGTGAAGGCCGAGGCTGTTCTTCATGCATCCTCCGTTCAACCCAATCAGCCCCAATCACTGACCCATTAGTTCAACAATATTCAACTCACCATAAATCCACCCTCCTACAATTCCCCCCCCCCGCTACTAACAGCCACCAAAATACCACAACCTTTCCATTAAGTCCCAACCAGTTCCCACATCTACATTTTTTTTTTGTCTGGGGGTCCGGGCACAAAAATAACGGTAGAAAGAACTTGTTATTGCGCAAGGGAAAAAGACCCAGAAATTATCAGTTTCTTCATTACGATTTTCGGAGTGATGAATCGGAAAACCGAATTGGTAATTCCAGTCGAATTCATTGCATTTCGTCGTCGTCGGCATCCGTCCGTCTCGAGAGACGATGGAGTAGCGCGGCCGGGATGTATGGAGAACTAGAGCTGCCCAGTCGTCTAGTTCCACACTTTCGTCCTTGCTAGCAGAGTCAGAAGGAGAGGATAAACCAATACAGTTCTGGTACCAGGAGTTGCCAGAAGAGTTGCCGTCCATCCGCCTTAGGGGCTCCACTCCACTTCACTCCGAGTTTGTGTTGTCCTTCTCCTAGACCAGTTGCCATCCAAAGCTATAGAACCCAGTCTGCCCTGCTATTTAACCAAAGCTGGAGGGAGAAGAAGAGGATTCACACCTTTCCCAAGGGTATTAGCACGTAAGTGAATGTAATGGATTCGACTGGAATTCGAACTCGGCTCTCCGATTTCTCAATTTACGCCATCTACACATTACATTTACTTATGTGCTAATACAGTAATACCCTTGAGAAAAGGGTATTACTGTATCTGAATCTATCTCTTCCTTTTCTCTCTCACAGCTATAGGTAAATCTCAGGAGAGACTGTGTTTTACAGCCTTGGATAGCAACCGATATAGGAAAAGGAAAACTCTGAATTCCATACTGTATGTAGTCCTGTCGAAGCACATATGCAGCTATGGAAAGGATCGTTTGTATTGACTTGATGATCCCAACTATGGTCGACACATATATGACAGTTGATGTCGGTTTTCCTATTAACGGGCTGTTCGATTTTGACCACGACCCCTTCCAAAAATAATTAAATAAAATGTGTTTCTCCAAATAATGGGAATAGGTCAATATCACCTGGCGTCGAATCAATCGCTTTATCTCAGATGGCGAGTTCTAAATGCAATTAAATGCCGTGGAAATTTTTAGCATTGTTGGCAGTTTTCAAGAAATGATTGAAAATTCACAAGTCGTCTTTACAGTGTTCGTATTAAAAAAAACAAAAACATTTCGTATTAATAATATTATAATAATTTACAATAATAAATTAGTCATCTTTGTTGTTGCCTTCATCAGCTATATAGTAACCCAGGTAATCCACATAGAATTCCGAAATTAACACTTTATTTAATCTATGGAGGTAGACTGTTCTCATTCCACTGTCCACGTCTCGGGAATTCTCGTCTGGTTCATATTTTTAGTATTACTCGGTTACTGCGTATTTATTAAATTAAATTTCGTAATCATTAAAATTTTAAATGAACCTGTATTTACATGTTATGAGTGTAAAGTTGAATTTAGCATCAACTAGCAAGTAGGATTTTACAGTTTAAATGTCTTTTGATTACATGAGAGCCCAGTTTTATTAATAGAAGGTTGTTTTATTTTAACGTAAATGATCTTCAAGATTTGTAATCGTTTTTTTTTTCAGTGTAAGTGGATGAGAACGATCGTATCGCCAAACAAAATCTGACATGTTGCACACTTTGAATTTTAAATTGACTTAATATCAGTTGAATTGTATCAAAGATTTATAACACAAATTAAAGATGACAGATTTTCAGTTCGTTTCAGATTTTAATTTTTGCCTTTATTTCATCACATTTTGCCATTTGTTTTTAAAATAATGCTATTTTTCTTTATACCTTCTTGGGAAATATAATTGGGTTGTATTCATGTTGTCTTCTCTACAATTTGGAATTCAGGAATTTTTCTTTTAGTCCACCTAATCTAAAGAGAGGGCATTTTACAAAGAGTCGGATTGATGCCATTCCCAAGAGCATTTGTGCGAAAGTTAACGGTACACACTCTCCAAGGATTTGAACACGGCTTGCCCATTCCACCACCTGCACATACAGTTACCACACACAAAATTCATCTCTTCAGCCAGGGATCATCTTCGCTAAGCGTTCGACAAATGTCCGAATAAGACTTCCTCGATGGCCGTACTTGAAAATGCCATGAACTCTGACTTTTGAAATGCTTATTTCAAAAGCCGCTTTCCAAACAAATTTCTTTCAAAGTCGATTAAAAGTTTCCATTGCACTTTCTCTTTTCGTGAGGGAAACGTGTGTATGCAATGCGGTCTTCCGGGACATTGCGTGCGGACATTTGAAAACTTCCGTTTTGCTTCAAACTTATCACTGATGCAAGCAATGGCGAGTCGTATTAGTTAGTGGATTTTCTTGAAACTCTATTCTAAATAATTGTTATACTTCAAGCAGGTTGACACATTTCCAGGTTATGTTGAAAAATATGAACATGTTCTATTTGATTCTTTATTAAGATTTTTTTTAGTATCTGTCTATATTTCTGAGATGAGGTATTATGTACACTATTTACATTATTTGGACTATTGTCCTCATCTTTGTCGCCATATTTATTACAACGTTTCGGCCTTTCAGTACCTATCTATATTTCTGAGATGAGGTATTATGTACACTATTTACATTATTTGGACTATTATCCTCATCTTTGTCGCCATATTTATTACAACGTTTCGGCCTTTCAGTATCTGTCTATATTTCTGAGATGAGGTATTATGTACACTATTTACATTATTCGGACTATTGTCTTCATCTTTGTCGCCATATTTATTACAATGTTTCAGCCGTTGTACGCTCCGGCCTTCTTCAGGTGTTTGGAATTTCGAACTGAACCCTTTATTTAACTCACTGGGGTAGACTGTTCTAGCTCCACGTGCCATGTTTTAATGGATGTCAGTTATCAGTTATCTTCTGTTAATTTGCCTCTGCAAGTTCTCCACTGCCTTAACCGGGTATTGAACTCACACTCTTTGGGTTCTGTCACTGAATCTAACTAACGCCTTTATCAATTGTGTGCATGTTTTTTTTTTTTTTTTAATTTCCGAATAAGTTCTTTTATATAACCAGAAACATTCCAAAATTCATTTTTGTTTTAATTTTTTGTTTCTGCTTTTTTCCTCGCCGGGTACTTTCGAATGTTAGTACATTCATTTTTAAGGGTGTCGTTTATATAAACGGTTTTTGGCTAATTCTGCGGTTCCCTCGTTTGCTGAAATCAATTTAAAATCATTAAAGGTGGCGTTATTACATCGGTCAAACAGAGGTTTTAGCTGATTTTTTTAATACAAAACCATCGGGTAAAATTTCAAAACACTGTAATGTTTATCGATTATAAAAACAAAGTTATTTAGAAATTTAAAAATTTTTTACAGCCAGAGTGTCTAAATCAAATAAAAACAAAATTGTCCATTTAATAGATTATGGTTTGAACCGTTTTAAATTAGAAATGATTAAAGATATCTTACTGGAATTCTCCGAGGTTTTATAACACTATTGGATTCTACTTTGAGCAATAAGAATGTATAATTACTCTCCAAGCTCGTAATAAAATCGATCATAAACGAAAATGACATGTTCATTCTTAATTAATCATAGCTAAAGATCGGAATCTTATGAAGGAGTGAAATAAAGTTCATATATATATATATATATATATATATATATATATAAGGTCCGGTCACTCCTCCTACTCCAATAAAACGCACGCTTAAGAGAGATATGAAATTAACCCCTCCCTATACTCTACCTTGTCTCTTTAACTACAACCCTCAACCCCACCTGTTAAATTACAAATATTACACTACCCATCAATTTTTAATCTTATTTTTCCTTTCATTTCGATGTTGGAAGTATTACCTGATGATCCGGAGTCCTTTAAAAGGATTTTGGTGAAATAAATTATTTTAATGGTACTTTAAAGTGGTCTGTTTTTCATTAAATATATATATATATATATATATATATATATATATATATATATATATATATATATATAAAGAAATATAGTCTGAAGATGTGCTATATTTATGGAATAAAGTGCTCAATATCAGAGATAGAGCGTGTGTAAATATAAAAGTGAACATATGCCTGACGATTGCGTCTAACATGAAACATACTGTCGCCTCTAAGTGTTGACTACTATGTTCACTTATATATATATATATATATATATATATATATATATATATATATATATATATATATATATATATATATTATTCCAGGATCATTTTCCAACTAATTCAAGATGATCCGTGCCTTCTCTAACCTTCTTTCTGTCCTGGAGTAACAGTAACAAGGTGCCTAACAGGTTTCACTTACGATTTCATTTTCAAATCTTTTTTCACCGCTCTTTGGATTGTCATAGGTGAAACACCTTGCACTGCCTGCAAATGTATGGAAACATGATCACGTTCATTCTGACAAGAGAAAGGAGAGATTTTGACATGAACGATAGCAGAATACCATCCGTTGGGAAAGCCTTTTCAACAATCAACAAAGCACAGCTTCGTAAAATATCACAAAGGACATGGCGCCGCATCATTTTGTACCACGAAAATGATAGTGTTTATATAAACGTTCCCGATGTGACATCGCGTCAGTGAATGAACTGAATCCAGTAGATGTGCTTTGTATTACTTGTTAGCATTACTTTTAATAGGGGCGACAAGACTTTCGGACCACAATATTTCTTGCGGAAAGTAATATTTATTTTGTAAATATACAAAAATGTGGCACAAAGCCCAAATCGGAGGACGAGGAAGAACTGATCTTCTGTCTTATAATTAAACCTAGCTAATCACAATTACAAACCCAACATACCAGAGTATTCCTTACACCAAAACAGCACATTCTTACTTAACATTCTTACTACAGCCACCATAATACCTCGAGATCTCTATGACGTCCTATCTATTTATAGTTTTTATCTGTGATGCCAGGAGATAAAAAAAAAAAACCAACAATTAAAAAAAAAAAGTCTAGTTCTAATGGAGGAAAGTCCATTACAATAATTACCATGAAAATATTTATAGAAAATCTACACTTCGGCGGTGGGAAATGGACTTGAAGCTGAGAATCAACTTGGGTTAAACCGACATTGATACCTCTATTGTTCTGTTGATATGTTTACCATGCTTAATGCTTACGGCGCCCAGATCCTTTGGAAAGATGAAAATACAAGTAACGCATTTTAAGAAAACCTCGGGCAAATCTATTATTTGTTACGTTCTTAGCGTATTATTTATTAAATAAGCATAATTTCTTACTCTTTATAATACAAATGCACGATGAACATGAATCAATTCCATGTCATCAGTTCAAATGGATTCAATTTACTCTGATCTAGCAGTCACACATCCGTTCTGAGAAGAAGAAGAAGAAGAAGAAGAAGAATCCTTCATTTTTTTTCATTTCAAACGGAAGACGCCAAAACTCACAAGCAGATAATCTTCTTCTTCTTCTTCGCACTTCTCCTCCGCACTCTTCTTCTTCTTCTTCTTCTTCTTCTTCTTCTTCTTCTTCGCACTTCTCCTCCGCACTCTTCTTCTTCTTCTTCTCACTTCTCCTCCGCACTCTTCTTCTTCTTCTTCTTCTTCTTCTTCTTCTTCTTCTTCTTCTTCTTCTTCTTCTTCTTCGCACTTCTCCTCCGCACTCTTCTTCTTCTTCTTCGCACTTCTCCTCCGCACTCTTCTTCTTCTTCTTCTTCTTCTTCTTCTTCTTCTTCTTCTTCTTCTTCTTCTTCTTCGCACTTCTCCTCCGCACTCTTCTTCTTCTTCTTCTCACTTCTCCTCCGCACTCTTCTTCTTCTTCTTCTTTTTCTTCTTCTCACTTCTCCTTCGCACTCTTCTTCTTCTTCTTCTTCTTCTTCTTCTTACTTTCTCTCTAAAATTTAATTAATTAAATCGGGGTAAATAGTAGTAATTATTAAATCTAATTAATACTTTAAACGTTATTATTGTGGAAACTTCGTATTTGAAATAGACGCCCCATTTTTATTTATTAATCAGTGTGTCTATCGACCTGGACATTTGAGAAATCTCAGTGAAGAAAATGTGTTATTCGACTGGGAACAATCTGAGACTCACTATTTAAGGAAACTACCAATTGATCTAGTGTGCTTTATACACTCTACTATACACTATTTAATAAATAGAGATTGAGAACGATATCGTCATTTTATGCGTGTAACTGCTAAGCGTAACTGTAAGTTCTATGCTGATAGTTTCTTCTTTAACATTTTTGGCCTATGGAACTCTCTTCTGGCTCCTTGCTTTCCAATCAACAACGATCTTCAAAAATTGAAATGCAACGCCAATCACCTGTTCTTTTATTGCCCTTGCTCCCCATAATGTCTTCTCAGTTTCTTTCATTCTCAGTAACCCGTTGCGTCTTAGTCGCTTTATTGCCTTACTTGGGGTGAAAAGATTAAAAAAAATAACGCGAATTTTCTCAGTAATAATTGTAATAATTCATTTCAGGCAAGCGTTTTGTGAATTTACACACACAAAAAAATGCTATCAGTTCAATTAAATCGTTGAGCACTGACCACCGCTTTTCCGGTGGTAGAGAAAAATGACTTAATGCCCAGCCACGGGTTGAACGGTGGTAGAGAAAAATGACGTAATGCCCAGCCACCGGTTGAACGGTTGTAGAGAAAATGACTTAATGCCCAGCCACCGGTTGAACGGTGGTAGAGAAAAATAACTTAATGCCCAGCCACCGGTTGAACGGTTGTAGAGAAAATGACTTAATAACCAACCACCGATTGAACGGTGGTAGAGAAAAATGACGTTATGCCCAGTTAACGGTTGAACGGTGGTAGAGAAAAATGACTTAATGCCCAGCCACCGGTTGAACGGTGGCAGAGAAAAATGACTTAATGCCCAGCCACCGGTTGAACGGTGGTAGAGAAAAATGACTTAATGCCCAGCCACCGGTTGAACGGTGGTAGAGAAAAATGACTTAATGCCCAGCCACCGGTTGAACGGTGGAAGAAGGAAATGACTTAATCACCAGCCACCGGTTGAACGGTGGGTAAACACTTGTAACTATTTTTATATCTACCGTGAAACATTACATACCGATAATTTACGAATTTTCATTTAGGAGCCCAGGCAGAAGGATTAAAATTGTTCAGTAACGCAGGGCTCAAATGTTTGTTGTTTTCTTTTAAACAACAAACATTTGCATTATTTCAGTTTGGTCCGGCCAGGAATCAAGGCTGACACAATTCTCCGATGGATGTGACACTGGAAAACCATAATTCAATGGGAAATGGAATGTTATTTTTTTGTTTGCCCATCGTGTAGTAAAGTCATTTTACACCCACCTGAAAAACTAGGTGAGATGGAAGATGATAATCATATTGTTCAGGTCAAAGTTCAACAGCCCCAATGCCTAATTTTAAACAGCGAAGCAATGATTAGGGTAATTTTCTAAGCTTTTATTTGTTTTAATCCAGCTTAGAAGTGTACAAAGTCGAAAGTAGGGGGCACCGGAGCAATGGTTATGTTTGACAAACATTTAAGTTGATTGCGCTTTTAAGGAGAAGCGACCCCTACAAATACATCTGCTATAATCCACCTTAGATTTGGCACAAGGCCGAAAGTATGGGTCGCCCTAGTGAGGTCGAACTCACCATTCAGTAGAAATATGATCTAGCGAAAGAGCTTATTAACCATTACACTACGTTGAAGTGCCCGCATAGGAGCTTCATGATTATGTTTGAAAAACGTTGAAATCGGCTGCACTTTCAACGAAAAGCGACCCTTATAATTCGATCTGCTATAATCCAGCTTAGATTTGGCAGAAAGTCGAAAATGTGGTTCACTCAGTGAGGATCGAACTCACAATTCAGTCGTAATATGATCTAGCGAGACAAGCTCGTTAACCATTACACCACGTCGAAGTGCCCGTATAGGAGCAAAGATTATGTTTGACAAGCGTTTAAGTAGGTTGCGCTTTCAACGAAAAACCACCCTTACACCTGCTATAATGCAGCTTAGATTTGGCACAAGGCCGAAAGTATGATTATGTTTGACATGCACACACACACACACACACACAGACGCGCGCGCGCACACACACACATACAGGGCGCGTGCACACACACACACACATATATATATATATTATTGTTATACGCTATTTATATACACAAAAATATTTAAGTAAACGCTCTGTTTTCTAATAAACTAAATTAACAACATTTACTGGTCTGAATGCCACAGACGTTTTCATAGAAAATACGTGTCCTCTGACAGGAATCGAACCCCATATCCTACACAGAACCGTCATATAGCCTGGTGTTCTATACCAGTTTAGATACAGAGGAGCGTTTAGTTAGCAAGGAGAATTGTAGTTTAAAAGCAGTAAAATCGACCTTTGCTAACCAGACGCTCCTCTGTAGCTAAACAGTTATAGCACGTCAGGCTATATGACGGTTCCTTGTATATTATTTAATAGACTAAAACCGACAATTATTTTAATATAACAATTGTATATACGTTATTTTTATAGATACAAATATTTTAGTTCAAGGGAAATCATGGGAAATTTGTATTTTAAAAGCAGTAATTCGACTTTGCTAATCAGACTCTTCTTCGTATGTATGTATGCTTTAAATATATTAATTATTCTGATTTCTACCAAACATAGTTAATGTCACAGAAAAAGACTACAAGAAATATCGAAAAGAAAGGACTAAAAAATAAACGGCAAATACACAGAATTAATGGTTGTTATCAAAAGGGAAAGCCCAACATGAAAATTACACATTGGAAATGCCAGAATAGAACAAATACAGTTAAAATATCTGTGAAATATTTTAACGGAGGACGGAAAGTGCAACACTGAAATTCAAATGCGGATTGGGATCATAAAAGATGTCTTCCAGAATTTAAGCAAAATATTAAAAAAATAGGATGATTTAATTAGTAACGAAAAAAAAAAATGAGTGAATGCTTACGTAATATCAGTCCTCCTATATAGCAGTGAATGTTGGATAATCTTTTAACAGATGAAGAGGCCTGAAGCAACTGTGGTTCTACAGAATGATACTATTAATAGTTGTAAACAACGATGAAGTTTTAGAGATCATGAAAAGAAAAAAGGACATCTATACTTAACATCAGAAAGAGTTGAAATTTATACGGTACATAATAAGGAAAGAGGGCTTGGAAAATGTAATATTCACAGAACAGATTAAAGGCGGGGGGAGGGCAGAGGAAAACAACGTTTGACCTACCAAGAACATGAGTGAATGAATGGCAGAAGAGGGTTTAGAAAGATAACAAAAAGAGCAACGTTTATTAACGGCTACAAAGGATAGGAAGTTGTGGAGAGCCAACGTCTTGAAGGGACACCCACATAGAAGAAGAAAAGTTTAGTTTTTCTTTTCTCCTTAATTTCTTGATTTGTGACTTCTAACGATTTTTCGGTGCTATTTTTCGGTCATCAAATGACCCATGAGGGAGTTGATGAGCCATACAATCATCTCATAGTCATACTCTTTCGTTCCTCCATGATTTGTTCGTTGAATCATCTTCACTTCACTAAAATCCCCTTTTCCTCTATTGGGAGTAAAAGGACCGAAGTGTACAGGTTTGACGGGCGAAAATGCCATGTGTGAGTGAGTGAGGGGGGGGGGGACGAATTATGAATAAAACAAAACCACGCGAACAACGAGGAAGAAATTCCAATCGATGAATTTTAAACAATGGGAGCGAAATTCATGAATAATGAATAAATTAATATTATGTACCAGTAATATGTGTGTGTATACACAGTATATCAGATTTATAAAATATATTCAGTATAGATTATACAACATATATATATATATATATATATATATATATATATATATATATATATATATATATATATATATATATATATATATATATATATATATATATATATATATATATATATATATATATATATATATATATATATATATATATATATATATATATATATATATATATATATATATATATATATATATATATATATATATATATATATATATATATATATATATATATATATATATATATATATATATATATATATATATATATATATATATGCATGCACAGTTCTATGGGTAAAATAAACTCGGATGAGTTCCACCACGGAATATGTGATCAAACGGCGCTCTATCGAGTCTGATTTGCTATCTCTTCGTCACCGATGCCCGTTGGCACAGTTGATATGACGTTTGCCTCATAACGTAAATGTCCGGGTTTCAATTCTCGGTAGTGGATGCGCACTGCTGATGAGTCCCAAGTATAGGACGAAACAGCCGTCCAGTGCTTTCTTCATTCTGTTGGGGTTTCTTCTAGACTCGATGAATTACTTAATTATAATTATCTCAAATCCTCCTAATTTCTATCACTTGTATATCCTTGCTTGAACCGGCTTCTAATACTCAGGATAGAGCGGCTTGGGGATAGTAGCCATGGCTCTTGTGGGGCACAGTATTATGGGTAAAAGAGAAACTCGAATGAGTTCCACCACGGCATATGTGATCGAGCGGCACTATATCGAGTCTGATTCGCTACTCACCGAGTCCCGTTAGTACAGTTGGTATGACGTTTGCCTCCAATCGTAATTGTCCGGGTTTCAGTTCTCGGTATTGGATGCGCACTACTGATGAGTCCCAAGTATAGGACGAAACGGCCACCGAGTGATTTCTGCATTCTGTTAAGGTTTCTTCTAGACTCGATGAATTATTTATAATTATTTCAAATCCTCCTAATTATTTCTCTCTCTCTATATATGTGTGTGTGCTCTGTCAATTTATCTATCAAAGCTGTATATATTAAATTACAGCAACCTTTATGTAAGCAGATGGAGAATTTTCTTCGGTCACTTAATTTATTTGAAGGATTAATTTCTTTCAGATTTTACACACACGTTGGATTATTTACAACTTTTTGA
>OZ010590.1:96164547-96177047 GCA_963932145.1 Acanthosepion lycidas
TACGCATATATACACACATATATATATGATCGAAAATAAAAGTAAATGTAATATATGTTATTCTTTTCTATAATATATAATTCTTACATATGTATATATATATACACACACAATCATTTATATCTATATCTATACCTATATATATATATATATATATATATATATATATATATATATATTAGGTTGGTGCAAAAATAATGACGTAATAATGTCGTTTTTGACGTTAAAAAATACGTCAAAAAACGACATTATTACGTCATTATTTTTGCACCAACCTAATATATATATATATATATATATATATATATTCACTCTATAATAATATATATTTTTATATACACATTTACTTACAATATATATGATTATATGTGTGTATATATGTGTGTGTGCGTTAGGATGGTTGAATCCTAATATTTCACAAATGCCGAACGTGCCATCTATGTTTTTTCTAAAAGCCTTAAGCTTAAAATCTTTCCTATGTTGGACATTTCCAAATTAAAACAAAAATCACGAGGTCGTGGTGGTGTGTGGTGTTTGTGTGTGGAGGAGAGAAGCCACTTCCTTATATACGCTCCTATTTCGTCAAATTACTGGAAGTTTGTCTGTGTTTGTGCCCCAAGTAATATCAGTAATAATAGTGTCGAATATTGGATCTTTGCGCATGCGTTGCTCATATTTATGGATTTAAAAAAAAAAAAAAAAAAAAAAAAAAAAAAAAAAAAAGAGAAGGCCTTCAGTTCAACGATCTCTAAACAAAGCTGATCAAAATAATTCCGAACAATATCCTTTGTAGCTCTGAATATTAACTGCAGTTATTAACTTTTCGTCTCTTTCATCTCAAAAGTATTATTTTGTATTTATTAAAGTAGATAGAATCGATGGTATTCCGAAGTGGATTTTCTTTGGTCACATCAACTGAACCGTTTGAACGCGTGGGCTGCATCTAAAAATACAGATCTCACCATCCGCGGCTTTTAACCGTAATTTCATTTATCCGAGGCTGACCCAATACATAACACATTCGCTTTCAATACATTTATTAGACTAAAAAATACGTTAAAATATTTCGACGGAGTAAAATAATCCGAACTTGCCAATTATTTCATCAAAAGTCTTCTTCGCTATTTTATCATTCAGGTCTTCTATGACGATTGCAATGTCATACGATTTGCCTGGCGTTATCTCGCAAACAGGTAAACTTTTCGATTTCTTCTTCCGTGTTTTGTGCTGTCGGTGCATATATAACTACGAAAGATATATCAAAAGGTTAGCCTTTCACTTTAACTAGAAGAATTCTATCAGATATTTGATTGCATCCCAGAGCATATTCCTTCATGCCTCAATCTAATATGAATCCAACTCCCTTCTCATCTTTCTCTCCACCTACTTATATGATACTGTGTTTGTCAACAACAAAATCCTATTTGTTTGTCCTCATAGTTTCGAAGGAATTGATCAGTTTAAAATGATACGCGGATAGTGATACGAGTATCCACGCGGAAATCAACGTCAAATTTACCGTTAGATAGTGCGTTCATTTTCCCGTTCAGTAGGTATCTTTTTCAATAAGTCATGGTTTTTCACATTTATCTATTAGTTTGGTGCAAAAATAATTATAAGTATTTTTAACGTCAAAAAATGACATTATTTTTGCACTAACCTAATATATATAAAATTCTGTGATTTCCATGTTCTTTCGTCCGTCACACCCTCTAAAATAGCCATACGTTGACCGATCAAAACCAAATTTGGTGGAAAGCGCAAACGGGTAACGTGAGTTTATTTCACTATGGGGCGTAGTTTAGTAGGATAAATTTTCATGAAACTTTTTGAAAAATTAAAAGTTTCATTCCTTCATCGTCAGGCTGTAATTTTTTCTTTTAAAGTTAAAACTTGAAGATGAAATAATTGTTTGTTGTTTCATAAATGAGGAACACATCATTCAATGGATTAACAGTATTTTAATGCATACATTATGTTTCTACTAGCTAGGTGATTTCGCCATTAATTGCAATAATATATGCTGATTGATTCTATGTATGATTATTTCTTTATATATAAAATATATGGTGCCAAATTATATATATATATATATATATATATATATATATATATATATATATATATATTATTACAGGATCGTTTTCAAAATGATCTTTGCTCTCTCTAACCTTCTAACTTTCCGTCCTAGAGTAACAAGTTGCTTCACACATTTCACATGCGATTTCAAGTCTTTTTTTTCACTGTTTTTTGGATTGTCATAGTTGAAATTCCTCTTTCACGTACCAAACGTCTTATGGATTGAGTTGGATCTTTCTAATTGATCTCTTTACTTCTAAGTTGAAATGATGATCTCTCTCCCTGTTATGACTTACTGATCCAGTTTTCCTCTCTACTGTTCCCTCTTTTTTTTAAACATATTCACCATTCTCTTGATGGTTCTTGAATGGACTTTGAAGATGGAAGCCACAGTAGGAATGGTGGTACCATTACTGGCTTCTAAGCTTCAGTCACTTTCCCACCATAAAGTTGCCTTCATGGGCCTTTTCTATAAATACTTTCATGGTAATTGTCCGAATCAGCTCTTCACACACTGGGAATAGATTTTAAATTATTATTTCCTTCCCCCCACAGATATGAATTGTACATATAGGGTCTAGTTAGGACTTTCATAGAGACAATGTGGTATTATGGTGGAAGTTGTAAGAAAGGTAAGTAAGAATGCGTTGTTTTGGCGTAAGAAATATTGTGGTACGTTTGGATCAGATCGTGGCTAGCTAAGTTTAAAGTTAACACAGAAGGAGATCATCCTTTTTCCCTATTCACAATTTTCGCCTTGTGCCATACTTCTGTATTTCATAGAATAAATAATGCTCTTCACTATGATATCTAGAGTTCATGAATTTAAGCGTAGTACTAGACTGGTGACGAGATATCACCAATTTACATTTTAGTTGACTAGATGTAACCGTGAGTTCTGTGTTGTTTCTTTCCTCACTCGGGGAACTCTCTTTCGGCTCCATGTTTTTCAGTCCTCAAAAATACAATGTCAATCGCTATCTACTATCCCCTTCAGTACTCTTCTTTTGTTCTCGCTCCTTAGTAATGCGGCTGCATTCTAATACTTCCATATCCAGTAATTCCAGTTGTGTCTTAATGTTTTTAAAGGCTTGCTTGGAGTGTTTGCGATTTAAAAAAAATGTCATTGGAGACGTTTACGAAGTTGTAAAAAAGAACTTGCCAACGTTTAAGCGTTCACAACCGAAGATTTCATTACATCTGAATCTAGTGATGCCCTTAAACATGGGAGTTCGTAAAGTAAATGTTGCAATGCAATAGTTTCATTCACAATACAAAGAATTAATTCTGAATGTTCTTTGAAATATGTGTAAAAATGAAGCCATAAAACACCTCTATTGGAAGTTAGACCATGTGTGATTTCACAATGTTCAAGTGTTATAATAAATTTATTACAGGTTGTTTGTCGCTAAATTTATGTATATTTATTCATGGTGGGGAGTTGTATCCCTTCCGTCATCAGATGGGCTTATATTAAAATCGCGCTCAACCTTAAATAGCGGTATTTATATCGCAGTGGTAGTACATCTACCGAGTATCCAAAACATACACCGCCCCACCTCTTTTGCAGTGAGTACTTCCTCACAGATGGAGAAGAGACTTGAGATAACTGTTATATTCCGTGCTAATAGGAATATGGAATGGACAAACACGGTGGATAAATAGTAAGAGGTTTATTGTAGAAACCAGTACACCAAGCAAAGAAGTAATGGTTATGCGCACGGTCGTCGCAAGTCAGTACAGCTGTGTGCGTGCTGTTATCAGAAGTTCCGCTAGTCTCGATGCTATTTAGCAACTGCCCCACGCAGTCACATGTAGCACAAGGCCGAATTTAATGTGGGGTTCCCGAGTCCGGAGGCTTGGCCAAAAATCCCTGTAGACCCCGCATAAAGGAGCTCGGGTTTGTCTACCTCCCCGGACGAAACTCTGCCCTTCGGCATAGTCTCGTCCGGGTTCCTCTCTGCCCGAAGACAGGGAATTCGACTAACGCAGCTGGGAAAGATCCCAGCTCGACTCTGCTGTCCACTATCCTATCGGATACTTATAGGTGGTTACCACCTAGAGTGCCGCCACTCATGGGGGTGGCAGGTTATTCCATCACATCAATAACAAAAATGTAGTTCTGCAGAAGGATAATGACGATACCATTGAATGAACAACCGAGCAACGACGTCTTAGAGAAATGCAAACAAAAAGGATACTTATAGTTAAAATTAGAAAGGGGAAATTGAAACTTCTAGGCCCTATAATGAGGAGAGCGCGCTTTAACACTCACAGAATATACGGAAGGCAAGTGAGACAGAGGAAAGCAACGGATAATCTACCTAGAGCATGTGTAAAGGGTTGGCAAAACAGGGATTAGGAGAGATAGCAAAACGGAAAATACTACTAGGATCTGTAGAAGACTGGAAATTGTGGAGAGCCATGATCGCCAAAGTCATGAGATTTCACGGCATATAGAAGAAGAAAAGTAGGTAGCTTTCCCTGTGGAATATAAATCCACAGCCATGAGAGTTATTAATGCTGTTGGGTGGCTAGCTCAACGCCTAGTGGGATTTGAATTCAGAGTTTTCCTTCTTTTAGATTGCTTAGCAGTCAAAGCTACTTAGATCAGTCTACCCTACTATTAACTAATTGCGTGGGAAGATGGATTCATGGCTTTTCAAAGGCCATTTGTGCGAAAGTGAACACAATAAACTTGACCAGAACTTGAGCTCGACACGTCAGTCTCATTTTCAGCACTGATAACACCTACACTACGAGCAGATTGATACCACTTTATCGTGTATTCCTATCACCAAATGTGTATTCTACATGATTAAGGAATTGTCCCGACTTTGTTTTTTCTCGATACGTTAAAAGACATTCAGAATATTTTTATTTAAAGGATTCGAAGGCCTTGTTTTATGATTTATTACTCTAATCTCTTTTTTTTTTTAAATTTTATAATACAACAATAAATGCCACCCTTCCTTACGTTTTTTTCTTTTCCCCTTAGGTTAGATAATGTAGGATAACTGTGCTGGTAGGATAGACTGAGCGGTAGGGCACACGCTAAAACGACACCAGCAGATTGATACATTTTAATCAGAAGCATTCATTAAATCTGCTATAAATGTTCCTTTATTATCGATCAATGTATATCCTGATTTTATTAGGTTGGTGCAAAAATAATGACGCAATAATGTCGTTTTCTGACGTATTTTTTAACGTCAAGAAACGACATTATTTTTGCACCACCCTAATATATTGCTCTATAATTTAAATTATAATTAATGAAATGACTTGGCAAAAAAAAAAAAAAAAAAAAAAAGGACTTTTTGCTCTTTAGGAAAATAAATTAAAAAAATTCTAATTTGTTTTTCGATGCCCAATGTCATTTCAGGACATAGGCGATCTTGGCTCTCCACAACCTCCTATCCTATGTCCATGGAAAGTGTTCAGGCGAACGACACTCTTTATTACCCCAATTTTAAACTTTACGGTTAAGACCCGCCATAGCACGCCCACTAGTAAATCACCCCCATTCGCTTCGTATACCATTAATGAGACGCAACTTACACTCGAGCAGTTCTTTTGTAGAACTGACTGCCAAGAGGATGCTTTCCGGATCACTGCAGTCTTAATCTGTTCAAATCTAGGGTTAACTATTATCTTCCCCACATATCCTCATAAACCGTGCCTTCATAAACCCTCTGCCTCGGCAGGCTGATGGGCTTTGTACACAGCGAACATTATTTCACAACGTAGTACTTAGGTAGTTAGTAGCTGTTTCTCCTTTTTGCCTTTTTTTATATCCTCATCGCTCCGAAATTTCGTGTAAAAAATATTTGGTTGTTCCTTATAATAGAAGGGTTGCGTGTCCCAGTGATTCCAAGAGCGAAGCCGTCTGAAGTTTCAACTCTTTTAGGGCAACCGATGGCGGTAAGGCCGAGGAGGTGGGATCAGACTGAATGCGACTAAACTCCGGACTCCAACGGCGGAATAGACAAAGATCTACACTCAACGGCCACCAAGCAGGCGGAAGAGGACAGCACCAGTCGGGCTGGCGTAAACAAGGACAGACTAAGCATCCGACAGCCCAGTGAAACCAGGTCTGCCACATCTCGTCTATCCCCATTTTGAGCCACAGGGAGGCGCTTCTGGCGAAGTGTGTGGACTTCTCTTTCGCGCAGAGTTGTCCACGAAAATCAAATTCACGTGAATTGCCTCGTCAAACTGTCTAATTCACATCCATCTCCGCCTACAGGGGATAGAAAGAGAGGATGACTATTCCGATGCGGTGCCGACGACCATCCTGTGAGTGTCAAATCTTCTAAGCCTTTTTACATCATATTATGTGTCCTAGAAATTTTCACCTGTCAGCAGCCTCGTTCTGATTCTAAGTATAATTATCCTTTTCGTTTTCATTTTCCTTAAAACTTTCTCGTTGCTTACATGCCCGTTTATCGTATTCTCAGCATCCTTCTGTAGAAAATCATCTCTGTGGCCGCAAGTCTCCTCTTAATCAGAGATGAAGTTCTCCAGAAACATAATTTTGTTTTTTTTAAAGAATACAGATTCCACGGTGAAACTTTAGCGAAATAATTCAATGCTTCATGACTGTCCACCCAGAATCACGTTTAACGAAAGTCCTACTGCATCCGTTGTTCTTTCTCTCTGGTTTTCTCTGTATATCGTCATTCTCGATTTTCGTCAGTTGACTTTCTTTTCAGTGTTTTTTTTTCTTTCATTTATTCTGATAGCATTGTCTTTGTGTCATCTTTCCTTTCGTTTTGCTTTTTATAGTTTTTAACGTTAAAAGAAAAAGGCTTGTTGACAATATGGCAGCTTTCAAAAAAATGAGAAAAACAGTTACAATAACCCGGTCGCGGGTTTACTGACAAACAGACGACAATACAAAAATGCTGTCCGTGATTTAATGCTTTCCATGTCATTTACAGAATTTGATAAGCGAAAGCGACAGATCCTTTCTCTTTTCTAATAAACAAATCGAACTCCAAAAGAAATCAATCAAAATAGTAGCGCCTAATGCTTGATAATCAAGCTTTGCTTGAGATAAATATCATTAGTTTAGTTTATTAGATGAACCATTCCTAACCGTTCGTTTAGTTTTTATGGGATTTTCTTTCTTCATTTCTTATTAAATGTAGCATTGTCAACCATTATTGATTTTAAATTCGTATTTAGTTTCATCTTTATTTTATTAGCTGAAGCACTGTCAGGCAGTATTATTTAATCTAGATTCGTACTTACTTAAAAATTCTCTTTATTAGATAGAATATTGTCATCCATTATTATTTACTTTTGATGAGAATTTACTTTCTTCATTTTTATTAGTTGAAACATTGCTAAAATTCAGTTATTAAACACTGACTTGTAATTGTTTTCATCAAAATTTTTATTCGATGAAACATTCTCAACAGTTATTAACGTTTGACTCACTTTCATCTTCATACTTTATTAGAAGAAACATTGTCAAATATTATTATCTATTTTTGACCAGTAATTTATTTTCTTCTTCATTGTTGCTTTTTATTGCATCTTTGATGAGGCCGCCAAATTCAGTTGGAATTCAATACCTAAATATCTGGGTATTTAACCAGGCTTTCCTGAATTTAAAAAAAATCTCACAGATAGATAATAATTTATTTCTGATCCATGTAAAAGATTGACGGTTTGAATAAATTAGCCATGATGATCGACGATCTGATTTACGTTGCCAAACAATGGATTGTTATGCAATATTATTCCTCCTATATGGAAGTAAATGATGGACAATATCCTCACAAATGAAGCTACCGACATATGGTTCTACATAAAGTTGAGGAAAATACTATAAATCGAAAATTTTAGCAACGACAAAGTATTAGAGAAAAGAGAAACAAAGCGGACACTTATGTTTAGAAAAAGATAATTACATTTTTAAGGCACGTAATGAGGAAAGAGGGCTTGAAGAATTTGGCACTCACAGGGTATATTGGAGGCAAGGACAGAGAAAATCAGCGAGTAATCCTACTATAATTTATTTACATATACTTTAGATCTTCAGTCATTTCCTTTCTATCTATCTATCTATCTATCTATCTAACTATCTATCTTTCTATCTATCTATCTATCTATCTATCTATCTATCTATCACAGTCTGTTCATATCTATCTATCTATCTATCTATCTATCACAATCTGTTCATATCTATCTATCTATCACAGTCTTTTCATATCTATCTATCTATCTATCTATCTATCTATCTATCTATCTATCTATCACAGTCTGTTCATATCTATCTATATATATATATCTATCTCAGTTTGTTCCTATGTATCTATGTACGTCAGTCTGTTCACATCTATCTATCTATCTATCCATCTATCTAATTTGCAGTCCTTTCGTATCTATCTATCTATCTATCTATCTATCTATCTATCTATCTATCTATCTATCTATCTATCTATCTATCTGTATTATAGTACGTATTGTACGACACCAAATCAAAGATACAAAGTAAATGCGGAAAAAAAAGACAATCACCTAAATTTTGGTTTATGAATTGTTATGAAAATCATAAATGAATGATGAAAGATGAAAGTTAACAACTTCACACGTTGTTTTCTTAGATGGAATTCATTTTAAACGAGAAACACTCAGTATGCAAGTGAGATTTACCATTGCACAACAGCTTATCTCTTATTTGCTATGAATTATCTTTGCTTCCATTATGCAAATCTGATTTGCCAAAAGCTGAGAGGATGCGAAATCTAATTCGATTCAAAACATGGCCGACAAACATGGACGAAAGAGATTCATATTTTCAACGAATATCATTTTAAATGTGCATCGTCATTTCGGATTCTATTAACAACACAACAGCATATATTTGCATAATCAGCAAAATAAATATTACCGAAAAATTAACATATAAATATCTATAAAAACATTAGGTGTGCGCATGTATATATATATATATATATATATATATATATATATATATATATATATATATATATATATATATATGGCCTGACGATTGCATTTAGCATAAAAGAGACAGTCGCTTCTGGATGTTGACTTCAATGACCACTCTTATATTTATATTTGCATAAGCTCTATCCCTGCTATTGAACACTTTAGCCCACAAATATAGCATACATTACAACTATACATATCATATATATATATATATATATATATATATGTTTGTGTGTGTGTGCGTGTATGTGTATTTGTGTGTGTGTGATAAAGATAAGTTAAGGTATGCTACGTTCATGGGTTAAAGTGCTCGATCACTAGGCTGGTAGATGTTAAACTGACTTTTAAAAATCACTGATATTTAACGAAACACTGACACACATTTAAAATAAGTTTCTGTCACTAAGAAATAATATCGGATTAAAAATTCATTACCAGATGCATATATATATATATATATATATATATATATATATATATATATATATAGAGAGAGAGAGAGAGAGAGAGAGAGAGAGAGAGAGAGATTCTACCAAATTCCCTTTACAATAAACGACATATATAGCCAGTTACGCCCCTTGATTTTTATGTTTTTCATTGGTACAAAACATCACCATAAACAAGTAAAATGTTTTAAAAAAAGGGAAACAACAAATATTTTTCTAAGAAAAAAGCACTGAAAATCCAATCGCAAGTAACAAAGTTTTAATTCTTCTCAGTAAAAATACATATATTATAAATAAATATTACTATATTAAATATTAGATGCCTTTTTTTCCAATCCTCATTTTAGTTTATAGAATAAGTTTTTGTACAGAATCTTTATAACAAATATATATAAATATATATTTATTAAAGACATTTTTATGTTTAACGTTATAGATACAAGTATTTAAGTAAATGCTCTGTTTATAATAAACAGTATTAAATAACATTTACCGGCCTGAATGTCCGAGAAATTTTCATAGAAAATATTCGTTCTTTGACAGGATTCGAACCTGCATCCTATACGGAACCGTCATTTACGCTACAAAGAAGCGTTCGGTAGACAAGGTCGAATTTACTGCTTATAAACTCAATCTTCCATGAATCTCGGATATTCATAACTGCTCATGGCGTATCAAATGTAAACAAATGACGTCATATATTACGAAATGGACAAAGTCCGACAATTTATTTATTAAAGACATTTTTATAGGATGCAGGTTCGAATCCTGTCAAAGAACGAATATTTTCTATGAAAATTTCTCGGACATTCAGGCCGGTAAATGTTATTTAATACTGTTTATTATAAACAGAGCATTTACTTAAATACTTGTATCTATAACGTTAAACATAAAAATGTCTTTAATAAATAAATTGTCGGACTTTGTCCATTTCGTAATATATATATATATATATATATATATATATATACATTCTTTTTTTATTTATTTATTTTTTATAGATACAAATATTAAAGTAAATGCTCTGTGACGTCATTTGTTTACATTTGATACGCCATGAGCAGATATAAATCTACGTAAGAGATTCATGGAAGATTAAAGTTTAAATACAATAAATTTGACTTTGCTAGGCGAACGTTCCTTCGTGGCCAAATCGGTAAAGGCGCGTCAAGCTAAATAACGGTTCCATATAGGATACAGGTTCAAATCCTGTCAGAGGACA
This sequence comes from Acanthosepion lycidas, assembly GCA_963932145.1. Classification (NCBI taxonomy): domain Eukaryota; kingdom Metazoa; phylum Mollusca; class Cephalopoda; order Sepiida; family Sepiidae; genus Acanthosepion; species Acanthosepion lycidas. The sequence goes on from OZ010590.1 coordinate 96,175,264, forward strand.
AATATTTTCTGTGAAAATTTCTCGGATATTCAGGCCGGTAAATGTTGTTTAATACTGTTTATTATAAACAGAGCATTTACTTAAATATTTATATCTATAAAAAGAATGTATAAACATAAAAATGTTTTAAAATAATTGTCGGACTTTGTCCATTTTATTTATTTATATTTATATTTATATTTATTTTTATTTTTATTTATTTATATATATATATATATATATATATATATATATATATATATATATATATGCAGCATGTTTTTATTGAGCTATGTTTTGTTGAATAATTTAGACATATTCTGCCTATTAATGTTCATCTGGATCCTTTCATATTCAAAGATAACCTTTTTGGTGTCGTTATAATAGGACGAGAGAAAATCGCCGTGTTGATACATATTTATTTTATTTCCGAGTACTTTCGACATAGCACAATGTCATCATCAGAGTATTCTTTATTAGAAGATAAATACTGTAGTGTTCATTATATTACAAAATACGTCAAAAAACGACATTATTACGTCATTATTTTTGCACCAGCCTAATAGCTATCTGATTATGAAAGGGTCCTTTTGAAAATTTGTAAACAGAACATGTCTAAATTATTCAACGGAACATGTCTCAATATATATATATATATATATATATATATATATATAAGTTTCATTAAAAACTACTGACATAATCCTGCTGTTAATTGTTTTTATTTAAATTAAATTGATCAAATGATAAATATGTTTGTTTCATTTTATAAAATTACCTATTACTTAAGGTAAAAATTTGGCAATGTCTACAAAAAATCGCTATTTCATATCTTTGATTTAATAATATTTTATTTTTCAGAAACTTAATAATATTTAACTTTTCATGTGTGCACAAAGAACATGGGAAATTTAAAGATCTACAAGTTCTTGTTTTTTTATTCATTTCCATTTTACTGTTGGTGTTTTATTGGTTTCTTTTAAATGGCAGAAATATTTAGATAAGGATGTCTGGTTGCGATATTTAATATTATTGAAGGAACTTTGGTGTTTGTTCCACTTTAATTCCGCAATGTTTTCTGAATACTATATGTCGTATAAAATCAGTAGTTTATCAATGCAATATCTCATCTATTGAGAATCTTAATTTTATTAGAGTCTATGTAGGATGTACAAAGAATAAATTTAAATTAAAGTGGAACCAACTCTAATGAAACTAACATATTTATATTTGATCATAATTTAAATAGTTTATGGATACATAATTAGATTCTAATGTGTTCATTTTAACATTAACGTATATGTACTCAATTAGTAAATAAATTAAATACAATATCTTAAGTTGGAACGAATAAAAATATAAATATTAAAACTGTGACTAAATAATATTTGAATGCACCTTTTGAAAAACATTGTAATTGAAATTGATATAAAAATAAAAATTACATAAAAAATAAAAAAGCCAAATGTGTTGCTATTGAAACTCAGACGATGTGTTGGGACATAGACACTATCAAAAGTTTCTACTTGAAAAAAAAAAGGAGGATTATGTCAATAGACAGATACCGCAGCCCCCCCACCTTGACTTGACCGACTTGATATCTACAATATATTAGATACATGAGTTTTCTAAATAAGTTAAATCTTAACACCCCTAAAATAAAATAGACTGAATTTTCCTTAACTCCAACATCTCAAAATATCAAATTTGTCTGGACTTATAAATTAAGTAAATCAATTTCTAAAAGTTATTCTTAGCATCGCTTGATAATGGAACGGAACTTTGTATTTTAAGTTTAATTTTTA
>OZ010590.1:96182047-96269547 GCA_963932145.1 Acanthosepion lycidas
CTCGGCGATTTCGAGTTCCGAGTTGCTTAATTAATATTAATTAATAAACATTTAATATGCGTAAATAAATATATAATAGAGATTGATAGTATCTGCCCCTTACATATGGCATGGTTTCGCTCTCGTTGCACATGATGTCACTTTCAGCAGTCTATGAAATCTCAAGATGTTGCCAATGGAATCTTGTCTACCACACCAACAGCATTCTTGATAATAACTGAAACCGTCGATTCTACTTTAACCAAAACAAGAGAACAAACATGAATTCCAAACAGTTTATTACCCCTATTTACATTATTCGGACTATTGTCCTCATCTTTATCGCCATATTTATTACTCCGTTTCGGCCGTTGTACGCTCCAGCCTTCGTCAGGTGGTTGGAATGTCGAACTGAACCCTTTCGCTCACTGGGGAAGATTGCTCTAGTTCCAGCACAGTGGATAAAAACGTTAGTTAGATCCAGTGACAGGACCCAAAGAGTGTGAGTTCAATATCCGGTTAAAGCAGTGGAGAACTTGAAGATAACTGACAACTGACATCCATTAAAAACATGGCACGTGGAACTAGAAAATAAACAGTGTACATAATACCTCATCTCAGAAATATAGACAGTTTATTACCAATTTAGATCTTGATGTATAGAATATTTGTTTAATTTTATATTGTAATTTTACAATTTTCGATATACCTCGTCGCTATTTCTGCAGCAAATGTTCAGTCTCACTAGCCCAGGCCTTTACGATTAAGATTAGAGCTCATCTGAACATTTAAACATAGAACGAGCAATAAATTATTAGGTTGGTGCAAAAATAATATCGTTTTTTGACGTTAAAACATACGTCAAAAAACGATATTATTTTTGCACCAACCTAATAATAACAGGCTTGCAACGTTAAGTGGGTTAAGATTGTTGTGTTCATTAAAGAATCCGCACAGGGGTTCCACAAATTAGACTACCTCGGTAAATAGCTGTCTGAGTGTGTTGTGGAGTAGCTGAACACCTCCACAAGAAAGACTGGTCTAAGACTATTTAAACAGCATTCTCTCTTACTGAGCGATAGTAGTTAACGATTATAGTTAACTCTGCTTGTCGACTCAACCCAGACAAGGCTATGCTGAAGGGCAAAGTCTGATCTGGAGAGGTAAACAAACCCAACCCCGTTATTACGGGTTTTACGGGAATTTTTTGCCCTGGCCTGCGGGCTCGGAAAGACTCACGTAAATTCGGCCATTTGCCACATCCCGCCTTGCGGGAAGGTCTCGGGTAAATACTGAGGAGTCAACGATTACGGGAATTGCGCGTTTTTTAATAGTCCAGCTACGTTTTGCTTGGTGAGAATTTTTAACGAACTGACGTCGAGTTAATCGTTTTAATTTTCGGGTTTTTTTTTTTGTTATCTATCAAACATTTGGAACTTTTACATTTTATTTGCAGTTTTCTTTGATTTTTCATTTTTGTTTAATCCCATTATTTTTAACTTTCTTCGTATTACATGTTTTTTTGCCACATTTGTTTTTTGTAAGGAAAACTTTTATTTTTCTTTCTGGCCTGTTTTTCTTTTTGTGTGTCAAATTTCCACGAATTTAATTCGTTATTATTTTGTTGCTAGTTTAATCCTTTTCATCTGTTTAATTGTTGACTTTAATTCATTTGGTTTTAATTTTACCACGCCAAGATTGTGTTTGCTTTTTATTTGTTTTCTCACTCGCTCGCGACTGTAGGTCGTTTTCCTTGTCGTGAGACTTTATTCTTCCTTGTCGTGAGACTTTATTCTTCCTTGTCATGAGACTTTATTCTTCCTTGTCGTGAGACTTTATTCTTCCTTGTCGTGAGATTTTATTCTTCCTTCCCGTGAGACTTTATTCTTCCTTGTCATGAGACTTTATTCTTCCTTGTCTTGAGACTTTATTCTTTCCTTGTCATGAGACTTTATTCTTCCTTGTCGTGAGACTTTATACTTCCTTGTCATGAGACTTTATTCTTCCTCGTCGTGAGACTTTATTCATCCTCGTCGTGAGACTTTATTCTTCCTTGTCATGAGACTTTATTCTTCCTTATCGTGAGACTATTCTTCCTCGTCGTGATACTTTATTCTTCCTTGTCGTGAGACTTTATTCTTCCTCGTCGTGAGACTTTATTCTTCCTTGTCGTGAGACTTTATTCTTCCTTCCCGTGAGACTTTATTCTTCCTTGTCGAGAGACTTTATTCTTCCTTGTCTTGAGACTTTATTCTTTCCTTGTCATGAGACTTTATTCTTCCTTGTCGTGAGACTTTATACTTCCTTGTCATGAGACTTTATTCTTCCTTGTCGTGAGACTTTATTCATCCTCGTCGTGAGACTTTATTCTTCCTTGTCGTAAGACTTTATTCTTCCTCGTCATGAGACTTTATTCTTCCTCGTCGTGAGACTTTATTCTTCCGTTTAATTTATTCTTTCGATTTGTTTGATGGAAAAACGCTTGGAAATGTCAGGTGAACTTTTGTAATTATTTGGTCGTGGCAGTACCAGAATGGTCCACCATGACGGTGATTTTAGAAGCGGTGCAAATAGAAAATATTTCACTGCCTAAACAAATCGGCCTGCGATGATGGCAGTCCTGAAAAGGATACCAAATACTATAATACCATGAAAGAAAATTAGGAGTCGTGCAAAAAAGGGAATGAGTTCCTTACAATTCCCGAGGCAAGAGATGCCGTGAAGACAAAAACGATCTCCATGCTGACCATCGACATAGGAACATGAAGATTAATTGGTGTCAACAGGGAAACGATGGATGAAGCTTTAAGAAGCATCAAGATAAGACCAAAAATTCTGCTCAGAATGTCAAATGCATTATGGGATATCTCGTTGGCCACGGAAGAGGCAAATCTGTTGACAGGAAGCATCCTGGAAAAAATCTGTTTACTTACAGAGTATATGGGTACTCGAATGACGAAAGAAACTACCCATTGTGTGCTAGTGGAGATCAATGGAGATAGGCTGGGAACCTTCTTTTACCCATTAGGGCAAGTGAAGTATGTCTCCGCAGCAATTAGCAAACTCATAATTTGCACTGCGGACTTTGTCCTCCAGGTGATTTTGACACGCAAAAGTTTCGGGGAGATCCCTAACGTGTTGAGATGCAGGAAGAAAATGCTGCCCTTTGTTGTTGAAACCCGCCGTCCCTACCGCTGGTCATCTGGTGTCTTGGGACACATGTCGAAGCGTGTCCGGGCAGCAAGAACGCAGCTCCACCGCCTAACAAAGCAGCAGCAGCGGAAGCAGCAGCAGCAGCAGCAGCGGAAGCAGCAGTAGCGTCCGGCAAAGTCTCCGAAGAAGAGGGGGAAATAAGGGATGGAAGAGCCCAAGCCCTACACCCACTCACAGTAGGGGGTTCCGCAGCAACAACAAACCCAACGGCGTACGGAGCCGGAAAAGCAGTACCAACCGCTGCTTGAGCCTCCAAAAGTTTTGCAACAACAACAGCAACAACAACAGAAGCAACATCCGCAGACCAAGCAAAAAAAAGCAACAACAGCAGCAACGACAGAAGCAACAACAACAAAAAAAAACAACAGCAGAAGCAACATCAAAAGCAAGAGCAGCATAAACAAAAGTGTACAGACAAGAATATAGAGGTGGAGGTAATACCCTTACGTCGGTCCTCCTCTTTCAAGAGGTGGAAGGAAGAGGAAAAGAAGAAGAGACCAACGGAGAAGGAAAAGCGGGCCGAACGAAGCAGGAAGGAGAGGGACGAGGAAAGAGCCAGGTCACTGCCTCCCCAGCAGAAATTGAGGACATCGCCCCAAAATCAAGGAGGCTCCCGCTTCACCTGCCCGGGTTCCGTCTCCTTCCACTTTGACACCTCCCCAGTCATCCATTTCTGTTACGCTGTCCAATTCTACCCTTTCCCACCCGTCAAGGAAAAAAAATCCCTTGTGCTAATTAGATCTGCAAACGTAGGCAGACGGAAAATAGAAAAGGACCTTTCCATTCAAAAATAGGCCCTCTTTGAGCCACCTTTTCAAGATCAACTCCGGCGACGGGAAGTCAGTGTAGGGTCCGCGTAATTTCCCCAAAGCCTGCATAAGAGAATTACCTGAAAGTTTGGACACAGCTGTTTGAGGCGAAGGACGCCTTCCCAAAAGTATGGATGGTTCAAATGGGAACCCCGGATTTGAAAAAGCTGTTGAGATTTTGCTCAGGAATGTTTTCAGTGATTTTCCTCTCCTCGCTATATAGGGCATTAAAATTAATGTATCCCATGGACATTGGCGGTAGTTTCCTAGATGGACGTCGGAGATGGACACGGGAACCTAGGACAACCGGTTGGGGTACTCACTCCCGTAGATTTCCGCCTAGTCTGTGAATAGGATATTTGCATTTTTTTTCAGCTATCAAGATAGCCATGTTGAATGTAGATATCAGGTTGGTGCAAAAATAATGTCGTTTTGTCACATAGTAACATATGTGAGAAAACGACATTATTTTTGCACCAACCTAATAGCTTTAGAGATCGGAGTAAGGCTGCCTGTCTGCTTTGTGATCTCGGGTCGTTCAGATTAGATGTTGCCGTGAACGACGAGACGCAATTTGTGAGTTTCATGCCCGTGTGCTGTCTATCGACTGACTAGAGGTGTTTCCTTGTTGGTTAAATGTACCCTGGATGCGAGGGTGGATCTTCTTCATGTCAATGTGGGTGTAGGGCGGGTGATCGTGGCCGATACTGCTGTGAAAAGTAGTTCGTTTCGGCTCGTTGTGATTTACGGGTCAAAGTATAAGACGGAGCGTGTCTCGTTTTTACGTCAGTTAGGGCCGTTCCCGGTAGATTCATCGCACTTAGTCCTAATGAGGGACTAGAATTCCATCCTGGACCCCAAGGAGGCGGGGAGCTAGCGCGAGGTCGTGCGATCGTACCTTGGTTGATCTGATCGGCGAGTTTGGTCTTGCTGATAAACACCAAGTCAATCACCCCGAGAGGTAGATATGGACGTGAGCACTTAAGCGGATGACTTCTCAGGTCGCCAGCATCCTGGAAAGAATGTTAGTCAGAAGGGTCGACATAGATCTGCTAGATTGTCCCACGATCCACTGGTTAGGCTATTCGGACCATAAATTTGTCTGTGCCTGGATGGCATTGGACTGTAAGCCTAGAATGGCTAAATACAGGAAGTTTAATTTGTCTTTACTGGACATGCGGGACTTCCGGCAACAGCTGACTAGATTAGTTTTGTGGGAACTAGTAGAGGTGGTTATTGGGAATAGGTGATAGGGGATTAGGTCCTTCACCACCGAATATATCCAGTGGTTTGCATTAGATAAGACTAATAAGGTGAAAGCTATTTAGGATAGTTTTTTTCCGGGAGGTGGCTGAGGAATTTCATTGACAGAGATGATTGTGCCCAACGTCCGTGTCATGGGAGACTGGGAATACCACACTTCCCTCGTCTTACTGTCACTTCTTGCGGTCCTAAGGCTGCGTACATTCGTAAGCCTCGGGAGCAGTCTAGTTTCCTCCACGAGTGCCGAGCGGTCTTGAAGTTCATTCCTCCGTCTTGTGATCAATCTCGGCTTAGGGGAGTCCTGTATCGGGATTTAGTGGAAGGGGTCGCAAAGAATCCTGTCTATGGGTGACTCGGCTTGTCGGTGGTCGAGTTGCGCATTTTGGTCTTGGGAGCCAGCGGCGGATTACCTCAACAACCCTGAGTTTTCGCTTACCTAGCAATTGGTTCGGAATAGGCTAGCTCTCAATGGCGTACCCTTCAGATAGGACTTGGCGGATTTTCCTGTCATCGGTGTGACCTTGGCTTAGAATATATGGTTTCGCACGCCTTCTATCATTGACTTCCAGTGCGCTTCTTCTGGGGGCTATGTCGGCGAGTTAACGGCTTGTATCGCTCACAAAAAACTCGTGCTCATTGATCGCGCATACACTGTGTGATAGTGTGCCGCCCACGTATTCTGGGGTGAAACGGACGGTTTTTTTGTTGCTGCTAGCCGTGGCTAGAATGGGGGTTTGGACGACGCGGATAAAGAAATTTTGCGATCTGAACGCTGTTCTCATGAGGCTCTAGCCAACTTCTTTGAGCATCAGCTCAGCGTGAATATCAGAACTGATAGAAAGCGTTTGGTATCGACAGATTTCAAAAGTTGTTTAACTGCGACGAACCTGGTTAGTGATATTATTGATCTTGACCTGGCATATCGGCTTTAGTCACTTTCCCACCACTGTATTATATCTTGCCATTGTCTTTTCTATAAATGATGAACTTTCCGCTATGGTACATAGACTCTATGAATTTAAGCTCAGTACTAGATTAGTGGCAAGGCCTCATCATTTTACACTTGAAATGGCTAGATGTAACCGTAACTTCTATGCTAACAGTTTCTTCTCTCACATAAGATTCACTTATTGGTATCTCGGCTTCAGTCACTTTCTTACCACCATAATGTAGTTTTCCTTTGCCTTTTCTTTAAATAATTTCATGTTAATTCTTCTTTTCACTATGGTACATAGACTTTATGAATTTAAGTGCAGTACTAGATTGGTGGCAAGGTCTCATCATTTTACAGTTGAAATGGCTAGATGTAACCGTAAGTTCTATGTTAACAGTTTTTTCTCGCACTTTTCGCTTGTGGAACTCTCTTCTGGTTTCTTCATTACCAGCAAGCCTCGGTCTTCAAAAATTTAAATTCAATATCAATCACCTCTATTGTCTTCTTGATTACTCTTCTATTGTTCTCGCTTCTTGGCAATGTGTCCGTTTCCTAATTTTTTCACACCCACTAACCCCTTGCGTCGTAGTTGCTTTACTGCCTTGCATGGGCGATTTCGATTAAAAATAAAAAATAGGACAAACCTTATTTACATTATTTACATTGTTCGGACTGTTGTCCTCATCTTTATAGTCATGTTCGTGACGTTTCGGCCGCTGTACACCTCGGACTTCTTCAGGTGACTGTAATTTCAAACTGAACCCTTTATTTCGTCCACCGTGGTATATTGTTCTAGTTCCACGTGTCATGCCTCTTCCGGATATCTCAGTTATCTCCCTTTAACTCAACTAAGTGTTTTGTTCAAGTCACTGTATTTAACCTTCGCTTTTATTAATTGCGGATTCAATACCTGATTACGGCAGTGGCGAAAATTTTGGAAAGTTGAGTTAAAGGGAGAAACCTGAGACACCCTGAAAAGGTATGGCACGTAGTATCTACCCCGGTGGACGAGATAAAGGGTTCAGCTCGAAATTCCAATCACCTGAAGAAGGCCGGAGCGTACAACGATCGAGACGTCGTAAATATGACAATAAAGATGAGGAAAACAGTCTGAACAATGTAAATAATTAAAATACCTCATTTCAAAAATGTAGATACGACAATCCTTTGTCAAAATGCCATTGGCCATCATGATAGGATAAAGATCCGTTACTTTCCATGTCTGACAGACATGGGGAAGGCACGAGTCCTACATTGGATAAGAAAATGATTGATAGAAATAAATAGAAAAGAAATCCCTGAAATAATATGGTATTGATTTCTGGCTTTTCAATAATCCCTGAAGCACTTAAATGGTTGTTTTGCGAATCAAAATCAATTCAGATTAATTTAACTTAATTTTCTTTTTGCGTTCATTCGATGACACAATTAACTCGTAATTTTGCAATAAAAGTGTTTTTGTCAGTATTTCTCTTTTTTATTTATTGTTATTTAGCTCCCTTTTACCAGCGACGCCAGGTGGCAGTGTCTTTGTTATCAAAATGGCAGACTGATGCAGGATGATTCTCGAGGCCGGGAGATAAAAAAAAACCGTCTCTGTTGAAGAGCAGGATACAACAATTGAAAAACATGTCTTCGCATCCCTCATCGTTAAAATAAACAAACAGGGATTTCTTTAATAATCCTTTTTCTCATTTGGTGGAGCAGACCCCGTCGTCATCATTGACGGAGTTCATTATAAAAAATACAAGCGCTGAAACTGTGGATGGCAGATCAAGTGAAAAGACAAGACTTCATAAGGGCTACAAAGGACTGGAGTTTATGGAAAGCCATGATCGCCCACGTCCTGAAGTAACGCGGCACATAGAAGCAGAAGAATTTTAAACTTAGCTTCGCAGCCGCTGAAGTTTTTCACTGAATTCGGAAAGTGAAAATATGAATGAAGGCACAGTTGTACGTGACAATCTGTTGTCGCTTGTGATGCTTTAAAACACAAGGAGATGAAAACTCGACGTTAAGACACGAAAAGCATTGTATGATTAACTCGGACCCGTGTAGTTTATGAGGACCATTCCCAGATAGTTACCGTCCTGGGTATGACGATAAACTACATCCGCGTGCTAGGTAAGACGATAAACTACATCCGCGTCCTAGGTAAGACGATAAACTACATTCAACATCAAGGCCTCTTATCAGGTGGTTTTGAGGAGCGTGTAAACCACCTCTTAATTGCTGGTGTTCCCAGGTCCACCGTGACCCTGGGTGGTAGCACCTGTTAGGGTCCCAGATATGAGCAAATAGTTAACACCCAAACTTGTGCAAAAATAGGTTTTAATGCAGAAATACTTTGTAATAAAAAAATTATTAACAGCAATATTTTTTGAAGGAAAAATTATCAGCAATACAAACAGCTATACATTCTTTAAAAAAAATATGACCAGCTATAGATTTCTTCAAGGAAAAATATTCCCAGAAATAGATTTTTGAAGAAAAACATATTAGCAGTATTAAAAATTTTGCCGGCATTAAATAACCCATTGAGGTTGATATACTGTAAAACAAACCAAACCAAACAAACGAAATGAGATAGTTATAAGATAAGTGATATTGTTTCTCTTAAAATCCTGAAATGTGTTATAACGCACAGTATCTTTAATAATCTAAAATCATTTTCCATAAAATGAAATGCAATTAATCTAACTTGTATACATTTCTCCCCATATGAAAGGAAATATTGAAATTACTTCTCTTAATATTTGTAAATTAAGGCACCCATGAGCCATGTGTAATCTGGAGATGTCTGTATACATTAAAGACTGCAATAAAAATGATTTATTTGCAATAGATCCAGTTTTGTTATAAAGTTTCTTGCATTATTCATGTTCTTATACAGATTTTAACAAATTAAAATGAATTTTATGATACGAATAAATTCCCCAAAACAATGAAAGGCTATCGGTGAAGTCAATGGTGATTTTACTGAAGAAATTTACTCTTTAGTACATAAGATATTTTGGTGTAATTTTGATAAATATATCTGTTATAATGAGTTATCAGTGTTAATTTCATTTTTGCGCCATTTAGACGACAATTTATTCATCGCACCCTGTATATTTGTTAAAATGAGATGACAGTGTTATTTTCCTTTCTTCTGCCATAAAGACTGAAATTGGCATTATCTTGAAGATTTTAGCGTTAAAGAGAAGCATCCGTGCTGAAGTTTGTTCCACAAAATAGCAGTTCTTGGGAAGAAGATGAATAGAACTTTCTCCATACAATTGGAATACGGAGGTAATTTGGGCGCCTTAACTCTGTGGAAGCAACATGTAGGGTCCTTGCAGTAAAGGTCTAAACTGGTGATATAAACAATGGAGCTCATCTGAACACTTGCTGATAGATAGATGAACAGCACAAGAAACAAAGTCGATAAGATAGATAGATAGATAGATAGATAGATAGACAGATAGATAGATATGAGCAGGGTTAGGTAGATAATATAGATATTTATCTATAGATAGATAGATAGATAGATAGATAGATAGATAGATAGATAATGAACTGCCTGACGGTGTTTCTACGCCGTGGAAGGTGCATGGTAATGGTCTGAACTAGTGGAACCTAACAATGGAGCTCATCTGAACACTTGCTGATAGATAGATAATGAACAGCAAGTTACTTACAAATAAATATTTTCTAATATTGACCCATATATATATATATATATATATATATATATATTTTGAACAATAAAAATTAAAAAATTAAAATCCTCAGACACACTGGGTTGTATATATATATATATATATATATATATATATATAAATATATTATTATTTAAACATGCTTAGGTCAGATGAGAACAGAAGCAAAAGAATGGAATTCTTAATCGGTTCATGAATATTTCAAGAGAATGGTAAAAATTGCTACATCAGTAGTGTACTCTGCTAGTGGGATACAGAGATAAACTCGGGATCTGTGCCCATGTCGACCAACTAAGCATGCTTTGACTGTTCCCCTAATGCGGTTAAAGAGCCAAGTATTTTTTTTTTACAGTGAGAGCTACCCTTTCAAGGTCCGGGGCCATTCGAGCTAGGGAGTTACGTTAGGAGGCCATTAGATTATCATCCCGTTGGTGGGGCATGTTGCAGGGAATGTGGGTGGTTTGCTACTATGTGAGTGGCATGGCGTGTTCTTGTCATGAAAGAACCAGGGAATATAGTTCGTCCGAGCACTTCACATGAAACAAGCGATAGAACAGCGATAGGCTTGTCGTATGCAGCCTATGGGAAAGGTGTTAAAGGGTGTAGAATAATTCGTCACCCACAAGAGCTCCAAGAAAATTTTGAACCCTATCAAGGCTGGAGAGGAAAGTTTTTGCAGCTCCTGCTCAGATATATTAGGTTGGTGCAAAAATAATGACGTAATAATGTCGTTTTTTGACATATTTTTTAACGTCAAAAAACGACATTATTACGTCATTATTTTTTCACCAACCTAATAACAATCCTACTCCATTTTTGGCCTGATATAGCTCTTGTAAAGTGAACAGTTCATTATTTATGGGGTATAGGCATCGTGTTTCTTGCTTTCTATCTCTTCTCTTTCTTTCTTTCTTTCAATGAAATCAGGTAGAGTCTTTGAAATGTCTTTTCCGTCTTTCCTAGCGATCAAAACGAAACAATTTTTTATTTATGAGTTATAAGCAGAATGTTTCTTTCGTTCTTTCTATCTTTCACTAAAATCATGTAGCTTCTCTGATATATCTTTTCCGTCTTTCCTCCAGATGAAAACGGAATAATCGATTATTCATGTAGGTATTGCCAGGGCGTAACGGTCGTGATAACAAAGGTATTAAGGGAAGGATAAGCAGAATTATAATAAGATATGATTTGTGTATATTATGTTTCCTGCTTTGTATCCTGTAGAGCTGGGTCTAAATTATAGTCCTTAGACCCTATAAGAGAATTGTCATTTAATTGACAGCATTTTTCTAAGTATATGGGATGTTCCTAATAGGGAGATCTTCTGGGCAAGTTTTATGTTGATGTTACCTGGGACACTGTTAGTAAAATTGTCCATACCTTTTCTCACGAGGCCCAGTGTTCCGATTACTATTGGTACCGTCTCAGTCTTTGTTCCCCACATCCCCGATACCCAGGTCCTTGTATTTGGACAATTTCTCGATAATTTTCCTGGAGGTGTTCCTCTCAGATATTACTACTGTGTTAATAGGCATACACTTCGCGAATTTCTTGTCTTTTATGATAATTTGGCTGTTGGCTTTTATTTCACTGTCACTTTGAAATGGCATGTCCCAGAGGATAGTTACATCGTTATTTTTGGTTAACTGTGTCTTGTTGGTGTTCATACTATCTCTTAGTAGTTTCGATTTTGTGCTTCTTGTATATCTTCTAGTGCATATATGTCGCTACCTTGTAATGTCTGTGGGTATATATAGTAGATATTATGTTCGTTATGTCTGTGGGTAGATCTGGTAGATAATAATATTATTATTGTTATTATTGCATATTATCGGTAACTTCAGCTAAACATTCTTTATCATTTCATCCAAGGGGCAAGCTACTAAAACGCAAGAGGTTACTGAGAGGGCAATTAACGAGCAGGATTAAAAAAGATATAAGTTGACAAAGACGTTGCCTTCGAATTTTTTGAAGATCGTAGTTGACAGGAAAGCAAAAAAGCCGAAAGAGAATTCTACGAGCGAGAGACCAACGAAACTCCCTGTAACACCAAAGATGACCTGAAGGCAACTATTATGGCAACATTCACCAATTTAAACAAGGAGATAGTCCAGAAAAGATACAGGAGACTCTGAAGTCCTCCGGAGGCTATCGGTGAAGTCAATGGCAATTTTATTGAAGAAATTTACTCTTTAGTACATAAGATATTTTGGTGTAATTTTGATAAATATATCATTTATAATGAGTTATCAGTGTTAATTTCATTTTTGCACCATTTAGACGACAATTTATTAATCGCACCCAGTATATTTGTTAAAATGAGATGTCAGTGTTATTTTCCTTTCTTCTGCCATAAAGACTGAAATTGGCATTATCTTGAAGATTTTAGCGTTAAAGAGAAGCATCCGTGCTGAAGTTTGTTCCACAAAATAGCAGTTCTTGGGAAGAAGATGAATAGAACTTTCTCCATACAATTGGAATACGGAGGTAATTTGGGCGCCTTAACTCTGTGGAAGCAACATGGAGGGTCCTTGCAGTAAAGGTCTAAACTGGTGATATAAACAATGGAGCTCATCTGAACACTTGCTGATAGATGAACAGCACAAGAAACAAAGTCGATAAGATAGATAGATAGATAGATAGATAGATAGATAGATAGATAATGAACTGCCTGACGGTGTTTCTACGCCGTGGAAGGTGCATCGTAAAGGTCCGAACTAGTGGAACTTAAGAATGGAGCTCATCTGAACACTTGCTGATAGATAGATAGATAGATAGATATGAGCAGGGTTAGATAGATAGATAGATAGATAGATAGATAGATAGATAGATAGATAGATAATGGACACCTTGAAAAACAAAGAGATAGCTAGCTAGATAGATAGATATGGTCCGACTGAAGAAAGACTGTCTTCCTAATAGAGTTAACATTCCCTTGGGAAGAGAACAGGGTGGAGGTGCACGAACTAAAGAAAAACCAGTACGAGTCACTGCGTGCCGAATGTATGGAAAATGGTTGGACGTGTCACGTGATGCCTATTGAGATTGGGTGTCGTGGGGTTTTGGGACATTTACTTCCTTTCAAAAATAGGCATCACTGGCCTTTGGTTGAAAAGCGTTTCGCATCGCATTCAAAAAACTGTTCAACATGCGTCAAGTTGGATTTAGTCGAGATCAAAACAAGCAAATGAAATGCGCGCAACATCACGACCTGACATGCACAAGTGGAATATTTACGTGGTCGTCTATAACGATTTTTTAGGAGCGCGTCAATAACGGAAAACGCGTTCAGGAAACTTTCATTACAGATAGACTTTACTTAAAGGGACGATCAATTAGCTTATCTTCATACCCTGCCTGGTGGCAAACGCTGCTCTTGGCGCCAGGGGTGGCGGTCCCGCCATAGCCACCGAAACCGTAATATCACCCCTGGTCGGCGGCTGATGAAGACAGGGTATCGCACGTGCTAACACACGTTGTATGTTAAAAAACAGACAGATAGATATGAGCAGGATTAGATAGATAGATAGATAGATAGATAGATAGATAATGACATCCTGAAAAACAAAGAGATAGATTGATAGATAGATAGATAGATAGATAGATAGATAGATAGATAGATGAGCAGGGTTAGATAGATAATATAGATATTTATCTATATTATCTAACTCTCCTCATAAATATGAAAAGACAGATAGATAGATAGATAGATAATCAACTGCCTGACGGCGTTTCTACGCCGTGCGAGTAGCATGGCGTGTCCTAGCAGTAAAGATCTGAACCGGTAAAACTTAAAAATGGCGGTCATCTGAACATTTGCCATGAGAACAACGATACAACTACGGTATGTTTTGTCGTGATTCGTTTGTAAAAATGAATCAATGAAATGGAAAACAGGTAATCCATTACAAAACTGTAATCGATTTTCATCCTTATCAAAGACTGAAACTAATGTTTGAGCAACTCCACTGGAGCATTACGTAACCTTCAAAAATACACATGAAATGTCGAAAGGTACCTTCTGATTAAAAAGCAAAAATACTTTCGATACGCACTAATAATATGTTATGTTTTTGCGAAATGTTTTGAATTCTACCATCTTCAATATTTGCTTTAGAAAAAAAAATGTAAAATCAAACAATGTCTTATTCATAATCTATTTAATAGGAGTAAAGAGCTTCGTCTATCGCCCGGTTCACACTTCTCCAAGGACTTTTGAACAGGAGTAGAGGTTTATCCCTGTTGCGTATTTTCAGTTCTTTCAAAAGTCTACTTCAACTCTATACTTCTAACGTCTTCATCCTGAAATTTTCTTTACCATTTATGTATTTACTAGCCTTAAAGACGCCCTTCTTGCAGAAGGCTTTTGGGTGTTCGGCCCTTTATCTTCAGCGTCATATGCTTGCAAAATTTATAAGAATTTAGAAATAATAAAATTATTTTATCTTCATTCGACACCTTATTTCGGCATAATCTTTCTTCGTATACGCAATCGATTTCCGTAGTCTATTTACATTTATTTTGTGCATAATTGTTATTTTCTTTTAAAAATCACCATTCTTTATGTTCCCTTCACATAAAGTTACTCTTAAAAGATGTTAGGAAACCAGAACTATGTAATATTTCGAATATGTCACAGTAAATGCAAAGTGAGAACTTGAAGTGCCAAGTTCGAATTCCAGTCTAGTTTGTTAAATTCACTTACGCACAAATACCCATGGAAAAGGTTTGAATCTATGTCTTTATCTCCCAGCAATGGGTTGAATAGCAAGACAGACTGGGTTCTATAGCCTTGGTTGGCAACCAGTCTACCGTTGAAAGAAATGGGAACCTACTGCGGGAAAAAATCTACCTCGTCAATCATGTATCTTTCGATAAATGATCGCGCAAGCGTGTATCACGTATGGTACTTAACTCACTAACGTGCGCTAGAAAAGAAATAAAAAAAAAACATCCGCAATGTTCTGTGCCCCGCTTAAGTTTAAAGAAAGGTTTATTAGACAATATCAGTTGCAATAACAACGAAATTAAAGTTAAACCTTTTATGAAGAATTGTTTTTTTTAAACCTTTCACTCTGTTTGATATTTAAATTTAATTTTAAATGAGTTATTTAATTTTTAATCGCGTGTAACTGCAGTAGTTACTATCAGTTTACTTCAGGTTGTTTATGATTTGCCGAAATCGAAAAACGGACGGACGGACAGACGGACGGACGGACGGACGGACGGATAGACGGACGGACACACGGACGGACGGACGGACGGATAGACGGACGGACACACGGACGGACGGACACATGGACGGACGGACACATGGACAGACGGACGGACAGACAGACGGACGGACGGACAGACAGACGAACAGACGGACGAACTGACGACAGACGGACGGATGGACATACGGACGGACAGACAGACGGACGGACGGACGGATAGACGGACAGACGGACAGACGGACGGACGGACGGACAGACAGACGGACGGACGGACAGACAGACGAACAGACGGACGAACTGACGACAGACGGACGGATGGACATACGGACGGACAGACAGACGGACGGACGGACGGATAGACGGACAGACGGACGGACGGACAGACAGACGGACAGACAGACGGACGGACGGACGGACGACCAGACGGACGAACTGACGACAGACGGACGGACGGATAGACGGACGGACGGATAGACAGACGGACGGACGGACGGACAGACGAACAGACGGACGAACTGACGACAGACGGACGGACGGACGGATGGACATACGGACGGACAGACAGACGGACGGACGGACGGACGGACGGATAGACGGACAGACGGACGGACGGACAGACAGACGGACGGACGGACGGACACGACCAGACGGACGAACTGACGACAGACGGACGGACGGATCGATGGACATACGGACGGACGGACGGACGGACGAACAGATGGACGGACGGACGGACGGACGGAGAGACAGACGGACGGACGGACGGACAGACAGACGGTACGGACAGACGGACGAACAGACGGTCGGACAGACGGACGCACTGCACTTGATTTGTATTTTGATTATCTAATATACCTCTCTGTCCCTTTACCTGTCCCCATTCGCAAAATAAATTAAATAGTTTACTCGCTATTCTACGCCGCTTTTCTTGCCTTCAATATATCCTTTTGAGTATTAAATTCTCTAGTCTCTCTTTCTTCATTATGTGTCTCAGAAAGTTCAACTATTTCTGATGGTAAGTATACATTTTCATGATGTTCATAGTTTTCTTAGAATTTCCACCCATTGCTTAGTGGTGTAATTGATAGCGCTTCCGTATGGGAAATCGGAGAGCCAAGTTCAAATTTCAGTCGGATCCGTTACATCCACTTGAATCTGCCAGCGTTATCTACGTAGTCATAGTTTTAAAAATAATATTTAAAATACGGGCTGGAGGAGACAAATCTCTTTTTTTAATCGTAGCTTCCTAGAAACAAGACACATTTATTAAAAGAGAAAATAATTTACTTAGACGGGAAGTTCTTGAAAGTGCTGCTAACAGATCTTGCCAAACTATAAATCTATTCCTCCCCAGAACTTTTTGTCCTTTTAAAAGATATACTCCATTTCCAAGACAACATACATAGCCATAAAAATTTAAAAATCAATAAAAAACAGTTAAAGCAAACGATCTATTATTTAAAATAAATAATTCATCAAATTAAACTAAAATAATGTTATTGTGGAACACACCTATTCTATAGTTAATAGACTCTGCCACCTATAATAAGTAGGAGTAGTAAGAGTAACGAGTCAGTCGCTCACTTTCTGACCGGCTGATCGGTTGTACTCTCTTCCTACGGACGGGAAGAACCCGAAGGAGGCTACGCCGAAGGGCGGAGTCTCCTTCGGGGAGGTAGACCGGCCCTGAACCCGTTTATGCGGGTTCAATGGGCTAATTTTTGGCCGAGCCCACGGGCTCGGAAAGCCCACGTTAAAAAGGCCTTGTGCCACATGACACCCACGTGGGCGGGGTGACTGAATATCGTCGCTCAGTCAGTCAGTCAGTCGCTCAGTGAGTCGATGTCGGACGACAGTTAGTCGAATACGAAAATAGTCAGCGACCACAACTAGATTACTCTGCGTTATGCCTATTATATCAAGTTCCTAATGTTTTGTACGTCGAACCTATTTCAGGGCCGACTTAGTACAAATACAAGCCTCCACTGAAATCACTCCACAACAAATAATAAATGATTACATTAATAATAATAAAAATATAAATAAATATATGACAATAATTAAAAAAAACTCAACAACCATAGTAAAAAATATGCACTTAATTTCGTTGATTAGATATTAAATTGCAGCATTTAGCATGCATCATTTATTAGGTTGAAGAATATTTATAAGAGAGATGAGACAAACATATATTTATACTTGATCATTAATTAGTAATTAAATTCTAATATATTTATTTGTAAAAATACCGTATAGTCTATAAGTTATTAGAAGGAGGAATAGTACTTTAAATCTATAGGAATTAAATTTAATTATTGAAAATATGACTTACTCATATTTAAATATCCCTTTTAGAAAATCTTTGTGTATAAAAATATGAATTAAGCGGATAAATAAAAATGTCATTTGTCATTGAAAACCCGGACGACACGCTGAATAACGGATGTCTATGTTTGTGAGCAGGCAGCCTCCACCCCAGGTAAACTTAAACTGACTTTGTCAGTAACATATATTTGATACATACGTTGTCTAGAGAAATTAAAACCCGACCACACGTAATCAAAATAGATTGAATTTTCCTTAACCTTAACTCAAAATATTAAAATTGCGCTTATAAATTAAGTAATATTCTTCCTAACATCGCTTGACAATGGAACGAAACTCTGGATTTTAAGTTTAAATTTTATAATTAAGTTTACAAGTTTAGTTTCATTTTTGAAATGTAGAAATTTATGTGTCGGGATGGAATCATATTTTTAAAATAGAAAGTAATTATAATATTTTGCTCTACTGTTTGTATAGAACACTAATTTTTTTTTAAATGAAAATAATTGCTAAGAACACTGGATTATAGATCTTACTTTTTTTTCTTATATATATATATATATATATATATATATATAGTTGTATATTTAAGCAGCAATCCTTCCTTTATGCATGTTTCATTAAAAACGACAGACAAGGTACTACGGTTAAGCTTTTTATTTAATTTTTCTTGTGTTCGAACAAGAGCTTTCTTTTCTGGACACAGGGTGTGTAAGAACTGACCAAATGTTTTATATTTCCGAGCGCTTTCGGCTATACCTTTAGCCATTATCAAGGATGATTCGATTTTCAGCTTAATTGAGTGTGTACGTTCTGTGTATGTCTTAGTGTGTGGTAGGGATGTTTTGAATTTCCGAATACGGTTAGCAACAATGTGTTGTCAGAACACAAGAAAAATTAAATAAAAAGCTTAAACCGTAGTACCTTGTCTGTCGTTAAAATGAAACATGCATATATATATATATATAT
The DNA here is from genome assembly GCA_963932145.1 of Acanthosepion lycidas. NCBI lineage: Eukaryota > Metazoa > Mollusca > Cephalopoda > Sepiida > Sepiidae > Acanthosepion > Acanthosepion lycidas. The sequence continues at coordinate 96,200,457 of OZ010590.1, forward strand.
ATATATATATATATATATATATATATATATATATATATTTGGTGGGATGGATAAATTGACGTCTAAGTTACACAAAAATAAAAACAACACTGATGACTCTTTTTAACAGATATGTTAATCAAAATTACACAAAACTATCTTGAAATACGAAAGAATAAATTCATTCAATAAAATTATCATCAGCTTCAACCACGGCCTCCAGAAGACTTTGGAATCTCCTGCAACTCTTCTGGGCGGTCTCCTTGTTTAAGTTAGTGAACGGTGCCATAATCCTTGGCTTCAGTTCATCTTCGGTGGTGCTAGGAATTTTGTTGGTCTCTCGCTCAACTACGCCCCACACATAATAATAAAGGGGATTGTAGTCTAGGGAGTTATGTGGCCAGATGTAAGGGGTGATGTGGTTGCAGAAAGTGTTTGACAGTCATGACTACGTTCTCCTGTTTGTGTGGCATGGTGCACAGTCCTGTTGCTAGACATAGGGTCTTCCAGCAGCCACACTCTTGACGCATTCTGAGGTTTCACCAATAAATTCAGAAGTTCTTTCTTATGAAAACGAAGTGAGTTTTCCAAGCTGCTGTACCTTCATAACCACCATTAGACTCGTCCAACTCTTTCCGAAGCCCCGATACTGTCCTCAGTCTGACAAACAAATGTTCTTTTGCAGCTTCCGGCGCAAATGCCAAGCAGTACATCATGCCGTTTCCAAATTTCTGGCGGAATGAATTAAATCATCGTACAGTTTTTCTCATGGACGGTGCCCAACTGACAGCACTATAATGCGCAGTCAACAAAATCGAAAACAAATAACGCAACGCGCGTCCTCGAAATTAAACATTTAAAATGGCCACAAAATATTCATCGCACCCTGTATATAGCGCGTTGGTAATGAACTGTTTTCTTTTTATCTTTATTTATTAAAGTCATTACACTAAGTAAGGCCTTAAATTATTATTCGCATTATAATAAAAATACTTATTCTCCAAATTTGCATCTTGTTTTGTTTTAAAAATCAACTAAACCTCAAATATTTTCGACCTTTTCTCTAATACTGCAGTGATGCTTATAAGAAGATTATACATGCTGTGTGTTACCAGACGATTTGAACGCCCATGTGTTATTTTTTTCCAGAGCGAGGCTGGATGTAGTTATCATATTTCAGACATCAAAAGACCTTGGATTATTTTATCGAAAATGCAAGTTAACCAGATGGTGAATGTGTGAGAGGTGGTGTAGAGCTGCTGAGCGTTGTCGTCAGAGGTGTGGGTAGATGCTTGGGGGGATAGCATACTCAGCAAAGGTATTATCAATGTCAGGTCGGCTTACCCCCGGACAAAATCAGAGCATGTGTAGGAAATGGACAAGAGGTGTTCGCAAAAAATATAGGGCGCTTTAGGCGGTTATTTAATTTTGATAGATAGATAGAGAGAGAGAGAGAGAGCGAGAGAGAGAGAGAGAGAGATAAACAGGCATATATATATATATATATATATATATATATATATAGATAGATAGATAGAGAGAGAGAGAGAGAGAGAGAGAGAGAGACATAGATAGATAGGGCACCTCGAGCCGGTGTAATTTATCAAGCTTGTCTCGTTAGAACAATTACGACTGAGAAGTGAGTGCGATCCTCACTGGGTGCCCTATACGTTCGGCCTTGTGCCACATTTAAGCTACGCTTGGAAAATCACTATAGAACATAGATATGAACAGGCTGAGATAGATAAATAGATAAATACGAAAAGACTAGCAAAGATATATACGCATATATATATATATAGAGAGAGAGAGAGATAGATAGATAGATAGATAGATAGATAGATGGATAGATATGAAAGGACCGGTAAAGATAGATACATAGATAGATAGATAGATAGATAGATAGATAGATATATATATATATATATATATATATATATATATATATATATATATATATATGAACAGGTTCAGACCTATCTAGCTAGCTAGATAGCTAGAGAGATATGAAAAGACCGGTAAAGATAGATAGTTATTTTTATTGGATATTCGTGTTTGAGTAAAGCGCTACTGCTTTAGAATACTGATTTGTTTACGTTTGGATACGAAACTGAGCAGATATGAAAATTTCGAGGGTTTATGACGAGAAAAATTTCACTTCTCGACATTATTCAGGCTCGTCTGCTCGGCTATATTCTTTGTGGCTCAGTTGGTATAGTGTGCGTTTCATTTAATGGAGGTTGCACTGTTCAGTTTCGAACTCTCTGGAATGCCATTATTTTGCTTTAAGAAGATTTCTCGAAGATTCACCCTGGTAGATGGAAATAAATAAATAACGTAGCAGAGTATCTAGCACCCATTTAACACTCTATCAAATGGCCTGGCTCATAGTTTACGATTAAGAACTTCAACAGTTGATTAATAAGTTGGACAGTACAATTCTTTTAAGCTTTGTTTCGAATCCAGCTAAATTTTTGCTTGATGAGAATTTCTTGAACTTTTCGTTTTCTTTTTGTCATCGGCAAAACTGTTTGAACTTTTCATTTTAAATTTATTGCTTTCATTTTTTTCTTTTTTCATTAATACTTCTTCGTGTTTATTTTTGGTTTTCTTTTTTTGGTTTGCTAAACTTAAGTTTGTTTTTGTATTTCATTTTTGACATTGTTGTTTTTGTTTTTACTTTTCAAGCCAAGTTTTTCTTTTGAGTTATTTTTTGTTACCTTCCTGCGACTCTTAGGTCGCAAGACTATTTCAGTGCCTTTGAAAAAAAAAAAAAAAAAAAAAAAGAAGCCATATAGACCAACGTTTCATTTATTTGGCCGTGGTAGGACCAGGCTTATCCTATCATGGCGGCGAATTCGGTGAGCTTGGAGGAAGTGTCAGCGCAAAGAAAATCGACTTGCATATAAAGCACTCAAAGAAAAATATGAGTTGTATATAAAAGGCTGTTACTCACCATCCCAGAGGCATTGGATGGCATGAAGGTGAAGACTATCTCTCTGCGGACAAATGACGTGGGAACACGAAGACTGGTGTCATTAGAGAGATAATGGAAGAGGCATTGAAGAGCCCTCAAGCCCTAAAATCTTGACAAGACGCACGAATGCCTTATGGGATATATTGCGTGCTACTGAGGAAGACGCGAAAAAATTGGCAAGAAGCACTCTAGCAACAAAGTCTGTTCACCTAACAGAGTATATGGGGACAAGAAGGAGAAAAGTGACACTCCATGGAGTCCCAGTGGACATCAGCGGTGATCGACTAGGGGCTTTTTTTGCGCAGTACGGGGATCTGGAGAAAGTCTAGGCAACAACGAGTAAAAGGGGGATTACCACGGAGATTTTGTTCTTCAGGTCACCTTGACAAGAAAAAAAGTTTCGGTGAGATCCCTAATACATTAATGTGCCGGGAAAGAATAAAACCGGTGGTGGTAGAAACACGTCGCCCCTACTGTTGGTCGTTTGGGGCAAAGGCGTGTCTCGGGAAGAAGGCGGCGTCTCAGGCCAGCCAAGCAGCGGTAGCAGTAGCAGCAGGCGTGGAAGCAGCGGTAATGTCCAGTGAGGTTCCTGATGGAGGATGGAAGAATGATAGGGAAAACGGGACGAAAGACGCCAAACCCTCCCCGCCAGAAGGTGGTCCCACAGCAATCACCACACAAGGAACGATCGGAAAAGCAGCAGCAGCCACAGCCGCGGCCTCAGCTCCCAAAAAGCAGCATCAAGAAAGGGAGGAGCGGCAAACAGAACAGCCTAAAGAAAAGAAAAAAAAAAGAAAAAAAAACAGTAACAAAACAACAACATTAACAAAAACAACAACAGAAACAAAAGTTCTCAAAAAGGCAAAAACAAACAAAGCAGTGCTGAGACAGACATGGAGGTAGATGTACTGCCTCCAGCCAGGTCTTCCTCTTTGAAAGGTGGGAGGAGAGATGAGCAAGAGGAAGAGATACACACAAAGGAGAATAAGAGGACTGAAAGAGGCAGAAAGGACAAGGTTATAGAAAGTGCAAGGTCCCAATCCGTCCCTGTGGCCCCATCCGAAAGGGGCATAAATATTCCCAGATGAAGGAGCCTTCCTCCTTCACCTACACGGGCTCCGTCCCCCACTCCCTCCACATCATCCCCTGTTTCAGCTTCTACACCCCTCCTATATCCACTTCTTCCATGCCCCAACCTACCAGGGAGAAGAGAAAGAAGCAGTTACATTCGTGAGGTCAAAACCCCGGAAGGGCATACATTTCGAGAGCCTGTTTACCAACTAGCCTGGCTTCCGCGTCGAGGAGTTTCATAGCTATTTGACTGACTTTCCTCGGCTTTCGCCGACTGAAGCGGCTAGCTGCGAAGGAGAGATCAAAGAAGGCGAAGTCTACTTGGCATTGAAGAAAGTCGGCAGAAGCAAGTCGCCGGGTCTGCATGGTTTTGATGGTCTGCCTATGTACTTAAGGCTGTCGCATATCTCTGTCCTGATTTTGACTGTCATGTTCAACGACTTGTTCCGCCAGGGGTCCGTCCCCGACCGGATCTCCAGGGGTGTGATCATTCTGTTGAAAAAGGGCAATTTTGTTGAGCGGGACTTAGATTACTATAGGCCCATAATTCTGCTAAACACAGAGTTAAAGATTTTGGCCGAGATCCTGACGGAGCGTTTGCAGTCAGTTGCCGAGACTCTGTTGAGACCTGAGCAGACTTGTGCTGTGAAGGGCCGAACAATTCAGAGCATCCTGCATCTGATCCGCACGATGCTAGAGGGTGTAAAAGACAACGACGAGGCCGCGTTGATCAATTTAGATTAGTCGAAGACATTTGGTAGGGTTAGCAATCGCTACCTGGCTGCTGTCCTGCAGGCCACCGGATTCGAACCCGACTTCTGCCGCTAGATTAACCTCCTGTATCGCTCGCCCAGTGCTGTGGTAGAGGTGAACAGGAAGCTGTCGGGCGCTTTTGCGCTATCTCGGTCGGTTCGTCAGGGTATTCATTGTCGCCCCTAGTTTACGCTTTGGCGTTGGAGCCTCTCCTTCGCGGAATCGCTGTCCCGGAAGGGGCTCAAATTAGGTTTTCCGCGTACGCCGCTGATGTATCAACTTTTGTGTCGTCTCGCAGCAACAGAGAGAGGCCAAGATTAACCGCGACAAGTCTTCTGGTTTGCGGTTAAGCGCCTGGAAGGTGGTCGATTTTCCGGGGCCCTTTGGTTGGGCGGACATTCCTGTCCGCATTCTCGGTGTGGGGTTTGGACCCGACCTCCAGCTGGAGAAAAATTGGTCAGAAGTACAGGCAAAGGCCTACGCGGCCAGTCAGACTTGGCATCGAATGAGGGTTGTCCGTGAAGGGGTAGGGCGGAGGCGTGTGTCACTTAAGTCTTTCCTCTTTTCCTTTACTGTTTATCATTACTTCATCTCGAGCGCTTTCTATCCTCCACTTTGTGGTGGTGGGGGGGAGTAAGCATAAAGTTGATAGAGTAGTCTGTGCATAACGTCAGTGTCATAGGGGCGGGGAATGTAGCACTTGGCGAGTCACAAACGCGCCTCGAGGCTGGCTTTCCTACGCCAATCATTGACAGGAGATTCGACTATTGACGGGGATTGTAACGGGCGTCTTCCCTTTCCTTACTATCAGTCCTCCATCTCGTGCATTGAGCGCCGTCGTAAATCCCGGGATCAATCTGATTTCCTTCGCGAGTGTCATTCCTCGGTCAAGTGACCTTTCTCATCCTAGGACTTCTTCTGTTGAGGGCTAGTGGAGGAGACCGTGAATGATCCGCTACGCAAGCGGCTCGATTTATCGGAGGAGGGACTTAGCTCCTTCTGATTTTGGGCGCCAGCGGCTGATTACCTCAGCAACCTTGATTTTTCGCTTAACTGGTAATTGGTTTGGTATAGGCTACCTCTAAATAGCGTAGCTTTCAGATGGGATTTGGCGGATTTTCCAGACTGTCATCGGTGTGACATTGACTTAGAAGAAACGGCTTCGCACGCCTTCTACTACTGTCCTCGAGTCTCCCTTCTATGAGGCCATGTCGACGAGTTGACGGCTCGTCTCACCCCCTAAAAGCTAGTGCTCATTGATCGTGCATACGCGTGTGACAATGTGTCGGTCCGTATTCTGGGGTGAAACGAATGATGTTTTTATTGCTGCTGACCACAGCCCCATTAGTGATTTGGACGACGCGACAGGAGGAAGTCTTGCGAGGAAACCGTCTTTCTCAACAGGATCTGTTCCGATTCTTTGAATATCAGCTCAAAATGAAGATTATAACTGACAGAAAACGGTTGGTTTCGACAGGCTTTAGCGAAAGGTGGGTGACTGTACCGAGCTTGCCTTGATTTTCTCTTTTAGGCCTACCTAATTCACATCGGGGTGGTTTCCTGTGGACCCCCCCCCCTGGTTAGGCTAGACAAGCTTTGTGTACCTAGTTAATGTAAATGTTGTTTTTGGTTGCATCTTTTGTTATGATCCAAGTTGAGATTCCAAACATCTCCAATTTGTTTCTGCCAACCTTTAATCTCTATCGGGTCAGCTTTCTTTATTCTACAGATCCATATATATTTTCTCCTTTCCCTCTCCCCTTGCGAGCGAGCCTCTTGATTCTGTCTTAGGGCAGAATATAGCGGCTTCTCTCTGTTGAAGGTTGGACGGGTCCTACTAACATCAGTTATCCTTAGTTTCTTTGTTTTCATATTTAGTTTGTTTTTGCATTCATCCCCTTCCCTATCATTGTAAATCATTAGATTTTTATGGATAATGTTTTTGTGATCATCAAATTTTTATATCACGGGGTGCGTTTTTAGGTCCCCCACTGAGAGTATTTAATTGGTGACTGATGAGTTCTTGTGGTGAATATGCAAATTGTAATGAGTGAATGGGTCCTGAATCTGATTAGCTAAGGATAGATAGTGAAGAGCAGCCTCAAGCCATTCCCCATTTTTCGGCCTTGTACCATAATTGTATATCTTATACAATAAATCTAAATAAGTTGATATTAAGCTGATTAATATTCGGACTGATCTTACTTCGTTTGGTTATACAGTATTTGACCCTCGTTTATTCCTTGTAAATTGTCTTGTTAATTGTTTTGTAAATTATTGTTTTGTGTTTTTTGCATGTATCCGTTATCACAGGATACTGGTACTGAATAAATATATTAAACACTGATTCTTACCCTGAGTATCATTCACACACCTTCGATGATACAAGAAATCGACTGTCAAACACGGATTGTTTATTCAAAGACGAGTTATTCACTAAAAATAAGGTTTAAAGTGATAAAATCTTTCCGATTAAGAAATAAAAAATTCATTACTTCTTTCGAAATTAGATTGATTTGAGCAAACACTGATTGATTGATAGATTGATCGATTGATAGGTTGATAGATTGACTTATTGATTGATAGATTTATTTATTGATTGATATATTGGTTGATAGATTGATCAATTGAGAGATAGATTGATTGATAAATTTATTGATTGATTGACTGATTGATTGATTTATTGATTGATTGATAGATTGATAGGTTGATGACTGATTGACTGATTGATAGATTAATTGACTGACTGATAGATTGGTTGATTGATTGACTGATTGACGGATTGATTGATTGATAGATTGATTGACTGATTGATTTATTGATTGATTGATAGATTGATAGGGTGATGACTGATTGACTGATTGATAGATTAATTGACTGACTGATAGATTGGTTGATTGATTGACTGATTGACTGATTGATTGATTGATAGATTGATTGACTGATTGATTTATTGATTGATTGATAGATTGATGACTGATTGACTGATTGATAGATTAATTGACTGACTGATAGATTGGTGGATTGATTAACTGATTGACTGATTGATTGATTGATAGATTGATTGACTGACTGATTTATTGATAGATTGATTGACTGATTAATGTATTGATTGATAGATTGGTTGATTGATAGATTGATTGACTGATTGATTTATTGATTGATTGATTGACTGATTGATGTATTGATTGATTGTTAGATTGGTTGATTGATGGATTGATTGACTGATTGATTTATTGATAGATTGATTGACTGATTGATGTATTGATTGATTGATTGATAGATTGGTTGATTGATAGATTGATTGACTGATTGATTTATTGATAGATTGATTGACTGATTGATGCATTGATTGATTGATAGATTGGTTGATTGATTGATTGATTGACTGATTGATTTATTGATAGATTGATTAACTGATTGATGTATTGATTGATTGGTTGATAGATTGGTTGATTGATAGATTGATTGACTGATTGATTTATTGATAGATTGATTGACTGATTGATGTATTGATTGATTGATAGATTGGTTGATTGATAGATTGATTGACTGATTGATTTATTGATAGATTGATTGACTGATTGATGCATTGATTGATAGATTGGTTGATTGATTGATTGATTGACTGATTGATTTACTGATTGATTGATAGGTTGATGACTGATTGACTGATTGATAGATTAATTGACTGACTGATAGATTGGTTGATTGATAGATTGATTGACTGATTGATTGATTGATTGATAGATTGATTGACTGATTGATTTATTGATAGATTGATTGACTTATTGATGTATTGATTGATTGATAGATTGGTTGAGTGATAGATTGATTGACTGATTGATTTATTGATAGATTGATTGACTGATTGATGTATTGATTGATTGATTGATTGATAGATTGGTTGATTGGTAGTTTGATTGACTGATTGATTTATTGATTGATTGAGTCGTTTTTTTACGGCTGATTAATCCTGAGCATGAATCATTTTTAGGTTGTAAGAATTTGAGAGATGAGCAGATAATAATGATTTAGTGTTAAAATTCTTACTAATTAACCCATAACAGGGGGACAAGAAGGGTTGAAGTTTTATCTTTCTTAAGGGTATTTGCACATAAGTGAATATAACGAACCCAGGGAGCATTGGAACTCGAGACTCCAACTAACAATCCGAGCCATTATCCTTTACACCACCCGTATATCCAAGCTTACAGCATTTGATATTCCCCTGTTATTCAGATGACGGTCGTCTTCGAATATAGAATCCAGAGGTTAGCAGTGAATATTTCGGAGACGGTAGGAAAGCGTAGTTCAGGTTAGCAGTGGATATCGCAGCAAAGTAGCAGAGTGTAGTACTTCCTTCTGTTCATCTTCGCCTGACAAGTTGGCACTGGTCATTCGGGTAGGGTAAACAAAAATGGCCGCCTTTATACACGACGGATTGAATGTTCTACGTCTTCTGATTGGTTAACCTTCTATGGGTGGACTATAAAGTGAATCAGGCATTTGGACTAACTCACTAGTTACATAGTATACACAAAAAACTGTAACACTCCCCCTTATTTTCAATATTAATATGGAACAAATAATTTAGTATTCCAAAAAGTTTTTTTTTTTAGTATTCATAATTTAATAAAATTGTTTCTTTTATTTGTATTTTCCTTTTTTTTTTACTTCTTTTTTTTATTTTTTTTATTTATTTATTTATTTTTTTTTAAAGAAAATTAATATCCACAAAAATTAGTCATATCACTTTGTCCACAGTTAAGTACTTCGGGTTAATAAACATTAACAACAATATTATAAGTTTGGGTTGTGATCACAACAAAAAAAGTGGAAAGAATTGTTACTTTACCCATAGCTGGGACCCATTAAAACAGTCACTATCACTCCGGGTCAGAGTGATCCTGAGAGTCAGTAAAAAAGTGAAAAATTGCTATTTTACCCATAGCTGGAACCCATTAAAACAGTCACTATTACTACGGGTCAGAGTGATCCTGAGGGTCATTAGAAGAGGATTGGGCTAAAAGTAGGACTATTTACATTTATACCCTGAAACTAAGGACTCGCATTCATGCCAAAAACTGAACTGACGCTTCTTAAGACAATAACTCATGGATGCAGTTTTACGTCCTACTCAGGACTAATAAGGACCTAAGAGGGACTTAATGGATGCAGTTTTACGTCTTGCCCAGGACCAATAAGGACCTTATAAGTCGGTACCAAATATGGCAGAAGTGAAAGCCCGTAATTTCAATTTCGTAATTGGTTTTGTAAATAAATCCGCCATATTATTTCCCGATTGAACGTATTCAATTTGTACTGTCTTCATTTGTACTTGGTCCCCAACAAATTGATATTTAATATCGATATGCTTTGATCTTTGATATATTATTGGATTTCTAGCCAAAGCAATACTGGTTTAATTGTCGCAGTAAATAATTATTGACTCACTTATTACCAGTGTTGTAATTGTTTTTATTTGTAATTTAAGAAAAATAGCCTCTTGTGTTGCTTTTGACAATGCAATATATTCAGCTTCACAAGTAGAAAGTGAAATCATCCCCTGTTTCTTGGGTTACCGTCTACTAGCTTAAAGCAATAGCCTGTTATACTCTTACGATCTGGTGAGTTGGCCCAATCAGCATCACAAAATCCTTCCAATTTTAATGGTTTATCTGCTTGTCGAAATACTAAGCACCGACTCTTAGTTCCCTTTAGATAACGTAATACTTGCTTAGCTCTTGTTAAATGCACAGTCTCCGGTTTATTTAAGTGTTGGGACAACTTAGTAACCGTATAGCAGATATCTGGCCTGGTTGATGTCATCACGTAAATAAAACTTCCGACCAATGTTCTGTATTCTTTCTCACACGCCGCTATACCATCTTCATTATTCATAATTGTGTTTAAATGCATTTCACATGGAGTAGTTCTTGTTTTGCAATTTTGCATGCTGAATTTAGATAAGAGTCTTTCGATGTATCTAGATTGATTCATTGTAATAGTGTTGCCTTTAAATTCGAACTGTATACCAAAAAATCATGATAGTCGGCCCAAATCGGTCATTTTAAACCTTATTTCTAGGGAATCTGATTTTTAATAGAGCGGCCTCCCACTTTGATGCATTTAACATATCGTCGACCTAAATAACCAGAATTACCAATATTTCATTATTAAATGTTCCCGTGTACAAACATGGATCAACTCGGGGAGATTAAAATTATTGTCCAATTAAATAAGAATGGATTAATTTATTCCATGTTCTTCCGCTCTGTTTGAGTCCATATAGTGACTTTTTAAGCTTCCATACATAATTATCACCTTCTTCAAAACATTCTGGCGGTTCTATGTATATTCCATAGTCGATGGCAGCGTTCAAAAATAAGCTGCTTTAACATCTATATGGTGTATATCCATACCATAATGTGCGCCCATTTGCATCAAAATTCTAATTAAGACTGAATGTTTCTACATAAGTCGTCCCCCCCCTTTATAATCTTCCCCATATATCTACGAAAATCCATTAGCTACAAAACGAGCCTTGTACACTTGCGATCCATCCTCAGTTCGCTTTACAGTATAAACCCAACGGCTGCCGATAATATTTTTATCATCCGGGGCCTTTTAACTCAAAAGTGTCCTTTGATACTAAAGATTTAATTTTTTTTTTTTTTTGCATGGCAGCTATCCACCGTTTGGAATTGACAGAATGTATGGCTTCTTGATAGTTCTTTGGGATACATTGTACCGAATAGCAACAGTCGATGTTACAAATATTACATTGACCGATTTCAAAATAGTCTGGCTTTCTTCTATTTCTTGTCGGATAACGCGGAATTTGCACCCCACTTCCCCACGTAATGGCTTGGAAATACCAATGAAAGCTCCACGATTCCGAGCATGACTGTCGATATAGACCAGCAATAGGATATACCCTATTTCCGGTTTTGTTATCACTTGATCTTCAGAAAACCCCTTTCCACTCGTTTACTTCCCATTCCCCTTTCAGTCAAAGTGAATGTCACATAGAGGAACAAATGGTTTAAGGAGACAAAATTTAACGATTAAAGTTACTATCGCCTTCATTATAAATATTAATGCTGCTCATTTTTCCATCTTGAATGTTTAAATGGATAAGCAAGAGTATGTTACTTTCTGTCGAAATTTTTGGGATGAGACGTTATAAACTTTTTTTATTCAGACTGTTGTCTTCATTTTTGTTAGACATGGACAGCAGAACAAGAAGACTCTACCCTCCGTAGATTAAATAAAGAGTTCAGTTTGGAATTCTTTGATCAGCAAACCCCCGAAATTTAGTTTGAATGCAAATAACAAGATTGAAAATATTCTATGTTTCCCCGTCATGGATTAAATAAAAGATTCAGTTCAGAATTCCCTGTAAATTATTCGGATCGACATGTAAACATAAAACACAATCCCCGGATATGCCCTATTTCCGGTTTTGTTGCCACTTGATGCCCCAAAATCCACACCCACTCATTTACTTTTCGTTCTTCTTCGGTGAAAGTGGATACTGCTTAGAAGACCAAACTTCAAAAGAAACCATTTGGTGGTCCATCAAACAGAAACACTTGAGACGTTGATAAAACCACCTTTCTATGTGGGTGCCTATAGTATCACAGTTTACCATTAGTCATAATTATTATCACATAATTATTATTATTACAGTTTCGTCGTGGATTATTCTCTGCTTATTCATACGATTTTCTTAATCTGAAAATGGGAAGCAGCTGTGTAATTAAAAGTTTATACGCCTGGATTTATTTATCCTCGGGCGTAAATCTTTCGTCAATTGAAACTTAATTCAAATTTACCCGGAAATTAATTTTACGATTCGACTGGAAATTACTGTCTACTTTCATGTCACAAAGCTCACTCCTGACTTGTTTATTTCGATAAACACCTCTTAAACTAACACCATGCTTTTCTGCGATGAAGTAAATGGATGACATGCTTCAACTGTTTTCACATCATCAACCCGAAAATGTTTGTCTTGTCCTTATATTTTTCCTTCAATTAGCTGAATTCATTTGACCCCAGGCAGCAACTCGTTCTTTAAATAATTGAACTTAAGTAAAAATTACAAACCGGTTCCTCAAATTCCATTTTTTTCTTTCTTGTTCCCCTCTCTTTTATTTCTTTATGTTGTTTTTTTTTCCTTCGAGAGGGGGATAAATTCCATTTTCGAGATATACGAATTTAAGAACATCTAACTTTCTCTTCAGCAAAATAATCAACAAATACGAAGGTAATGTTTTTGAATTTAACAAAATTATTTTAGAATTTCTTCAATTATTTTCGGTAGTAATCTTAAAATAATAATTTTTTTTTGAGTTATTAGAAAGAGAGTTGAATATAATTTCCCTCTCTGCCTCACTCACCTTCAATATTTCTACCATCTATCTATCTATCTATCTATCTATCTATCTATCTATCTATCTCATTTCTGGTCAAATAAAACTCTCTCTCTCTCACTATCTATCTATCTATCTATCTATCTATCTATCTATCTATATATATATATATATATATATATATATATATATATATATCACTTTTGGTCAAATAAAACTCTATCTCTCACTCACTATATATATATATATATATATATATATATATATATATATATATATATATATATATATATATATCACTTCTGGTCAAATGAATCTATCCATCTCTCTATCTATCTATCTATCTCACTTCTGGTCAAATAAAACTCTCTCTCTCACTATATATATATATATATAATTTCTGGTCAAATAAAACTCTCTTTCTATATCTATCTCACTTCTGGTCAAATAAATCTATCTAGCTGTCTGTCTGTCTGTCTGCCTGTCTGTCTATCTAAATGAAGCAGAAAGAAATAGGTCCTGTATATAGCTCACTAGTGGATTACAAGAAGTGGCATGTTTATTTAGGATATATACCTCAAGCTTGTCTATGCTGGTTGAGTGGTTGGAGGAAAGGCGTATGCAAATAGGTTAAGGTTTATTTTCCTATAGTTTATTTTTGTTTTGTTTTGTATATTCATAGCATAGTAGGAATCTAATTCTGTGCCTGTAATTGGAAATGTACTCTGATCATTTGTTTAGCAGTTTATCCTTTTCTGTATAGATTTTTCCAGGCATCTTAGGTGTCTAGGAAATTCGCTTAACCTTATTAATGTTCAAAGTACGGCAACATTTTCGACACTATTTGACGCAGTTGTTTTACAAAGATTACAAGGAATTAATATGCGAATAATAAAAACCCAGACGCTCTTTCCTTCGTCTTAAACCTTGGATAGATTTCGTTTAGAACTCCGGTAGACAATTTATAAATTATTGTTGTTGACGTTGTTCAAAATCAAGACCTTCCGATTTTCAGGATCGGCAAAGTAAGAAGAATTACACAGGCAACATACAAATAAAATAGAGTCTATTCATATGAGCAACTTTGTACTGGTCATTTGCAGCTCTACTCCACAGAGTTATTTTTACACAGCCATTTCAGAATTAGGAACTTTTACATAGAATGGTCAGAGATGTGTATCAAAATGCCGGATCAGTTCTAAGGTTTACACAGCCTAACAATTACACCTTTGTGCAAATTAATTGAAAAAAAAAAAAACGAATAATTCCGTTATTATTTACATTTTTCATATTTTTCCAATAAAACATGTCCAAGTGCACATGTTAGTACTTCGTATGTCCATTCAACGAAGTCGTTCCTTGTAGATTGACCACAGATTCTTGATTGGATTTAAATCAGGAGAATTTCCGGGCTAGTCTGTAGTACTTTGATTTGCTCATTGGTAAGGCTTGTGCAGCGTTAGAATTTGCTTCCTCGCAGCAATGTCCGTAGGACAATTAATCGACAGTCGAGAGAATAGTGTATGGGCACAGTATTTTTCAATGTCAAACAAATTCCATCACATAGCCCGAAAATAGATTGATATTATTGTATACCACTGCAAATAAACTACATCTGAAGAAAAAATAGAAATCAATGACACCCTGTCATTCCAGTGGGTCTTAAACTGAGAGAATTGCGAAAGAAAGAAAACTAAAGCGGTTTTTTTCAATTAATTTGTACAAGAGTGTACAAAGAACTCATATGAGCAAGTCTGCAATCACTATAAACAACTATTCGCTAATGATTCCTATTACACATTTAGTTTTGAAATATGGAGATATACTCAAAATTTGCAGGTATTGTTTATCAGCAAGTTGCGTAAGTTGTCAGTTTTACACAGCATAATATTTACATAGAATACGACTTTTCATATGAGCAACTTTGTACTAGCCGTTTGTAACTCTTTCTTCACTAGTGATTTCCTCTGTTACTCATACAATTAAACAGGCAAAATGAAAATGGGGAATTTGCTGAAAATATCCACGGAGGGTTTGGCGACAATATGTCTCGGCTTTCAGGATAGAAAGTTTTAAAAGATCCATTCAAAGATATTTAAATATAATGACTACATATTTTATCAACAACTTGTGCGAAGAATTCGAAATATTTTCCTGTCTGAATGTAGATACATCAAGACTACAGTCAGATGTCGATATTAACAATATTATCTTTGCGTTATAGGAAGTCCTACTTGCTGTAGAGATTAGCATACCAAAAAAAGAATAATAGAACCTAGCATGTAAGCAGAATAAGACGCTTCATATAATCATCTTTGTACTAGAATTGTCCTGTGAGATAAGTGGTCCTGAAATAGTGAAAAATGACTAAAATTATGCAGGGATAGTGTATTGGCAAATCTTAAGGCGCCATGGATGATCAGGTATGAACGATGGTGTATCGGCAAGTGCTAAGGTCTTATTGGCACTACTAAGTAATAGCACAGTGCAATAGCAAGCCGCTACACACAAGCCGCTAGTGGCCCGCTAGCAATAATGTCTTTGGGGGCGGGGTGATGAAAATTTGATGATAACGCCAATGGTAACACTAGCGGTCCTGTGGTGGTAGTCACCGACGAGCCCGATGGCCCGGGTAGAGAGCCCAGTCTACCTTGGTATTTAATTCCTGCAACAAGGCAACAAAATATAACAGTTTGCAATAACTATGAAAAAGAGCATATCCAAGGTTAAAAAAACATTTGGAGAACACACATTTGATTTTAATTATTTCACCTCTAGCAAAGGTTGCAGGTGAAGTTACTAGGAGTGAATGAGAGAGAGAGAGAGAGAGAGAGAGAGAGAGAGAGAGAGAGAGAGAGAGAGAGAGAGAGAGAGAGACTAATAAAAGAACCAGATTAAAGGAGAGGGAAAATGAGGATTTTTGTAGATCGTAATTGATAGGAGAGCAGGAGGCCGGGCAAGAATTCCCCATGTGAGAAGTATGAGATGAACACTGATCTTATGGTGACGACTAGCAATTTCAAAAGTGGAATTATGGGACCTAACTGACAAACTAGTACTGCGTTTAAATTTGTGAAGCAGGGAGACCAACGAGTAAATCTCATCAGAACAATTACCGTGCAAATATTTATAAAAGAGGCAATTCTTTGGATTTTGACAAGATATATAGCAGAATTACCATAGCAGATGTGGTACATGGACGAATTGTACACTTATGGACTTGAAGGTCTGTTTTGGCTAGAAAAATAGACTAGCACTACAAAATTAACCGATTTTTTTCTCAGCAGACTTATCAAATGATTTAATATAATCGAAGGAAACAAAGAAAACGCAGTGAGTTTCTCTCCTGACAGTTAGCATCAGCCATGAAGTGGTTTAATGGAACGTGAGACCAAGAAGGAGCGGTATGTATGTATGTATGTATGTATGTATGTATATATATATATATATATATATATATATATATATATATATATGTGTGTGTGTGTGTGTGTGTGTGTGTGTGTGTGTGTGTGTATCATTGCTTCTAATGCTCTAGAGTGAGCGGCTTGTTGAGAGAGTCATACCCAAGACGGAAATGCAAAAAACAGATTAGATAAACCGGCTGAAGAAATAGTAGGTAAGAGTAAAAGGCATGACGGTTTACCTCAAGAATTAAATACCAAAATGATACAGGATACTCCCAACATAACAATAAAATCGGAAAAAAAAACCCCCAAAAACATAATAGATTCTTACGACTTATCGCTGAAACATTGCCATCTAATAACGAAATTCAAACCTTTCAAAATTTAAAAAGGTTTACCTTATCTGAACTATCCAGTTTGTATTGTGTGATATATTCACGTCTTACCCCAGACCTTTTCTTCCTTCTAAATAATGTGAATCCATATTTAATAGCATACATTCAATATCACACTCTGGCATTGAGTCATCTATTAAAATGATTATGGTTAGATATATTTGTTCAAACATGGAAGAAACAATTAATGAATTTTGTGTAACATGTGTATTATTACATTTGTAAATGCATGGATCACATGTTTTCTCTGAACGTTATAAAAGATCGAGGAAGACAATTCGAAAACAAATTGTTTTCTGTGTTGTCCAAACAAATTGGTTTGTGTGGGTTATGCACAACTGCCTATCACCCTAAATGTAACGTTTTGGTTGTGAGGGATCACAGGACCATTGAAATAGCTATTGTAGCACGAAAGTAATTCTAGCTTTCACACCTACTAACAGTTCTTATGGGAATTCGTAGCATAGCTAACTGTTTTGATTTTTCTCCGTTTTATACTATTATACGTATACAAATTTCACTTCTACAGTTACAGATAGACACTAAAAATATTAAAATTGTAACTCAGTATTTCACAAAGAAGTTATATAAGTTTATATTCCAGTTTGAAATTTGAGATTTTTCCAAAAGATCTAATAAATCCCTAAAATATTCAAAATTTTTATAAATTCTGGATTAGAACATATCGTATTAGGAAGCAGTTAGAAACAACCATATTGAAGTCCTTACACTGTCTTATAAATATCATCCACATATTTCCTGATTAAAACTAGCGATAATGTCCATACTCAAATCTCTGTGGACAGATTAAAACCATTCGTAGACATAGAAAAACATAGATAAACCGAGTGAATAAATGCTAGAGAAGCAGATTGGTTTTCCTCAAGAATTAAATACCAAGATGACACAGGATACTCCCAACCTCCGACTTCATGTAGAAGAGAAAACATGCTTATTTTTATTATTAGCACGTCCCGCCTTTGGAAGTGAGACTTCTGTAACGGCCCCTTTTAATAAAATAAAGGAAATACCTAAAGGTCTCTTTCGCAGTATTGCTGTAACTAGCATGTAACGAGTGCTCTGATTGGTCAATATATGAGCTGATGACAATTTAGAAGCCCTCCATTTTTTTTTTTTTTTGATGACGAACAACAGACCAGTGAAAATGTGCAGAGCTGGCCCCTGAGAAACAAAAACAACCACGTGTAAACGTCAACGGCCATTTGAATATATATATATATATATATATATATATATATATATATATATATAAGTATACTTGATAAGACACCGGCAGTGTCGAAACAAAATGGCTATTTTTGTAGTGATTTTATAACATGTTTATGTTACAAATTTTTTAAATAAATAATTATATATATATATATATATATATATATATATATTTACCTAACGTGTTCTTTCCTATTTTCTATATATTTTTACACACACACACACACACACATATATAGTAAACCTAAAGAGCCAGACAAACCTACCTAGTTTGCTCTACTTAGCGTATTGAGCACTTTGTTTAGTTATTTTTACTTCACTCGTATCGGAGGTTTTTTTCTTTGGAATCTGAACTTAGATTCTAGACGATTATTTTCCTCGGAAGTACATGTTCTTAGTTCTTTCTTTTTTTAATTTTTTTTTTTTTCACTTTGGGTATTGGTTTGTTCATTCCCAAGCTAAAATACCTAAGGTTTTGCCAGACGAGTATAGCTGCTTATATTTATAAGACCATTTTATATATATATATATATATATATACATATGTGTGTGTATGTGTGTGTGTGTGTGCCAAGAGAACGTAAATTGGTATCTTAATAGCCACCTTGAAATTGCTATGGTAGCATTTCAAACTGGTCCATATTTGGCAATAAGGAAGTAGAAGATGAAAAAGTAAAAGGACTTCCGGAAACCACTACCAATAAAACAGGAGACCACTAAAGGAAAAAGAAAGAAACAAACAAAAAAAAAGCATAAACGGACGTATTGTTATTAGCGGTAACAGCAAGAACAACGAATCTAAAATAAGAGAAAATTTCTTTAATGCCTGACAAAGCAAGTAACAAGAAAGAAAATCAATAAAATACCTGGTGAAAGAAATAAACACCAAATAGCAAGGAATTCCATTAACAAGCTGCTGTATTTATTTTAGGGACGCAAAATGCAAGCTGGAAATTATAGGATTTCATTCACAATTGCACTTCGGATTTTCATATTTTTTTTTTGTTCTTAAATGGAAAACATAAAGAGAGTGCGAAGACATTGCATGGCATTTGTTAATATTGACTCTACGAACGTTGTCACAAATACAAAATGTTCTTGCTAAGAAAAAATTGAATTGACCTTTAGAATTAGGCACAAATTATTAGCCGACATGCTCCCTTCCTGAAGGAACATTTCCGTCTCTTCTAATGATTCTGCTACAATAAAGTACTGCTTGAATAGAAAAGACGCCATTATTATGTGAACGATAGAATTTACGTCATTAGCATTTGCGAAACGCACTTTATTATGTCAAAATCGGGGGTCAGTCTAGTTTTCACAATTTGCAGATGAAGCATTTTCATTATTATTATTATTATTATTATTATTATTATTATTATTATTATTATTATTATTGTTGTTGTTGTTGTTATTATTATTATTATTATTATTATTTCCGTGTATTTCTGTTGTATACACATTTCCTTCCGGGTCCCACTAAGAGACCTAATTATCCCTCTATATTTCTGAGATGAGGTATTATGTACACTATATTATCCGGACTATTGTCCTCATCTTTGTCGCCATATTTATTACAACGTTTCGGCCCTTCAGTATCTGTCAATATTTCTGAGATGAGGTATTATGTACACTATTTACATTATTCGGATTATTGTCCTCATCTTTGACACCATATTTATTACCACGTTTCGGCCTTTCAGTATCTGTCTATATTTTTGAGATGAGGTATTAGGTATACTATTTACATTATTCGGACTACTGTCTTCATCTTTGTCGCCATATTTATTACAACGTTTCGGCCGTTGTATGCTCCGGCCTTCTTCAGCTGGTTGGAATGTCGAACATAGCAGCAGCCCCCCCACCAAAAAAAAATGGAATAGGCGGGTACAAGAGGAAGACAACAACAGTCAAAAAACAGTCTGCCTGCCTTATATGAAGGGGTTATCAGAGAAAATACAACGGATCTGCGGTCGATATAACATCAGGACAACCTTCAAAAGCTGGACGACACTTCGCAGTAAGACCCCCCCATAGAGGAGAACATGACTAAAGACTGTGTGTATGCCATCCCATGCAGCTGCGGAAAGAAATATAAAGGGGAGACAGGCCGCCCCCTTAAGGTAAGGCTTCAAGAACACCAGAAAACTGTAACACGAGGGGAAGTGGAATAATCAGGCATGGCTGACCACATATGGAGAGAGAAGGGAGACCACCGCCCTCTGTGGGATCAGGTTAAGATCATAGACAAAGAGCACCATTGGAAAATTCGTAAACTTAACGAATCAGCACATATGCTAACCCACAAAAATCTCCTGAGCCGACCAAGCATAGAAATGAATACAAATGGGAACCAGTAATAAGGAGTGCCAGAGAAAAGCGATAATAACAAAAATTGCAATATGAGCTCTGTTAAGAACATGTAACGATAACAGAAAAATTGCAATATGAGCACTGGTAAAAAATGGTGCTGAAGACATTAGGTTTATAATACCCATAAATTCATACACAGATGTCGTTAAGAACACATGGCACAGTGGATAAAAACGTTGGTTAGAGTGTGAGTTCAATACCTGGTTAATGCAGTGGAGAACTTAGGGAGGGGAGTTAACAGGAGATAACTAATAAATGACATTAACTGACATCCATTAGACATGGCACGTGGAACTAGAACAGTTTACACCAGTGAGCGAAATAAAGGGTTCAGTTCGACATTTCAACCACCTGAAGAAGGCCGGAGTGTACAACGGCCGAAACGTTGTAATAAATATGGCGACAAAGATAGGACCTAAGGTCAGAAATTGCATCATGACATTTTCCACTGAATGTTTTTGTAAAGAAAACCTAAGAAAATAAACATAACTTACATAGATAAAATCCTTCGTAATATGTATGCTGTACTTGTGAGTATATTATTTTGTATTCCTTTAAGGCTTGGGTTACAAGGAATCCCTTTAACGAGTCTATCGAACCCTACCCGAGAGCTCCAATTATAACTGAAATTATTGTTCTCCTCGTGTACCACATGTTTTAGATTTCCTTTTCAAGATCCTTGTATTTTGATGTTTTTTGACGATCTTTAAATATGCTGTACATTCTGCAGGGACTGCCATTCTGTGGTCTTTGATCACGATATCTGGGCGATTATCTTTGATTGTTCTGTCTGTGTGCATGCAAAGTCTCCAACAATTGTTACAGGTTCTATCTCTGTAACCGGGTTTGGGCTATTTTCATACCAGTTTCTTGCAGTTTCCTTCCCGTAAATGTTGCATATGTCCATTGAAGATATTCGCCTATTCTGTCATGCCGAATTTTAAATTCAGTTACTGTTAATGCTGCAACCTGATACAAGATGATTGTTTCTTGGTATTTATCATAGAATCTGTATATGGGGTCAACCCAATTTTTCAATCTGTGAGCTTGATTATTTCTAATGATCAACCAACAGTCCTATGTAACCAACATAAAACTTTCGGTTTCAGCTTTTGACCCTGCCCTACGTAACAACTGTATTACTTCATCTTCGCTAATTCCTAGATACCTCTAGGCTTCTTTTTGTTCCAGTTCCCCAATCTTTATGACAAAGTCTACGTAACAACTGACGGGTACGAGATTTGTCTACATCAGCTTGTTTGTTGCGGGCAAAGTCTTGACCATGAAGAGGCTTATCTGCCATCGTTTCTAGCACCGTGAAAGCTGATATACAATTGTTAATTATTTCTGGATATTTATCATAGAATCTGCATTTGAGGTCAACACAATGTTTCAGAATGTGTGTTTGGTAATTTCTAGTTAACAAACATTGGTCCTGTGCAGCAAGTATAAAACCTTAGCTGTCAGCTTTGAACCCTCCACTATGTAACCACTGATGGATACGGGGTTTGTCTACATCAGATTGTTTGGTAGAATATTAACCATGAAGAGGTTTATTTTGTCATCTTTTCAGCATTTGGTACATTTTGCTTTCTTTTATAAGCTCTTTGCCACTTTTGTCGGTGGATTGTGGTTTATTTGCATTTCTTCATCCACTTGAAAAACCCTTTTGAATTTGTTGGCTTCCTTTATTACTGAATAAAGTTTCTTATTAACACGGATACATTAAAATCTGCAGGGACTACCATGTCAATAAGAAAGCACATTGTTTTTATAGTCTTTGATCACGATGTCTTTGTGATTAGCTTTGGTTGTACCGTCTGTGTGTATTGTAAAGTCCATAAAATTGTTACAGGTAAAATCTCTGTAACCTGGCCTCGGTGATGTTTATATCAACTTCTTCCAGTTTTCTTTCCGTAAATGTTTTATATTCAGTCGGTGTTAACACTGTGAAAGCTGATATACAATTGTTATTTCTGGATATTTATCATAGAATCTGCATTTGAGGTCAATACAATTTTTCAGAATATGTGCTTGGTAATTTCTAGTTAGCAAACATTAGTCCTGTGCAGCAAGAATAAAACCTTAGGTTTCAGCTTTGAACCCTCCACTATGTAACCACTGATGGATACGGGGTTTGTCTACATCAGATTGTTTGACAGAATATTGACCATGAAGAGGTTTTTGTCCATTTCATTTGCTTTTGCTTTCTTTTTTAGGTTCTTTGCTGCTGCAGTCGGTGGATTATGTTTTACTTATACTTCTTCACTCACCTTAAATTCTTTTTTGAAGTTGTTTGCTTCCTTTATTACTGAATAAAGTTTCTTATTGACAGAGAACATCATCCAATCTTCTGTAGTTTCTAGGTATCTTTGTAGGCCGATTGCTGTGGTTTTATAAGACATTTCTAGTTTGATTAATCCTCTGCCTTCTTCGGATCTGGGCACATACAGACTATCAACATTGTTCCTAGGATGATACACGCGGTGGGAAAGAAGAAGCTTTCTCGTTTTGATATCTATTCGCTTAATGTCAGGCATGGTCCAATTAAGAATATTGAAACTGTATTGCACCACAGGTATAGTTAAAATGTTTATTGCTGACATTCTGTTTTTTTGAATTCAACTAGGTATTCAATTTAGATGCACACGTCTGTAGTATTCTTTTCTTACTTTCTCCTTCATTTGGGTCTCCTGTATTTCATCACATTCGCTAATTCCTAGGTAACTATAGTCCTTTTTTCTTCCTCTTCCCAAAATCTTTCTAACAAAGTCTAGAACTATTATGCTTCTGCAATTCTTTTTTTCTTCAATGTTACTTTTGCACATTTCTCTAATCCCAAATCTATTATCATCACCGGAAAATCTTACAGTATTTACGGTACCCTTCATCTCATTGGCAAAGGGTTTGATATTATCCATGTAGAATAGGTGATTAAACACTTTCTTTCGGATACTCAAATGATTGGAAGTGGCAGTACCTTTCGTATTATTTAGGTATAATGTAGTTTTCCACAGTTGCCTACTATATTTAAAGAAATTTACTATTACTGAGGAGACTTTGAATATTTCCAAAGCCTTAAGGATCCAGGAGAGTGGTCAACTGTCAAAGGCTTTACCGTAATCTATCCAAGCTGTGCTGAAATTTTTACCTTTTTTTTCCTGCAATTTTCAGGATAATTTTATTTACTAGTAGTTGATCTTTGCAACCTTATGAACATCTTCGGCATCCATTCTGTTCCAAGTGAAGAATGTTGTTTTCATCAAGAAAATAGTAAGTACAGTTCCTCAGGCCAGACGTGATCAATTTATATGTGGTGGGCAGACATGTTATTGGCCTATGATTTCTTGATCATCTGTTTCACCCCCTTTTTTTTTTGATAAGAGATATGTAATATCTTCAGTGATCCATCCTTGAATTTCATCAGTTTTATTACTTAACATTGATAAAGTTTGTGCAAAAGTTTTATGGTTTGATGTCAGATGATAGAGCCAAAGTTGAGTACCTTGTCATTTCCTGAGGAATTCCAATTTTGGGATTTTGTTAGAACTTGCCTAACATTATTCTTGATTATAGTTTTTTTTATTCTTGCAACAGACTTATCCGTCATTCTTTCTCGTTTCGCGTATTATTATTATTATTTTTTATTATTATTATTATTATTATTATTATTATTTTTATTTTTATTATTATTTTTATTATTATTATCATTATTATTATTATTATTTTATTATTATTATTTTTATTTTCATTATTATTGTTATTATTTTTATTATTATTATTATTATTATTTTTATTATTATTAATATTTTTATTATTATTATTTTTTTTATTATTATTATTTTATTTATTATTATTATTTTTATTATTATTATTATTATTATTTTTATTTTATTATTATTATTATTATTATTATTATTATTTTCTTCTGTATGGTTTTCAACTATTAATGTGTTTTTCATCTAGTCATATGAATATTTGCATTGCCAAATGACGTAAACTTCTGACGCTATTGGATATTAGGCGTTATTCAAATTTTCTTTATAAAATTCTTGGATATCACTACGTATTTTAGGAGTGTTTCTTTGCTGTAATACAAGTTCAACCATGGAATACATTTACTACCCCCACATCAATACCTATAAGCCCTCTACTTTCTCCTCACTATAGTTGTAAGCATATAAAGAAAAATAATGGAAAAAAACATTATTAATTTGGTTATTTTTAGTTCGATGTCTACTTTATACGGTTAAGGAAAAACTTAAAGATTAGATATTGTTAACTTCATGGTCACAAAATTAGGTTAGAGTTTATCATTATATTTAAATCAGAAATGAAATAACTTTTAAAAAATTATTTCATTTGAATATTTGGAAGAAAGCGGGTCTTAGGATAGAGCCTTGGGGAACATCCTCATTAATGTATAAAGATTTGACACTCAAGGCATCTTTAATTAAACAAACCACTGCGCCATCTTTCCCCGCAATTCTTTGAGCGAGACATCTATATTGTACGCTTCAAGACAAAGTTAAAGATTCTGTCTAGAGAACCTGATGAACACAGAGTTGTCTTTAGCATTATACTTTCAGAGGAAATTAATTATTTTGCTAAAAGACAATCCATCATCTTTCCCCCAGACATGACAATTTACATTTTCAGCAAGAAGGGTATCTTGTATGGTTAAATAAAGAGATAAAAATTCGATTTAGCTAAACTGATGAACACAGAGTAATGATCTTGTCTAACATTCGACCATATATCCTTCAGTATAGTACGAATTTTTATGATTTCCTTTATGTAAAAAATAGAGGTAATTTTTTGAAGAGGTTAAAAATCACGCATTTTCAATGGCCGGTTTAACTATGCACAAGTATTTTTCTGGACGAGTTAAAATTTATGGATTTTCGGTCAGCGTAACCCTACAGGAAGACCTAAAATCTGATGTCTAACCTTAACGACACAGGTAAGATCCTTTAGAGTGTCTTCCGTAGTCTAGATTCTTTCTTTCTGTTGTTACATGATCATCATGTGTGTCGCTTAAAATCTACAAATACCTTACATAAATGAAGAATTCATATTTTTTTCCTTTCTCCAATTTCGTTCGCACGTGTTTACATCGCTAGGTATTGCTTTTCAAAAGGCGCCACTTTTGTCTGATACGTATCTAGACCGTATATGCTACAGTTGTTCACCTTAATCTATCCTCCTCGGCTTATTTTATATCTATTTTTACTTATTATGCAGAGTGTGAAGGGTTAATTGTCGCCATTTTATATTTTTTTCAATTTCGCGCATGCGTGTTGTTTTCGACTTCACAGTACAGTAGGTTGTTCAGTTGGACATCGTCTGTGAGAAAAAGAGCACCATGTCACAATTCACTTCGCCAGGAACTTAGAAACGGCATTCGCAACGGAAGCCCTTATTTCAGAGTGCTTGGGTGTCAATCTGATGACAGACCAGAAGATTGGGTAAGAGTTGGATGAGTCTAATGCTGATTACGAAGGTGTTTGGTGTGATCACTATCGTTGGCGACGTTATGTTTCCATCCATCTTCCCACAGGGCTTCAGAATCAACACGGTGGCCTGCAACAAGTGCCTTGAGTAGGTAGTACTGCCTTGGGTCAAAAGGGTAGCTGCTGACAACAGGACTCTGCACCATACCACACAAGCAGATCAATCTAATCATAGCTGTTCGACAAATTCTGCGGCCACATCACGCCTTACATCTGGCCACGTAACTCTCCAGACTACAACTCCCTTGATTATTATGTGTGAGGCGCAGTTGGGCGAGAGACCAACAAAACTCCCCGTCACACCAAAGATGAACTGAAGGCAAAGATTATAGCAGCATTCAACAACTTAAAACAAGGAGACCGTCCAGAAGTGATGCAGAAGATTCTGAAGGTGTATGGAGGCCGTGGTTGATGCCAACGGTGATATTATTGAATAAATTTAATCTTTAATATTTTTGTGTAGTTTTGGTAAATATATCTGTTAAAATGAGATGCTGGTATTATTTTTTCGTCATTTAGACGACAATTCATTCATCGCACCATCTATTCTTTTCGTTTTCTGTTATTGTTTTATATTTTAATTCTCTGTTACATATTCTTTTTCTCTGTTACATATTCTTTTTCTCTGTTACATATTCTTTTTCTCTGTTACATATTCTTAAAATATTTTGACAAGATGCGTCGCAATATGCAGTAAATGCTGATTACACAGCGTTAAATACCAAATGAATTTTAATTAAATTAGATTCATTTACTTTACTGTAACATTTGACTACAGTAGGCCCACTAGGATTGCTCAGAAGGTGGGGTCGTATTATGCACAAGCTATATGAAAAATCCGGTTTTCCACAAAATTAATCAGGCGTCGCAGTAGGCTTATATCCGGGTTTATATAGTACTTATAGCTGATTTCGATTACGTTGCTAAAAACAACTCCATGCAAAATCATGACAATGCACATTTCAGCTAGATTTCTGTCTTTTATGTTGCAACAAATAGATTGTTTAGCTAATCTAATATTGCTATTTTACACCATGAAGGTATTTGGCCCACGTGGTCCGCTTTGCCCCTCCAGCACTCACGGTTTTGGCAGAGCGCCGTAACATCCTCCAGCGCCAGATTGATCTGCTGGGTGTCTTGGCGGACGAAGTCGTTTTAGCGGTTTTGTGGTCTGCGGCGAGTCTGAAGGTTGTGGGTCAAACTGGTCGATGTTTTGCATAGGGTGGTCATCAGGTCGTCGCCGTAGGTGTCCCAGTCAGCAGACACTGCATTGAGCGATGATTTTGGGGGATGTTCGGCTGGCCGGTCCTGCGGCAGAGATCCAACTGCGTCAATAAATTCGAGTCCTGCGTCCTCAGTACCATCGAATGGGGTGCGCTGTTTCGACCGTAGCTCACCCAACAATAAATAGCGATATGACAATTTTCTTTTGCTTTTCAAATCAAAACCTTCGTCAAAACTCTTTTTTAAATAGAAATTCTAAAAAAAAATAAATCTACTGCAGCATACTCCATTACTCTATTTGTAAAAAGAAAGTTTGGAAGCCGTGGCCATAATCGTCTTTGGATTATGCAATTATAAACAGATGGACAAAAGTGACAACATGCTTCTTGAAATGGAAAAAGTCAAAATAG
The DNA here is from genome assembly GCA_963932145.1 of Acanthosepion lycidas. Lineage (NCBI taxonomy): Eukaryota > Metazoa > Mollusca > Cephalopoda > Sepiida > Sepiidae > Acanthosepion > Acanthosepion lycidas. The sequence goes on from OZ010590.1 coordinate 96,228,170, forward strand.
TTCTGCTGTGAATTTTCAGCAAGAGAATGTTCCATTGTAAAAACTATTTTTTTTTAAAGATTATTGAAAAATGTTAGTTTGCATAATTTCGTAAGAAATTTACTAAAAATGCTGCTTTTGCTAACTCTCATGTCTAGAAGATATTTGAACTCGCGAGAACCATCTTGTCCCTCCAAGCTCAAGACTGAATTAAAACCATCATCACCTCTAAAGTGAGGGTTTTTGCTCGACCATCTTCTGTTGTAAACTACAATGTTATATCTTCCAGTGAAAGCATCGTCCGATCATATTATGTCTACTTTTAAATTCATTTAGGGCGACAGAAGAGCAAACAGCTATTTAATGACCAATAGAGTCATCGGTGTGTTTACAGAAACAACACTTTAGGTTTATTCCTTGTGTTAAAAATATCTATATGTTTTTTTTTATGAATATAAATAATGTTTAACATATGTTTAACATGTTTCTTTAATTTCATTTTTTGTTCAACATGTTTTTTTAAATTTCATTTTTTGGCATATGTTTTTAAATTTCATTTTTTGTTTAACATGATTTTTAATTTCATTTTTTCTTTAACATGTTTTTAATAATGTTTAAACTTTTAATTATTTTACATATGTAATAGATGATATCTTTCAATCATTTAACATATATTTTTAATTTCATTTTTTGTTTAACAAGTTTTTTAATTTTATTTTTTGTTTAACATGTTTTTTAATTTTTTAATTTCATTTTTTGTTTAACATGATTTTTAATTTCATTTTTAATATGCTTTTTCTTCATTTCATTTTTTGTTTAACCTGCTTTTTAATAATCTTTGATCTTTTAATCATTTAACACGTTTTAATTTAACATATATAATATATGATATCTTTTAACCAATTAACATACCTTATTAATTTGATTTTTTGTTTAACATATGTCTTTTAATAATGTTTAACATGTGTTTTTCATTGAATAAAAGAGTCACTCAAGGTAGAGCGTTACTGAATTGTGTCGTTGTAATGGCAGATGAAAATGAATTAAGAAGTACATGTTATGAGGATATGTAGGATATATATTGATTGTTCATAGACTTGTAGAGATTAACGTCATATCGATCAGAGAAACATCATCTTAGGCGTCTACTCCATAAAGTCACAGTTCAGGTGTAAGAAGCTGTTTGTGTCGAACATTCTCCTTACAGGTAGACAGAGCGAACGAGGATTAGTTGACTATGTATAAGTGGCATGGCGGGTTCAAGCTTGAAGGTCTAAAGTTGTTGGACAAAAGAGGCTAGCAACCTTTTTTTCTGTTGGAAAGGCGTTCGCCCACAAGGCCGCGTAAATGCTTTTAAACCTGGAAAGTGAAGATTGAGTATCGCTAGCTCAGATATGACAGCAATATCCATTTTAGGTTTGATCTGACTCTTGTAAAGACAGAGCATCACTGGAGGAGTCACGTATTTTGTGAGGTGGTACAAAGGATCCAAGGAAAAAAATCTATAATTGTGAGAGGCGGTAAAATAAAGGAAAAAAGAGAGGGAAAAACTAAGGGAAAGAAAGAAACAGAAAATTAAAGGAAAGAAAAAGAAAGACTGAAAGAAAAAAAAAGATGAATATAGAATGAAATATGACGTAAAAGAAAACAAAATGAAGAAGAAAAAAGGAAAAAAACGTGAGTGAAAGAAAAAAAAGATGAATATAGAATGAAATATGACGTAAAAGAAAACAAAATGAAGAAGAAAAAAGGAAAAAAACGTGAGTGGAAGAAAAAGTAAAATAACAAGAAAGAGAACGAGAGTAGTGTACAGAAAGAAGAAAAAAAAGACAAATAAAAAGGAGGGAATACAAAAGAAAGAAAGAGAAAAAGAAAGGAAGGAAAAAAGAAAGAAAGGAAGAAAAATATTGAAATAAAGAAAAAAGAAAGGAAGGAAAAAGAAAGAAAGTAAAAAAAGAAATGAAGAAAGGAAAAGTAAATACATAAAAAGGAAGAAAAGAAAGAGAAAAGAAAGAAGGAAAGAAAGAGAGGAAAAAGACAGAAAACAAAAGAAAGAAAGAAAAAAAGGAAGATAATGAGAAAGAGAGTGGGAGGAGCAAAAAGGAAGAAGAAAAAGTGAAAGAAAAATAAAGGAGAAAAGAAAGGAAATGAAAGAAAGAAAGAAAAAGAAAGAGAAAAATAAAGGAAGACAGGAATAAAAGAATGAAAGAAAAAGAAAGAAAATATAGAAGAAATATTTTATTTATATTTATTCGGTCGGGCTAGATTGCACATTCACGAGTCTGTATTGCCAACCATCACGGTCCTGCATTCAAGTCAGGAGATCGTTAGGGCGTCATTACATAGCTGTTAGGTAAGTTGCTTGGCGACCAAACCATCTTGGCTAGGTGTCCAGAGCAGTAGATCACTCGCGAGGTTTTGTTTTGTTCGTCATCAGTGTTCTGCGAAGGGCTTCTGCTTTCGCGTAAGGTTGTAGAAATATCAGGGACGCGTTCATAGAGCTGTGATTTAGTTGGATGTTGTCTCCAGGAGATGTTAAGTATAGCTCTCAGGATCCGAGTGTAGGTCCCATCAAGCTTAGAGCCTAGGATTTTCTTTTCTCCTCTACTAAATTTGTTATGACTATCACGCCAATCATCACGTTCCTGCATCAAGGAGGGAAGGTCATTAGGGTGACATTCTGTGTCATAACATAGCTGGTCAATGTAGGTGGCTGCGGGGCAATCAGTCCGTCTTGCACCATGGCTAGGTGTCTACAGCAGCAGTAGATAACTCGCAAGTTCTTGTTTTGCTCGCCAGTAGAGTCCTGCAATGCGCATTCCGCGTTTGCGTAAGATTGTAGAAATATCATGGATGGGTCCATAGATATATGATTTAGTTAGATGGCGTCCCCAAGAGATGTTAAATATAGCTCTCAGTATCCAAGTGTAGGTTCCATCAAGTTTAGACTATAGAGTTTTAGTTAATGTCCAGGCAGTATACATTAACACCGCCTCTACAGTAGTACGAAAGAATCTCCGTTTGAGTTTGTCTGAGAATAGCGAACAGAAAAATGAGAAATAAAAATAAAGAAGGGAATATAAAAGAAAGAAAGAGAAAAAGAAAGAAAGAAATCGAGACAAAGAAAGAGCGAACGAACGAACGAACGAAAGAAAGAAAGAAAGAAAGAAAGAAAGAAAGAAAGAAAATAGATAATGAAAGAGAAAAAGAATGGAAGTAATAGAAAAAAGAAAGAATGAAAGAAAGAAAGAAATCGAGACAAAGAAATAAATAAATAAAAAAGAAATAAAAATAATGAAGAGAATATAAATAATATAAAAGAAAGAAAGCGAAAAGAAATGGAAGGGAAAGAAAGAAAGAAAGAAAGAAATAGAGACAAAGAGAGAAAGAAAGGACTGAGATGACTGAGAAATGGTTGTAAATCAAAACAATTAAAAAATAAGTTCATTAAAAGTATAGTGTCCAGGAAAAAGTTGTAAAAATTCAAGATATTAACAATTTAAGTGAAATAAAATAAAAAGAAACATTAATAAAATAACAACCACCAAAATACAATATAAACAAGCCTAACGGAAACTTCAATAAAATAACACAATAATCCGATATACTACTAAAATATATAATATACAATAGAATAATTCATTTTAATACAATGATATACAATGCAATAAAATCTCACAATTCAGTTGAAAAACAGGCACCCTAGAAAAACAAACTGAAATTCTTTCTGTCGTAAATAAAATCTAAATCTGTCATTACATTTCGTTTTAATCATGAAGAAATGAATTGAGTTTCCCACCCGATCCCCCAGTCCTTGATTTCTGTTCCGCCGCCATATTTGCTTTAATTCCTACAGCATTCGTTTTCTTTTCGGCGCCATCTTTATTGCTCTAACTGCGCACGCGCACGACATTAACTACGATTTCACTGTTTTCTGTGTTGTTTTCTTTGTATATTTGTCATTTATGTACATAGCTAAATTCCACGATATTCTTTCACCGTAGAAATGATTTAATTTATTTCCTTCACATTTTACGCAGATGTGTGAAAGTTTCCAATATACATTTTGTAATATTCTCTACTATGAAACAGTTCTTAATGGATCATTCTGTTTTTTTAATCATAGCATTTTCTCCAAATTGAGGCGGATTCGATGTTGTTAATTTGCGTGCATACATTCATGTGTATTTATGCGGAATTATCTATACATATTTGTGCATTTGTGTGTATATATATATATATATATATATATATATATATATATATATATATATATATATGTCTTTGAAACAATGTGTCTCTGTCCAATTGGTTGTGGTACAGACGTTGCAAATGGTTTTATCTGGTAAACGACTACCATATCAGTAATGGGTTTATGACTATTATCGCCAGTAAAATCAAGATGTGTAATTTTCAAAACCAACAATCTTTTTTTATATATTGGGTTGGTGCAAAAATAATGACGTAGTAATGTCGTTTTTTGACGTATTTTTTAACGCCAAAAAACGACATTATTACGTCATTATTTTTGCACCAACCTGATAGTGAAGTTCACTCACCACAAGGCTCAAGAGTCAGCCAAGTGAGAGGGTTACTGAATGAAGTGTGTCTTGTGAATGTAGGAGGTCGAAGAAAGTAGATATTCTGATATATTAGGACCTTGAATAGGTTCTCACTGACTTTTCATGAAGTGTAACGTTTTATTTACAAAAATTAGTACGAAACATATCACTGAAAGCATTGTCTATCGCTAGCCATTACTTTTTCCCATCTTCCTCACAGCATTGAAGTTCCACGTCGGAAAAACGACACGTCTTTTGAAGCTAATCACGATTCGATCCATTTTTTTTTGCATCTTCATAAGAATGAAAGTGCTGCTCAACCAAATCTGCTGCTCAGTCATCGATCAGAACAAGTGATAATCGGATAGGGCAATGTCCGGTAAATACGGCGGGTGGGATAGGATTTCCAATTGAAGTGTTTCCAAATAGGTTCTAACCCGTTTTGCAACGTGTGCCCTAACGTTATCATGTTACAAAATCACTTTGTCAAGTCTCTGCTTGTATAGCGGCCGTTTTTGCTTCAATTTTCGGCTCAAATACATCAATTTTAGTTGATAGTGATCTCCCGTGATGGTTTCTGTTGATTTGAGCAGCTCATAATAAACCACAGCCAGTTGATCCCACCAAATGCAGAGCAGAATCTTCGAACCATAGATATTCGTCTTTGTCACCGATGTCGATGCATGGCCGGGCTTACCCCATGACCTTCTACGCTTAGGGATATCATAATGTATCCACTTTTCATCGCTGGTCACGATACGATGCAAAAAACTATCCTTTTCTGTCTTTGAAGCAATGTTTCCCACGTGACAAGACGCCATTCAATGTCTCACGGCTTCAACTCGTACAGCACCCAATGTCCTTGCTTTTCAATAATTCCTGATGCTTTCAAACGTTTCGAAACTGTTGTATGATCAACTCCTAATGATTCTGCAAGTTCAGCTTGCGCCTGACATGAGTCTTCATGAAGTAATGCCTCCAAACCTTCGTCTTCAAATTTCTTTTTATTTGAGCGTTCTTTAACTTTACCATCAAAATCATTATTTTTGAAGTATGCAAACTAATCTCTGCATGTTATTTCCGATAGTGCATGGTCGCCGTAAGTCTCAACAAGAATTCTATGTGCTTCAGCTGCAGATTTCTTTTGAATAAAGTAGTGCAGTAAAATTTTCTTTGGCACAAAATCCGACATGTTTAATGCTATGAAAAACAAAGTTGTTTACACTTCAGTGAAATGGCATACATTGAATTTCAAGCTTGCTTACAATACTTCCTTATAGATGCGTTAACATCTGAAACTACACGCACACAGTTCTGGGAACGCCATCTGTTGGAAAACAGCTAGAACTTATTCAAGGTCCTAATGTAACGATTGACCCTTGACTTGAAGTGGCTAAGCAATTGTAGTGATCGAGGAAAAAGACACGCGAGTGTCAATTCCACAAAGTAGCAGATCTTAGGGGAAAGTTGTTTGATTGGAGCTTTCTCTTTCCAATCGGAATATAGAGGAAATGTGGATGTTTCGACTCTGTAGATTCAGTATGTTAGGTCCTAGTCATAAAAGCCTGATCTGGTGAAAATAAGTAGTGAAACTCAACTAAATATTTGCCATAGAAAAAAAGCAATAAAATAATAATAGACTTGCGGCGCCGCCTAAATATCTTTGGGAACGACTTGAATCCACCTCTTCTGTAGCTCCAGGTAAGGGTTAAATATCAAGACTGGTCTAGGAGAAGGGGAACACTAAATACTGAATTGTGGAAAATGAAACAGGAAACCAATGTATATCTATTATGAATTATTTTTCCCCAAAACATGTTAATTTTCAAATAAGAAAGAAAAAGGGAAACTGTGGAGAGGCATGATCACCTCCATTACGAATGGACATTATAATTGTAATATTAAATGTAAGGAAACATTCGATAATTATTGACTAATAGACAGTGTTACTGTAAGTTGAAATCTATAAAATAATTTTATTAAAACAGTTTTTTTCTTTATTTCCGGAAAATAGTTTTCCGAAGACAACCCACTATTATCGGCCCTTCTAGTATTACAAGAGGGGGTCTGCTGCATCACTTTTTTTTTTTTTGTTTAAGGTTGTTGGGAAAGCCATCATATTCATTATTTTTTTTTACATTTTTGAGTTACAGGTGCTGTCCATTACAACTGTTGTTGAAAGACCAAAAGAGATGTGATTTTTGTTATTTGGTAAAGTTACTCAAATGGGATTGTCTAGCGCCAGTCGAGGAGGTTAGAAGAAGGTCCTCGCTAAGACTTACTTGTTTTTTTGAATAATCTCGAATCGCTATCGTCAAATAAATCAGGGCCAAGCCGAATGACTTGGCTAAGCATAGTTTTCTGTGTAAAAATAAAAATGGTATTTTCAGTTTCTCGATAATTGCCATTCGTTTCCCTTTAGCTGCTGATGAAAAAAATATTAAATGATAGTTAAGTAAACAGATTTGTTAATACATAGCGAAACGTTATAAAAATCCACAAGGAGTGCTATTCACAGACAGAGAAAGGCGCCATCAGTTTTCCAAGGAGTGTCTGATGATGTCAAAAGAAAGTTCGCTTCTTTTAACTGAACGTCTTGTAATCCTTTCAAGGTGATCTCTGAAACACATGAAAAAGGGGCTTTGCCTATTTTATTGCAGTTCTTCAATTTCGCTTCTTTTCCAAAAATCAATGACGAATTTATCAAATCTCGCTATCGATTGGGAAGTAACATTGCGAAGCTATCCTTCAGCGAAGAATCGATATCCTAACGCACAAAATTGGCGCATTAGCGTAATACTTTCCTGGGAAAAAAGATCTAAATGAATGCGAGCTCCATCGGACGATCAGCCTAATTATGAAAAGGAGGCTAATGAAATGAAACTCGAGCAGAATCAGAGAAGAAATAAAGCAAGATTGATTGGTTAATTTAGTTCTTTTTATGCCTTATGAAGTTCTTGAAGGTTATTTTAAGCCAAAAATAGTTTTACATATTAAGAAGTGTTTGGGAGAAAATAATGATTTACTGACACAAGTCCTATTTAATTTATATTTATTCAACCACCCAAGAGGTCAGGTTGCGAAACAATGTCGGTTTAATGTGGGGATCTCGAGCGCGTACACCCGGGCTAGAAATAAAAATTGTCCGAGTCGGTTGCGCTGGCCTCGATACGTGCACCTATCCATCTGTCTGGTGCAATGATAGGGTGCAGCCTCGGGTAGCTGTAGCCCAGAGCTGGGCAACTCTCAGTATAATTTTCCTCATTTGTAATTCTTTCCTCGTAATTGTTGAAGCTAGTCTCAATCGTCTTAACTATCCGATTATCAATCCGTTTCGGAAGAGTACGAAATGTGACGAAAAGAACAGGAGGGGCCCTGTTTAGGGAATGGGTTCTGTCATAGGCACTAGATAAATCTACACTTACAAAGTAAATTAAACATTCCGAGATCGAATAACATTGGAAGTGGGTTGTAATCGAACTCAGTATAACTTGAACATATCGCACATGTAGAAATCTGAGAAGGTCAAGTGACGACATGTATCGAATCTGTGGTGATTGAAAGATCATAGTATATAATACAACACAATCCTTGTAAAGTGATTGGTTTGGTTTTTATGGTTTATCAACCTTTTTAAGGTTATTTAAAGCCAGAAAATATTTGTAGATTGTCATAATTTCATGGAGATAATAATAATTTACTGACGCAAGTCTTACTTATTAACCAATGGCTGTGGGGAAAAGAGCTGGAGTCATAATTTTACCCAGGGTATTTCCGCGTAAGTGAATATAAAGAAGCTGGAATTGGAACACGGCTCTCCGATTTCCAATAGCAAGCCGTTATCCATTACACCACATATCCAGGTTCGAAGTACCTGATATTCCCAAGCGGTCACCCATCTAGGTACTGACCAGGCTCGACGTTGCTTAATGTTGTTGATCGTACGAGAAATTGTATTTCAATCTGATATGGCCGTAAGATAAGAAGATAGAAGAAGAATATGATATCAGTGTTTTGACAATATACTCAATCAACAATATACTTATCTGCGATTTTCTCCCTTTACAAAAATCAGATCAGATCGGAAATGAAGTATTACTGCTATATCTGATCTGAAACTAGTCAATCCTCACTTTCCATTTCGTCCGAGTGTGAAAATTGTGCCAGAACTCTTCTCTATGTACTGTGTCCATTCAGGATGTAAGCGAACTTGTTCTCCCGGTTCTTCGTAGCTCGTAATAGTCTTGTTATTTCACCTAAAACTTTTCCCGCCATCCATTGATTCAAGTTCACTACGTAGGTTATGCATTGTTTACCCCTGTCCTTCTTGCCTTCTCTCGATTCTGACAGTATCAGATATTCCAGACCCTCTTTCATCATTAGGTACCCTAGAAATTTCATCTGTCACTTCCTGATGTTAAGTATAAGTTTCCTTTTTGTTTCCATCTTCGAAGAGTTTGTAAAATCTGACGTAAGAGAAAAAAAGCAAACCAACAAGAATAGATGTAATAAACATGATGTTAGTCTTATACGTTTTCTGATTTGATAAAGTTATCAAAATAATAACTGAATTATACGACAATGGTAAGACACTGGAAGACTTCAGTAGATCTAGCTTCATAGCAATACCCAAGAAGTCAAGTTAGAATGTCTTTGAATTCCACTGGAAGATCAGCCACATAACTACACATCATTTGTTTTCAAAGATATAGAACAGGTAGCAGAATTTATCTATAAATAGGGGGAAAATACTTCGCCTTTTGTTAAAGGCACTGGAACAAGAAATGCTGTTTTTATGATAATAATTCTATGTTTCATATATTCAACAAGGAAATTTGATAGGGTACAACTACTTGAAATACAAGAAAAGCTTGATTTACACGGAAGAGCTATACTGTGAGCAAACCACTTGCATGCGAATGGAAAATGTTTTTAGTAAATTGTTATATGCCATACCTGTGAACGCTAATTGGTATGTCCCAATACTCATAAATACGCTGGATATTATTGTAAGTGGGGGTAATATGCTGTCTAAGTTGTCCCCCACAAGCAGTGGTTTACCTACTTCAAGCCGCTGGCAAGTATTGTATTCTGTTGATGTTATAATGATTACCATTTTATTTCCAACCTCCGTTTTGGTTATTCCTCATTCAGTAATCCTTTCGAGATATGAAGATTATTTTCCCGTAGTCAATGTGAATGCAGTAGCAATACGGGCATCTCAGCCAGTTCCGACTGAGTAACCTAACGGGAGAGTGGTTGTTCTTACATGTGAAATAATGACTGGTTGGTTGGCCAGTGGATTATAACGGCCACATAACCGGCTTGCCAGTGGCCTGATGACTGCGTTTTAGCATGAAACAGACTGTCGCCTCTGAGTGTTGGTTTCAATGTCCACTTTTATATTTACATACACTCTCAGATATTGAGCACTTTAACCTATAAATATAGCATACCTTAAAATTATATTTTATCATATATATATATATATATATATATATATATATATGTGTGTGTGTGTGTGTGTGTGTGTGTGTGTGTAGGAGTGCAAAACATTGCCATCAATATATGTATTTCCTATAGATGCAAAGAATGATGGTTTTGATTTTTGATTTTTTCTTCTTTGTGAGGCAACCGAAATATCTGTCTTTGACTGGCGCCATAGAAGCAATGAAAATTCCGAGAAGATATATATTTTAGTCGCCCACTTAAGAAATGTTTTCGATTCAATTCCCTGTAGGTGTGCATGGAAGGAAGCAGTACTGTTAGCAATAAATTGTTTTCTATAAAATGTACCCTTTACTTTTTTCTCTTACATTTTTGCTTTCCTTGGACATTTTTTGTTCCATTTGTCATTTTTCGTTTCTATTTGGGATTCTATTTTGGATTTTTCTAAATATCTCCGAAAATGGATTGCCGAATGGTCTCCGGGGATTCCTGTTTTGTGCAATAATAAAAAACATTATGAGTTTGTCTAGGCTTGTTCTTGGAACAGCAATGTGTCTTTCAGCGGGTGCAAACGAAATTGCTTTGATTCAGTAAGAAGGTTAATCGTTACCGTAAACTACAGAAACTCTTACAGATGGTCGTAAAGGAAAGTGAGACGAAAGGACTAATTATCAATTGTAACAAGGCAGAATGCGTGATTGTCAGCAAAAGGAAAACGTCAAACGCGAACCAGAATCAAGCAAGTACAAAGATTTAAATGAAAGCGTTTTAACAGAGAACGAAAAATGCGACACTGAAATTCGAAAAAGCCCAATGGAATAGTGAAAGATATCTTCCAAAAGTTAAGCAAAGTATTAAGAAACAGGAAAATTTCGTGAGAAACAAAGTGCTGGACTCTTATGTAATGTCGGTCCACTTACATGACAGGAGCGCTGGACACTCTCATCAGGGATGGAGAAGAGACTTGAGGCAACACAAACATGGTTCTACAGAAGGATTCTAAGAATACCATGAACTAAGCATGAGTATAAAATGAATTCTAAATAGAAACGGGCGTAAGACATTCAACCTTTACATTGAAGAAATCCTGAAAGAATTAGAAATACAGTTTAAGAATCCTTTATCCAAAATTCTTGCGATCGGAAGTGTTTTGGTTTTCAGATTCTTTTGGATTTTGCAATACGGGCGAATTAATTTGTATATAACATCTATAAAAGGGGGAAGTGAATAGCCTGTATGCAGTTTTATATAAAGAACATATACTCTGAAAGTAATTTCGTATAAAATTTAATAAGTTTTGTGTACATACAGATACAGGTAATGATGTTAGCCATGTACTGCTCACACAGATTTTTAAGTGATGAAATTAAGATTTCATGTAAAAATAGTGTTTTGTACTTTCTGTACATGTACAAAAAAAAAAAAAAAATGAAAATAAAAACATGATCACTACTTACAAGAAATATATATATCCAGGACTTTTTGACATTTTGAATAATAACTTTACTGAGAATATGACACCTGGTAAGTAATTTACGAACGAAAGTTTTGCTGTGATGATCGCTAACAAAAAAAAAAAAAAAAAAAAAAAAAAAAAAGAAAGAAAAAAAAATTAGCGCTAACGAAGGCTACGTAGCTGGGCCATCTGAAATTTTTCATGTATGGCAAGTCATGTCGGCACCTAAAAAACTTTCGTTTTTGTAGTTTTTCGGACTTGGGAATTTTGGATAAATGACGATCAACCTGTACTATCAAAATGCATTACTGGAAACCACAATCTTAACACTGTTAGATATGCAGATGGCACAGTGTTGATAGCAGACATAAAAATTAAACTAGAAAACCTATAACAACTATCTTTCTCTTTCTCTCTCTCTCTCTCTCTTTCTCTCTCTCTCTCTATATATATATATATATATATAACAAATAATAATAAAACCAAACGAAATTGGCAACATTAAACACTCCCGTAAATCATTACTATTTCACAATGAAGAAGCATAGATAAAGAAAGATGGGATCTTTGACACTATAATGGGAAGCTTTGACGGTGTCTAGAAATTATAGGTATATACTTACTACAAAATAATAGATGGAAATCACACAGGACTCCACAGGGACGACGGTCTCATAATCTTAAGAAACTGCAACAAACAAAATACAGTTCAGACAAAACTAGAAAAGCAATAATAAAGATTTTCAAAAATAACGGATTCGACATAGATATAAAAACTAACCTAAACGATGTAGATTTTCTAGATGTTACCTTCATCCTAAGAAAAGGCACATATAAACCATATAGAAAACCCAATGATAAACTACTCTATATACACACATCTTCCAATCACCCGCCTTCTATAATCAGATACCAAAATCTATCTCTCTATGTGTGTGTGTATATATATATAGACAGGCTGCGATGGCTAAATTGTCGCAATTTTATATTTTTAATTTCGCGCATGTGCGGTGTTTGTTTTTTATTTTGTCCACTGCACGGTATAGTAGGGTCAGTTGGGCACCGTCTTTGAGAAAAAGAGCACCATGACGCCAAAAATTTAGAAAAGGCATGCTCTACTGCTTGGCATTCGCACCGGAAGCTCCCATACAAACATTTCAGGGTGTCAGTCTGAGGAGAGTGCAGAGGATTCGGAAAGAATTGGATGATTCTACTCGTGATTACGAGGGTACGAGAGCTCGAAAAAACTCACTCTGATCATTCTGATAAGAAAAGAATTCCCGAATTTGTTGGTTAGGGTCTCAGATTCAACAGGGAGGCATACTTGAAGTGACTGCTCAAAAGAGTGAATGCTGAAATACCTTATATTGACAACAGGATTTTGCACCATGCTACACAAGCAGGAGAATCTAGTCATGCCCGCTGCGACTACATCACCCCTTACATCTGGGCACCTAACTCCCCAGACTGAAACCCCTATATAAATAATAGGAAAAAACAGTCAGATTTATAATTCAGAGTTCTTTTGCATTTATTTAAAAAAAACAAAAAACAGTGCTCGATACACCATTTTTAAAGCGATGTTGATCTCAATGAGGTCAAACTACAAAATTTTAAGTTTAATTTAAGATACATTTTAAAAAAATAATATATATATATATATATATATATATATATATATATATATATATATATATATATGTATATATATATATATATATATATATATATATATTTTAATAATATTCCAGCTAATTTAATTTATTTTCATAAAAGTCTAAATATTATTTGTATCTAAATGATATTCTGTTGCCATTTCATTTAATGAAATATAATTAAATATAATGTGATAAAATATTTAAGTATAATAAAAAAAATCTTCAGTTTAAAAAATCAATGTCAGGAAAGTTTTCTAACAAAATGACTTAATTTGTTTATAAATGAATAAATCACAAAAACATATTACATTCCGTAATTAACTAATTTCTGGTGTTTACACTATTTACATTCGGATTATTCTCCTCATCTTTGTTGTTGTTGTTGTTGTTTCAGTATTTTGGTCGTTCTACTCTCCGGCCTTCATCAGTCGTATATCGATCCCGGTAATGTACAGGAAAATTCCGAATCGAACACTTTATTTAATCTACGGGAGTTGGCTATTCCCGTCCCACTGTACATGTCTAGGGGAGATAACTCGTTTCCGTTCCGTTTTTATAGTTCTGCTTAGTTATTGCTCGCTCTGTTTCCACTGAGCCCAATTCACACTGCCAAACACAGAGATTGAACTCACAATTACTCTATCATCAAATTCACGTACCGACACTTTAATTCATTAGATTATTATCCGATAGGACAATTCTCTCTCTCTCTCTCTATCTAACTATATATATATATATATATATATATATATATATATATATATATATATATATATATATATATATATATATATATATATATATATATATATATATATATATATATATATATTAGGTTGGTGCAAAAATAATGACGTAATCATGTCGTTTTTTGACGTATTTTTTAACGTCAAAAAACGACATTATTATGTCATAATATACACACATACATATATATATATAATTATATATATATAATAAAAAGAAAAAAACAGTAAGATATATAATCCGGTGTTCTTGTTGATATTTTTATTTTAACAAAATAGTGCTCAATGTAAATTTACAGAGCATAAATATTTTAAATTAACTGATTTAAAATATGGTTCGTTTGCTACACAGGAATTACCATGTTTCAAAAAATGAAAAATCAGTTAATTTATAATATATATTTATATATATATATATATATATATATATATATATATATATATATATATATATATAGAGAGAGAGAGAGAGAGAGAGAGAGAGAGAGACTAACCCTGCCTGCTGATGAGTCTTGCTCCCGTTTGACTGAAACTGAATTTTTTACTTTTTGGTTACAGCTGTTTCTGCAGTTGAAGATTGTCTTTCTCTCCTTATCCTATATCGTTTTTATTTCTACGCTAAGCTTACTAAAGAGATCCTCATAGCTTAACACGCGCGCTGACTATTTCAAACATCTAACTCACCTTGTCCAGTATTTTTACTTCATTCAATAGGAAATGATTGACTACCCTTTTCCATCCTTACATGATAAGCCGTATCCAGTTTGTTTAGTTGTTTTTCTAGAGGTAAATTTCGCATTAAATTGTAAACAGTTCTTCAAAGATAAAAATCTCTGGCTGTCTATATTAGAGAATAAGAATTTCTCCTTCTATACTTTTCAGAAAAGAAAGATAAGATTATTGAGATGAAATTAAAATTTTACAAGTTCCGGGTTTTTTTTTTGTTTTTTTTTTTCTTATCGATTCATGTTTTCAAAACATACCTAATACAAATATAGTAGTAAGAACGAAAGACCGACACACACTGAAAAAGACAAAATGACTTACCCACGCAAAGAGTTCACACGTACCTTGCACACAAAATAAGCAGAAAGGAAAATGGCCGCCCTCTGAGTCAAAATATTTAAAGAAACCAAGGTCACGCAAGACTTTTCGAGATGTATGAAGTGTACTCTGTATCTTGAATGATTTGAGCTGTTATCGGAGGTAATTTTAAGCTGTTGTCGTAAACGCAAATTATTCTTCCTTTGGTGTTCCCAACGAATTTGTTTGCCACTGACGGTATAAACCTTGTCCACGAATTTAGCTTCATGTGACAGATTACCGAATATATGTAAGTATTATCTGGACGTCGAAAAGGACAAATGCTGAGATATTTATAATGAATTAAATATTAATATGGCTATAGAGGAATCGGAAAAAAAACGTATTTTTTTTCATTTTTCTATAAAACAAACAGCTCCCAAAATTATATAAAAATTCATGTTCTTCTTTTAGAACCTAATAAAGAAAAATATCGCAAAAGGCTGTCTTTACCCATAAGTCAGGAAACTCATATTGCAAATTATTGTCTCTCTCTCTCTATCTCTCTCTCTCTCTCTCTATCTCTATCTAGCAGTTAACGACGCATCGTATCTCTCCGGTGTCTATGAAAGTAATATTCTTTTGTGCAAACCTTTTGTCGATTGGCCGTTAATGAGTACATAACTAGGCCAGCACGTGGGGTATACTTGTGTAATCGGGGAAGAGGAAGAAATGTATAATAGAAAGGTGTGTACTGAAATGTCCTTAACAATAACATGTCAAACCAGAATAATTTACTACAAACTGCTTATGAAGATTTTGAAAGTAGCTAGCAAATTATTATAAAAACATGACATTTCAGTAGTGTAAAATAATTAATCCCGAGGTTCACAATAGGAGACCCGATCCAGATATGTCAGTCAGTCAGTCAGTTATGTGCCATGGGTGATACACGCTTAGGCGATCATGTATCTTTCGAGGCAATTTTTTTTTTCCTGCAGTAGGTTGTCATTTCTTTCTGCGGTAGACCAGTTGCCATCCAAGTTTATAGATCCCGGTCTGTCCTGCTATTTACCATAGCTGGGAGGAGAAGAACATGTTTCATAGTTTTCCCAACTGGAATTCGAACTCAGCTCTCCGATTCCTCAATCCGAGCCGCTATCCATTACTCTACCGTGCCTCCTGACCAGATATAGCAACAGTGTAATAAATTTGTGGACGACTGGTATATTTATAAATGAACAAGATGCATTCTGACAATAAAATTGTTTGGGCACGACACAGTGAGCCAACTTTATTTGCAGCAGACGTAGTAATTGACTCGATATAGTCGCTCCATTTCATATCAGTGGAAAACGTGAAGCCAAGATGGTGTAGAGTGTCTCTTCTGGAGTTCAGCCATCATGACAATAGCCAGAAAATGAATATTATAAATATTAACAAATAAATTAAATTTATTGCTCCTGAAAAGTGATCTTGTGTCTGCCTTAGTACAGACGAAATGAATTATAATATGCCATAGCCTAAACTCTAAAGTGGCCATATTTACCAACAAAACCGATGGTAAGGGTTCCCAAAATTCAAGTGGCAAGCATGTGCAATTCTTTTTAAGTGCTTCTATATTTTCAGCAGGTTACTATGCTTTTCTCAACGACTGCCGTCTCCGTTGTCTGCTTCGGATTTATGAAGCAATAGGAATTCAGTTGTGACGTTCCTTTAAATACAACTAGCTTGCCGTCTCCACATCGTCAGCTCACCCGCCCCGACCCGCCCCGACCCGCCCCGCCGTCTCCTCTATTCGCTTTCTCTTCTTTCGCCAAAATATGGCTGAAGGTGGTTTAAATTTGGAAACTCCTCTTCTTGACTCCGGTTTCGTTATTTGGGGAAAGTTGAGATTGATTATGTTGGTCTTAAGTTGGGAATTCGAAATAGCTCAAGTAAAGTAGTTTTATAAGTGACTTTGTAAGATCGGCGAAGAGAGAGCGGAGGAAAAGGAGGTAAGACATGGAGCTGGCAGTGGACAGGAAGCGATTGCAAAAGAGGTTGGCGGTAACGGATAAAGAGTTAGCTAAGGCGGCGCGAAAGATTGACTGAGAGATTAAGAAACAAAATGGCCGATAGACAAGAGGACTAAAATACAGATGCATATTTCAATCACGTAGACAACCGAGATTTTACGGGTATACAAATTTAATGAAGACCGTGTAGCGCCAATCGGTTAATGATGACTAGCTATGAAAATGATCATGCTATAACTTGCTTTTCGCCGGAAACGAATATCAGGAGCTAGAATGTGAAATGCAGTATCTCTCGAGCAGACCATGGAGTGTTTAATATGGAAAGGACAAGTCGGCCACAAGGTCATTTATTTATACGTGCCACATAATTTAGATATGTCCTTATGTGTATTCACCATTTAGCAGGATCTCGGTATTCGTGGCTTTCTACATCTTCCTCATTTTGTTGCTTGTCAAGTTGGCTTTTTATGCAATATCGCTTCAAGACGTAAACGACTTGGGTTCTCCACAACTTCCCCAGTTTTGTGAATCGAAGTAATTCTTCTTATTATAAAACTCCTCTATGTCTTTGCCATATATTTACTCAAACTGATGAAGTATACATATTCTCTTAAGGACGCATGGATTTATGGTTCTCCACGACTTCCTCTGTTTTCTTGATCGAAGTAATTCTTCTTTATTTTTGGGAGTTTAGCCTTATATTTACTCAAACTCATAAAACATGCATATTCTCTTAAGGACGCAAGCATTCATGGTTCTCCACGACTTCTCTTCGGGACGCAAGAGTTTGTGGTTATTCACAACTTCCTCTGTTTTCTGAATCGAAGTAATTCTTCTTTACCTGTTGGATCGTTGTTTTATCATGCATTTACTCAATTTCATCAAGTCGGATTTTATGTAATTTCACTTTAGGACGTAAGTGATTATAGCTCTCCCCAACATCCTATTTGACCATGCATTCGTTGTTTTACCATCTTTTTTCTCAAATTTGTCGAGCAGGTTTTTAATTGCATGTCTTTTCAGGGCGTAAACACTCGTGCATGGCTCTCTACAAGTTTCCGTGTTTTATTCTTCGAAGTCATTCATGCAGGTTTGCCACAAGACTTTGTCTTTGTCGTCCTGGATCTGAACAGCACATGACTGCTTTTAGACTTCGCAGCTGTTTACAAAACATCAAAGAAGAATATGTTTGCCATCAGTCTTTTATTCCCGTCTCAGCAGAGGAATGTAAAATTCATTTGTACCTCGATCCATATTATTGTCGTCGTTAATGACATGTCTCTTACTCTTTTTCTATCTCCCTCTCTCTCTCTCTCTCTCTCTCTATATATATATATATATATATATATATATATATATATATATATATATCAACCAATACTTAGATTTTAAAAGCTGTATTCTGTTATTGCTTTGCAGTTTTGGATTTCTGTGGCATATTTTCCCCCTATCTAGATAATCGAATTTCTGTACCTGTTGAAACTTACGGCCTAATTACGTCGAAACACCGGTTCTCAAACGATCACCGAAGTTAAGCAATGTTAAGCCTGGACATTACTTAGATGAGTACCAGGTGTTAGAAGCTTGGATTTGCGGGTAGTGTAATTGCTAACGGCTCAGAATTGGAAATCGGTAAGTCGAGTTCCAATTACAATCGAGTTGGCTATTTTAACTTATGCACCTTAGGGAGAGGTGTGACCCCAGCTCTCCTTCTTCCCCAGCTGTGGGTTAATTAGTAAGACTTGTATCAGTAAAGCATTATTATCTCCAAACATTATAATCAATATAATAAATGCAAATGTCAGTGTGTCATACATATTCAACTTTATTTCTAAAGGTCGAAGCTGAACATATTTTATCATTTGGGAACCAGGCCGACTATGTGAGCAAATTAAAAACATTCCGGGCGGGATCCAGACCAGCAATCCTGAAATTTTGGAATCCAAAGTTTTCATTATTGCGACTATTTCCGGCGATTTTTTTACGTGATATTTTTGCGACAAAACTTTTTGTACGATAACAAATTTTATAACTTGAAAATAAATTTGGGAATAATCGAAATTAATTGCGAAATCCAGCAAAAGTCATGCATGAAATAAAAGTAATTGTTTATGTGGAAAGTAAGGACCTACATACATCAAACTGTCAAGTATTCAAGAGCAAAATCCTGAAAGAGAATGATATAAAATTAGCAAAGAGGACATATTAATCATTACGAATGGGTCACATATTTTTGTGCATCTATTAAAATAATATATAAGAACAGAAAAGGTTTATTCTAAAATCGGACATTATTTTCCGAACAACCTAATACTATTTTTCACTGAATAAGCAAGTGGCGTCACATATTTGAGAACAAAATCCTGAAAGAGATTGATGTAAAATTAACAAAGACGACACTTTAGTCATAAAGGATGTGTCACATATTTTTCTGCAACTATTATAATAATATATGTGAACACAATTAAAATGTTTTTCCTAAAATAAAACATTATTTGCTTAACAACCTTACACAATATCCTGCTTCATCTCTCTCCCGCACTTATTCTACGTAATGTCAGTTCACTGACCTTATCAGCATACGCTCACCCCAGTTAGTCTACAACCCCGGATCCTGAACAGTGATTAATAATCAATCAGCTTCCTGCTTTAAATAAACCATTTCTGATCTATGGCCACGTTGCCCTTTCCTTTCTTATCTCCACTTGTATCTTTCTGAATTAATCTTTATTATTATTATTCTTATTCTTGTTGTGATTTTAACTTTGCTTTGTGTAGTACGAATTGCTCTGAATTCTCAATAAGAAACATTTATTTTTGCATCAGAAGATTAAAAAAAATGAGGTGCCATGCAAACGGAGAAAAAGTTTTAATTGTGGATATTGCTTTTTACTTACGCACAGATCCAATCAGGAAAAATATTAATATTCCTTTTTTCCTCCAGCTATGGGTTAATTAGTATGACTTGCATCAGTGAAATGATTATTATCTAAAAAAAAAATCTTACAATCTAAAAATATTTTCTGGCTTTAAATAACATTCAATAGGTTGATAAACTGTATAAAACAAATTAATTAATCAGTCAGGTCACAAGGCTAACGACTTTCTAAAAATGTTGCACAATTTGATCGGAGAAAACTCTACATTGTGTAAATTCATCCCATTTTTTTCTTATAAAGAATGCGACAAAAATACCTCCGACCTTTGACATGTTTAGACCAAGGTAACTACTGTTAAAAAATATTTCACTGTTGTTTAAAAAAAAGGCTACAGTTTTTATTCATTTGGTTATCAAAATGAAATACTTTAAATGGTGGATTCTGTTCGCCATACACCGTTGTAGACGATTTCTAAAGTTTTCCATAACCGAAGATTTCAAGCGCTTTGTGGTCTTTCAAGTGGTTTTCTTTTAAGCGCTAAACCTGGGGCCTTGACATTTTGCAACTAATAGCAGTATCGATTTTCCACAAGGAATAGCATCATTTCGATGTAACATGAAATGAACTAGAAAAGCTCAATGTGTTGCAATCACAGATTCACCAGTTTCAAAATCAAACACCGAGTATTTACATTATTTAAATTATTCGGAATGTTATTCTCATCTTCATTGCCATATTCTCAACGTTTTGGCCGTTGTACGCTCCGGCTTCTTCAGGTGATTGGAAACGTTGTGAATATGGCAATGAAGATGAGGATAATATTTCGAATAATATTCATACCTCATCTCAGAGATAGGCAAGTAGTGATGCAATTTAATGTCATATAAACGAAAGTGAGTACATATATATTCTATCAGAAAGCTTTTACGCACACACGCACACATATATATATATATATGGAGGCAAGGAATGAGGAATCGGAGAGGCGAGTTTGAATTCCAGTCGAATCCGCTACATTCACTTACGTGAATCCTCTTCTTCTCTCCCCGCCCCAAGTTATCGGTAAATAGCAGGATACACTGGGTTATATAGCCTTTGATAGCAACTGGTTTAGGAGAAGGACAACTCTGAATTCAAAACCTAAGGAATGGTAGTTAGGTGAGATTTGTGGCAAGCAGTGCACCAGATCGCTGTATTCGGCCCTTCAAATGGTGTGCTTGGTTCTGCACAAAACCTTCACCACTATAATCAAATCATATGTGCTGGTGTCTGGCTATCAGTTACTAGAAACTAAACCGCTTGACCCCATACGCGTCGAATACGACAGAAGAGTCCATTATATATATATATATATATATATATATATATATATATATATATATATATATATATATATATATTAGGTTGGTGCAAAAACATTGTCGTTTTCTCACATATGTTACTATGTGAGAAAACGACAATATTTTTGCACCAACCTAATATATATATATATATACATATATATATATATATATATATATATATATATATATATATATATATATATATATATATATATATATATATATATATATATTTAGTTTATGAAAAACTAGGTAATCCGTATGTCATAATTTATTCCATTGGAATCGTAAATACGATCCAAATTTGTGTGTCTGATGGATTGGATCGTATTCCGATTTTATTAGAAAATTAAAAAATTATGACCATGGAATATTAGTGTTTAAGCCATTTTATTCTATCCTTCCTCTGTCCTGGACATTGAGTTCTACCTGGATTCTATCCTCTTGCAATTATTTTTTTTTATACAAATATATATGCATGTGTATGTATGTATGTATATATATATTTATATATTTTGCATATATATGTGTATATTTACCACTAATATTATCTATCTATCTATCTATCTATCTATCTATCTATCTCTCTCTCTCTCTCTCTCTCTCTCTATATATATATATATATATATATATATATATATATATATATATATATATATATATATCCATTGATAATTGGTAGGGATAATTCCAAGGAAGACATTAATCCAAAAAGAGCTCAATGTAAGAAACAGAGTAATGTAATAATAATAATAATAATAATAATAATAATAATAATAATAATAATAATAATAATAAAAGTAAATACAGACGATCCAAAAAATCAATTCGGTTATAATTGATGTTTAATTCTTCTTTCCTTTCTTTTTTGCCCTCCCTTTCTCTCTCCTCCTCCTCTTTTCCCCGCATTTCTCCTTCTCTCTCATTCTCCCTCCTTCTCTCTCCTTCTCCCTCCTTCTCTCTCGCCTTACCAATTTTTTTGAATTTTAATATTGAATTTTTTCTTATTCTTTCTTCCTCTTTTAATATCAAATTTTTTCCTCTCATTTTTTTTTCCTTTTTTCCTCTCCTTTTTCCTTTACTTTCAACAAAACTGATTCCATTTATTAAAAAAAAACTTTGGTCTGAAGAGATGAATATTTGGATATTTATGAAATTAATTATAACCGAATCGATTTTTAGGGGCCGTCTGTACATATATATATATACATATGTTTGCGTATTCAAAATGTAACTAATAACTGATACATCAAAATACAGACATAATGAACAAGCAACCACCCCTTGTCTGGTTGAATTGGATTTCTCTGTATCCTTGGAAACGTGAATTATGATTTTTGCCGTGTCTTTAAAACCCAGTAATTTTAAAAGTTACTCCAAAATTCGCTTCAGGATGAAATGGAACTAATGTCTTTAATTTAATTACAAAATTAAATTCGGAGCTTTCAGCTTCCATTTTTGAAACATAGTTAGAACTGTGTAGCGAAAAAAACCATATTTTAAATCAATTAATTTATAATATTAATGCTCTCTAAATTTACATTGAGTACTATTTTGTAAAAATAAAAATATCTATAAGAACACCGGATTATATATCTTACTGTTCTTTCTTTATATATATATATATATATATATATATATATATATATATATATATATATATGTATATATGTGTATGTGTGTGTGTGTGTGTGTGTGTGTGTGTGTGTGTACAAATATATATAAAATATATATATATAAAAAGGTAGGCCGTAAATACCTTAAATGTTGACAAAAAGACCAATCTAAATATGGTGGCCTCTGTTTTCCATAACTCAGAAAAGAACAGGAAAAGCTCACTCACAGATTAACCAGTTTCAAAATCAAACTCCGAGTATTTACATTATATACATTATTTGAACTGTTATCTTCATCTTCATATTCTCAACGTTTCGGCCGTTGTACGTTCCGACCTTCTGCAGGTGATTGGAATTTTTCTTCACTATCTGTCTATCTCTCCGAGATTAAGTATTATGATTATTTACATTATTTACATTATTCAGACCGTTATCCTCATCTTCAATGCCATATTTTAAACGTTTCGGCCGTTGTACGCTCCTGTCTTCTTCAGGTGATTGGAATTTCATAAAGACGTTGGTTAGATCCACTTACTAGACCCAAAGAAATGTGAGTTCAATACCAGGCTACAACAAAACTTACGAGCTGAACATGCAGGAGATTACAGAACAGACTGAACATTTTCTGGGGTGTCCCTGAAATTTTCAACCCATAGCAGTATCGATTTTTTTATCTGGACAGCGTCATTCCGATATAACATGCAATGAGCTTGATAAACCTCCGGGGCTTGTAATTACCGATTCATCAGTTTTAAAAAATCGTTTCAAAAGCAAACGTACAGTGTACACCGGCCCAAAGCGTGATGGTAACTGATGATCTCTGAAAAGCTTGTAAAACAGCGAAGACACTATTACCATTTGCCTAAGTTCACTAGCAACACACAGCTGACAGTTTTAAATGTGGGAGATTTTTCTGCGTAAGGCTTGTTATTTGTCAATGAACAGTCGCTGAAGTAGGTTAGATGAAGCTTATTACGAGTTTTCTGAATGAAGCAAGATAATTTCTATATATTTTTGTTGCCAACAATATGACCAAGTAAATATTGAAAGATAATAATACTCCTTAAATTTAAAATATTTGTTAGCCTATGATTGTGTGTTTTAGGGAATAACACTAAAAAGTAGTGTGTAATATAGATTCAAAAGAAGATGAATTTATGAGAGGAAGATATTTTATTGCATTCTTTCACAGTAAACGGCTTATCTCCTTAGGGTTTCCATTTAATCAGATTACTGGCACACGCTAAAACCATTTGATAAAATTCAGAAAGAAATTAATTGAACGATATGGAATTTTTTTACGCCCAGAATCGCGGATTCTTTAAATATGAAATAAAAAAAAAAAGACCAGTTTCAAATTACGCTTTTGCTTGTGCTATGCTCTTTAGGTAGAAACATTTTATTAGAAAAACAAAAAAATTACAATTTTGTTACGTTTAAAATTGTTTTATGGCGTCCATAATAATGCGACATTACATTTTAGACGCCCTGATATAAACACAGATGATAGATCTATGCTTGCTTTATCTTTCATTCTCTGTCTCTCTCTATCTCTCTCTCTCTCTCTCTCTCTATATATATATATATATATATATATATATATATATATATATATATATATATATACATATATATATATATATATATATGTAAGTTCTTTATCTATTTATCTATGTCGTTTATCTATCTATCTATCTATCTATCTATCTATCTATCTATCTATCACAGTCTGTTCTTATCTATAGTTGTGTCCAGCTATCTATCTATCTATCTATCTATCTATCTATCTATCTATCTATCTCAGTCAGTTCTTATGTATCTATCGGTGTTTGCATCTATCTATCTATCTATCTATCTATCTATCTATCTATCTATCTATCAACTGGCGAAAACCGTAACAAAAAATCTACCCCCTCTCCTTGGAACAATCAATCCGTCTCATATAAAGAACTCGGGCAGCCTAGTGGAAAAATTAAGGCAAATGAACATGACCAACAAACGAACGGCCATCCTAGATATAAAATCCCTCTACACCCAACGTTCCAATTGAAAAATTCCTAAATCTCCTAAAAAAGCATCTAACACAATGTAGGATAAAAGCTTTTTCTATCAACAGCTAAAATAATAAAAATCTGCCATCTTATCACCAATCAGTGCTACTTTACATTTAATAACAATTACTACAAACAAAAATGTGGATTACCTATGGAATCACCTCTCAGTGTTGTGGTGGTGTGTATCTTCTTAGAATTTCTTGAATCTGGTCCTTTCCAAAATGTTTTATTTTGATTGTTTGATCAACATACTTCCATTATATTGATGATGCTCTACTTATATATCCTTGTGATACTGATTTACTTGACCTCGTAGATCAACTGAACAAAGTCGAAAACATACGAATGGAAGAACACAATTCCTTGCTCTTCCTAGATATCAAGCTACACCGCCTTAACAGCAATTTCAAAATCTGTGTCCACTGGAAATCAATCAGCAAAACAACCTAATAAAGTTCTATTTCCATTCTAACAACAAAATAAAATCCGCCATAATCATCGGTTCTACTTAAGAATATGAAGCTCGGATTATTTACACAAAGAAAAGAAATACATTGAATCTTTCAAACTTCTCCAGTACCCTAATTATTTTCAATACGAAACAAAAGGCCCATAAAATATTCCAAAATAAAAAATGGCCCCTCCTGAGAAACCAAGTGAATCAAAAAATATATTATCCTGACTATTAATTCTATCACATCTACAATCGAATCTCAACATAAAAGTTGTTACTACTACATCTAAAACAATAAAAGATTTAGTCAACACTAAACAAAACAATAAGCTAAAACCTGAAGAAGTTTACACCATCGCCTGTAATACTTGTCACAATACTTGTCATAGTAGAAAGCTCAAGGAATCTAAATAAAAGATTATATGAACACAAAAGGAACATTTTACAAAATAATACATCCAATGCATAAAAAATGCTACTCTGATCAAAGGAGAAAATAATTCACTAAGACGTACGTAAATCTCCACAGAGTGCTTTAATCACAAAAGGTCATACAGTAAATTTGCGCCTGAGTTCTTACAATATTTCACCATTCCTGAGAGACCTAATATTATAGTGTGGAATACCTACTTACAAAAATGACGGAAAGAAAAAGAAAAAGAAAAAGACCTGTCGTGTGTATGTGTAGTCCTACCAACATAAAAAAAAATGTAGTCCGATGTAGTCCTGAAGGACGAAACTTGTCACAATTAAACTTCATCCACTTTGTCATACAATTTTATCTATCTATCTATCTATCTATCTATCTATCTATCTATCTATCTATCTATCTATCTATGTCAGTCTCTTCATTATCTATCTATCTAAAACAATGTTATCTCTCTATCAAATAAATTTATAAACAATGACATTTGATCATTAATATCTGAATAATAATACATACACACGAACGCCCTTAATCGCACATCCGTGATATTAAGCCGAAGTAGAGGTCATACTCATATTCTCACACAAGACCATCAAAGGAAACCAGGTACGGGGTTGACGTGGAATTACTCCTAACCACCGAATGCGGAAACACTTACACCTATATCCATTATTGTAAACGCCAAGGAAATTCGCAAACAACTGTTGCCGAATAAATTTACATTTTTCATGTATTGCTGTTTTTTGTTTGTTTGTTTTTTTTTTTACTTAAAAATTATATTGTTAGTAATTTCATTATAAATATGTTGTTGTAGGTAATTTTATTACATAAAAAGGTACTGCTGGTATTTTTACTATAAAAATCTATTTTTATACTTTCATAGTGTTTTTTTGTGGGGGTTCTATTTTCCCACAACTTAGACCCTAACAAGTGCTCCCACCCTGGGTCAGGGTAGACCTAGGAACCACAGCAATTAAGACCTGGTTGCTCTTTCTCAAAAACATTCCGATCGGACGCCTTGCTGCCAGATGCAGTTTATCGTCATACCCAGGACTAGTGCTTAAATTTATCAAGTCGAGACACCAAAGAGTAAACCTTATCAGAACAATTATCATGAATATATTATAAGAAAATTTTCATGAATATATTATAGTAGATTTCATGAATATATTATAGAAAATTTTCATGAATATATTAGGTTGGTGCAAAAATAATGACGTAATAATGTTGTTTTTTGACGTATTTTTTAACGTCAAAAAACGACATTATTACGTCATTATTTTTGCACCAACCTAATATTATAGAAAATTTTCATGAATATATCATAGAAAATTATCATGAATATATTATAGAAAAGCAAAAAGAAGGTACGTTATGACGTTGGAAAAGATACGGAAGCCGAGATGGCAGGCTGAGACTGAGGACATTGAGAATTTTTCTTTGAATTTCGTCAATAATCTCTAGATACACAGCAAGCACTCCAAACCGGAATGACACAGCAATATTCAGTGAGGCATGGAAGAAAAGTGCACTTATTAAAGTGTAAGACAAATTCTCTCGAGAAAGATTGCCTAGCACAACACAATGAACTATGGTTCCTTGCAGCAGACATAACAGCTGATTCAAAATAATCGTTCCACTTCATGTGAACGAGAAAGTCACTCGCCCTGGAGGTTAGCATCAGCCAAGCTAATTAAATTAATTAGTAATGCATAATGATGTAAATCAAACTCTCGAGATATCATTCACTTAATTACCCGATAAATAAATGCTCTATTGTAGACATCTTAACGTCGACACTGAAACTCGAACGCGATAGGTTTATCTTCGAAAAGAATACTTTTCAGTATAATCTCCAACCTAAAAAACAATATCCTTTACGGTAACAAATTATGCTTAAAATCTTCCCTCTTAAGAAAAGCTAATGTTTCAACCATAAGCTTTTGGGAGCGGATTTAATTACAAAGTTTACAGGTAGGACCAGATATCAGGAAACCATGTGTTCCGATAACTAAGCGGATGTTTGATTCTATTAACGGAGATTAACTGGAATCCAATTAATATAAAACGAACCTTTATCGATAATTCATGATTTTCAGCTTTATAATTATTAGATTTCACCAGGCAAATTTTTTTTTAATGTCAACACTGAAAAATAATATTAGCTTTATTTAAAAATATAAAAAATAGAAAACGAAAAAAAATACAGTAATAGTTCAGTGAATTTTGGCTGCGAATTTCCGAGGAAAATTTTTCGTGTTTAAGACGCAGAGAATTGATAAAATTTGAAATAGTTAAAAAATATAATAAGCGCAAAAGACATAAAAATGGGTTCAAGCGGATGAAGCCTGTAAGTCTTTGCAAAGAGAATCCTTCTTGGACTGGCACAAAAATCTGTACCAAATAAAAGATAGCACATCGCCTTAAAACATTCAAGAGTAGCAGTAAATGGAATGGATATCACATGGAACTCGAAGAGAAAATAAAGACAGAAGCAACATGCTGACTTTCCACACTACTACAAACAAAAGATTAGGAAGGAAACTCCCATCAATACTGGTGTTGTTGCCTTATTAGGACCAGAAATAAAGACACAAAGAGAGTTAAACAAATATATTAACAAAAACAGTAATACAAACATATACAAACAAGAGTGTTATCGCAAGAATGTTCGGTCCGACTGTCAGGGCTGACTTCTGGAAACTTCCGTCTCTAAAAGGCAGTACCTGCTCCTATTGATAACTGGGAGAGTCCATACGTGCGTGGGTAAATTACCATACGTGGAAAGAGCAATAACAATGGATATGAACATTGTTGTGCCTTGTCCCCTCAAGATGAAGTCGAACATGGCTCTCCACAACTTCATGTCCATTTAATCTTTTTTTATTATTTCTCCTAAACACTGTCCTTCATTCCATTTACTCAACTAAGTATGTTATGCGTTGATTTCTTCTGCCCACTCTTACTTTCCTTCCTTCCTGTGAGTTTCAGATTTTCCAAGACCACTTTCCACATTATGTGCTCTAGAAATATCAACTGCGTCTTCCTGATGATAAGGATAAGTTTTTGATTTCATGTTCTCTAAAACTTCATCGTTGCTCATATGTTTGGTCAATGGTGTCCTCACCATTATTCTGTACAACCAAAATTCTGTTACTTCAAGCCTTTTCAACAGCTTTCATTGAAAATACATTCCAGAAAAATTGTTTTATGAGAAAGAATTTAAAAAATTCAACTGAGAGTAGATAGGAATAATTTTTTCAATAAACTTGCCATTTGTAGCAAAAAGTACAAAAGAATAAAAATAAAAGAAAGACGAGAGAAAAAGATGAAGGAAAGACGAATGAAAAATAAATAATAATGATAATGCTTGATCTAAGAAATTCAGACAACTTAAGACTATTACGTCTTATTATTACTACTAGGTGTAAACAAGAAATAGAAATAAGATGAAAGAAAGACCAGTGAAAAATGAATAATAATGACAATGCTTCATCTAAGAAATTCAGACAACTTAAGACTATTACGTCTTATTATTACTACTAGGTGTAAACAAGAAATAGAAATAAGATGAAAGAAAGACCAGTGAAAAATGAATAATAATGACAATGCTTCATTTAAGAAATTCAGACAAATTAAGACTATTACGTCTTATTACTACTACTAGGTGTAAACAAGCAATAGACATAAGATAAAAGAAAGACGAGTGAAAAATGAATAATGATGACAATGCTTCATCTTAGAAATTCAGACAACTTAAGACTATTACGTCTTATTACTACTGTTAGGTTTAAAGAAGCAATAGAATTAAGATGAAAGTTAGATGAGTCATTAATGAATAATAATGATAATGCTTCTTCTAAGACATTTAGACAACTTAAGACTGTTACTTCTTATTAATACTACTAGGAGTAAACAAACCAAACGAAACTATACATTGTCGGAAAAATAATATTAGCAGCAATAAAAATTTTGTCGGCTTTAAATAACCGATTGTGCTAATATGTCGTGAAACAATCCAAAACATACCAATCTATATATTTTTGAACGAAAAAAATCTAACCAGCAATAAAAATTCTCTCGGCATTAAATAACCCATTGAGATTGATATATTGTAAAACAAAACAGACGAAATCTAACTTTACTTTTTTTGAACAAAAAAATATTTGAAGCAGTAAATATTTTGTCGGCATTAAATAACCCTTTGGGTTTGATATGCCATAAAACAAAATAAACCAAACCAAACTATACGTCTTTGAAGGAAAATATATTAGCAGTAATAAACCTCTTGTCGGCATTAAATAAACCATTGAGTTTGATATGCCGTAAAACAAATCATAGCATACCAATGTATACCTTTTTGAAGGAAAAAAATATTAGCAGCAGTGAAAATCTTATCGGCATTAAATAACCCGTTGTGGTTGATATGTAGTAACAGAAAACAAACCAAACCAAACTATACTGTTTTGAAGGAAAAATATTAGCTGCAATAAAACAATTTTCGGCATTAAATAACCCATTCAGGTTGATATGCCGTAAAACAAACCAAACTATACATTTTTGAAGGAAAAAAATATTACCAGCAATAAAAATCTTGTCGACATTGAGACTGATATGTCGTAAACCAAACCAAACCAAGCCAAACCAAATTGATTATCATCACCCTCTCTCTCTCTGTGTCTCTCTTTCTTTCTCATCTTGATGT
Organism: Acanthosepion lycidas; assembly: GCA_963932145.1. Taxonomy (NCBI): domain Eukaryota; kingdom Metazoa; phylum Mollusca; class Cephalopoda; order Sepiida; family Sepiidae; genus Acanthosepion; species Acanthosepion lycidas. The sequence continues at coordinate 96,258,538 of OZ010590.1, forward strand.
CTCTACGGTATGCCCATTCATTTCTTCCTTTCCTGAACCGTCAGTTTGTTCCCTTCTTTGTTAATGACATGTTAAAGTGCCACTTCGATTACAGAGCAATCGACTGAGGGGTAAGTCACAATAAACAAAGAAGAAAAAGAAGATCAGTGAGAGAGTAGTGAATTAAAATCAGAGCGAGATCGGGAAAAGGAGGTAAAGAAAATGAAAATAACTAAATTAGAAAGAAGAAATAAAGAGAATGGTGCTACACAATCTTTCTCTCCAGAATCTATCTTGTACATTTATAATTATACCATGTACAATTAGTCCGGTTGTCTTTGCTATGATTCTTGAGATTATGCACAAAATTCAAAGAAGAATCAGCAATATTATCCGTCCTGACCTGATATTTCGGCTTCAGGTGCTTTTCCCACCGCCATAACGTAACTTCTCGTAGCTTCTTCTCTACAAATACTTTCTTGGCAATTGTTCCGATGAGATCTCCTCTTTGATACCGAAACCTATGAATTTAATGCAGTACAAGATTTACAGATAGCACTCACCATTTTACTGTTTACATTGTTAGTTGCAACCGTAAGTTTTACACTAATAGTTTCTTTTCTTGCACTTCTTACCTGAGGAACTCTCTTATGGCTTATTGTAATTAGTAACCCATTGCATCTTAGTGGCATCATCGCCTTCCTTCTATTTTCATGATAATTGTTCAGATGGCATTTCCCCTTTGATATCTATACTTTACAAATTTAAACGCAGTACTAGATTAGTGGTTCTGTATCATCATTTTACAATTGAAACCTCTAGCTGTAACTGTGGAACTATCGGTTTCTTGCTTTCCTGTCAATCACGATATTCAAAAGTTTAAATGCAATGTCATTCATCATCTTCTGTGTCCATGAAATATGTTTTTTAATGTCGTTTCTTCTCAATATAGTTTTCTCAGTTTTTGTTTTTCAATTCCAGTAATTTCTTGCGTCATTATCACCTTACCTGGAATAAAAGGATTTAAAAATAAAAATAAAATTAGCAAACAGAATAAAGATGGACAAGACTAAAAAATAAAAATGGGAAAGGTAAAAGGAAAGGAAATATGTGAAGAATCGTTTCTGAAGTCTAAAAGAGATTTTCTTTATTAAATATTTGCCCATTTTAACGCTCAAGAGACACTCAAAGTAAAGAGTTACTGAATCGGATTAACGACCGACCCTAGTCTTCAAGATTGTAGTGATCGGAGAAGCACCCCCTCGGTAGTCCTTTTAGCAAACTAGCGATTCCCAGAAAGAAGTTACATGTGTGGAATTTCATCTTTTTTACTAATGGTAGCGATTCTTGTCAAGAAACTCTCATAATGAAACATCTTCCTTACTAATGAAATACAAAGGGAATGTGGATGATTCGACCCTGTGGAAGTGGCATCACGGTTCTTAGCCGGAACAGTCTGAACTGGTGGAACTAGAGAGAAGGAAAAGAAAGCAGAAAAAAAGATACCATAATTATTGGCTTATAATACCCACTGTCGATGACCTGCAACCCTACGCTTTGTCTATGAACATCTAGGAAGAATATTCACCCACGTATAAATTTAAATACTCTAGTAACTAAATTCAACCTAATTTTATCACATATTCAACTTTTTATCCGTTTCGTATCGACAAAAATTCAGAATTTGTATAGTATATATCAGAGGGTTCCAACTTTTTTGTATCATTGCCAACTTTCATGCGTAAAAATTTTCCACCGCCCACTTCTGTAGTAATTATTCAAAAGCATAGCAAAATTGTTTGGTAAAAGTTTGTTACTGGTTCATAAATTAATTTTATGTTGCAGTAAAAATACCAAAGGGAGGTAAAAATAACGCTTACTTACGTAGCGGATGCTGTTGCTACTACCATATTAAAGAACAAACGAAAGCAAATTTGACCACTGAAAACTATATGTATAATTTAGTTTTACGATCAAGTACAGTTTTGTGGTTAGCGTTGTTGACAAAAAAAAAAAAAAAAAAAAAAGAAACAATTTTTGTTCATGATTAAAAAAATTAAAAAGAATACACACAACTAGCAAATAATAAATATCAAGCGAATAATGTTTGTTGTTCTGGTCCTCCCCTTATCTGATTTATATCCGAATTTTTTTTTTTTTTTGGACTGAAAAACTATTTGAATTTGGATAACTCGTCTCAAAATTATAGAAAATACCAACACATTCATTGTTTACACGAAGATTTATATCTTATCTAGAAATGTGACCCTGCTATTCCCACTTAGAGGTCTTTTTTTTTATACAGGTCGTTTGTATATTTCCTTTGAATATTTCTTTCGAGTAGCATATGTTGAAATACCTTTTTAATACGGAAAATTATATATTGCGCATCAAAATTTCCAATTGGCCACCATTTTCTTTTCAGTTGCCGATCTACCACTCAACAAATGGAATCGCCCATATCGTGGCTATCACCAAAATTAAAATACCTTGATTTAAATTATATACAGTAAAGATGGCTTTCTTTTTTAGGAAGAAGGACACAATAACTTTGTGAACGACAACTATAACGCTAACAACGAAAATAAATCTGCCATGAGGTTTATTTTGACATGAGCAGCAAAGAAGCACACTAAAATGTTCTTAATATCTATGGGAATATTAAAAAAAAACCATCAGCATTTACTTAACGATTTTGACTCTTTCTTACACATAATTTGAACAATTATGTCTGACGAGGAGCCGAATACGAACACATTTCAAACCTGATCAAAAGCATGACAAAGACGGAATTGAGAGTCCCAATATACTTATTGTTTTCCTAGCTTATGCCCTGTGCATATACAAGCACAGATGTGAAGAGCTGGGCACTGATCATTTAAGCATTGTATACCACATCCCAAACGAATCTATAAAGAGAAAAAAAAATCGTTCTTGCTTTTCCTCCCGGACAATGGGGTTATACTGATGACATAGATATTTATATTTGAAATAAGAACGATATTAAACAAAAAATCAACATCTTCACAAAAGTTTTCCAAGATAAACCTTTCTAAACAGAAAGTATGATCTGGAATTGGAATGAAAGCATCTAAGCTGATTCCGAAATAAATAAATGCACTTCAAATATCACAGAGTATAGATCAGTTATAGGATATTTAGTTTAGCAGATAAGGAAATTGAAAGTAGAAAGGGTTGTGCCAGACGTAGTTTTGTTCAATACTGAATTCTGTTACATAACGACACACACATTAAGTCTAATGCAAGTCCTTATCTATCCTACATATCCTCATAATTTGTATTTCTTAACCCTTCATCTTATGTTTAAAAACAACCCTATTTAGTAACTCTCTACCGTGAGTGGCTCTTGAGCATTTTATTGAATGAACAAAAAAAAAAAACAGTACTTGTATTCTTCACTTAGATTGATCGAACTGCGGAGAGTCTCTTGCACTTTGACTCAGCGAGAAAAAAAATAACTAAGGTAGTCTTTATACGAGGCCAGCCAAATTCGATATCTGAGCGTCAAGTCTAATCTAGTCTATTGATTATTGGTCAATATAAAATGTTCTTAAGCGAAAATTTATTAATTTGATTTCTGATGATTCATAAGTCCTTAGGCGACTTCTGCTTCAAATATGTTCATGTGTTTAACTGAACATGATGACTTCACTTATCGATAACTTGTTAATACCAGAATTATGTCTGATCCTTAAACAACTGGATGTTTCTACTTACTATAAATGTGTAGTATATATATATATATATATATATATATATATATATATATATATATATATATATATATATATATATATATATATAAACCTTTGACACGCGAGGATTGAAGCAGGGATCGGATTTTTACAAATAATACAATCTACAACGAATTCACACCAGCTACAAGAACCGCTGTTGGTGACTCTTCCCCGTTTCTTTGTTTATTTCTCGCACCGCTGATGAAAGACACAGGTGTGCCCGAAATGTCCGGACTAATAACATTATTTTCCGTGCTTCATTTCTATTTTTTGGTTAATAATTAACATATAATTAATGTTTTTTCGCATTGATCACATTGGTGTACCCTTTCGTTTACTCTTGTTTTATCAACCAACCTATCTATTTTATGTATATATATATATATATATATATATATATATATATATATATATATATATATATATATATATGTGTGTGTGTGTGTGTGTGTGTGTGTGTGTGTGTGTGTATGTGTGCATTTTAAAAAATACATATAAATGTCTGTGTGTGTGTGCGTGTGTATTTTAGAAAGACACAAACACATATATGTATATAAATAAATGTTTTTATTTTTGAAACATAGTCAGCACGTTGTGGTCGTGTTCATAAGTGATATTATTGAGTGTTGACTTTTTTTTTATTATTAATGCTTTCATGATTTGTAACCGTTTTTGCACGTGGATTAGGCTATTATTGTCATATTTTATACGAGTATGTTGCGGGCGTCGTTTTTGAATATATAAATACATATTTTATTTATTTAGAAAATAGGTTGATAGATTGATTACATAGTGTTTAATAAATAATTAAAAATAGGGCGTCTATATCAAATAAGAAGTGTCCACTATAAAATTGTCTGAAATAATATATATATATATATATATATATATATATATATATATATATATATATATTGGATACCCGTGTTTTCTCTTATAAATCAGGGTGCAGTTTACAGCATACTTTTCAAGTTTTTAGGATCGTGCATGACGTTAGACGAAATAGACAATATTTACTATAAATTAAAAATCGGAGCGTCCATTTAAAACACGTATCCACTAAAGCTAACGTTTGAAGTAATCTCTCGCTCTCTGTATATATATATATATATATATATATATATATATATATATATATATATATATATATATATACATAGGTGTGTGTGTGTGATTGTGTGGCTGTGGGTGTGCATTTGAATTTGCTTATTATATTTAAGTTTTCGGAAAATATTTAATCCATTCATAATTTTGAACTGTATATATTCTCTGATTAAATTTCTGTGATGAGCAGTTATGATTTACACTATTTACATTCGATGAGAACAACAGTCCGGATTTAAATAGTGTCTATATATTCTATCTGAATATAATAGTGCGTTCTCACTAATCCAGAGAAGATCGCAATTGCTGACAAACGGTCGAGTTCGTAAATGGAGAAGACCGCAGCAGGTTATGGGCCCAGCGTTTTAATAGCATATGATGCAAACTTTTGACAGCGCTATAAAGACGGTATTCTATTTTAGTTAGCAAGAACAACTAGAAAAACTGGGGTTCGTTTCCACAGGTGTAACATGCGCAGGTATTAGTGTAGGTAATTTTTTGCTAGTCATATTTTCCGGAAGGTAGGGTATGGCTTTCTTTAACAACATAACGCAGCACTCCATCTTGCGTGGGTAATACGAAACTGGTTGCAAAAAGAATGGCAATTCTGCAGATGCCCCACAGCCACCAAACTCGATTGATTTAAACTCTACTGAGCATGCGTGGGACAATTTATAGACCTGACTAAATTCCGTGCAGAAAACAACCCGGTTATGGGCATCCATGGAACGTAGCTAGATAGATCTACCCACGCAGCGATTTATTTATCGAATTATTTAAATAAAGAGAGATGCGACACGTTACCAGATAGTTGTGTTTAAGTATCTGTCACCTTATTTTATATGTGCAGGCGTGTGTACATATTCGGTTAGGAATATTTGAGGGCTGATTCTTTTTTTTTTGTTTTTGTTTAAAGCAAAATCATTCTGACATCAATAATTTTTGTCCAATGCCTTTTAACAAAAACGAGTGGGTATTTAAAAAGAAATTCAACACGGAGAGGCGTTCCTTTTCTCTTTATCTTTATACAGGCGTAAAAAGGGTTATATTTTCTTTGAGTCTTTTGTTTTTCCCCTAAAATTGCAAAGATTTCAGATTGCTTTCCTGCTAACACTGCAATGAAATCAACGTTTGAAAGCGTGCGAGGATGACATTCATCGAGTCATGTGACTGAGATGAGGTCAACATAACCCGATGCTTGTAATCAAAAATAAGTGACAACTAACATTTACAGCAGCTCCGGTCGCCAATGTATTTGATTTATTCCTTTCTCTTCATTAATGTCTGTCTTTCATTCATTTTTCTTTTATTTATTTACTTTGCCCTCTCTCTCTCTCTCCTTTCAGGGTAATATTCTTTCTATCCCACTTTCTTTCTTTTTTTCTTTCTTTCTTTCTTTCTTTCTTTCTTTGCAAGGTTATTTATTTATCTTCTTTTCTTTATCATACTTTTCTCTCTCTCTCTCTCTCCTTTCAGGGTAATATTCTTTCTATCCCACTTTCTTTCTTTCTTTCTTTCTTTCTTTCTTTCTTTCTTTCTTTGCAAGGTTATTTATTTATCTTCTTTTCCTTATCATTCTTTTCTCTCTCTCTCTCTCTCTCTCTCTCTCTCTCTCTCTCTCCTTTCAGGGTAATATTCTTTCTATCCCACTTTCTTTCTTTCTTTCTTTCTTTCTTTGCAGGGTTATTTATTTATCTTCTTTTCCTTATCATTCTTTTCTCTCTCTCCCTCTCTCATTTCAGGGTAATATTCTTTCTATCCCACTTTCTTTCTTTCTTTCTTTCTTTCTTTCTTTCTTTCTTTCTTTGCAAGGTTATTTATTTATCTTCTTTTCTTTATCATACTTTTCTCTCTCTCTCTCTCTCTCTCCTTTCAGGGCAATATTCTTTCTATCCCACTTTCTTTCTTTCTTTCTTTCTTTCTTTCTTTCTTTCTTTGCAAGGTTATTTATTTATCTTCTTTTCCTTATCATTCTTTTTTTCTCTCTCTCCCTCTCTCTCTTCTTTCAGGGTAATAATCTTTCTATCCCACTTTCTTTCTTTCTTTGTTTCTTTCTTTGCAGGGTTATTTATTTATCTTCTTTTCCTTATCATTCTTTCTCTCTCTCTCTCTCTCTCTCATTTCAGGGTAATAATCTTTCTATCCCACTTTCTTTCTTTCTTTCTTTCTTTCTTTCTTTCTTTCTTTCTTTCTTTCTTTCTTTCTTTCTTTGCAAGGTTATTTATCTTCGTTTCCTTATTATTCTTTTCTCTGTCTCTCTCTCTCCCTCTCATGCTGGTGCTATTTATTCTTTCTTTTCTATTCCCCTCTCTCTCTCATTTCAGTGAAATTTTTGGGCCAACTTTCTTCTTCTTTTCTGTCGTATTTCTATGCAAATTTCTTTCAATTGCTTTTTCTTTCTTTCTTTCTTTCTTCATTTCTTTCTGTCTTTCTTAATTTCGGGGTTATTCCGTTTCCTTCTGTTATTTCAATGCTCCTTCTTTCTTTCTTTCTTTCTTTTTTTTTCTTTCTTTCTTTCTTTCTTTCTTTCTTTCTTTCTTAATTTCCAGGTTATTCCCTTTCCTTTTATCATTTCAGTGCTCCTTCTTTCTTTCTTTCTTTCTTTCTTTCTTAATTTCCGGGCTATTCTCCTCCTTTCTATCATTTCAGTACTCTTTCTCTCTCCTACTCTTTCTTTCTTTTTTTAATTCCCGGGTTATTCTCTTTCCTTCTATCGTCAGTCTCTTGTATATATATATATATATATATATATATATATATATATATATATATATATATGACTTGAAGAACTCGTTTGGATTAATCATTAAAACGATTCAAGCTTTAAATTCTAGGGTGAAGGAAATGAGATATATAAGTGAGTGATGTATTTTATAATATGTTTATTACATTTTCCATGTAATAAGTCTCAAGGATAACACGAACATTCCTTTTTTTGTGATCGCATGAAGTCAAAGTCAGCGTGACCGAGAGTTTGAGTCGTAGTGGCCTTGTTCAAACTATTGATGACAGCAGATTATGTTATCTCCCCACCCCAGATGTCTGTTCACCATACTTGCGTTATACATCTCTGTCCCTTGCTAAGGGCGGATCAGAAATGCTTCCAACTGTAGCTGTTAATATAGACCAGCAATTGGAAACTATGTCGTGTTTTTTGTAGTTTGACCGAAATTGCCCTTATCTACACATTTACTCTACCGTTCCCTCCTGATCAAATGAATTCTACTTAGGAAGCTCGAATTCAAAGACACAATCCGCCGACTATAAAAATGATATTATCATATGACAACGAACAATGATAATTGTTAATGTGATTTAATTATCATCGACCAGACATTGAATTTTCCCCCTGTCACGATGTTGCCGTCTCCATTTGGCTCGCTGCCGTGAACATCTATTAGGATTAAAGTTCACTTCAGCCATAAATATACGCAAATCAAACAAACCTTTGTCTTTTTCACTTTACACAACAATTCTATAACGCAGAACCGGGGCATATTACTCCTTGTCACCCCCGAAACAGGGAGGAGAGTCGTACTGACGGCCCCGGATAGTGCTTTGTCAACCCCAATGTCTTAACATCTGCTTTTTTCTACCTGCATCTATATACGTTATAAAATTAAACTAAGCAAAACTAATTATTAAAGAGTGAAAATTTTTAGGGTATTTTGACGTCATTCTGGGTCCTTTTCTTCGTCCAAATCCGCGAATTTGTTTTGCAATCGAAAAAAAATATGATGCTGAATGTGTTAAAATTATTCAACTTTTAACAAGAAAAAGTTAATGTTAAAAATTGTCGCAAAACATTGTTGATTTATTTAACCCTAGTACATTAAGTATCAATTAAAATTACACCACTACTAACCATGGGTATATCATACCCGATTTTGAAAATATCAAAAAAATATTAAATATAAATCTTTATTTGAAATATTAGGTTGGTGCAAAAATAATGACGTAATAATGTCGTTTTTTGACGTATTTTTTAACGTCAAAAAACGACATTATTACGTCATTATTTTTGCACCAACCTAATACTTTACATGTACTTTGAGTTAATATTAATAGGAAATGAAAAACATGAAATTTATTATATATTTATTTTATTTATATCATTTAGGTAAGAAAATCAGGTGCTGAAAATTGTAATTAAAAATAGGAAAATTTGCGCTGGGTACTATATACCCATGGTTAATGTTTGAGGGTTGAGATAGAATGTTCTATCATGACATGTTTCGAATTTGTACTGAGATACATCAAAATTATTTTAAGTTTTTCTAATTGAATTTTTCACCTATATTGAAAACCTATTTCCATATAAAGTTAAAAGACTATAAATAGCTACGGCTATTACCCATAATGCAGTGGAGTACATGTTACTTCCTGTGAGTAGATAACACTACACAACAGCGTATGATCTATTATTGTACATAATTTGTATTTTATATGAATACAACCATTTGATAATTGAGGTGTACTAGAGAGGAGTGAGGCATGAAACGCGGCAACCCTCGTAATGTAATGGTCAGTAAGTTTGTCTCGCTGAATAGTGAGTTCGATCCTCACTGAATTCCCAGCACTTGCGGACTTGTCCACATCCAAATATTACTATATTTCATTCTGGGGTAACCAGGTCGCCTGTGTATCAAATAGGCGGTTATATTTCAACTTTTTTTTTATTTGCTATTATAATTTAATCATTTATAAACATATATATTGTTTTGGGGTCTTCAGAAGATTAATGTGTCAAACAAGAGTTATTAGGTTGGTGCAAAAATAATGTCGGTTTTGACGTTAAAAATACGTCAAAAACCGATATTATTTTTGCACCAACCTAATATTATATTTGAAGAAATTTCTAAAGAATTAATGGATTTTTAAATGTTTAATCCGACATTTTTACTTCAAACTTTATATAGTGGGTACTCGTATTTGAAATGGACGTTCTATTTTGAGTTTTGTTTTCAACAGTGTTTATTATGTCTATCGACGAGCTCATTTGAGAAATCTTAGTAAAGAAAATGTCCTTTCCTGTAGAGATCGAATCAGATCCGCCACTATAGGAGAAACCACTGTTTGATCAAACAGGATTTGTATTTTGTATTTTAAAATTATAATTCTATATTTAATAATAATCATTTATTTTATTGTATTTTTCGTTGTTCTGTTGTTAAGGGAGCCATGTGTCAAACGGGATTTTCTTTTATATTTTCACGTCCTTTAGGTATCTAATATTTAATTTATTTTAATAATCTCACTCCAAGCAAGGCGATAATGTCACTAAGACGCAGATGGTTATAGGGAGTGAAAGAGAATGAGAAAACTTTACTGAGGGAAGGACAATAAAGGAACGGGGTTCAAGAAGACAAAAGATGGTGATTGATGACGCATTTAAATCTTTGAAGATTGTGGATGAAGAAATCGTGAGGGTTTTCCACAGCTGAGAAGTGCGAGAAAAGGAACTCTTAGTATAGAACTTACGGTTGCATCTAGCTAGTTCAACAGTAAAACGATGAGACCTAGTTGCCAATTTAGTAGCACGCTTAAATTTATGTAGTTGAGGAACCAGAGGAAAAAAAAAGCTCATCAGAACAGTTGCCAGGGAAATATTTGTAGAAAAGGCTGAAGGAAGCCACATTATGTCGGTGAGAAAGTGTATGAAGTCGAGATGCCTAGTCAGAATCGATCATATTATAGAATTGTTGAATCTTGTGTTTTCGACGTAACAGTGTGAGATAAACAAGGAAGACTAACTCATAGGTAAGTAAGGAAATAGGTTTACTACACGAAGATACACTTCGCAATTGGCCTAATGCTAACTCGGTATTTATTCCATAGAGCGTGATATGGCACAAGACCAGTTTAACGTGGATTTTTCCGAGATCGTATGCCCGGGCAAAAATTACCCGTAGGTCCTATAATAACGGGATCAGGTTTGTGTACCTCCCCAGACCAGACTCTGCCCTTTGGGATAGGCTCGTCTGTCGAACACTCTGCCACTGGGCAGAGAGTTCGACAAGCACTAAGAACGATTTGGACAATTTTGCAGTTACTTCCTGTGTGTGTGTGTATATATATATATATATATATATATATATATATATATATATATATATATATATACATTTGGACAATTTTGCAGTTACTTCCTCTGTGTGTGTGTATATAT
>OZ010590.1:97014547-97187047 GCA_963932145.1 Acanthosepion lycidas
AAGGCAAATGTAGACATTTATTTAGAAAAGGTCTGTATTTATAGATACGCAGAAAATGTTATTGTTGAGTAAGTATAACTTTATGCATTCCTATTTAAATCTGAAAATATCTTTAAAATCATCATCATGAGAGCTGTTTTCGAGTTAACGGTTTACTGCAATCCAGTATTGTTTCTCATCTTTAATAACTTCGAAGATAATAGTCCTATCCCAAACGTCACTGCAACTCTTACAAGCTCTTCAAAATTTTTACTGGTAATATGGAATTTTATTGATACTTTTTATTTTTAAATATCGTCGTTCAATGTCTATGCTGTAGTTGTTTTTTCAATGTCTATGCATGCTATACTTCTATTTGATATTAATGACAAAACCATTTTCATAATATTTTCTGTCTGTTTTCAAAGTTAATAACTTGTGTTGTCTAACTCGGAAATTAATATCATGTCTTTCTTTGATTTTGGGTTCTTGACGACAACATATCTCAATATTATAAACGCTATCATATTCTTGCTTTTTTTATTTATTTTTTTTTTGCTTTTTTTTTTTTTCATAAGTCTTCTAACCATAAATATCATGATGATAAAACAGAAAATATTTACAAAGTTTTATGTCGTCAAATTTGAACGGTTGACAACTGGTGAAGTTATCACCATGTCCTTGACGGACAAGGACATTGTGTGTGCGTTTGTACATGTGAGTATATGTCGAATGTCGTAGTTATGTGTGCGTTATGTGTGTGTACGCGCGAGCGTCTGAGCGTGTGTGGATATGGAAGTGTAAGGGATAGCGTTTTGGTATGAGAAATCGAAGAGCCGAGTTCGAATCCAAGTCGAGTTTGTTACGTTCACTTACGTGCAAATAGACTTGGAAAAGGTATGAAGCCATCTCTTCTCTCTCCTCAGCCATGGATAAATCGTACGACAGAGAGCCTTTGGTTGGTAAGGGTTATATTTCGTATTATTCTAGGGGCTATTGATTGGAAATAATTGTAGATCCGAATGGAGATATTTTTCCTATTTATAGGATTGTTAACATTTTTGCATAATATTTTATTGTCGGTCGTTTTTATTATGTTTACTGGTGTACGTTCGTGGTTTGTTAATTTGTTTATCAATAGCTCCTAGAATAATTTGAAGCATAATCTGTAACGCCCACCAAAATAAACGCCAGAATAATACAACAGACTACCCACAATTCATCACTGACTTAAATAGTCGAGCGCATATGGCCTGATGTTTGCGTTTAATCATGGAACAGACTGTCTTCTCTGGGTGTTGACATCAATGTCCACTTATATATATATATATATATATATATATATATATATATATGTAATGAAAAACAAACCACTTTAATGTACCATTACGATAATTTATTTCACCTAAATCCTTTTTTAAGGATTCAGGATCATCAGGTAAATCTTCCAACAACGAATTGAGAAAAAAATGGGATTAGAAATTGGTGGGTAGTGTAATTTTTGTAATTTAATAGAGGGGGTTGAGAGTGGTAGTTAACCAGACAATATAAAGTATAGGGAGGGGTTGATTTTATATCTCTCTTAAGTATGTTTCATATTGGAGTAGGAGGAGTGACAGAAAACTTGACCTCTTTAGATGGTTAATAAAACGGAAATGAATTGTAGAAAATGTATACAAGTGAGTCTTACGGTAAAGAGAGAGATAGGGGGGAGTGGGAAAGAGAGATGGAGTTGTTATAATTTTGTTTTAACAAAACTATGTAAAAGATAGTTTACAATGTTTGATAGAAAATTCGATGACTGAAAAAAATTTTGTTATTAACTTAAATGTTTAATTTTTTAAGTATATATATATATATATATATATATATATATATATATATATATATATATATATATATATATATACATATATAACCAGGACAGATATTTTGACTAACCCCTACAGCATTCCAAATATCAGTTTCTTGTTCAAAATATGTTTCCGTTAAAAATAATGAGTGGCCACCAACGAAAAAAAAAAGATAATTTTGTTCTATGAAATAAGCGTCGTTTGGAACAATTATCGATTTTCTCGTAGGAGAAATCTGTGTATGAATGCTTGCACTTTTCCAAGCATGCCTGACTGCTAGGATATCTATCTGATCCCTGTTGCAGACGTCTGCTCAGGCTTACTTAAGCCGATACACACATAAAAACTAGTAGTAATTTATTCCGAAGACTAATACGGTACTAACAGTCGAGAACACAGTCTACTGGAATATCAATTAATCGTGAAATTCACCTCAGTTCTGTTCAACTTCGGTATTGACCCAAGTCCGAATAAAAGCGATTTTCACAGGTTATAGCACATTTCTCACATCATTTAATTGCAATACACGGAAGGTTATCCGGGTGTATGAACGAATTTTATTAAAAATAAGCAAACATAATGTCTGTAATTTATTTAATTTTATATATATATATATATATATATGTGTGTGTGTGTGTGTGTGTGTGTGTGTGTGCGCGCGCGCAAATATATAAAAAATAGGAAAGAACACATTAGGTAAATAATCCAAAGTTCTTTCGTATTTTTGTTTTTATATTAGTTATTTGGTTTTGTTTCCATGTAAATAGAATTTAATCATATTGTAAATACTCATTGGGGACTCTCACTCCCACCCCGACAGTCCAAGAAATGTACATATGGGGACTAGTTAGGAATTCACAGAGATATTGAGGTATTATGATGGATGTAGTAAGAAAGGTAGGAGAGAATATGTTGTTTTGATGGTAGGACTATTGTTGGTATGTTTGGGTCAGTGTTTGTGGCTAGCTAAGTTTTAGAATTAAGACAGAAGAAGACCGTTCTTTTCCCCAATCACCCTTTTGGCCTTGGGCCACATTTTGTACTATCGAAGAAATAAATATCTATTCCAAAAATTTCGCTTGAAGGTGAAACAGAGCTTGATACTTTAATTCAATTTAATTTTTATAATTAAATTGAACTTTTTGGATCCTGTTTTTGAAACATGAGAACTCTTATGTAGTGATGGAATGATATTTTTAAAAAATAATTATATATATATATATATATATATATATATAATTAACAAACTGGAGACTTCAGAAAGCCATATATTTCGCGAGACCGATAAAATTCGGTTTTGCTTCGTCAGACCTTGCGTTTTCAAAACAATGAGTGTATTCAATAATACTTCCAAGAATCAACTGAATAACGAAATGAAAAACACGATTAGCGAAAGTTGTGTTTTAAGATCGTTACATAGAGTAAGAAAGGGGGAGGGAGGTGTATCTCTTTAGGAGATAGGATGGTTGTGGCGTTGACCTCTCATTCATCGGACAAAAGAAAAGAATAAAGAAAGAGGGAGGGGCAGGGTACAGTAGAGAGGAAGGAAAACTCGAAGATCTTACACAAATCCCTATACCTATGTACATACACATTTTTCTATATACACATATAATTACACTTACACGTATGTGCTTACATCCATTCACACCTTCGCATCCATTTACACATATATATGTGTTTTCACGTAAATGTATCCACCCATACGTATGTATACACACACATACTCATCTATTTATCTGCTTGTATTCATAAACACTTATGCACATATTTGACTAGTACATTTCTAAATCAATACTTAGATAACACTAGCAGTAGAGCCCGGCGTTGCCCCGGCATGTAACAGTAAGAGATAGATCAAGTATCGACCATCTTAAAGACTGAAAAATAAAATTGACAAAGATTATTGTTTAAGGTTGACGGACACGCATGTCTTAATTAGTTTTTTTTGTTTTTTTTACGAATTGCTCAAACCCAAATTCAAACAAAAACATTGCTTTCAATCGTTATGAGTCTACCGATTGAATAGAATTTTATTATAAACAATTGTCTTATAAATGGAATTTTTAAAGCATTCTGAATGTAAAAATAAAGAAAAAAGTGTGCAAGACAATAAGAAACACTTCCTGCAAAAAAAAAAGTGAAGTTTTGTTGAAATCGGTTGAAAAATGTAGGAAATCCGATCCCATATATAAACGAACACACACACAAAAAAAACATGGGTTTTATAATAAGTATAACTCGATATGAGTTGTCCCTTTTTCATTCTCGCAATGCCTCTTAATCATGTTTTCAAATTGATTTCGGGCAAAAACAATTGTGTTTTTCCAATTTTTACGCTGTCAGAACCACCGCAAGGTAATTTTACGTAGTCCTGTGAAGTTTTGTTGAAATCAGTTGAAAAATGTAGGAAATCCGATCCAATATATAAACGTACAGACACACACACACATACAACCTGGGTTTTATAATAAGTATGATGTAAAATGTCCTCAAATACATTAGTAATCGTGTAGCTATAGAGGGGCACTTAAGAGTGTTTTCACCAAATGACCACAGATATATACACAACGCTTAATCTATGCAACCACATACAACATACAGCACACGAATACTCACGTACCTATTTACACAGACGGTGGTACCATGTTTGCATGTACAAAAAGTATGTCCCAACACAGATACAAAAGCAAATAAGTACTATAGTATGCATGTGTATACACGTACATGAAGTAGAATGAATTACTTGCTGTGTTTACTACATTGAGCTCTGGGGATTTATGTCCTCCTTGGTATTATCTATACGGATTAACAATTAACTTAATCGTTATACATATATATATATATATATATATATATATATATATATATATATATATATATATATATATATATATATAAAATATCGACAAATATATATGTATATATATATATATATATATATATATAACAATATATAATTTTGTATAATTTTATATATCAACAAACAGTATTTATAAAAATAGATATGACAAATAGTAAAAATTTTTGTGACGCGTTTCAGCCGTCAGGATTTCATCGGACTGGGCTTTGTTGATGTTGCTGCGTCTACACATACGCACGAAGCGAGAGACGCTGGTAGTTTCAAAATTTTGGACAGAATATTTTTGAAAGAATATATTTATCTAAATAGGGAGAGCGTATACAAATATAAAAGTGGACATTGGGTTCAACACCCAGCGGCGACAGTCTGTTTCATGCTTCAGGCCAGAAGATTACAAAACAGAAATAAAAAACATCCCCTCATTAAAAAAATATGAATTAGATAAATCGAAAAAAATAAAGATTTTATCCCATGTTGGATATCGTGCCATATCGGTATCCAGGGAAATAAAAAATGTCGGTAAAACAGAAAAAGAAATCTCATTAAGTGTGAAACCTCCAAATATGAAATACTCTGACTTGCGCCGAACGAATATCACGTTTGTGAAAAAAAAATGCTAGCAATTGTGGACCAGCTGTCTGCCAAACTTCGGAGAATGGCACTCAGACAACAGAAAGATAAGAAGAACCATCGTTGTGCATACCATTTTAGGAATTGATAATGTGTAACGAATTCCAACCAACACACCGAGTACTCTAGAATAGATAACCTAAAGGAACTATTCGAAAATAGCGAACCAATTGAGATTGTGCAGTTCGTAAAGGGGATTGGCTTCGAGAATAGAATAGAAGTTTCCATCTATTTCTGCATGGTTTGTACTTATAAAAGTTCTACAAACTATTTTTAAGGAAAAAGTTTATTACAATCTATTTTTACGCCAGTTGTATGTGGGAAAAAAAATTATTGTTACGTAATTTATATTGATCTCTAAAATTATTAATAAAATATTTGCTCGCAAAATGTATGATTTTTATACCATGTTTCGGGTTTAAATAACCCAGAAAAGGTTGATAAAATGTCAAACAAATCAATCATATATATTTTAGAATACACATTTTTCTGCTTTCTACCGATTCCTCTCAGTTCCCTATTCTTTGTTACTATTAGGAAATTTTGTCTTTTTGTTATCTCTCTTTCTGCCAACTATTTATGTGCCGTGTCCCTTCAGTGTGTAGGTGATCATGACTCTCCACAATTTCCTCTCCTTTGCAGCTCTTAGTAAATTTTGTCTTCTTGCTATCTCTCCTAATCCCTGTTCTGCCGACCATTTACAAAATCTCATTATACTTCTTCTATGGGCCGTGTCCCTTCAGGGGGTGGGTGATCATGACTGTCCACAATTTCTTCTCCTTTGCAGCTCTTAGTAAATTTTGTCTTTTTGCTATCTCTCCTAATCCTTGTTCTGCCGACCATTTACAAAATCTCGTTCTATTTCTTTTTTTTTTTCTCATCAGCAGTGCGCATCCACTACCGAGGGAATCGAAAAGATTGCAAATCAGACTCTAAGAAGCGCCGCTCACTCCCACATTCCGTGGTGGAACTCAACTGAGATTCTCTCTGACCATAGGACTGAGCCTCCTGGAGCCACGACTACTCTCACCGAGCCGCTCCAACTGGAGCATTAGAAGCTGGTTCAAGCGATGATAAACACGCATAGTAATGAGGAGGATTTGATAATTATATTAATTGATTCATCGAGTCTGATAGAAACCTCAGGAAGCAATCTCTTCGGCACCGAGGCCCGGCGGAGCAGTTGGTATAGTGTTCGCTTGCCAACCTAACTGTCGGGGTTTCGATTCCCTCGGTAGTGGATGCGCACTGCTGATGAGTCCCAAATATCGGACGAAACGGCCGTCCAGTGCTTCCTGAGGTTTCTATCATACTTGATGAATCAATTAATATAATTATCAAATCCTCCTCATTACTATATATATATATATATATATATATATATATATATATATATATATATATATATATATATATATATATATATATATATATAAAGGCTTAAACACGAATATTCCATGGTCATAATTTATTCAGTAGGAATTGGAATAAACTATGACCAGGGTATATTAGTGTTTAAGACTTTTTTTATTATATCCTTACTCTATCCTGGACATTGAGTTCTACCTGGATTCTATCCTCTTGGAATTTTTTTATTCAAAAATATATATGTATGTGTATGAATGTATGTATATATATTTATATATTTTGCATATGTATGTGTATATTTACCACTAATATTTTCCCTCTCTCTCTCTCTCTATATATATATATATAAAATTTTCAGTTTTACCGTTTAAATAATGGTAACTTGAGTTATTTGTAATTGGTTCCAGCAAATGTGGGAACACTGGAATTAAATAGAAACAATTATATAAGCACACACAAAGCATAAAAGCTTAAAAACGAATTCAGCAAAATTCTTAAAATGTGAAATTTCAAAACACCACGTAGTTTTCATTTCTATCTATGTCAAAACTATATGCACATTGACATATATATATATATATATATATATATATATATATATATATATATATATATATATATTCGGAATTAATAATAAGACAAATATTATGCATAATAACAAAAGAATTGCCACTACGTAGAGTCAGTAAAATTCAAAATTGACCCATTAGAAAAGAATAAAACTGAGAAAAGGGGAAACAACTAACTAATGTCACCAGAAGAAATCTAAGCGCCTGTTATCTGTCTCATTCTGTTTATTATTTATTTTTTTGTCTTTCTTTCTTTGTAGCAAGCTAGCTAGCTCATTATATTCATATCTATCTGTTCATTTTATATTTATCTAACTTTGTCTTTTCATATCTATCTATCTATCTATCTATCTATCTATCTATCTATCTATCTATCGTTATCATATATTATTATATATATAAACGTTCTTATTAATATATATATATATATATATATATATATATATATATATATATATATATATATATATATATATACGTGTGTGTGTGAGTGTTTATTTGTTCGTGGTTTGTACACGGCTAAACATTTTCTTGTCCAGCTCTCAAATCTGACGTGCATAATTACTTGACCCTGAGAGTGGTTTTAATGTAAATATTTGAGATCATCATGGATGGAAGGAGTTGCTAAGCGAATTATCTATGGCAAATATATACATTCTTGTAGTCACAATTTACGTTGTTCGGTGTAATTAGGAAATGCAGGAATTTCAGGAAATCTCCGATCACAAATTGCCACTTTCCAATTTTTTACTCGTAATACACAAGAACGAATTTAACCACAACTTTCATTTTACAAATGATGCCATTATTATTTACTTTCGGCAGTGCTTAGATGGATTAGAAATAAATATATTACCAACTATAAACACCTGTTAAATAATAATAATAATAATATGAATGTATATATATATATATATATATATATATATATATATATATATATATATATATATATATATATATATATATATATACTCGACTCACCCGTCGAATTCGACGTATGATCAGTTCCTAGGAAACCGATAGCCTGACAACAGCACAAGAGTATCTGTATTCGGCCCTTCAAAATGGGGTGAAGGTTTCGTGCAGGGCCATCCCCACTTTTTGAAGGGCCGAATGCAGAGACCTGGTGCACCACGTGCCACAAGGTCCCCAAACGACCCTCCGCAGATTTCGAATTAAGAGGTGCTCTTCTCTTAGACCATAGTTGCCATCCAAGGCTATAGAACCCAATCTGTGCTGCTATTTACCCATAGCTGGTGGGAGAAGAAGAGGATTTACACATTTCCCATTAGCACGTATTAGCACGTAAGTGAATATAATGGATTCGACTGGAATTCGAACTCGGCTCTCTGATTCCTCAATCCAAGCCACTATCCATATATATATATATATATATATATATATGTATATAAAGATATAGCTTTTGTCCTGTAGTGTGTGTATATATATATATATATATATATATATATATATATATATATATGCCTTCTCATCTCTCTCTCTCTCTCTCTATATATATATATATATATATATAAATAGTGAGAGAGAGAGAAAGAGAGAGAGATGAGAAGGCATATATATATATGCCTTCTCATCTCTCTCTCTCTCTCTCTCTCTCTCTATATATATATATATATATATATATATATAGTGAGAGTGAGAGAGAGAGAGAGAGAGATGAGGAGACTGTTTTCTCTTGTCTCTCTTTCCCTCTATCCACCCTGTGAGTATCAGATTCTCCAAGCCCTCCTTTCTCATTACGTGTCCCAGAAATTTCAGATAAAAGAGATTAAATGCTACTTCTTCTTTTATGTGCCGTGTCTCTTCAGGTCGTAGGCGATCATGGCTCTCCTCTTTCCCCTAACCCTTGTAGCTCTCAACAAGTTTCGTGTCTCTGCCACCTCCTCTAGACCACGTTCTGTCATCCACTTGCTTAAGCCTGCTAGGTATATACGTTACTTTCCCTTGTCTCTCTTTCCCTCTATTCGACCTGTGAGTATCAGATTCTCCAAGCCCTTCTTCCTCATGGGGTGCCTCAGAAACTTCAGCTGTCTCTTCCTGATGTTATAAACCTCCTATTTGTTTGTATTTAAAAAATATAGTGGAGGAGGATTAGCCCCGACCTCACCCTCCAGGACGGCCTTAAAATCAATTTTCTATCGACTTTTATTTTATAGTTACTGAAATTTTCTGGCTGGTCCAAATTACCGAATCCTCCGTTACCGAATCTTCCGTTACCGAATCTTCCGTTACCGAATCTTCTGTTGCCGAATTTTCGGTTACCAAAATTTCCGTGCAGCAGTTTTATCTCCACGTGAAGCATTTTAAAGAGGAATCGCAAGCCTTGAGGACGCGCTTGAAGCTATCAGTCTTCATGTATAGGCTACAGTTATCGATTTCTGTATCACTTTTGTTAACCGCCGTGGGTAGAAACTCGAATTCTGCGCACATCACAAACATATATATATGTAAATATATTATAAACAAGATGAAAATATACTAAAAAATTTAGTATATTCTAATATATCAACTACAGATCCTAGCAAAAAAATTAAATTAATCATATACTACACTAAATCTAGTATATCCAACTTAATTCTTCGCAATAATTCTTCTCCCCCGGTTAGCGATTTGCAAAAAAACAACATAGTTTATAAATTCAAGTGCCCTTTGGGAGAATGTATCTCCAACGAATTAAATAATATTTACGTTGGTCACACCACAAACACGCTTTCACGACACTTGACACACCATTTAAATGAAAACTCTAACATTTTTAGGCATTTAAAACAACATGCCTGCCCGCATACACAATTCCGTAAAATACTTGTCGAAAACACAATTATACTTTGACATGAAAACAATAGACAAAAACTAAAAATCCTTGAAGCATTATACATGAAACAGTTGAAACCCAACCTAAACAAAATCAATTATGGCATCTCTACAAATATTCTTAAATGTCTATAATTGGTAACAGAAGCCATTGGTTTATACCAACGGCTTTCGATTCATACTTCTACAATTCACTCACGTGTGGTCATGTGTGACGTCATGAGATGCGGTGCGAATTTCGCTTCTAGCGTCTTATATGCGCGTGTTTATCATTGCTTAGAAATCTTCCATGTAAACATTGACAGACTATCATCACTGTCTTGTCCGTATATTGTTTGATATGTTGTAATTGACATCTTTGATAATGGCTTAAGTAAGCCGAAAGCTTAGATTGTATTAAAAAAATATGGATCACTATTGTGAATTTCTTTCTTCTTTTAACGATAATGTTATTAAACTTATCAGAAGTTACGAAAAAAATTTACATAAAATAAATCGACAACACTTGTCTATATTATTTAATGAAACGTGTACATATATATATATATATATATATATATATATATATATATATATATATATATATATATATATATGTGTGTGTGTGTGTGTGTGTGTGTGTGTGTGTATTTAGTTGGATTGATGTGAGTTTGTGACCGTGGGTTTCACGCTGTTTGTGATCGTCAGACAAACTGATTAATTTTTAATTTTTGGATTTATATATGGTTGTGCATATCGGTGTTTTTATGGAAGTGAGAGGAAAAATTGTCGTCAGGACGCCACTCATACTTACTCAAACATACATACACGCACATGCATTAATTGACATGTGCTGATACACACACACACACGCTCACTCACCAGAGCTCACATAAACATAAACATATGTGAAAAGTGTGACTGGGCATATATTCGCATTTATGAGTTGTTGTGTACATACATACGTATTTGGTCGCTGTATTCAATGTCAATGCGAATATTTCTTGTTTGTTGCGCTGTCAGAGCGCAGACCGTTTTTCTATATTTGTTCGCTGAATAATGTTTTGTCGCACACACGTATGCACGTATGATGGTGTAAGACTATGATAGGTAAAAATTGCTATTATTTTTAATTTTTTAAGGCTCTGTTATTATTAGTCTAAAGCCGGTTATTTGCTTGTTTTTGGCGATTGCGTACATGTAAATCCAAAATAGCGCGAAATCCAAGGTCACAAACTCACATAAATCCAACTAAATATCTTAGCTGATATTGAGCACTTTTCAATAAGTACCGCACATATATTATATATAAATAATATATATAAAAATTTGCATATATATATATATATATATATATATATATATACACACATATATTTCATATATATATATATATAGTGTATCAAAAATACTTTTACGAAATTTGGGGATGGGTTCCTCATGCCAAAAGAAGAACAAAGGTTCATACAAACAAATCCTTCGTTTTTGAGTTACTAAGTTTACGGTAGACGCTGTTAAAATGTACAATCCACGATACAAAAATACTTTGTGGTGGGTTTTTAACACCAAAACAACGTAAATTTTTCATATAAACATATGTCCAAAAGTCCATCGTTGTACATCAACAAAGCAACTCATGACACATTTTCAAAATGTCCCCTGCCTGCTTCTACACACGTGTGCACCCGTCGGATCATTGACTGGTGGACCCTTTCAAATACTCCCACACAGTGTGGAATGGTTTCGTAGGCCCCCTGACACGCTAATGAAACGCCCCTGCGTTATTAATGTTTGCTGCATAAACCAATTATTTAAGGTTGCCCCACAGATAAAAATCCAAAGTATTCTTCTTCTTCCTTTTAATCTTCTTCTTGTTAAACGTCTTCTTTTCTCCAATATCTGTTTATATTTCTTCTTTTCTTGTTAATGTTTTTTCTTCTTTTTCTTGTTGTAAATCTCTTCTTCTTCTTCCTCTTCTTCTACTACTACTACTATAATTACCACGTTTCTTCTTCTACTATTACTATTACTACTACTTTTACTTCTGCTCCTCCTCCTCCTCCTCCTTCTATTCTTTACTATTCTACCCGTTTTCGACATCATTCCTCTTCTACTCTCTTTCCTCTACTACTCATATTCCTCCTTCTTCTTCTACACCTATTCATTTTTCTTCTTCTGCTACGCTTATTCCTCCTCCTTATATAGTTTATATAGCTTATAGTTTTCTTATTATATTATTCTTCCTATAGTCATCCTTCTTCTCCTCCTCCTTCCTCCTACTCCTTCTTCTTCACTTCCTCATTTTCCTCTTCCTCCTCTTCATCCTCCTTCTTCTTCTTCCTCCTCCTTCTTCTTCTTCTTCAACGTGTTAATCTTCTACTTGTTGTTAATATTCTACTTGTTATATGCAGACGAACGCATGGACGCACGGGCACACTCACACGACGAAAAAAAACTCGAACTAATGATAGAGTTGCATATAAATAAATAAAAATATCGAGTGGTCTAAACAGTCAATTGCTGATATCCCCTGACAAATGGAGAGATGGATTTCGTTGTTTTTGATTTTATCGATTGCACAGGGTCAGGTGTGCATCGTCCGTGAGAAAAAGCGCACCATAACGCAATTCACTCCGCCAGAAATTATTTGGGAACAGCATGATGTTGTGCTTGGCATTCGTGCCCGGAAATTCCGATCCGAACATTTCAGAGTGTTTGGGTGTCAGTCTAAGGAAAGCGCAGAGTTGGAGGATATCACTATTCATGGTGTTTGGAATGATCACTAGTGATGCCGACGTTATGCCTTCATTCGTCTTCCAACATGGCTTCAGTCTCAACACGGAGGCCTACATCAACTGCCTTGATGAGATTGTTCTGACGTGGGTCAAGAGGGTGGCTGCTGGAAGACTTTATGTCTGGCAAGAGAACTTTGCACTATGCCACATAAGCAGGAGTACACAGTCACGGCTGTCAGACAATTTCAGCGACCGCATCATCCATTATATCTGGCCACATAACTCCCTAGAATCCAACACCCTTGATTATTGCGTGTGGGGCACAAGTGAGTGAGAAACCAACAAAATTCCTTTTAATTTTAAAAATGAAATGAAGGCAGGGATTATTCCAGCATTCACTAATTTTATTGAGTGCACGGTATAGTAGGGTCAATTGTGCATCGTTCCTGAGAAAAAGAGCACCATGACGCAATTCAATCCGCCAGAAATTTGGAAACAGCATGATGTACTGCTTGGCATTCGTATATTTATATTTATATCTATACTATTCCACAGCATAAATAACAAACATAATTGCCAATTTATACAATTAAGCATAAAAGAATTCTACCCTTCTATAACAGAACCCATTCTAGATAAGGTCATCATCACCTTAACCCAGGAACAAATAAAAATAAATACAAACGAAAAAGATATCATTAGACACTCCCGTAAATCACTACTATTCCACAATAAAGATGCATGGATAAAGAAAGAAGAGATCTTTGACACTACAATGGGAAGCTTTGACGGTGATCACATGCGAAATCATAAGTATATATTTACTACACAAACTAAACAAAATAATAGATAAAAATGATACAGGACTATATAGGAAAGACGGTCGCTTAATCTTAAGAAATTATAACAAACAAAACAGAAAAAACTAGAAAAGCAATAATAAAGATTTTTAAAAATATCGGATTCGACATGGACGTAAAAACTAACCTAAACAAAGTAGATTTTATACATATTATCTTCAACCTAAGAAAAAGCAGATATAAACCATACAGAAAACCCAATGATAAATCACTGTGTATACACACATCTTTCAGTCACCCACCTTCTATAATCAGATACCAAAATCTGTTAACTGCAGGTTTTCCGATAATTCTTCCAATGAAACTATATTTAACAAAGCTAAGAAAGACTACGAAACAGTCCTAAAATATCATATGGTTCAACCCACTGTAGAGCAAAAATGTAAAAACAAACGCAGGAAAATGTTCTTCAAACTCTTACATAAAAACTTCCATGAATCAAGCACTATGCACAAAATATTTAACAAAAACACAGTAAAAATCAGTTACAGTTGCACCGAGAACATGGCACAAATAATAAAAATACACAACAGGAAAACTATCAACACACCAACCGAACAAATTAAACCCACCTGTAACTGCAGAATAAAGAATGAATGTCCCTTAAACTGTAATTGCTTACAAAATAACTTAATATACCAAGCCACGGTAAAATCACCAGTTAATAAGGAAAAATATACATAGGAGTAACTGAAAGACCCTGGTAACAAAGAAACTATGCACACAAAACATCTTTCACAAACAATAAATACGTGAAGAGCACAATGATTTCTATGTATATCTGGGAAATTAAAAACAAAACGAAAATCACACCAAAAATATCATGGAAACTAAGGAAAAGATTATCAGCCTGCAGCAATCAATCCAAAAACTGCAAACTTTGGAAAAATAGCTATTACTACCTTCCAAGACGAAAATAAACTACTAAATCTGAACTCGTCTCAAAATGCAGACATAAAAACAATTTTTTACTACGTTACTTAAAAATTGAAAACTGAAAGCAATAAATAAAAATAAACAAAACAATAATAAAAAACAAGCAAAATAAATTAATCCAAGCAAATAATAAACAAATTAACAAACCACTTCCGTTAGAATAGATGAAAAAGAATAAATAAAAATAAGAAATAAATAAGAAAAAACACGTACAAATAATCAATCCAAACAAATAAATAAAGTAAATAATAAACAAATTAACAAAAGGATTCCGCCAAAATATCCGTTACAATAGACTACAATAATCAATCTAAAATTTGGACGAAAAAATAGCTATAACTTCTATATAAACGATCAAAAAAAGTTTTTACTACATTACTTAAAAATCGAAAACTGAAAAGAATAAATAGAAATATACAAAATTAAAAATGAATAAATAAAAAACAAATTAAATAAATTAATCCAAATAAATAAATTAGTTAACAAACCGCTCCCGCTAAAATAACCGTTAGAATAAATAAAAATAAATTAAATTAGCATATGCAAGTAAAAAATAATCAATCCAAATAAATAGATAAAATAATAAACAAATTAAAAAATACTGCTCCCGCCAAAATAAGTTAGAACAGACTACAATTAAAAAATTAGAAGAAAAATAGTTTTAATTACCCTTGCAGACCAAAACAAACTATTAAATAAATAAACGATCTAAACTAATCTCAAGGATTTTTTACTACGATATTAAAACATCCAAAACCGAAAATAATATATAGAATAAAAATCAATAAAAAACAAGTAGTATAAATTAACCCAAATAATTAAATACATAAAATAAACAAACCGCTCCAGCCAAAATGACCGTCAGAATGCACTACTCACAATGCACCGCTGACCCGAGAAAAAAAAAAACAAGAGACGTAGCCCAATGATTGTGTCTATCATGAAACAGCCTGTCGCCTCTGAGGGTTGTCTTCAATCTCCACATTTATATATAGGTTTCACCTAACGGATCTTCAGGACTGACTCGGATGTTTTTAATGTTTTCTTCTTTTTTTCCCCTGATACCAATTTGTTTAAATATTTTTTTTATTTCCAAATTGTACTATCTGGGTTTTTTTTTCACAGTCGCGTATAGGTATTAAAATAATACATTATATATATATATATATATATATATATATATATATAGAGAGAGAGAGAGAGAGAGAGAGAGAATGGTTTTTGGAAAATGGATATTGCAACGTATGATGAGCTGTGATACAGCGAAATACTCTGTTTGTGGATGACAATCTATTTGTATATGTGTGTGTGTGTGTGTGTTTGTGTGTGTATGTATGTGTATGTGTGTGTGTTTGTAAGATCGCGCGCACAGTAACCAGATTGGCTTTCTTGTTATTTAATTTTGGATTCTTGTCTGACACAAGGACAGAGTAGGGAGTTCCTTACAGTAATGTTTGGTATCTATCCAAGAAGTATTGTTATAAAAATTCCTTTCAAATGTATTTCCTAACAGCCGACCAAATTACGCATTAAAATCGAAACATGCAAACAATTCGCCAGGGAATCTGAAATCTTTGGTAGAGGAGGGGTGGAGTTGTTTTGGGTTAAAAATTAGAAAATTACAAAAATCGATGGAAATGTCTATAGAGTAAACATGGAAATATCTGGTGAAACAAGGCCCGGCGCCAATCGACCTCCAGAATTGCCTCAAGGAAAATTTAGACGTAAATTAATGAATAAATAATGTGTTCTATTTAGGTTAATATCTGCAGAAAAATACAATTGAAAAATTAAATTGAATCAGAAATTAAAATTTAAAATTTAAATAAATATGAGTAGAGTACTTTATTTTTGAGAAAAAAATTTTCTTACTAAAAATAGAAGCATTTCTTCCCCATTTTAAAATGTTGCTGTTTGCGTTGTGGGATATTTTTTTCTACTAATACAAGCCAATACAAGTCACAAGAGCCACTCAATGTAGAGAGTTACTGGATGATATTGTTGCAAGCGAGGGGCAGTAAGAAATAAGAAATACATATTAGGAGAACGTTTCGAATAGATATCGGTTGACCCTGTACTTAAATATATTATAGTTACCAGGGAAGCATCCTTTTGAGTTCTGAGTGAAACTTGCACTTTATCAAAACACGTAAGGAATGAGGAATGCTTTTCCACCGGGAACACATCGAGCCCTAACTGTGAATGTCTGAACTGGTAGAACTAAATAAATGCGACTAGTTTGAAAATCTACCATATTCATAGCTATAGAGTAGTGAAATGTTAGCAATGTTTTGTCTGTGGGTATGGTTGATTGATTTGTTGTTCTTCTGCAGGTTTTTTAAAGCCAGAAAATATTTTTAGACTGTAAGAATTTGGCGGGGGCGGGAGGATAATAATGATTTACCGCTACCAATTAGCAGAAAGCTAGGGTAGGGTAATAAAGGGGGCCCATACCTTTCCCAAGTGTATTTGCGTGTAAGTGAATAAAAAGATCTCGAGGGAAATTCGAACTCGGCTCTCCGAATACTGGGCCGTTATCCATTACACCATCCTCATATCATAACTTACAAAATATGATATTCGAAATCAGTCGGTCACCCATGTAGGTACTAATCAGGGTTGACTTCGGTGGCTGTACGAGAACAATGTGATATGCCTGTATACATTTCGTCTGTAGCATGAGGACTACAGATTTGGAGATTAATCCATTACCGACAAGGCCACATAATCGCTTCTGAACTTTGTTGAGGCTGGGCAGTGAGGATTTAGCATCACCAGCCCATATAATAATCCACCTGATCTGACTCTTGTAATGATAGCGCATAGTATTAGGTCATTTCTGAATCGATACAAGGAACCGATATTTTTTTGCCATGGCATGAGTATTTCGTCTCAGGTCAGGAATCAGCATCAGACTCGGTAGACTTTCAAGGCGAGGGGCCTCTTTAAGGGTGTGACAACCACCGGGATTGGTGCAGGTTTGCGGTCTGTTTGGTGGTGATGAAATGTTAATAATTTAATTTGGGATTTTTCGAATGATACCAGCCAGTCTTTTCCCCATGAGCTGAGAGAGATAGGTCATCGAGATATTTGGAGGTGCAGCCATACACCGTGGTATCATCTCTCTCTCTCTCTCTCTCTCTCTCTCTATATATATATATATATATATATATATATATATATATATATATATATATATATAATGTATATATATATATATATATATATATATATATATATATATAATGTATATATATATATATATATATATATATATATGTGTGTGTGTGTGTGTGTGTGTGTGTGTGTGTGAAAATATATAGAAAATAGGAACGAACTGGTTAGGTAAATAATCCAAAATTCTTTAGTATTTTTGTTATTATTTTTAAAAAATAGTGCTGGATACAAAAGTAGAGCATAAATATAATTATTTATTTAAAAATATGATTCCAATACTCTACATAAGAGGTCTCATGTTTCAAAACAAGAGCCGAAAACTTCAATATAATTATTTGAATTAAATTGAATTAAAGTAAGCTCTGTTCCATCTTCAATCGAAATTTTTTTTTGGAATAACTTATTTCTGAAATTTACGTGTTTTAATAGTATATTCACAAATGAAATCAAAATTTCCATGGTAACAGCCAGGGCGAATTGTTTAAAATAGTTAGGGATGTTGAGTGTTAATAATTTGTATCAGTATAGAGTTACTTTCATAGATGTCAAGTCAGGGTAAATTTAAAACGGAAGATGTATTTGCCTAGTCGGGTTTACGTGTCTATGGAGATTTATTTATTTTTTTATTTTATTTCTTTATGAAAGGGATTTGTGCATATAAAAACTGCCGTAACATTTGTTTTTTGACGCCTTCATAAAGGGTTATCTTTTTTGTAGGGTATTTAAACTATTTATTTGGGCTATAGATTATAAAAGTTATTTTATTGTATGCTTGTTTTTAGCTAATTATTCAGTGCATAAATCTGATGATGTCGGCAAAAAACCGTTAACTCATGCCTATTGTTTAATAGATTTTTATTTATTTAGTTTCTAAATAATTTAATTCAAATAATTATATTGAAGTTTTCGGCACTTGTTTTGAAACATGAGACCTCTTATGTAGCGTGTTGGAATCATATTTTTAAATAAATAATTATATATATATATATATATATATATACATTCTATATATATATATATATATATATGTGTGTGTGTGTTTGTGTGTGTGTGTGTGTGTACAGGAATGTAGGAGTCCCATGGCTAAGATACAAAGACAAGCTGAAAAGCAACTTGTCAGCTGTTAATATACCACATAACACTCTTCGGCGATTAGCTTTGGATCGGGTAGAATGGAGATCAACGTGTTTTAGTGGACTCAAGAATTTTCAATCTGCTTGTCTGAATCATCTTCAAGAAATGGGAGCAAGATCTAAAAGGTCAGCCAATCTAAGAGTGATCTCATCTCACAATTCTCACACCTGCTCTATATGTGGCCTCCTTTGTAAATCCCTAGCGGGTCTTAAATGCCACTTAAGATTATCGCATAAACTTTCATAACTGAATCAATAAGCTGGCAGATACTCATACGTCGAAAGCGACGGGAGAGTCCATTATATATATATATATATATATATATATATATATATATATATATATATTGTGTATATTTAGGCAGCAATTTTTCATTAATGCATGTTTCATTAAATAATTTAGAAATGTTTTGTCTATTTACTAAGTAAGTTCCTTTCATATTGTCTGATAAGCTTAATAACATTGATATGGTGATTTCCTTTTGTCTTTCAATGATAATGTTATTAAGCTTATCAGACCATATGAAAGGAACATAAAATAAATAGAAAAACCTGTCTATATTATTTAATGAAACATGCATTAATGAATATATATATATATAAACAGTTATTTATGAAGTAAGATTGAGGTCAATCTGAAATATCAAATATATATAAATAAATAAATACTTTCATAAAAAACATTATTATTTTTTTAATTTGCAACTTTTTCTATATATACATATTAAGAAAGTATATCGTGGCTTCTCATTACGCTATGTATATATATATATATGAGTGTGGGAAGATCGTTAATATAAATGTGTTTCATATCAAAGGAACACGTAGGGAATGTGGATGATTTGAACACAGCATGACCGGTTCTATCCATGAATATCTGAAGTGATGGAACTAAGGAAAGTAACTCGTTCGAACATCTGCCATAACAATAGCGATAGAATAGCGAGTGGCTAGTCACCATTTGTCTGTGTGATAAGAGATTGAAGGATGGGGATTAATTCATCACCCACAAGTCCGCGTAATAGCTTTTAAACACTGTCGAAGTTGGACAGTCAGTATTGGGTTATACCAGCCCAGATATTATTAGTGATATTCCATTCCTGATCTGATCTGGCATATGCAAACACAGAGAGAAACGCAGCAGGAGTTTGGTATCTTCCGGAGTGAATACATGGAACAGACAGTTCTTCCAATAATTTTTTGCGATGACATGAATATACACATTTCATTTAAGATCTGGAGTGAGATTTAGCGTTCCAAAACAAAGCGTCTGAGGTTATGGCCACTCACCAAGATTACTGCAGGTTTGGGGTCTGCTTGGTGGTAATGAAATGTTCCTAATTTAGTTTGGATGTATTAAATGATACGAACCAGGACATCGGAGAGATTAGCTGCCAGTTACTTTTCATCAAGATATTTCGAGGTGCACTGGTATCATCTGCATATCTATTTACTAAGGATCTGAAAATATTCTTGGGAAGATCGTTTAGATAAAACAGAAAAAAAGATAGGGCCGAGTGGAGAGCGCTTTGCGGGTGCTAGTATTGATCTCCTGTGGCTCAGAGGACTGGCCATTAATACGTCATTCATAGACCTGCCTGGAAGATTTTATAACTGAAAAACCTTCCCAAACATTGCATAACTGAGCAGTTTGTGTAGCGAGCCCCTGTGTCACACCTTTTCAAATTCGTTTCAGCTTCATTGATTTCCCAGATATCGTTACACAAAGGTTTAAATTTGGATTCACGATATTCCATAATACCTATAGGCGATTAACAAAATTATGATTTCTTTCAATCCATCTTATGACCATTCTTTTTGTTTTGTTTTTAATTTTATGACAACATTGTAGGTCGATATTTTGGCGATTATTGAATATCATTTACATTATTTAAACTTAGACTCTTGTCCTCGTATTTGTTATTATTACAATATTTTGATCGTGTTGTCCTCCAACCTTCATCGGGTGCTTGTAACCTTCAGCGAATTTCGAACTAACTCTTTCTTTAATCTACGTGGGTAGATTATTCTCGTTCCGCTCACCGTGTGAAGGGATAAATACAGAGAAATGACAGCAAAGTTCCAATAACATCATCAGTAATAATAAAACAGAAGCAATCTATGAACGCACTCAAGCGTGACAAGTAACAATCTCAGTAGTAGTCATATTAGATTTAAAGCCCCAAGTTCTACATCGATCGATTTGTTTATTTTTTATGGCTAACCAATCTTTTGTGGGTTATTTAAAGCCGAAACCTGTTGTCCATTGTAAGAATAAAATTTTCGCGCGAGAATATTATATTAAGAATTTTTGAGAATAGAAATTATTTTTCTTGATAGAAGTATTTAACCCATAGCTTTTAAGAGAGGACCTGGACACATAACTTTCCCAAGGGTATTTGTGCATAAGAAAATACAACTAACCCGACTGGAATTCGAACTCGGCTAACCAGGTTCTTATTCCGAGTCGTTATCCATTACACAACCAGCAAAAATACGATTTCGAAAATCATTCAAGCTTTGGTTCGTGTTATGGTAATTCACCTACGCATGCATGGACTCTCCCAGATATAAATAGGAGCAGGTACTGCCTTTTGGAGAGGGAAGTTTCTAGCAGTCAGCTCTGACAGTTGGACCGAAAATTCTCGTTTGTATATATTTGTATTACTGTTTCTGTTAATATATTTGTTTAACTCAATTCCTCTCTTTGTGTCTTTATTTCTGGCCATAACAAATTCGT
Source organism: Acanthosepion lycidas (assembly GCA_963932145.1). Taxonomy (NCBI): domain Eukaryota; kingdom Metazoa; phylum Mollusca; class Cephalopoda; order Sepiida; family Sepiidae; genus Acanthosepion; species Acanthosepion lycidas. The sequence continues at coordinate 97,036,208 of OZ010590.1, forward strand.
GAATTTGGTGGCATAATAATTGTGAGTTCAATTCCCGGCCCGAGCGAAGACTGGTCATTACTAAATTAAGAACTAGACGAGATATTCATATACATCAGAAACGTTTCCTACAAGGATACGGCGTCACTGTCTGGCAACCTAATCATAAAAGATTTTAATCTCGACAGGGAGACAAGCTCACGACCTCATAAACCAATCGGAAGCGGCAATTTCTAAACGGATCTTCTTGTCTCTCACCGGCTGATGAATATGTAGAGGTGGATTGCCGAGGCCAGTCAGAAGGGACGAAATAATTTTATCATTTTCCGATACTGCTCCCATCGTAAAATACACAAAACTACGATACATAAGCGCCCCAACATCCTACAGCATAGACACACACATATACACCGTTGTGCAAATTAATTGAAACAAAACGAAAAATTCCGTTATTATTTACTTTTTTCGTATCTTTCCAATGAAGCATGACCCAATGAACATGTCATTCCTTCGTATTTTCATTGCACGAAGTCGTTCCTTGCAGATTGACCGCAGATTCTCGATTGGATTTAAATCAGGAGAGTTTCCTGGACAGTCTATAGTACTTTGATTTACTCACTGGTAAGGCTTGCTAGTGTGTTCATGCAGCGTTACAATTTTCGTACGCTTTCTTGGGTTAACGTCCATCGCAGACAATATCCGTAGGACAACTAATTGACAGTTGAGACAATATGGTCTGGGCGTGATAAAAATCTGATGCAATCACAGATGAAGCAGTATTTTTCAACGGCAAACAAAGTTCATCACACACCCCGAAAATAGATTCCTATTACAGCACACCACTACAAATGACCTAATCTGAGGAAAAAATAGAAATTGATTACATCCTGACCGTATGGTGAAAGAAAGGAAATAAAAGGTTCCTTAATCTGCACAAGGGGGTACATTCTTTTTTTAATAATTTACGCAAGTTACTACATGTTTTAATATGTACACGCTTTACCAATCAGTAATCAGTTTGAAGTATTATAAATATATCGGATTAAAGATAAAATCCATTAATTATTTAGAAATTGCTTTGTTTACGTTTCGGATTCGGAATTAAGCAGTTATGACTATTCTGAAGGAGTGAATGTGCTCTGAGGCGAATAGAACTGTGAATATGACTGTGAAGTTCTCCGTAGTCGCCGGATCAATGAAACGCCGTATTAGACGGTGGTTTCTCCTGCAAAGGAGGACATCTTGCCGGGGGTGGGGGAACATTTGATTAAGTTTTCACGAGTATGCGAGCCGGCAGAAGAAACAAAGACTATTACAAACAAGCAGAGCATCTACTCAAATATGAGTATCCACTAAAAATGACCCTTTTAGATATTAAATACACGTTTTACACACACACACACACACACATACATACATATATATATATATATATATATATATATATATGTATATATATATATATATATGTGTGTGTGTGTGTAAATAAAAAGAAAGAATACATCCCTACCCCCTACCAAAACGTAGCTAATAACGGATACATCAAAATATAGACAGAAAGAACACGCAAACACCCCTGTCTAGTAGAAGTGAATTAATCTGTAAACTTGGAAACGTGAATTAGGATTTTTAGCTGTGTCTTTAAAACCCAGTTATTTTAAAAGTCACTCCTAAATTCGCTTGAGGATGAAATGGAACTAATATCTTTAATATAATTACAAAATTAAATTCGGACCTTCCATTTTTGAAACATTGTCAGAACTGTGTAGCGGAAAAAAACATATTTTAAATCAATTAATTTATAATATATATATATATATATACATATATATATATATATATATATATATATATATATATATATATATATATATATATATTAATAAATATATAATATATAATACTCATGAGAGTAAAAGTCGGAGTTTTATGCATGAAAATGAGTCGTACTATCATGTATATTTATTAATATATATAGCTCTGTTATTTAGTATTGAGCACTGTTTTTCTTACACGCAAGCATATGTGCGTTTGTGTGTATTTGTATTTGAGCACTTACGCGTACATTTATTTATATTCATCCATTTAAGTATATATATATATATATATATATATATATATATATATGTGTGTGTGTGTGTGATTTCGGTCTGTTTTTCTCTAGTTCTGACTCATTCTTTCTCCTTTGTTTCGTATGCATGCAGGCATTGATCTTGAGATTCTTCAAAGCATTAAACTATCTATCTATCTATCTATCTATCTATATATATATATATATATATATATGTGTGTGTGTGTGTATGTGTGTGTGTGTGTGTGTGTGTGTGCGTGTGTTAAAAATCCATTAAGATTTATTTTACATACATAAACAACTTCCTTGTGCCATTTCGTAGTAATCGTTCAAGTGAACTTTCTTCTATTGTACCTAGAGTTTACGAATTTAAGCGCTGTACTACATTGGCGCTTAGGTCTCATCAATTTTACAGTTGTAATTGCTAGATGTAACCGTAAGTTCTATGTTAACAGTTTCTTCTATCGCACTCTTCACTTCTGTAACTCTTTTCCGGTTTGTTGCTTCTAGCCAAATTTTTCTTTAAAAATTTAAGTACAATGCCAATCTTTCTCTTTTTTCTTTTATTGTTCACTCTCTTTAATAGTATTTTTATCTCATATTCTCTAACAATTAGTAACCCCTTGCGTCTTAGTGGCTTTATTGCCTTATGTGCTTATAACAGTCCGTACAAAGGTCTTTATTCTTACTTTGTGCGTTACGACACTGCTATAATTTAACCTCGTACAGCACCACCATAACACACTAATCTATACAATCGACAGAAAACTTTGATTTATATATTTCATTTTAAACCCAAGAATTTCTCTCCCTCAATCAACTTCCGTAGACTCCAGTGAGGAGTAAGGAGTCCACGAGTCATACATTACTGTTGTGGTCTCTGTAGCATGTAGGATAGAATTGCTAGCGTGACTGCTTTTAAATGCGGAGTTGTTCTGAAGAGCCCAGTCTTTTCTACTATTTAATCGACATCTTTGCCTCGGAGAAACAGTTTCCATAACGTGCTTCACCAATTCGGCCACAAAGGCTGCCTTCATAGAACAAAGATTTTATTTACTGTTTAATGCATATTTCTTGTTGGGACTTTAGCTTTAGTTTCGGTCCTGAAACGTAAACATTAGTAATATTTGATGGGATTTTTTTCTCCAACATTATTTCCTTTATTACTATCAAAATTAATTTTTCTGGTGAAGCTGTTTTATCAGTGAAATGTACGAAAAATAATAATTTTTCAAATTGTTTTATGTTTGCCATTCTGTCAGACTCTCATGCAAATTTCAATCCTTAACAGATATGCTATATAACTGAGGAAGGTCGTAAAACGTATCGGCTAAGTGGCATTTATTCCTGATAGGTCACTGAATAAAGACAATATTTCGTCTCAGAAATGAAGACAATATCCATTATTAATTTCATTAATAATTTGATTAAGAAAATAAAAATAAAAAGATAACTGGAATAGGAACTAAAATGTTTGTAGTAATTGTAGTAATGTTTGTAATACCGTATTTTCCAGTTTTCATAAAAATAGGCTGAAAAATACATGTGCGTCTTCCAAGACGAATGTAAGGCCCAGGCTCAAGTAAGCTTGGATGGTCACCTAATTGGATTGACTGAGAGGGAGGTAGATTTGTATGCTGAGTCATTACACCATAATGTTAGCTATCTTTCTAAAGCAGCCTTTCATATGATGTAACCTCAGTACTAAGCTGTTACAAGTATTTCCAAGACTATAAACCTTCCTGGAGCTGAGCCACAAACATAAACATGCTCTGTTTACTAGCAGTGGCGGGAGCATTTCTGCTCTTGACTAATATGTCATTGCCACACAAACAAAATTGGACGCCAGTATTTGAGGGACGTATGGTGAATGTGTTGTATGAGAATTAATTTGTTTGTTTTTTTAGAAATTTCTTTTCAATCTTAGGGTGTGTTTTCCATGCCGCAGCGTCTTCTAAGCCGGAAAATACAGTAACTGGTAAATATATAAAACTATTTAGATAAATATTTATGTTTGTCTTCTTTATGTGTTGTGTCTCCTCAGGACGTAGGCGATCATGTCTCTCCTCAACTTTCTACCTCTTATAGCTCTTAATAAACTTTGTCTTTCTGTTATTTATCCTAAACTCTGTTCCACTATCGATGTCGTCCGTTGATTTCCTCTGTCTCTCCATCCGTCCTGTGAGTGTCAGATTTTCCAAGCCCTCCTTCCTCATTATGTGCCCCAGAAAGCTCAACTGTCTCTTCCTGGTGTTAAGTATTAGATTCTTTTTGTTTCAACTTTTTTTTCTAAAACTTCGCCGTTGCTTATATACTCGGTCTACAGTATCCCCAGCATCCTTCTGTAGAACCACATTTCTGTTGCTTGAAGTCACTTGTTCATTTTTGAAGAGATTGTCCAACACTGCCATACAGGAAGACATATATCACGTAACAGTTCAGTACACTTTTTCTTGTTTCTAGCATTTTTTTTTCTTTTTCTCAGTACTGTGCTTAACTTTTGAAAGGCATCTTTGGCTATCCCAATACGCCTTCGGATCTCAGTGTTCGCTTCCCATGCTTAGTGGGTATTTTCTCTCGTTTGGTTCTTTACTGCTTCAAACCTGAATATAGGATTTTTCCACATTACCTGATTTAACCAAATCGACATCGGCGAAACAGAACGAAAAAAAAAATCCGGCGATCATATGGTTAACGTAAATCACGTTCTCTCCCGCCAATATAGATTTGGTTGAAAGAAAATATATTTTTCTGTTGAAACTGGTCAGTTAAACTTATCAAAAATAATAGTTTTTTAGATTGTCTTACATCTTTGCCATTTGGTCGGATTACGCTTACTTCTTATGTGTGCTTTGTTTGGCTTTATTTGGTTTGGTTTCTTTTACGGCATATCAACCAGAATGGGTTATTTAATGCCGACAAGTTTTTTTATTACTGGTAATATTTTTTTTTATCTATCTATCTATCTATCTATCTATCTATCTATCTATCTCAGCATATATTGGTTTGGTTTGTTTTACGCCATATCAACCTCAATGGGTTATTTAATGCCGACAAGATTTTTATTGCTGGTAATATTTTTTCTATCTATCTATCTATCTATCTATCTATCTATCTATCTATCTATCTATCTATCTATCTATCTTAGCATATATTGGTTTGGTTTGTTTTACGGCATATCACCCTCAATGGGGTATTTAATGCCAATAAGATTTTTATTGCTGGCTATTTCTTTTTTCCAAAAATGTATTGCTGGTAATATTTTTTTATAAATGTAAGCTTGGTATTTTTTTTCAAAAATGGATAGCTGGTAATGCTTTTTTAAAAAAATATATATTGCTTGTAATATTTTTTTTTTCAAAAATTTATTGCTGGTAATAGTTTTTCTTCAAAAATGTATAGCTGGTAATATTTTTCCAAAAATGTATAGCTGGTAATATTTTTCCAAAAATGTATAGCTGGTAATATTCTTTTTTAAGAAATGTATTGCTGGTAATAATATACTGTTGGTATTAATTTTTCTTCAAAAATTTATTGATGGTAATATTTTTTTACAAAGTATTTCTGGCATTAAAACCTCTTTTTATACTTTCATAAGTTTTGACACTAGTGTGGGGGGGTAACTATTTACCCATAGATGGGAGTCTGACAGGTGCTAACACTAGCAATTAAGTGGTGGTTCTACGCTCCTCAAAACTTCATGAACAGAGGCCTTACGGTCGGAAGTAGCTTATCGTCTCAAGCAGGACACGGATGTAATTCATTGTCTTACCTAGGACGGTCACTGCTTTGTTCTTTTAGTATTTTTTTTAAAGAATGAAATTAAAAATGAAATTAATAATGGATGTTGTCTATCAAAAATGCTTCGACAGCTACCATTTAGCAGATGCGTTTTCGGCCTTCCACGGTAATTTAGTATATGCATTAATAATTGGAATTTGAATGAGAATTCAACTGAATTTTTTAGCGTACTGTCTCGCCGGTATCGGTTTGGTTGAAATAAAAATCTATTTTTCAAATTTAGCTGTTTGATCAGCGAACATATCAAAATAATTATCTCATTGTGATATGTTTGCTATTTCGTCAGATTTCCCCCCCCCCAAATCAATCATTAATACATATGTTATATAACCGAGGAAGGTCGAAAAACTGACCTGCCAACTGGTAGTTATCGAAGCATTCCTGATAAGTCATAGAATAAAGACAATATTTAATCTCAGAATTCCGGAGAACATCCATTCCGATTCCGGTGTGAGAATCTGCACGAGCCACCTGCGTTTGAAATATGCTTAAGGTACCGCGATGTCTGTCACTTTGACCTTGTCTTTAATCTCTAACCCTTCAGGAAACGAACGAATAAGATATCGATCTACAATCGAAACGAGATACTCTCAAGCTTTTGGGAGTCTGAAGAAGGAAGGAGAGATAAGGTTTCTGGCTTCAGGTCGATATTTCTTGCCAGCTTGGTATGGTGATATTCGGACTTATACTGTGTTCTTTCGGTTGCCGAAGCATTCTTTCAAAGCTGAATCCTTGAAACAGGGAAGGAAGACATATACCTGTGTCGAAGAAACGCGTATCTCGCATAGCTTCTTTAATCTGATTGGATAAATTTCCATCTTCTCTATACCGTGTCTCTTCACGACAGGATCATCATATCCCTCCACAACTTCCTGTCATTTGTAGCTCTTAGTAAAGCTTTTCTGTCAATCATTCGCAGGCTTGTTGGTCATTCACTGCTTTCTTCTCTTCCTCGTACTATTAATATGTCCTTTGTGACAACTTCTCTAAGCTTTTCCTTATGATTTTTCAATTGTCTCTTTCTAAGTATAAGTGTCATTCTTGTTTCTATTTTCATTAAAAATTCTTTGCTGCTCACATATACCACCTGTGGTACTCCCAGCATCCTTCTGTAGAACACATCTCTGTTGCCACAAGTCTATTCTTCATCTGATAGAAAATTGTCCAGTATTGAGTGCCGTTATTGTATACGTGTTCAGCACTTTTTTTTTGTTTCTAACGAAATCTTCTTGTTTCTTAATAGTTCGCTTTGTTTTTGGAAGACATTTTCGGATTTTTATTTCTCTGTTAAAACATTTCATAGGTATTTAAAATTTCGTATCTGCTTGATATTGGTGCCGCCGAAATCGTCGTTTGCATCTTGGGCTGTTCCTCTTGGCTGACTTGGTGTTTAGTCCTTTCTTCTCTCTTTCTTTTACAACTTTCTGTAGCAGTTTTGTCGCTCTCTTTCTTTGTCTGCTATCAACACTGTGACATATTTTTTTAATCATTTCACCCCAAGTAAGGCATTAAAGCCACTAAGTCACAAGAGGCGAACGAATAAAAAAAATGAAACATCATGAAAGAGCAAAAAAAAAAAAATGAAAGAGGAATCAAGAAGAGAGTAGAAAACGATGGACGTTGTATTTAAATTTGGCTGGCAACCATAAAGCCAGAAGAGAGCTACACATACTAGAAGTGCGAAAGAAGAAAGAGTTAGCATAGAACTTACGGTTGTATGTAGCCGATTCAACTTTAAATTGATAAGACATTGTTGCCAATCTAGTACAGTGCTTAAATTAATAAAGACTAGATACAGTTGCGGAAAGTTCATCAAGACAATTACCATAAAAGTATTTATAGAAAAGGCACAAGGAATCTGCATTACGGTGGTGGGAAAGTGATTGAAGCTGAGATACCCGGTCAGGACCAATAAGATTGCAGATTCTTCTTTGGCTTTTGTCAAGATTCTCTAAATATATAGCAGAAGCACCAGATCACATGTGGATGCAATATTCAAAGCATATACGAATCATAGACATAGATATGTGAGATAAATTCTGGTTGAGAAGAAAATGTCTAGCACGACACTGTGAACCAACTATCTTAGCAACGGTGAATGAGAGCTATATATATAATATATATATATATATATATATTAGGTTGGTGCAAAAATAATGACGTAATAATGTCGTTTTTTGACGTTAAAAATACGTCAAAAAACGACATTATTACGTCATTATTTTTGCACCAAACTAATATATATATATATATATATATATATATATATATATATATATATATATATATATATATATATAAATATATATGTGTGTGTGTGTATTTAGGTAGCAAATTCTCTTTTAATGCGAGCATGACTATAACATTCCAACACAAGAAAAAATTTCATAATTTTTTTACGTTTTATGCTAAGCATGACTGTCAACCGTTGCATCTAAAATATATATAATTTATATTTATATATATAAGTGATAGAAATTAGGAGGATTTGAGATAATCATAATTAAGTAATTCATCGAGTCTAGAAGAAACCTCAACAGAATGAAGAAAGCACTGGACTGCTGTTTCGTCCTATATTTGGGACTCATTAGCAGTGCGCATCCACTACCGAGAATTATATATATATATATATATATATATATATATATATATATATATATATACTAGTGTATAATATATAGGTGCCATCAAAAGATAAAGATGTTAGCAATGATAAACTAACATCCTACTTATATTTTAATTTATTAGTAAGGGAAAGTTAATTTTTGATTGTTTCAGTTTTATTTTAAATGCAAGCCTTTGATAGGAACATTGTTATAAAGAGATTTGACATCTAAATAAGCTATGAGTTTATCTGATAGCTTTGCAGAGTTGTCTAAATGTTTAATATGCGTAGAGCAAAGTGTCCCAAGAAGTGATGCTAAACATTTTTTGCTTTCACTAGTCTACGGGGAACACTGCCTATTCGAGATTAGATAGATCGCATTGGAAAAGCTGCGTTTGAGATATTAAAAAAATGATGTTGGCCTGTATTCTCTTGTTCATTTTCAATACATCCTGAAGTCAAGAAAATTCTGTTCGTCATTAAATAATTATGATGTATGTCACCCTAAGAATATTCATTCGAATGTTGAGTCGTCGAAACTATTAACACATGTCTTATATTTTTCTTTTAATACTTCCTGAGTATTGATCTAAACAGATAACATTCTATTCGCTACTGTATAATTTGAACTTCTGCCTCACCTGAAGAACAGTACTTAACAATTTCGATAAAGAAATGTGTTAGAAACGCAATATTATGTATATATATGCGCTCGCGCACACGTGTGTGTGTGTGCGCGCGCGCGCGCGCACATAAATAATATTGCGTCTCTAACACATTTCTTTATCGAAATTGTTAAGTACCGTTCTTCAGGTGAGGCAGAAGTTTAAATTATATATATATATATATAAATATATGTAAAATAAATATTTTACTCCTTTGCTGTACGTAGCATAGCGTATTATGTACTCTACTTTTTATCTTAGTTACTCACTTGGGTTTTTTTTTTCTTTGAACTGGAAGTTTAAGGCACTGGGCGAATTTGTCACCCTTGTTCGTATGTTACTAATTCTTTCTTCTTCTGTTTTTAATTTTTTCCTCAGATATTAATTTGCCTTGATATATTTGCAAATTGTGTCATCCGGTGTTTTTTTTGCCGAGTATAATTATTAGTATAATATATATATATATATATATATATATATATATATATAATTATATATATATATATATATATATATATATATATATACACACATTTGGTTGGATTGATGTGAGTTTGTGATCCTTGGTTTCACGCTTTTGCGATCGTCAGACAAACTGATTAATTTTTAAAAAAATTTGGGTTTATGTAGATTGCGTGTATTGGTGTTATTATGGAAGTGGTGGGGAAAACGTCGTCGTGGTGTCATCGTACTAACGCAAACATCGATGTATGTTCATACGCCCAATGAAGTACGCATACATACATACACACTTGGTCGTCCGTCGGGACTCATACATATATAAACATATGTGGGCAGTTTCGGATATGACATATGTATGTATACGGGTGGTGTTGTGTCTATACATACGCATTTGTATGTTGAAATTCAAAAATTGGAAGTGTAGCGAAAATTTCTCGTGAATGTCTCGTGAATGTATACATGTCATTTTTTTATTTTTCCACTGAATAATATTTCCTCGCATGTATGTATATACCTGTGGTGGGGTTTGTGTAAAATTATGATAGGTAAAAATTACTATTATTTTTATTTATATTTATTTTTAAATTTTTGAAGAAAAGGTGCTTTATTTGTTATATTTAAAGTTGGTTATTTGTTTGTTTTTGATGACTGTGTATATGTAACAGGTAGAAATTTCGGTTTGTAATCCTTATTGGTTATTTTATATGGTGATATAATAATAACACCAATACACGCAATCTACATAAACCCAAAATTATTAAAAAAAATTAATCAGTTTGTCTGACGATCGCAAAAGCGTAAAACCCAGGGTCACAAACTCACATCAATCCAACCAAATATGATAGCTCTATCTCTGATATTGAGCGCTTTCTAATAAGTACCGCGCATATAATATATAAATAATTATACATATATATATTTATATATATTTATATACACACACTTTTCAGACACACACACACACACACACACACACACACATACACACACACATATATATATATATGTATATATATATATATATATATATATAGAGAGAGAGAGAGAGAGAGAGAGAGAGTACAGCTAATCGATCCGTTGGTATCTAATCATATCTTCATATCTAATTATATGAAACACGATATAGTAGGAAGTGATATTAAATTAACAAAAATCCTATCCATAAATAAACTCCGAACCCAGACCGCTTCCCCCTAGATAAGGTACCTGACTCGCAACCAATGGCTATCATAAGCTGACTCTCATTAACAAGGCGCCTACCAGAGACTGGCTTTGAAAAATACATAAATAAGCGCTCCGAAGACAAGTACATAGTGGCTGACGAAAGCCATTAAGGAACGGTTTGAAATAGTCTATTACAATGTTGAGGTAATTTTTATTTTTTTGCTGTAATATATATATATATATATATATATATATATATATATATATATATATATAAAGAGAGAGAGAGAGAGAGAAAAGGGGAGACAGAGATGTGTGAGTATCATGGCAGACTGTGATCTTCAGCCTTGGCTGGCAACTAGTCTAGAAGAAGAAAAAATAATGAATTAAAATGGTCTGCACAAACTTGAAAACCTGCTTAAATTGAACTCGTTAGCTTGGATTAGGGTTTATTTTGTTTTACGACATATCAATCTCAATGGGTTATTTAATGCCAACAATATTTTAAAGGTCAGTTCGTATGAATAGAATATGTATTCTTTGTAAAAAATCAGTTTGTAGATCAGATTTCATTGACGTATATTTGTAAAGATGTTTTTGTCGAGAGTCTGGTTTCCTTGATGTATTCTTTTCAGATATACAATGTGGTCCGAAAGTCTTGTCACTCTTAACTCTCTTTTAAACCTGTGTCAGCCATCAGAGATAGAAAATTATATCAAGGTAGCAGTGACAAGACTTTCGGGCCGTCCTGTACATTTTGCAGAGTAATTGGTTTTATTGACATTCTCATTTGGTTTAGATTTTTGGTAGAAGACGACTGTTTTAAGAAATATTATGCCATCCATTTTTGTTTTTCCGAAGAGCTCATAAATGTTACTGATAGTATTCTTTGTCTTGAGAGGGCAACGTTTGCTGAACACTCAATAGAAATAGTGTATGCCGTTTCACGTGCTTGGCATACTGGTTGATCTTCGTTGTTTTGTAAGTACGAGTGGGTTATTCTCGTATGGTTAATATTTAAGGAGGGCCAGTACTACTTCTTCCTATCGAGATTTTCTGAAAAGTCACTTCCATTTTCCTAGTTTGGCTTGAATTGCAAAGAGTTATCCTCCCAGCACCGTTTGAACATATGTTTTAATAAACTCCTTAAATTCGGCGAATGGGATTTTGGTTCTTGTGCATATATATCTATATTTAATGTTGGTATGGCTGCTAGGTCTGTTTTATTGTTACCTTCAACTCCGATGTGGCTAGGAATCCAATATAGTATATCTTTATGATTGCAATTAGTACTCATTTTGCATATTAGTTTGATAATTTCCTTCAAAGCCATTACGACTGATAGTGAGTCCGAAAAAATTAAGATTTTTTTTGTTTGCTCTGTGTGATGTTGAGAGCTAGCTCTATTTTTTAAACCTCTGCGGTGAAAATAGAGCTTGATTTTGCAGTTCTGATAGCGTAGTTCCTATACAGATTTGAAATCTTCGGTCTACCAGGAAATTTTGTATGAATTGAGTCTGCCTTCTTTTTAGTTCAAGTTCGTGCAGATTTTTCAAGACACCAAATTTACTGTCGTACGACTTTTTTAAGAAAAAGTCTGCCGCGAAATAATGAATGCTTCCCTTACAAAGATTTTTATTCGTATTGAGCGGTTCAAGGTGCTTCTTTTTTCTTAAAACCACTCTGGAAATGCTGATTTAACCTTTATGTTCCAGTTACCAAGTCAACCTGTTGGTGACGATTCTCTGCATAGTTTTACATAGGCAACTGATTAATGCTAGCGGTCTGTAGTTTTCAGAGCCTGTTTCATCGTTTCAAGGTTTTGGAATATGGATGACGAATCCACATTTCTGGAAAATTTGCCATTTGTAATATATTTTTAATAAAATCCACATTTCTGGAAATTTGCCATTTGTAATATATTTTTAATAAAATTTCTAATGGTTTGTTGGGTAACAGTTTTATGAATTCGTACTGGATATAATCTTGGCCCATAACTGTATTGTGGGCTTTCTTTAAACGTTCATTTAGCTCCTATAAAGTGAATGGTTGGTTATATCTCACGGCATTATTTGATTTAAAATTTCGTTAAAAGTTTTCCACTTTTTGTTTGAGCTTTAGAACTTGTTGGCTACCGTTTTTGGCAGATTCATTTTTTGATGTTGTTTTGTTCAGTTGTAATAGAGATAGGTATACACACACAAACCCACGTGAACGCACACACGCAAATATAACTTTTATTGACCGGAAGTAGAAATGGTGTTTATATATCAAAGTACAATTTGGGTTACGGTATGTATTTACCGATGAGAAACACGATCTCAGGCAAGGAGGGTGACGTTTTAAATCTGGGCTACTAGTAAACAATGGGGATGGGCGAGATACTTGGTTTTATTTAACAGTATTTGTTTTGATCAAAAGGTTGAATCTATGTTTAGATATCCCAAAGTATAATTTTGGTGAAGCGAGAACTCGTGATTGAGATAAGAGAAATAATCGGTTTACATGTCAAGGGATAGTTTTTGGCACTCGTGGTAGTTGCGTGCCGGGCCTAGGGTCAATTGTGATCAGCTGATCCTTTTTCTATATTAACTCGAGATTTTGCTAATAAAGCAGAGTCGGGGAAAGGGACTGTAGTTGAAAGAGTCAGGAGACTATCGTCACAGTGAGTCGAGAGATTTACGGGAGAATTTTGGAGGAGAGAGAAAAGACTGCCCCCTGTTCTGAGAAGTCTGTATGAGACTGGACTATTAGTCATAAACCTACCCCAGGCGATTCAATACGCGTTTATCACCGACAAACCCTCTCTCTGTTGGGAATTCGCTGGATGCATTTTTTCTTTTTTTTTTCTCATTTATGTTAAATGTTTTTATTCTCCCTGTAACCTCTTTTTTGATGTTATCTTCTTATATAAAAGCCTCAATATTTCCCCCATTGTTGTCTGGCTTATGCAGTTATTACTCTTGTTTTATTCTGCCACATTCTAAAATTTCCTAGCGCCAACTCTGCCAGCCGTGTCCACATCTCCAGTCGACCGTGAACGTATGGACAACTCCCCGCTTACTGGATCTAAAAACTAACATAGCGTGGGCAGCGAGCAGGACTTGACCAGTTGACCGGTAATATATGGGTACTCAGGGAGCGTACGGCCAGTTACCCCTTAGTTCGGTTCGGACCGAGTGGACACCTCAACCCAAAGAGGAAGACGCCGGAGGTTGAGGGGCTGGGGACGAAGTGGTAGACAGTTGGATAGCTATATACTTTTTACTGGTTATTTTAGTTATTTAAGTGCTTTACAGTGTTTGCTTGATATTTGCCTGCTATTTTCTTTATCATATTACAACTTATCTTGTTTTTGTAGGTGATTTAAGTCTGTTGGCGTTGTTTTCCCAGCATTCTTTTTTTCAGTTTCTTTCATTATTTTCTATGGTTTTGATTGGGGGAACTTAAATTCCTGCAAATTAGAGGTTCTAGGTTGTTTGTTGAATTCTCTCAGAACTGCTCTTCTTTTTGCATTTAGCAATGAACCAAGGCTGTAGCGTTTTTTGGTGATGGATTTTTTGGAATGCATTTTTTATCTATAGCGTTGAAGATTTCCGTGAAAGGTTTTAAGTCTTTGATGCTTTTTCCTTCAACTTTTTTCAGAATTTTGGATTTTAAATTCTTCCCAGTTCGCTCCTTCCTAGTTTTCCAGAAGAAAAGTTTTATCATTATGTTCCGAGTTTTGTAGAACGATTGGCAAGTGATTGCTACTGCATATGTTTGCTTGTAAGTTCCAAAAGAAATCCATGTAAATTGATGGATCACAGTGATACTCCCAGAAACTCTCAGTAAATAGATTTATGTAAGTCGATGTTTTATCTTTATAAATGCATAAATCGTTGTTATTAATTATTGTTTCTAAGGTCCTTCTCTTTTGGTTTATGTCTTTAAAACCTCATATGGTACTGTGACAGTTAAAATCCACAGGTACCCATCAAAAGGTAGAGAGTTGTCTTATGATTTAATGGATTTCAGTTTCATTTACTGGTTCATTCAGTAAGATATGTACTGTACAGATGTTTATTGACCTGTGTAAGGGTCACTTTAACAGCAGTCGCCTGTAAAGTTGTGGTTAAATTTATTTTATTTTGAGGTTCATCATTCCTAACTAGGATGGATGTACCACCTGATGCTCAAAACCCAGGGCTATGTGTGTCATTGTATTCTTTTATGTTAAGTTTGTTATTTGTCCTAAAAAATATTTTCTGAAGGCAAAAAACTGCCAGTGACAGTTCTGTTATTAGCAGAAGCAGTTCATTTATATTCGCTTTTATTCCGCAGCAGTTCCATTGAATTATTTGATACATGGTTAGTACATTTTTCCAGGCTTTAACTTAATATGTGATGTGGTATGCTGTCATTTCTTTTTCCGATTGTGAAGTTTGGAGTTCGGAGGTCTTGGCCATTTGTGGTTTATGGGTTTCCACTCCCATTTTTTCTAGTTTCTCAAATATATTTTCTGTAGGTATTTGTTCGCTTGGAGATCGATGTAACTTTTGCTTTATAGGACTTGTTTTTGAAAGAGATTTTGTATTTTTTGAAGGAATGCTTTGTGTTTGAGCGTTAGATTATGTGTTTGTTTTTCTTTGTTGGTTATATCAATTGTTTCATTACATTTCTTTTGTGGAGTAAATGTCTTTTGCGTAGTTTTGAAAATTGGGCCAGACATTTGGTCCTAAATACTCAATGAGGGCTCTGTATTTGTTAGGTTGTCTGGTATTGTTTTTGGTCATTATTTGTTTTATGTTTGTATAGGAATGGCCTGTAATGTATGTTTCTGTTATTTCTCGTGCTTCTATGAACGAGACATTTCGTTTCTTATTCAACCTCCACTATCTCCTTTTTCTTTTTCCAAAAGTCGCATGATCGTGAATATTGTTTGACTAGCAGTTGGTACATGTTATTGCATCGTTGTATTCTTCTTTCTTTGGGGTTGAATTCCTTTCCTTACATTTTCCACATACTGGATGATACCCGCTGTGACATTAAAGCTGTGAGGTAGTTAAATTTTAATTCTGAGTAGAAAAAGGGTTAAGCCAAAAATGAACTATGAACTGGAAGATATATATATATATATATATATATATATATATATATATATATATATATATATATATATATATATATATGGGGAGAGAGAGAAAAAAAAAGAATAGAATACATTTCCCCTGGTAATGTGGAAGTGAAAAAAGGGTCATCTGGATCGTTTTCCCCTTATGAATAGGAACAATGCTCTGTTTACTTTTTTTTTTATCTATCGAAAATCTGGCATGTGGGTAAAACAAATTTGGGAATGGCGTTATCTCTTTCTTGGAAAATTAAAAAATACACATGTCATTGTCGAGAATAGAATTATATTTTCGTTGCCGAAAACGAATTGAGAAATGAAAACAGGAAATGAACCCGCTGTGAGGTTTAGGATTATGAATATCGGTCCTGTCGTGATTGGAATGTGATCTGGTTTGTGTTTTCGCTGAAACAGTGATCGGTCTAAGGATGGTGAACAGCTTCTCTCTTTGATGAAAATTTAGGTAAACAGATATAATTTCGTTGACGAAAACAAATTGGGAAATAATTTTATCCCTCGCTCGGACGGTTAAATGAAAACCTAGTGGTCTGGTTTTTGTTCTCGCTGAACTGAGGTAATTCTGGAGAAGTGGAAGGAAGTCAGAGAATTTAAATTTATGATGAGAATAAACTACGCTCTTTCGCTTTCGCACTTTAAAAATTAGATTTGTCACAAAGGCAGTTAGATTCAAGATAATCTTTGTCCTCTCTAACCTTCTAACCTTCTTTCCTGGAGTAACATGTTGCCTCACATGTTTCACGAACCATTTTATTTTCAAGTATTTTTTCACTCCTCTT
Source organism: Acanthosepion lycidas (assembly GCA_963932145.1). Lineage (NCBI taxonomy): Eukaryota > Metazoa > Mollusca > Cephalopoda > Sepiida > Sepiidae > Acanthosepion > Acanthosepion lycidas. The sequence continues at coordinate 97,052,862 of OZ010590.1, forward strand.
TGGACTGTCATAAACGAAACTCTTCTCTCACGTGCCAAACGTCTTAAGGATTAAGTTAGATTAAATGGACTTTGAAGAGGGAAGCCAGAGTATAAATGTTGGTAATATTACTGAAGGTCTGAATGATATTTTTTCTCTCAACTTCACCTAGTTGGGAAGACAGTGGGGCTAATATGAAACGATTTTAAGCTGTTCTCTTTCTAGCCGAATAACCCAAGTGGTTTCCCAGTCATCTTACGACAGATGGTGTTAAAATGGCTAAATGCCTTACCCGAAAACCTAGAAAAAGTAACTCAATTAGTTTAGTTGTTTAGATATTAAACATTTTGTGGAATGGACAATTATGTTGTAATATATATATATATATATATATATATATATATATGATAAAGTTAATTGTTAATGAGTATGGATAATTCCAAGGAGGGTATGATTCCAGAGAGCTCAATGTAATAACAGAGCAAATGATAATTAATGAAAAAATCAGGGACTTCAGAAAGCCATGGTCATATTTTATTTCGCAAAATTGAAAATTCGATTTCGCTCCGTCATACCTGGTGGCTTCAAAACAATGAATGGATTAAAAATTCTTACAAAAGAATTAAACTCTTTTATGATCCCAAAAAGTAGGAAGAGAAGGAAACAGGTAATCGGGGGATATGTCTATAGAAGATGCAATAGCAGTAGTGTCCTCTTATTCACCGGACAAAAGAAGAGAGTGGAGATGAATTTTCAAGAGAGGAACAAAGAAAAAAGAAAAAGAAAGGAAAGAGTAGAAAGGAAAAGAGAACTAGAGTGCATACACAAATCCATATACCTACATACATACACATTCTTCTATACACACAGACACAAACACACATTTATATATATAAAGAAATATAGTCTTAAGGTGTGCTATATTTATGGAATAAAGTGCTCAAAATCAGAGATAAAGCGTGTGTAAATATAAAAGTGAACATAGAAGTCACACTTAGAGGCCTACAATAACCAATCAAAAACTTGCAAACTTTGCTCGGAGGAAAAAATAGCTATCATTACTTTCCCCGACCAAAATAAATTATTAAACAAAAGATCCGAACTCATCTCAAAATGCAGACATGAAAATAAATTTTTACTACGTAACCTAAAAAATTAAAAACGAAAAAAAATAAAATAAAAACAAATGAATATACTAATAAACAAAATAACAAAAAAAAATAGAAATAAAACATAAAAAAATACTATGTTACTTAAAAATCGAAAACCGAAAAGAGAAAATATACAAGTAAAATAAATTAACATAAATTCATCCAAGTAAATAAATAAACAAACCAATCCCAAATAAAGATAATCAATTAAAAACTGTTCCCGCCAAAATAATACTTAGAAAGAACTACAACAATCAACCCCAAAACTGAACAAATAGCTTTAATTAAATTCCCAAACCAAAACAAAACTGTTAAATAAGTGATATAAACAAATTTAATAACGTTAATAAATAAATAAATAAATAAATAAATAAATAAAATAAGAAACAAAAATAAAAACAAGCAATATAATTTGACCTAAATAGATAAACAAACGACTTCCGGTGAAATAACCGCCATAACAGAATACCCACAATGCACCACTAACCCGTATATATATAAATAGCCGAGCAAAATAACAGCACATGTGGCCTGACGATTGCATATAGCATGAAACAGACTGTCGCCTCTAAGTGTTGACTTCTATGTTCACTTTTATATATATATATATATATATATATATATATATATATATATATACCTACATCAATACACATATTCGTATCTATCTACACATGTTTTTACATAAATGTGTTCACATATACATATATACCCACGCATATATACACATACTCATATATCTATGTGTATCCATAAAAACATATGCGCATACTTGACGAGTGCATTTCGAAATAAGCACTTATATAACATGTAAAATGTCCTTAAATACATCCCTAAACATATAATTGCAAAGAAGCACTTAAAAGTGCTTTCCATCGAGTGTACTCAGACATACACACAACGTGTAATCTATGGACCTATCCATAAGAGAATACAAGATATAGCACACGAATACACACCTGTATCTATCTACTCAGACGGGGGTACATATGTTTGCATATTCAAAAATATATGTCCCAAACAGAGATACAAAGGCTAAGAAGTACAATAGTATGCTTGTGTATACACGGACATAAAAGAGAGAGATGAAAAGAAATAGATGCCCAATGTAAGCGAGTTTTTTGTAAAGTGAGGTCACATGTGATGAAGGGGGGGGGTGAATTACATGAAGGATCATCGGTGTAAATTATATGTGATTTATCACCCATTAACATCTTATGCATACTAAAGAGTAAATAAAACAATATATATATATATATATATATATATATATATATATATATATATATTCAAGTCATAGAAATTATTAGGAGGATTTGATAATTATAATTAAGTAATTCATCTAGTCTAAAAGAAACTTCAACAGAATGCAATGGACGGCCGTTTCGTTCTATATTTGGGACTCATCAGCAGTGCGAATCCACTACCGAGAATTGAAACCCTGACAGTTACGTTATCAGGCAAACATTTGCATATATATACACGTACACATATGCACAAATACGTGTAAAACATCCCAAATTCCAAGTTTGAGTTAATTTTCTTTAAAATAGATGTTATTTTAGAAATCCGAAGCGATTCTTGTGTTTGCATTTGAAGACAAGTTCATTTCGTTGATTTAGTAGTTCGTTGGTGTTTTCATATTTAATTATCAGGATTTTTTCTTTGATGCAGGGATAACATGAAGTTGTTGGGATTTCGAGACTTACAGATGAACCACCATTCTATTTGTGGAGCGGAGCCTCCAGGAATAAGACCCCAATAGTGTCTTGACAAGACTGTCTGTTGTCTTAAGTATTCGTTGCTGAAGGAATGCTGGTGATTGTAAAAACGCTGTTTCCAACTTCCCGCTGAAATTCCGGTGTAAATCTTTTTCTGGTTTACCTTTTCCTTTGAAAAAATAGTAGCTTCATATACCACAATTTCCGAAGTGAAAATACCTCCCATTGGACAAACAGCCTTAACTCTACAGCTACAGTGAGGTTTTTCCCCCGTGACTCACTGTCGTGAAATTTTCTTAAGAGATGTTTGTTGTGAGAGTTAATTATATTTTCTATATTACTGACACATGAGTAACTGATTTTTAAGGTTTTTCTGTTGAAAATTTTCTTCAAAGGAATGTTACTGTTAATAAAGTGACTGTCTATTAACTTAAAGAAATATTTGCAAATACTGATGGTGGATAACCCGCAGAAGAATGGATTAAACCATATTATCATCCTTTTTCTATTTTTAGATTTGTTAGGTATATCGTTTTTCAGGTCTTGTTGGTAATTTTGCTTTTGTGTATAGTTACTTTTTTAAGGGCCTGATTATATGTGAATTTAAAAGTTTTTCTATTAGTGATAATTTGTTGATCCTGGTATTGACAATCTTAGAAATTTGTTTTCCTTAGTTCCACCTCTCCACAGATATTGTAGCAAACCACCCACAATTTCATTCGTTTCCCCCTGGTGTGATGCAAGTTTCACCTGAGTCGGAGCTTCTCACGAACTGTTGCTTTCTGGAACCAACTCTCAAGAAAATTCTTCCCCGATCATTACAATCTTAAACTGTTCAAGTCTAGGATTAACCGTTATCTTTCCCTTCATGTGAACTGTAACTCTTCTTTTGTAACTCTCTACTTCGAGTGGCTACCGAGCATTGTACAGAGTAAATATTATTGTAAAAAATATTCGTGGAAAATTGTAATATAGTAGAGTTAGATATTTAAACAGCTACCTTTTCGCAAAACGAAAAGAGACTTGACTCAATGTTTTTGATTGAGCGGTAAATATTTCTGCTGTGTTGTTTTGACATTTTTATTAGCTATCTGGACTTGCCGTCCCGGGTTTCTCTCTGTATAAGAATGGCTTTAGACATTTGACATCCAGACTCTAAAGCGTGAAATCTGTCGCAACAAAGCTTGACTTAAGATAGACGAAATGATTTATGGATACAGATATTTGTTAAAATGAGAAAACGTTTTCGTACCAGCTTTATTCGTAGAGTTCGCTATGAGGGAATAAACTATCAAGAGCATACTTTATGTGGATAATTCATTCTTTTTCTTCAAACACGGGTGATCGTGGCTCTCTACAACTTCCTATCCTTTTTAGCATTTAGCAAGGTTTACCTTTGTACTACACCACTGTTCTGCAATCTATTTGCACAACCTCATTATGTATGTGACTTGCTGCTCCTGTCTGCACCATTTACCTTCATTATTACCTTTGAGCATCAAATTTTCCAAGCCTTCTTTCCTCATTATGTGCCCTACAAATTTCAACTGTTTCTTTCTGATTCTAAGTGAAAGCGTTCTTTTTCTTCCCATTTTCCTTAAAAACCTACTCGCATCTTCTCTATTCTCAGCTTCCTTCTGTAGAACCACATTTCCGTTCGCTTCTTTATCTGTGAGGTTACTGTCAATCAGTCACTACTATACAGGAGGGCCGATATTTAGTATTATTTTCTTTGTTTCTAATATTTTTTTTGTTTTAATACATTGCTTAGCTTCGGATTTCGGTGTCATATTATCCGCCCTCATTTGGAACACTTCCAGATATTTAAATTTTCGTACTTCCGAATTATATTGATCCATTTGGTACATTTAGAATTTTGCTTGAAAATGATTAATTTGGCAAGAAGTGGCATATCACTAACCTCTTGTGACCCTGAATACATCTGAGGTCAACATCGTATTTTTATTTTATTTTATTTTTTTAAATTTTTAATTAAATCACCCTGTATAAAGCCCGGGGTTCACTCGAGGTAGCGGTTTACGTTAGGAGGCAGTTTGTATGGATAGAAGAGGAAGGTAACAGTTAACCTTAAGTTAAGATTCTAGTGATCGGGGAAGCATCCTCTTGGGAGTCGTTTCCACGGAGCAATGGTTCGCAGGAAGAAGCTGTTCAAGTAAAACACTCATCACTGATGGAATACGGCGGGAATGGTTTTAGATGTAGCGGAACCAAGGAATCTAGTTCGTCCGAGCACTTTCCGTGCCACATCTCGCCTGTGAGAGAGAGGTTGGAAGGTTGAAAGTAATTCGTCACCCACAAAGACTGTGCCTACTGTGTATTGAGTCCTTTCGATCATGGCTCTTCACAACTTCCTATCCTTTGTGAGTATGTCAGAATAAGCATCCTCTTGTCTTCGATTTTTCTTAAATCTTCCTCGTTATACACATGTTCAGTCCATGACATCAACAGTATCCTTCCGGTGACTCAAGTCTCTTCTTCGCCTAGGAGGAAATTGTCCAGTATTTAATGCCATAGAAGATCATTGTCATTATATTAAACATCAGAAAGGAAATATTTTCTGGCACACTGGCATCACCCAGTTCTTGATAATGACTGAGATAGTCAAATGTGCTTAAACAAAACAGAAAAGAAACACAAAATTTGAATTCCTTCCCAATCTACAACTTCTTATTTGTAAATTGGACAAATATAAAAAGAATTAAACGGATAGACATTATCGGGTGTATATATGCCACATATAAATAATGTATATATATATATATATATATATATATATATATATATATATATATATATATATATATATTATTTATATAGTGTTATGGGAACTTACCCATAATAATAATAATGGACTATTCCTGACATAAATACTGCGCCTCTCAAGAGGTATGACGAGGAGAGATAATTGAGAGCATATTGTAAGGACATTGGAATAGTGATACTTGTCGAGACAACATAGTTCACTTTAACCAAATCTGATAGTCATTACTAATACTTCTACTTCTTCGTATTAGATTTCTATTGTAATATATCTTTGTATTCCATACCTGTGTTCGTGTTATTCTTTCATTGGTTCTAACCTTGGACCATCACCGTGGTACAAAAAACTTGGACCATAACATATAGGTACAAATATTTAAGTAAATGCTCTATTTATAATAAACAGTATTGCCATCATTTACCGGCCTGTATAAACAGAGCATTTACTTAAATATTTGTGTCTATATAAATAACGTATAAACAATAAATACATTAAAATAATTGCCGGACTTAGTCCATTTCTTAATATATGACGTCATTTGTTTACATTAAGATACATTTCGTGCAGATATGGACGTCCGAAGGAAATCATGGAAAGTTTGTAGTTTAAAAGCAGTAATTCGACCTTGCTAACCAGACGCGATCTTCGTAGCTAAACTGATATAGTACATCAGGCTATATGACGGTTCCGTGTAGAATACAGATTTGATTCCTTTCGGAGGATGCTTATTTTTTCATATAAGATTTCTCGGACATTCAGGTTGGTAAATGTTGCTTAATACTGTTTATTATAAACAGAGAATTTACTTAAATATTTGTGTCTATATAAATAACGTATACCAATAAAATATATTAAAATAATTGTCTGACTTAAGTCCATTTCATTATATATATATATATATATATATATATATATATATATATATATACACACACAGAAGGATGCTGAGAATACTATGGTGTCAGCAATGACGAAGTTTTATCGAAAATTTAAACAAAAAAGACTTACGCAGAATCAGAAGGAGACCGTTAAAATTTCTAGGGTATATGATGAGGAAAGAAGATATGGAGAATTTGATACTTCCAGGACCTACTGAAAACAAGAGGGGCTGAGGAAAACAGCACCTGACCTACTAACGAGACTATGTAAATGGTTGGCAGAACGGGGATGAGGACAGATAGCAAAAAGATAACATTTTCTAAAACCAAAAAAGGGCAGGAAGTTGTGGAGACCTATGATCGCTCACTTCCTGAAGAAGCACATCACATTGTGGAAAGACGTGATTCCTGACCTCTTGAAATTTACTAAGAGCAACAAAGGACAGGAAATTGTGGAGAACAATGATTGCTCACGTCCTTAAGAAGAATACGTCTTCGGAATTTGGTGTCAGATTTTCAGTCAGTCATGTGCTATGCGTGATACACGCTTAGGCGATCATGTATCTTTCGATACACGACTGACAAGGCAGATTTTTCCCGCAGTAGATTGCCATTTTTCTCTGCGGTAGGCTAGTTGCCATCCAAGGCTACATAACCTATTTTACCCATAGCTGTGGGAAAAGAAGCGGTTTCATACCTTTCCCAAGGCTATTAGCACGTAAGTGAATGTAATGGATTCGGCTGGAATTCGAACTCGACTCTCCAATTCCTTTATCCGTGCTGCTACCCATTACTCCACCATACCTCCAGATTTTACGGTATCTAATAAAACCACTTGATTTTGACAGAAAATATTCAGTACGCAGTCATAAAAAAAATAAAATAATGGCGCTACATAGAAGAGGTAACTATGAAATTCTATGATCGTCCACATCCTTAAGGTACACGGCATGAGCGTTTTCCAAATCTGCTTTCATTTAATCACCACAAAGAACCATTTCTGCCTGGCATCAGCGTCGCTGAGACTAAACTCTAGGAGAGTAACACCTACAGCTTCTTAGCATGAAGCGTAGCGACTATAGACGTAGCAAATCGATTTGATATATCGAATCAATTGCAATTTAATCGATCCTGACTTGACATCTCGACTTCAGTCAATTTCTAACCAACGTGGCGTGGCTTCTCTCTGTCTTTTCTGCAAATATTTTCATGGCAACTGTTCTGATGAGATCTTCTCCCTGAATCCTCGACTGCGTGAATTTAAGCGTACTACTATTCTGCAATTTGATAAGATTGAAAAGAAAAAGACACAAAATTTCATCCAGAAATAACATAACCTTTCAACTGCGAAAGTGACTTAAGTTGAAATGCCAAGCAATGACCAATAACACTTCAGATTTGTCTGTGGATTTTATCAAGAATCTCTAAAGTATTGCCGGGGCACTAGAACAGTGAACCAACTTTCCTAGCTGTAGATTTAGCAATTGTTTCAATATACTCTTTCTATTTCATGTCAAATGAAATCGTTCCTCCAAGAAGGCGCAACGACTCACTCTCCTGGAGGTTAGCATCAGCCATGCTGATGGAAGATAAAAATGGTTCTCTCAGACGATTAAAACAAAGGGTGATTATTATGAGTAGAAACATTTTCCCACACTTTCAGCACAATTTTTTTAGGAGTCCGTATTATACATGGGGAATTATCGTATTTATGCCGCCTTGTCTGCTAGTATATTTTGCCATACACTCAGTTTTATCTTATCAGTAACTTTATTTTTTCGTAAGTTTCAGAAAATTAATCAATGTGTCCCCCGACATATATTTTGCCCTATAAATAAGGAACATATTTTAATAGCTGAATCTACTGCAAGGAAAGTTGGGTTATTGTGTCGTGCTCGAAGGTTTTTCTTGTCAGAGGCCATCTTGCACATTTATATATCTACCATGCGTCTGTGCATTGAATATTGTTGCCATATCCTGTCCGGTGGTTCTGCTGCACATCTCAAAATTCTTGACAAAATCCAAAGAAGGATCTGCAATGTAATCGAACCTGACTTGACATCTCGACTTCACTCACTTTCTCACCGATGTGAAGTGGCTTTCTTCTGCCTTTTCTACAAATATTTCAGGGCTACTGCTCTGACGATCTTTTTCCCTTAGTGCCCAGACTACGTATGTTTAAGCGTGCTACTAGATTGGCATGTAGGTCCCACTCTTTTACTTTTGAATTAGGTTATATATAACCGTCACTTCTACTCCGACAATTTCTTTTCTCGCTTTTCCCTGAAAACAACAATCTTCAAAAATTCAAATGCAACATCAATCGCCATCCCCTGTTGCCTTGGTTCCCGTTCATCTTTTATCCTTTCCTCGATCACCCCTATTAATACATGCAACAATGTAAAGTCGATCTTGACTTGGCCTCTCAACTTCAATGACTTCCGCACCTACGTGGACTGGTTTCTCTTAGCCGTTTTTTTTTACAAATATTTTCATGGCAAATGATCTAATGAGTTTTTTTTTTCCAAAGTACACCGACTACATGAATTTGAGAGTGCTACTAGATTAGCAACTAAGTCCCACCATTTTACTGAAACCACTATTTCTACTCTAATAGTCATTTTTCTTGCACTTCCCTTTTAACTCAGATTTAAATACAAGGTCAATTGCTATCTTCTTTTTTTCTTTAAACTTTTTTGGCCTTTTCATCAATTCTTCAAATCCTCAGTCTTTTCATTCACTTTCACTCCATGGAACCACCTGCGTTCTAGTGGCATTACTCCCTTGCGTGTAATGAAATGATTAAAAAAATATAGAAGATTGTATAAGTACTCTCAACCGGATCATGTCAGAGATGCGTAGGGACATTTTTCGAACAAAAGTTTTTAAAATTGTGTTCTATCATTACTTAAAAAAAAAAATTGATCATTTCAATCCGAGCACGGCAATAAAGCCACTAAGACGCAAAGGCTTAGCAAGTGTGAAAGACTATAAGAAAATAAAAACATTATTAAGGAGAAAAACAATAAAAGACCAGGAATAAAGAAGACAGAAGATGATGAATGACATTGCATTTTTGAAGATCAAAGTTGATCGCAAAGCTTTAAAAGAGTTCAACAAGCCAGAAGCACGAGAGAAGAAAGTGTTAACATAGAACCTACGGTTACATCTAGCAATTTCAACTGGAAAATAATGAGACCTAGCTTCCATTCTAGGGAAGCTGCGTTCCGGCAGTGGGAAAGTGACTGAAACCGAGATGGCAGGTCAACAGCTATAACATTGCAGATTCTTCTTTGGATTTTATAGCAGAAGCACCAGACCATATGTGGCAGCAATATCTAATGCCTGAAATAATGCTAGACTTTTAAATGTGCAAGATAGATTTCTAGGACGTCACAATCAACTCAACTTCCGAGCAACTGATTCAATATAATTATTCCACCTACTTAATTTTAAGGAAAAAATTTGGCCCACGTAGGTGCAATGAGTCACTCATCTTCAAAGTTAGCATCGGTCAAATTATATATATATATATATATATATATATATATATATATATATATATATATACTCTTAAGGTGTGCTATATTTATGGAATAAAGTGCTCAATGTTAGTGATAGAGCATGTGCAAATATAAAAGTGAACATTGAAGAGGCGACAGGGTGTTTTATGCTAGACGCAATCGTCAAGCCATACACACACACACACACACATATATATATATATATATATATATATATATATATATATATATATATATATATATATATATATATATATGAATTCTTTGTTCCCTCGGATGACAGCTCGAACTATTTGGCTTCTACCAAAAACTTTTTTCTGGAAATTTTATGTTTTTCTTTGATGTTTAAGCTTCCCAAACATATAAAGTCATTGTACCTTCAGGCTGTTTCATTTAGCGATATATTCTACCGTTTAGGATTAATTGAAATCAAAGAGATCTCGTACAAGCAAATATCTCAATGAATTGATAAAGAGCAGAAAGAAGTCCAGATTAAATTATAGACAAATAGGTCCCTTTTATGATCGTATCTGAGGCTATCCATCCAGGTGTTAACTCCTTTTTGCGAGAGGCGGTCTTACCTGTATGCAGGTGATGTCGTCAGCGCATTCCAAGGTTCGCTAACTGGATCCACGTACAAATATTTGATTTGAGAATAGTTTTTCGACTTGCAGTTCAAATCAAAAGATATTAATTAATTGATTTTTTTCTTACAAAAATCTTGGAAATGATTTAAAAATATTTTAATTGATACATTGAAGAAGCACGTCAAAACTTTAACTGATATTTTTGTAGTGTTCTTTCTTTTAATACAAATGTCAAAGCTTCCTAATTAAAGGTGATGCGAAGGTGGCTCCAGGGATAGCGAGACTCGGAATGAGAAAGCGGAGAGTCAAGATCGTATTCCAGTCTGGTTACTTACATCTCCGTCCCCCACACTAGTGGTTAAATAGTAGTAATTGTATCTGGAAAAATTATTCTGAAAAAATTTAATACAATATTCAGAGGCAATAAAAAAAAGAATTTTTACAATACAAACATTTGTTTCAGCTTTAAATAACGCACAAAATGTTGATAAAAACCAAAAAAAAAAAAACGAACTAAAGGAAGGTACAAGTTCCAAAAGTCAATAAAATAAAATAACCCTTCCGTACACATGAATGATTTAATTTGATTTTTTTAATTTCCAAGAGACATTCATGCAATACGAAAGGTTCTTCATGAAGATATTATCGCACCTCTATCTGAGGCAATTGTTATCGAAGCTAATCTGGTTGACTATTTCTGCTGAGTAATGTGTTCGATCCGCACTGGGTGCCGCATACAAAATTTAAAATTAAATAACCAAACAATTTTATTGTCATAAAATCAACCATCATGCGGTAATGCTTTGTCTGATTGTCCATTACGACTCAGTTGAGATTTCGATCCTTATATGGTACTCCATAGAATATTCAACATTTAATATACGCAACAATGTTTGACATGAAGTACAATCAACCAACCTTTGTACATGCCTCGGCGTTGGGTAATGATGAGCAAGGCTAATCTAGTTTACGCTCACTAACGAGTTCAATCCTCATTGGGGACTCTATAAAAATTCGACATTAAATAAGCCGAAACAATGTTTGAAATGTCGTAAACTCAATGAACCAATCGGCGAAAAATGACTGCGATACGAATTATTCCAGTCTGAAAAGAGAATAAGCGATGTAATCAAACGATTGGGCAATAACCAGAAAATCTAACCAGAGTCACTATTAAACGTAACTCTGGATATGAGAATTCGATTCTTTAAAGCGGAAGGAGTTGAAAAGAAATATCGGCCGTGATTATCGATAGAGGACAAATAGAACAACGTAAGCTTAACAAAAAAATAAAAAAAATAAGCGTGTTCCGAGCGGATGAAAATTGGTCCATAATAAATCCAAAACCAGATCTCGTTTGTTAGAGACAGTTATTCTCATGGGTACTAGAAACAATTTCCATTCAGACACATAAACGAACGAAACGATCAAAAGCCAGAAACTACAAAAATATTTATGGACATTAGTATTAGGTTGGTGCAAAAATAATGACGTTTTCTCACATATGATACTATGTAAGAAAACGTCATTACTTTTGCACCAACCTAATATTTCGACAGGTCACCAATGTAATAAGACTTAAAACAGTGAATGTAATTGTCATTTCTGTGTATCTTAATTTACGATAGGCCACTATGCGTGTTACAGGTACCATGTAACCCAGTGCTACCTTACACATGGCGGGGTCATAGACGAATAAACCGGCGCCTGCACCAGGCTTTTCTAGTGAAGAAGAGAACTAGACTGAGCAGGCATAAAAAAAAGACCTGTTAAAAAGGGGATGAATCTTTTTGTAGGGGTCAACAGCCAATTAAGTAAATTGACATCTATAGCTGTGTATTCAACCAGTGTATGATGATGGTGATGACCTGGATAGTGATGGACTCCGGCAGGTCTGTTTGCCGAAGACACGCTACGTATGAATGAATGACGCTCAGGCTCTCAGAGGGAACTGGATAGGGTCTCTGATGTGCACTGAACCTGTAACCGCACCTAATCTATGGATTAATGATGATGATAATAGTTATGATGATGACACCATTGTTCTTGTGGATCGTGAAGAAAGATCGAAGAACAGTTCGAAAATTCTGTGGAACATGAGATTAATGGTAATGCCAATCAAAGACCTTTGTTACGAAATTGGAGAAGCAGGAGAAATGTTTGAAACAATAAAAACCAAAGTAAAAAATGAAATCTGTAAAAGTAATTAGTAGAGTACAGATTTGAACAGACTTTTCAATCACTGGTAATGGTAAGGTTACTGGTAATATCAGCTGTTTCCTTATAAGGAAACCTTCGGCACTCTTTAGCCAAGCACCTAGTTCTGTTGTCGGTTGACATTTGTATAAGCCTTCGGTTATCGCGATTTTTCAAGAAATTGGCTTTCTCACGTCCAATAGCTGTTATCGCTCTTTCCACTACTAATTTGCTTTTACTACCGAATCTTTTATTTTATGTTATTTTTTTTTAACCAAGTTCAGTAAAACAACTGAGTAGGGGTAGTTGGTTGTGGAAAAGTTAGAAACATGAACATTGCTAAGGTGCAAGAACAAAGTACAATACGGAGGACAGTAGATAGCGATTGACATTACATTTAAAAAAAATTTAAAGTTGGCTGGAAAACATGGAACCTGGAGGGGCTTCCACAAATGAGGAATGCGAGAAAAGATAGCTGTTAACAATGAATTTATCGTTACATCTTGCCAGCTTAATTATAAATTGGTGAAGGGACGTCGCCAGTTTAGTACTGCGCTTGAATTCAAAGAGTCTAGGCATCATAACGAAGACCTTATTTGAACAATTACCAGGAAAGTATTTACAGACAAGGCAAAGGGAGGCAACCTAACGTTCGCGGGAAGTGACTGAAGTCAAGACACCAGATCAGGACCATTGCTGATTCTTATTTGGATTTTATCCAGGTCTAAATAAATAGCAGGAGCCCCGGACCATATGTGGCAGCAATATTCTTAGAATAGACGAATGGTAGACTTGTAGATATGCAAGATAGAAAATTGTAAAGGAAAACATACTGAATCGACCATCCTATTTGAAATAGTATTAAACGTCAACATCTTGATTATGTTATTACTAACTCTTCTAGTTACATGTGCTATCCATTTTAGTTGTTGCTGCTGTTGGAAGTCTTCAAGTGATGCAGCTTTTGTTATCTGGTAAATCTATTTCTTTATCATTTTAGAAATTTGTAGAAATTAACAGATTATATCATTATTTTCTCTTCTACTTATATGTGAGAATTTGTAATTTTGCTCGTGAGACATTGAATTACCTCGATATATAAGATAATAGATATATATATGACAAATTAATCAATTGATTCAGTTATGAAAGTTTGTGCGATAATCTTAAGTGACCCTTAAGGCCGCATATGGAGCAAGAGTGAGGATTGTGGGATGAGATCACTGTTAGATTAGCTGACATTTTAGATCTTGCTCTCGCTTCCTGAAGACGATTCAGACTAGCAGAATGAAAACTGCTGAGTCCACTAAAATATGTTGATCTCCATTCTACCCGCTCCAAGGCTATGCGCTCAACGGTGTTATGACGTATATTGGTCTTCAGCTTGTCTTTGTAACTTCGCCATGGGCGTCTTACATTCCTGTAGCCCAGATCTAACTGGCTGTACATTAGGATCTTGGGTATCCTGTCATCAGACATTCTCAAGACATGACCATTGCATCGTAACTATATATATATATATATATATATATATATATATATATATATATATATATATATATAGAGAGAGAGAGAGAGACACTCTCCAGTCGTTTTGGAAGTATGTGAGGGTCAAGCAACTCAGTTCTTAGAAACACAGCCAGACTACCCGCACAAATCATTTGATTATAATGGTGAAGGCTTCTGCAGAACCAATAACTCTTTTTCGAAGAGCGGAATACAGAAAACTGGTTCACAGTATGCCACGAGGTCCCCAAAACGAGCAAGGTTATTAGCAATGAACTCGACTGGAATTCAAATTCTGCTCTCTGATTCCTGAATCCGTGCTGCTCTCTGTTATTCCAGCATCCTTCCATATATATATATATATATATATATATGTGTGTGTGTGTGTGTGTGTGTGTGTGTGCGTATGTGTGTGTGTGTGTTTGTTTACATGGAAGACTATCATCATATTGTAATTTAATTGTCATCTTTGATAATAGATTATGTAAGCCGAAAGCTTACCTATAATTTATAACAGAAGCCATTGGTTTATACCAACGGCTTCCCATACTTAATACTTAATAGAAAAACAAACAATCATTATTGTTTAATATATATATATATATATATATATATATATATATATATATATATATATATGATAATCCTAAGGGGCCAGGCAAGCCTACCTAGGTTTCATCTAAACGATCAGTTTAGGTAGGTTTACCTGGCTGCTTAGGATTATCTTAGGTTTGCTCTACTTCGTATATTGAGCACTTTACGCAGTTGTCTTTACTCGTTTTGTAGGCTTTTTTCTTTGGACTTTGAGCTTGAACTCTGGACAATTATTTTCGCCTTAGTTTAATGTTCTTTCTTTTTTTATTCCTCATTTTTCCTTGGGTACCAATTTGTTCTAAGTCGAAATATCCAAGGTTTTTCCAAGCGAGTACCACCATTTCTATCTATCTATCTATCTATCTATCTATCTATCTATCTATCTATCTATCTATCTCTCTCTCTCTCTCTATATATATATATATATATATATATATATATATATATATATATATATATATTATATTATATTATATTATATTATATTAGAGAGAGAGAGAGAGAGAGAGAAAGAGAGACGGAATTGGGAGAGGTTTACACATATAATAATATGTATCAATTATGTAATGGCTACAATTGAAAATGATTTCTCTAAATTTAAAATAAATTATTTTAGGACTTTTTCAAAAACTAAACATTTGGAATGGTATGAATCTATCTGCGCTCTTCATCTATGGATTAATGAGTAAGATTTGTAAGTGGAAAAGTAAGTGTTATCCTCAAAACATTGTTCTTGCAATATTCACTCGCAAAAAAAAAAGAATTATTCTTACAATCCAAAATATGTTTCAGCTTTAAATAACTCAAAAACTGTTGATAAACCGTAAATGAAGAACAAATGAATCAATGAACAAAAACAATAAGAAATTTATTTAATTTAAGCAAAGCAAAATAATAAGAACCTAAAGCCTGAAGCAAAAATTTCAGCTATAAAATGTCACAAGAAAGAATGGCGTCAAATTTAAATAAATTATATGAACACAATTTTGCCTATGGTTTATTTCATTGTTTTCATTGTCTGGAAGGTTTATTTTTTTATTTGGTCGGCTGTTATTTGATTAAATTGATTTTGATGGTTTTACTTCTCATCAGAGCGTTCTTTTTGAACCAAAAAGATGTTTTTAAAATCATATTGGTCGGCCATTTTGGAAAAAAATTGAGGCGAATCTGGGTTTTTTTTTTCCCCTTTTAAGAAAATACAAATAAATTAAGAATAAAAAATCATGCATAGACAAAAAGATAAAAATAATAAGACGAAAAGAAAAAAAAATGATTTAAGCAAAAGGGTAGTAAAAACGGTAACGTAAGAGGATTCTTATGGTACATTAAGGAATTTAGGTTAAATAATTTATTATGAAATGCATTACAAATAATTTACTGTGAAAATGCATTGTATAATATTTACTAAGAAAATCCATTATAGATGATTTACTATAAAAATGCAATGCTGATGTTTGACTACGAACAATGATTGTACAGGGTGGTCTGAAAGTCTTGTCAGTAATGAGAACAATAGAACATATTATACAGTAATACAACGCATTTGTACTGGGTTCGGTTTATTGATATACATTGATGCTGTCACACATCGAGAAGGTCTGTATGAACACCATCATTTTAGTGGTACAAAATGATGCGGCACTATGTCCTCGTCATATTTTATGAAGATGTGCTTTGTTGATTGCTGCAAAGGTTCCCAGAAAGGTTTCCTTCAACTGATGGGTTTTCTGGTATCGTTCATGTTAAACTCTTTACTTGATAATACACCAACAGAGCGTTGAAACAGAAACTTATATTATATAGGGGTGACAAGACTTTCGGAACACCATGATCTGAAATGAAAATTAATTCAAATTTCTTTACTATGAAAATTTCTAACGGTGAGCAGAAAAAGGGAATAATGCTCTGTATCCTGAAATATAGCCATGACGTGTTTAGAATTGATAAACACATAAGCACAGATACAACATACATACATACATATATATATATATATATATATATATATATATATATATATATATATATATATATATATATATATATATATATATATATATATATATATATATATATATATTGTGTTTGTTTTTGTGCTTATATATATACGTGTGTGGGGGGATTTTTCTCACAAAGCCTTCACCACTATAATGAATTCACATGTGCTGGTGACTGTCTGTCGGCTCCTAGGAACTGATCTGCTTGACTCTCATACGTCGAATACGCCGAGATAGTCGAATGAATATTAGTGTTTAAGCCTTTTTATTATATCCTTACTCTGTCCCGGAGATTGAGTTCTATCTGGATTCTATCCTCTTGGATTTATTTTCTATACAAATATATATGTATATGTATGTATGTATGTATATTTATATATATTTTAGATATATGATTGCATATGTATGTGTATGTTTACCACTAATATTATCAATATATATATATATATATATATATATATATATATATATATATATATATAGTATATATATATATATATATATATGTGAACATTGAAGTCAACACTCAGAGGCGACAGGCTGTTTCATACTGGACGCAATATATATATATATATATATATATATATATATATATATATATATATATATATATATATATATGAATTTTCAATTCTAGTTTGTCTCTATTTTAAATGATTGGAAATGACGGGGGGGAATCATTCATTTGCAGGTAATCGCTAAAAGCTGTTAAATGCAACAAGAAAATCATGTTTACTTTTGGCGGCACGATGTCGGAAAGTGGCAGGAAATCAAGTAAATAATATCGGCTAATTTGGCGCTGTTTTTCGATTTCTGCTGCCTTCTTTGAGAATTCACACAAAAAGATGTTGTGTGTAAAAACGAAATAAAACGTTAGAAGAGAGTAAATCCATAATTTAAGTCATTACAGCAAGTCAGAAGCAACTTTCTGGTAATTCACTAGCTAATAAATGCTTTCACCTTTGATTATTAATCTCTTACTTAGGAAGGCACTTTTATAATTTTGGCGACACGTTTATCTTCTGAAAATATAATTCGATGGAATTGCCAACAGACAATGCAATGCAGAAATAAACATCTTTTTTTAAATTTATTTATTCATGTTACTAAAGATTAAACAACATTCCTCATCAAGAATATTCTTTTTTTATTAAATTTCTTTCATAAATTCCTTGCACAAACTGACGTTGTATATTAGACACAAATGTTTCTTATACACGAGAACTAAATACTAATTTATTTTCCTGCTACTAGTGTGACCATATTTAAGACGATATGACGAACAGTAAGTCATTTATGATATAAACTAACGTTACAAAGAGTTTATGATTTACAACCAAACCCTCCATTTGTTTTTAAAAAAATATAATTCCTATACATGCAAAATGGTAACAATTATAATATGAAAAATAAAAACCAATAAAAACAAAAACAAATGGGTTAAGAAAAAGGGTAAAAAATAAACTAAAAGAATGCTATTTTTACATGATTTTTTACTCGAGAATTCTTTCGGTAAGGAATTCAGCCCAAATAATTTCTTAAGAAAATGCATTGTACATTATTTACTATAAAATGCATTGTAGAATATTTACTATGAAAATGTATTGCACATTATTTACTACGAAATGCATTGTAGATAATTTACTAAGAAAATGCATTGTACAATATTTACAATAAAATTTAAGTTGTAAAATATATCTTTAATGCATTACAGATCATTTACTATAAAAATGCATTGCATATTATTTACTATAAAAATGCATTGGATATTGCAAAACATTTACTACTATTTCATTCATATGAATCAAATTGGTGCAGTTATACATGAGACACCTCGATCAAAAATAAAATTTTTTTTGTTTTCAATTTTTTCATATTACTATAATTTAAACACACCAGATCACGAATACAAAAAAAAACAAAACAAACAAACTTAAATTTCATAAAAGTTAAATAGCTACCCCTACGGAATCCCAAACAAAATGTGTTCATAAAGTGTGAATTCATGATATATAGTTGGATGTGCGTGTGGTGTAACGGCTCGGAATGAGAGATCGGTTCCCGGGTTCGAATTTCATTCGAGTTCGTTACATTCACTGACGTACAAATGCGCTCTGGAAAAAGTATGTATCCATGTCTTCTACCCCCCAGTTATGGGTTAAACAGTAGAACTTCTATCTGGAACAATCATTGTTATATCCTCAGAAAAAATAATTATGAATGCCATATTTACTTGCAAAAAAATGATTCTTGAAATCCATATTTTTTCGCTTTTAAATAATCCACCAATAATTAAAATGTAAAGTAATTATTTAAAAAAAAAATGAAATTTTAACCTAGAGTTCTTTCCTCAGGTGCCTAATTCAAAAAGCAAAACTTTCTTAGCCATCTAATACATCAAATAACGCATTAATTCTATCATAACGAACATTTGTTCACAACTGAATCTAATAATTGGCTGTATAAGGGCATACGCTATTGAATCATGGTAGCTTCGTTGTAGCTTCGGTGAGCCTCGAAATGAGTTATATATTTTGTGATTTTCGGTTCACCGAATTTAGTTAATATCTTAGCCAGGCACGAATAAACGGTCGATCTTGCGGGCCAAAATGACGCGCTTGAAGAGAGAAAAGAGATGAGTTTAATTTCTGATATTGACCCAGATTTCGAAAGTACGTGCAAGTGCATCTAATTACGATATATTATGGATTTTCAAAAATTCCACTGCAATCGTCTTCCCAGGAAACGACCGACGGCAGGTAACCATGAGTCATGCTTAAGAAAAATAAAGAAGGAGGCGAAAAAGAAGCTATCATTCCTAGGAAGGATGAGACCAAAGAAATAACCCCGAGAAAGGAAAGACAAAAGAATTCATGCCGAAATTTCCTGACGGTTATACTGATGGAGGCAGGAGGGCAAAACGGCCGAAACGTTGTGAGGACAACAAAGATTAGAACGAAAGTCCAATATAATTGCCAATGTATTAGGTTGGTGCAAAAATAATGTCGTTTCCTCACATAGTAACATATGTGAGAAAACGACATTATTTTTGCATCAACCTAATAATTAACCAAATTCCTCCAATTCAGTGTTTTGAACTGTGTAGTGTTTTCACTTCTCATCAATCCCTGCTAAGTATGTGTAAACAATTCATTCAGTTTTGTGAATTTAAGATTAATAAACTTAATCAAAATTCAAAAACAAAAATAGGTATTATATTAACATGTTATAAATCAATTAAGTGTAACTTAATAAATTAAAAATTAAAATAATATTACGTCATTTATAGTATTATAAAAAAAGTTTACCTTTCGTCCATGCTTAGAATATTGCTACCACATTTATCCGGTGCTCATGTTATTTACCTAGAGCTCCTTGATTCAATCCAAAGGAGAATCCGCAATATTATTGGTCCTGATCTGGCGTCTCGGCTTCAGCCTATTGACCACCGCTGTAAGGTTGTCTCCCTTTGCCTTTTCTATAAATACTTTCATGCTAATTGTTCGGGGGTGCTCTTCGCTATGGTTTATGGTTAGGCATCAGGATATTGCTCTTCCTGGGTTGAACTTGTGCAACCCATCCCGAAACTAGGCTAGCTTAGGTTTCCTTTTTTGATGCTTTAGTTTCCTTTTTCAGTTAACTTAGCTAGGGTATGTATACTCATTGGCCCCTTTTATTTCTGTCCCTATTTTTTCTTTAAGTTTAATTCCCCATCCCCTCCCTCGTTAGGTGGTCAGTGATGTCAGTTCGCTGGTGGATGCGGGGCGCCTTTCGTTTCGCGTGAGTAGTATTTTTCGTATCTGTTGTTGTGTCTGAATGAGTGCATGTCAGTGTGAGTGCTTGGGATGAATGAATGTTTTTTACACTATTATAGTCCCGCATTGATTTCGGCCAGTGAACCGATGTTTCTGCCACATTTAGTGATGTGGGAAGTTTTATTACTAATCTTATTTTCTTTAGTTTCTTGTAAATATTTTTTGTATTCGTATTTGTAAATACACATTGTGGATAGTTTTTAGAATTGTTGTTTTATTACCTCCCACCCCCCGCTACACACAATGAATTGTAAATATGGGGACTAGTTAGTATTTCATAGAGACAATGAGGTATTATGGTGATTGTAGTAAGAAAGGTACGTATGAATGTGTTGTTTTGGTGTAAGAGATATTGTTTCGTACGATTGGGTCAGTGTTTGCGGCTAGCTAAGTTATAGTTAAGACAGAAGAAGACCGTCCTTTCCCCAATCCCCTTTTCGGCCTTGTGCCACATTTCTGTATTAAACAGAATAAATATCGCTCTTCGCTATGGTTTAAATTGTTGTTTTATCCCCCCATCCACAGACAATGAATTTTACATATGGAGACTAGTTAGGACTTTCATAGAGACAATGAGGTATTATGGTAGATGTAGTAAGAAAGGTAAGTAAGAATGCGTTGTTTTGGTGTTAGGAATATTGTGGTATGGTTGGGTCAGTGTTTGTAGCTAGCTAAGTTTAACGTTAAGACAGATAGCCGTCTTTTTTCCCATTCTCCATTTTGGCCTTGTGCCACATTTTCTATATTTGAAGCGGAAATAAATATCACTCTGCGTTATGGTACCCAGACTCTTTGAATTTTAACGCAGTACTAGACTGACAACGAAGTCTCATCAATTGGTTAGAGATAACCGTAAATTTTATGCTAACAGTTTTTTCTCACAATTCTCGCTTGTGTAATCTTCAAAAATGTAAATGCAATGCCAGTAGCTATCTACTGTCCTCCTTATTCTTCTTCTTTTGTTCTCTCTCCTTTGTAATGTTTCTGTTTTGTAATTATTCCGCACCAGAATAGAGACCATTAAATACTGGCTAGAAATGTTCCCTCACGAGCCACCAAACCGGAAATTTTATCATGCAGCATTTTTCATAAGTTAACAAAGATCAAAAGGGTTTAAAGAAGAGTGATATTAGGTTGGTGCAAAAATAATGACGTAATAATGTCGTTTTTTGATGTTAAAAAATACGTCAAAAAAAGACATTATTACGTCATTATTTTTGCACCAACCTAATATTTTCAAAGTTGCTGAACATGCGAAATCACACTGGTTTGCAGTGTGCCATTAAATCGAAACAGTTCTCAGTTCTGACGATGATATTATCAATTAAACATTTCTTCTTCTCATTAATTAACGCAGTCAAGATTCAGTTTTTTAACGTAATGGATATGCCTAATGTTTGTATTTTGTAGTATAAAAGGAAAACAAAAATAGATCTCATTTATTTTTGCTAAGTTTTGAGAAGTGTAAATTCTGGGAAATGTTTTAACAGACAATAGAAAATGTGGAGCAGAAATCCAAACACACATTGGAATGGTGAAAAAAAGGCCAAACCAATTTTTTTACAAACAGGAAAATCTTGTGAAAAACAATGAAAAAAAATACTAGGCTGCAACGTAATATCAATCCATCTATATGCAAGTTAATGTTGAACAATTTATATGCTATATGCCAGGTAGTTTTGGATAATTTCCTCACAGATGGGGGAGACTTGAGGCAACAGAGATGTGGTCCTATACACGAATGAACAGCAACAGCGACATTTCCTGAATGTATAACTTAGAAAAAAACGTATTTTGCATCTTTTGTCGATAAAAATTTGTTATGGTCATTATTAATGTCACCGGTATTTATTTTTAGCCTCAGGCGCAGACATAATGTTTTCACTTTGTATAACAAATGCAAGACAACAGATTCCATTTGGTCACGGAAACTTTCCTATGAAGCTATGAAGAAATATTATGGAAAGTGAATAATATGTTCTTAGGGAAAAACGCGAAGTAATTTCCAGTTTGCATACAATGTATTATCTGGTTGTATTAGTTTATTATTTACTAGACGAAGAACCAGTCAACACTGGGTAATAATAAAGAAACTAGCTTAACGATTCTTTACTAATATCATGGTGAATTAGTAACACTGTCAAAGTCAAAAGAGCAGAAGAGTTAAATATATAGTATCCTCATCAGTGAAAAAATGTCTCAAATATTCACCACTCCATCGAATTATCATCTAAAGATAAACCCTTATATATATATATATATATATATATATACATATATATATATATATATATATATATATATATATATATATATATATATATATATATATATATATATATATATATATATATATATATATTTGAAATAATAAAGCGTTCATTAATAAATTTTATAAAAATAAACCTTTGGTATATTAATTGTTACCGAAAGTAGCGGAATCGACCGATCTCCTAAGTTGTGTGTGTGTGTGTGTGTGTATGTGTGTGTGTGTTAAACGCTATTTTAGTATTTGAGTAGACGCACCGTTTATTCATTAATTATACTGTATTTTTATTTATTTTCGTCCATCGGTCAGAAAATACTGTTTAATAAATAAACGAAGTATTTATCACAACTTGTTTCTATCTATCAATCTATCTATCTAAATTTCTTCATATCTATGTACGTATCTATCCCTCTAAGTATGTTCATATATATATATATATATATATATATATATAAAATATGTATATATATATAAATATATATATGCAATTTTTATATATATATGCAATTTTTATATATATATTATTTATATATTATATATGTTCGGTACTTATTGGAAAGCACTCAATATCAGTGATAGAGCTAACATATTTAGCTGGATTGATGTGAGTTTGTGACCTTGGGTTTCACGCTATTTGCCTGACGATCGAAAATAGCGTAAAATCAAGGATCACAAACTTAGATCCATCCAACTATATATATATATATATATATATATATATATATATATATATATATATATATATATATATATATATATATATGAGTGTATATGTGTATGTATTTATATATATAATTTATTTTATTATCTATTTATCCAACTATCTGCATAAATCTGTTCATAAATACGTATCAATCTACTCTCTCAATACACACACAAACGCACACATATGTGTATGTATGTGCGTGTGTATATATTTGTTTCTACCGGTTTTCCCTATCTATTTATCTATCTACCTATCTAACCCAGTCTGTTCATATCTATCTATCGCTGTACATATATATATATATATATCTGCTAATTTTTGACAAAATCCGCACATACTCACGAATAACTTTCTGTGTATTGATGTTAAAGGATGAGAAAAATGTCTTATAACTGTTTAAATTTCTTTTATTTTAATTTCCTAAGTACTTAAATTCATGAAGGCTGGGAACCAGCGTAAGCAGCTCATCGAAGCGGGTACCGTGAAAGTATTTGAAAATGATTTCAATGAATTCTAGTATTAAACGAATCACTAATATAATACTTGTAATATTGATATAATACTTAGTTTTGCAGACCTCTGTATATATATATATATATATATATATATATATATATATATATATATATATATATATATATATATATATATGTGTGTGTGTGTGTATATATATGTGTGTGTGTGTGTGTGTGTGTGTATCTTCAACGATTCTATGGCTGAAATACCTGTCCGTCAGTCTAGTTTGTGCCATTTCCTTCAACTCATTCTCATCTCTGGATTTCTTTCCTCCTCCTCCTCCTCCTGATGAGAACTTTCTCGCCCATTTCAACCTCCTCCTCTTCTTTCCATTCAGCTTTTCTTATGTTCATCGGATCTGTCTTTTACCTTCCCCCACACTTCCATGTGATGTTATAAATGCAATCTCTCCTCAACCGCTACCATTTTAAATGATAGACTCTTGCAGAGCACTTACCAATAATGTTACCGAAATCCACCCTGTAGAACCAAAAAATTACCACAGTTTCATCATTGATAGATCTGTTGGCATTTAGTTACAGGAAGCATTTTTGCAAGCTGTATCTCTCACACATCTTCTTCCCAAGAAATGTTTCATTGCGGAAAAAAATCTCCTGAGTAGATGCTTCCTTGATTACTCGAATCTTAACCACTTCAAGTCTGTTAACTATACTACATATCCCCATCATATGCATCACTTGCTTTCTCTCAGAACAAGCACAACATTCTTCTACCTTAAGTGGCTCTTGGGGATTTTATTTGTTAAACAATAGTTTAAAAATAGAGAGGATCAGATTCAGTGCTTTGTGCCTCAAGCAGGCCATTAGGGAAATGCCGAAAGAACTACGGCTTCTAATCCTATGTACGCATGTAGTTTCCGCACATACCACACTCTGTTAGAGTTGGAGAGCTGATAAATGTCAAGGCATTATAATGGTGCATAGAAATGCATTGTGTTCCTCAGTCTGCAGTCGCTCTCTCAAAGACGTGCCGTCGCCTCCCTCTGTCTTTTTCACAAATACTTTCACGGTAACTGCTCCGATGAGCTACTTTCGCTGGTTCCCAGACTTCATGGATTTAAGCGCTCAGCTAGACTGGCATCTCGGTCCCACCTTTTCATTGTCGAAACGGTTAAATGTAGCCATCTCTTCTACTCCAATAGCTTCATGTCTCGTACTTCTCGCCGGTGGAACTCTTTCCCCTTTTTTGTTTCCCTGATAGCTATAATCTCCAACTATTCAAATGTAATGACAATTGACATCTCTAGAAGCCTTGATCTATCCCCTATCCTTCTCTTCATCCTCTACCTATCCTCTTTGCTCTGGATCCAGCTCTCTGTAACCCCTTGCATGCTAGTGGATTTCCGTATAGTTGGGGTGAAACGCTTAAAAAAAGTTATTCTTCTGGAATATGGTATGCTTACTAGTGCTATGGAGTTGTTTTTTACTGAAGGTCCTTACCCTATGTCTCGCCTTAGAAGCAATATTGGGATGATAGCTCTTCTTCTGGACGTAATTATCTAGATTTAAAAAAAAAATAGACGTCATTGTCTACCTTAGGATCCTTCCGACTAATGCTTTTTCAAATGCAAAATACAAAAAACAAAACAAAACTCATGACAGTAATAATAACGAAAGAGGGGGGAAAGTTAAAACGCGATTAAAATAAAATAAATTTTAATTGTAAATAATTAATAGAATGAATAACAAGTTCCACAGGACTATAAAATAAAAAAAAAGAAACTCACAGTCCTTCGATCAATCGTAAGGAGCGCATAAAATACTCCTTTTGTCTGCATAGGCTTGGCTGGTAAAATTTTATATACACAGCCTCAAGATCTCAGAGATGGTAAACCGAGTAAGCAGAATGTAGAATTTAAAAATAATTAAATATCTTTTTATGTGTATAAACGTGTCCAATTTGAAAGTATGAGTGACCATGTACGACATTATCAGAAAATAACGACGATTGTTATACTAAACTTAAAGTCAACATTACTAAAATTAGATTACAGAGAATATTTCTCATCATTTCTAGGATTACTGAGTACTTAAAAATTATATAAAAATGGTATTTTAACAGATAAAACGTGTATACTGTCGGTTAAAAACACAGGTACTGCTTGGTTTTAAAAATGCATTTCTGTGTTATTTTAAATTGAAAGTAAATAATATTTGTTTCAAAAAAGATTAATTATACTTTAAATCAGCTAATATTCCTCAAATAAAATTTCAGAAAAGTATATTTTATTTTTGGAAGATTTTTAATGGAGAAAATTACATTGTGATGAAAGACGACTATTAAAAGAACGCTAATCAGCTATTTTAGCCAAACAAAAAAAAAAAAAAATCGATTCCAATCAATACCATTTCTGTCTGAAATACACCAAACTATTTTTCTTACTGCAAATAGTAAATTTAATCCTTTAGTTTCAATTAAAGATAAAATGAACGCTTCAAGTTTTTCATTTTTAAAAAATTCATTTTTAACATGAGTTATGGCGAATTAGTGGAGGTTCGTAATATATATATATATATATATATATATATATATATATATATATATATATATATATATATATATATATATATATATATATATATATATATATATATATTATTCTCTATAAAACAATATATAAACATAAAAAATGTCTTAAAATAATTGTCGGACTTTGTCCAGTTCATAATGTGTGACGTCATTTGTTTATAATTTGGATACGCCATGAGCAGATATGAATGTACGTGAGAGAATCATGGAAGATTGTAGCTTAAAGACAGTAAAATCGAACTTGCCAACCAAACACTCCTCTGTGGCCCAATCGGTTAAAGTCACGTCAGGCTATATGACGGTTCCGTATAGGTTGCAGGTTCGATTCCTGTTGGAGGACGAATATTTTCTATGAAAATTTGTTAATACTGTTTATTACTAAACAGAGCATTTACTTAAATATTTGTATCTATAAAAAGATTGTATAAACATAAAAAATGTCTTTATATATATATATATGAAGAAATATAATTTTCAGGTGTGCTATATTTATGGGACAAAGTTCTCAATATCATAGAATATGTAAATATAAAAAATGAACATTGAAATCAACACCCAGAGGCGACTTCAATGTTCCTTTATATATATATATATATATATATATATATATATATATATATATATATATATATATATATATATATATATATATTATATATATATATCCACGTGGTGGAACCACTCCCAAGAATATGCTTCCCGACCACTACAATCTTAACCTGTTCAAATCTAAGTTTAACCGTTATCTTTCCCATATATCCCCATAAAATGCGCCTCTTACCTCTAACGCTTACCCATCTCACAGGAAACCCCTTCACTAACCCTCTACCTAGAGTGGTTCTTAGGCCTTGTATAGGGTGAACATTAGTAAAGAAAACGATATAACATGTACAAAATGACTATCCTTTGTGAGCAGTGACCAGTGCATTTGAAAGGCTGTGTTTCATCGATTATCGCCATGTAAAAATGTAGATTTTACAATGCAGACAAGCATTATATAAAACATTGCTTTAACCGTGGAAACGGCTACACTACCTCAGTGGAACACGTGTGTAGTAATAATGCTGTTAGACAGAGTAAAACTTATTCTTGCAGGTACATATCTTCTGTGACGAGAAAACATTTGGGTCATGTCACTGTCTGAATTACTCAACCAACGCTTTTATCTACAGGGCAATATTTCCTTAGGGAATACTAACGTATGTCACCTGAAGAAGGTCGAAGCGCACAACAGTCCAAACAATGTAAATAGTGTAAATAATTATAGTACCTCATCTTAGAAATATAGAGAAATAAGGTAGAAGATGTTGAACGAATTCCACGTAGAAAATAAACAAAAACAAAAAAAAAAAAACAGAAATGTGGTTCTATTGACAAATCTTAAGAATTCCATGAAAAGATTATGTGAGCAACAAGGAAGTTTCAAGAACAATGTAAACAGAAATTTTTGGGGCTGATAGTGAGGAAAGAAGGCTTGGAAATTTTCTCACTCACAAGACAGAATTAGAAGTCTTAACGAAAATAGAGACTACAGGAGAAGTTATGTTTATAATTTTTTAAAAATACACCTGAAATCCGAATAATAGCAAGAAATTGCTTTTCATAAACTATGCAAAGTATTAAGATAAAGGAAAATATCACTAAAACAAAGAACTAAGAAATGAACTCTTGCATAATAAGTAATCTCCTATATCGCCGTGAATATTAGACGATTTCTTTCTAGATTAAGAAGAGACTTGAAGCGACAGAAATGTGGTTCTCTTAACGGATGCGGACTGAATATCTTCGGATGATTTTTTTCTACGAGGACACTCATATTTGAAATCAGGGAGAGTTTACATTTATAGAGCGCATAACGAGAAAAGAATGCTTGGAGAATCTAACGCTCACAAGACAGGCGAGAGAAGCTGTGGGGGAAGCAGCGATTACTATAACGAGTTCGTTTGAATGCATAGCAGAACAAAAGCAAAGAGAGATGATATAAAGTAAAAGTTATTTAGATTAACAAAAGAACGTTGTGGGGAGCCATCATCATTCCCTCTCTGAAATGGCACAGCATAAAAGAAGTCAATTTTAAATATAAGCGATGGTGGTTCTCCACAGGCTCCTATTTTATTATCTGTGAATTACCATGACTTTTTGGTAAAGGTTATAGAGTGTCTTCCCGTTGAATTCTGTACAATTTTGAATTCACTTTAATCGTCCGAGATTGTCTGCCACTCAGAATCCAGTCTAACTTGATATTTAAGCTTTAGGGGAAAATTAGAGAATGGATGGAGTCTTGCCTTTCCTGAGGGTATTATTTGGAAAATGAACGCAGAAGACAAAGCCCTGATTTTGAACTTGGCTCAGTTTTGTGCCATGAGTGATACACGCTTAGGTGATCATGTAACTTTCGATACATGATCGACGAGGCAGATTTTTTCCCGCAGTAGGTTACCATTTCTTTCTGCGGTAGACCCGTCCAAGGCTATAGAACCTGGTCTGTCCTGCTATTTACTCATAGCTGGAGAAGAGGAGGATTCATCCCAAGGGAATTAGCACGTAAGTAAATGTAATGGATCCGACTGGAATTCGAACTCGACTCCCCGATTCCTCAATCCGAACCGCTATCCACTACTCCACCGTGCCTCCCTTAGTTCACTGATTCCAATTCCCGTGCCGCTCGACTACCAGCGCGTTCTGAGATATATATATATATATATATATATATATATATATATATATATATATATATATATATATATATATATATATATATATATATATATATATATATATATATATATATATATATATATATATATAGAGAGAGAGAGAGAGAGAGAGAGAGAGAGAGAGAGTGAGAGACTGCGTATATTTCTCTCTTTTTATCTTTCACTCTCTCTTTCGCTCTCTCTCTCTCACTTTCTTTCTTTCTTTCTTTCTTTCTCTCTCTCTCTCTCTCTCTCTCTCTGTGCTTTTCTCTGTTGTTCCGGAGTCCCTGAAGTCGATATCTCCCTCTCAAATAGAAGAGCGAATCATCAATGCTAAATTGTCCTTCTACTGCAGTGCATTCTTTAAGAAAAAAGAAAAAAAAAAAAGAAGCCACCCCGCCTCCAACTTCAAAGACAATCTCGACATTATTTTACTTTTATTTTTGCTGCTTATCTGCTAATTGATAGAGTAACGCTTGTGGTCTTTGAAGTCGATGATAAATAAAAGCCTCATAACGGGACGGTCTTTTGTCTCTTCGCTTCTTCTTCATTTTGCCTACAATTTTCTTTCGTTTGGATTTTCTTGTTCTCTTTTGTTTTCCACTTCAGCTTCTTTGTCAACGATCCAAGCATTCATTCGCTGCGCGCGAGATGGCATCACTCAGTCACGTGATATAGATCAACATGGGAGACAACTCCAAGTCTCTAACGATCACCTCCATCCTCGCAAGAATGCTCTTGTAATTATTATTATTATTATTATTATTTCCTTGGGTATCTGTTGTATACACATTCCCTTCCGGGTCCCAACAAGAGATCTAAGGTCAGAAGTGACAAGATAACCTTTTACACTGATCAATTTTTTTGGTAATTAAGATCAGACACATTTGACAGATAAAGCTCTTCGTAATTTGTGAGCTCTATTTGCGACTACAATTTATTATTATTTTTTTTTTTTTCTTGGATTTCTGTTGCATACAAATTTCCTTCCGGATCCCAACCAGAGATCTAAGATCAGAAATAGCGTCATGACATTTTCTATTGAGTAAAAAATAAGTCTTCAAAAACCCCTTCGATCATACACATTTGACATAGATAAAGCTATGCTTAATGTATGAGTTGTATTTTTGATTGTAATTATTTCTGTATTTCTGTAAGGCATAGTCTACCAGGAATCCATTCAATGAGTTTATCAGAACTTTTTCCAATCAATCCCAGGGATCCAATTACAACTGGGAATACTGATGTCCTCATATGCCAAATTATTGAGATTTCCATTTCAGAATCCTTGTATTTTGATAGTTTTTTGAAGATCTTCAAAGATGCATTACAATCTGAAGGGACTGCCTTGTCAATAAGGAGACACATTTTGTCTTTGCCGTCTCTAATAACGATGTCTGGGAGATTAGATTGTTTTGTCTGTATGTATTGTAAAGTCTCATAAAATTCTTACAGGTCCTATCTCTGTAACCGGGTCTGGGTGGTGTTCATACCAATTTCTTGCAGCTTCCTTTCCGTAAGAAATTCATATATTCCAGTGCAGATATTGACCTACTCGATAAGGCCGAGTTTTATATTATTATTATTATTATTATTATTATTATTATTATTATTATTCCTAACTTGCTTGTTTGGTTAATTTTAGATCAGACTAAAAATGGAGAATGCCTGTCATATCTGGGCTGAAGTTATCCAATCCTCAATTTCCAGCTTTGACAGAGTTGGAAACCGTATACGCGATCCTGTGAGTGATGAATTATTTTCATCGCTACAGTTCCCTTCTCACAGACGAAACCCTCGCAAGCACAGCTCTACTCCATGATTGGGCACTTCGATGTGTTATAATGGTTAGAAAGCTCAATTATGAATGATTAGTAACCTCTATCCTCACTGTGTGCGCCATACTTTCGGTCTTGTGAAACACGTAAAAGTTATCATTTAAAAATCGCTTTCTCTACTCCATCGCAATTTCCATGGAAAATATTTGAACGGACTACATACCTTATATCCACCCGTTCAGACCTTCGCACTTAGGAACCAGCATATCCCATACACAGATCCCACTGGATTCATATTCCATTTGTCAGGAGGAAGTTCCACTCCGACATCTTCTTTCCAAGAATTGTTAGTTTAAAGAACAGGCTCTTGAGAGGAGGCTTCCACTATCACTACGATCTTAAACTTTTCAAGTCTAGAGGCAACCGTTATCTATTCTACATATCCTCATTATCTGCACATACTTCTTACTTATTTGGCCTTGTTTTTTCTTTGGTATCTGTCTATATTTCTGAGATGAGGTATTATGTACCCTATTGCCCTCATCTTTGTTGCCATATTTATCACAACGTTTCGGCCCTTCAGTATCTGTCTATATTTCTGAGATGAGGTATTATGTACATTATTTACATTATTCGGACTATTGTCCTCATCTCTGTTGCCATATCTATTACAACGTTTCGGCCGTTGTACGCTCCGGCCTTCTTCAGGTGGTTTTAATGTCGAACTAAACCCTTTATTTCGCTCACTCGGGTAGACTGTTCTAGTTCCACGTGCCATGTTTAATGGATGTCATTTATCAGTTATCTCCTGTTAATTTCCCAGTAAAAGTTCTCCACTGCCTTAACCGGGTATTGAACTCAGACTCTTTAGGTACTGTCATTGGATCTAACAGATGCCTTTATCCACTGTGCCATGTGTCCTTGAATTTCTGGGTATTATAAAGCTAATGTCTTCAGCTACCATTTTTTAACAGTGCTAATATTGCAATTTTTGCTGTTATCATTCCATGTTTTTACCAGAGCTCATATTTTTACTGTGGGTTTACTGTGGGGTCTGCGTAAGTTCTGAGATTAGATTGGAAGTAAATCAGCTGCTGCTGTAGAATTAACTGAGAAATACGAAGGCAGAACTCACGTGTAATAGAGAGATTATCACGGATATAATAATTCTAGACTTGAATGGGGCGTAGAGTAAAGGTTTCAGACGAGTGTTGTGACTATATGTGACCATATATATGCACACCCTGGCACTAAGTTTAAAATGACAAAAAAAAAATGTTTTTGTGACGGCGTTTCTGCCGCTAGGTTCCGTTTTACAGTAAACAATTTTTAAAAAAAATTCTAACCAATCACGAAGCATTCCAGACAAAAAAAAATGTATATGGCGTAATCGACCCGAGCGCGATAAAAGTAAGCTAATGACAACATTTTCTTTATTGGATTTTTGACACCCGGATGAAACACGGCTGCATCCACTCCAATTTGATAAATCTGATAAGCAAAGACACTTAGAGCAATCAATTTCCTGTCGCCTGCTCGTATAAGCAATAGGGAATATATTCACATATATACGTACCTATTATGAAGGAATATTCCGACAGACACACATACTTATAAAAAAATTTTATACTCACGCACGTGAATGTTAAATATAATTTCTATCGATTTACATTAGTAAAACATTACCTTGTATTTTCTTCCATTTTAATTTCCGAGGAATATAAAATTTGGTTAAATCGTTAATATAATGTCGTCGCTATTTCTCATATATATATTTTAATTTCGGCAACTTTTGATATTTTTATATATTATGTGAGCCTTGCTGTTTCAAACATTATATAAAGACATCAAAAGTTACCGAAATTATAAATATACCAGAAATAGCGGCGAGACTATATTAAACAACGATTCAACAAATCCTTATATATTGTCTCCGGGGAATCAATAAAATGTGTTGAATATTTTCCATATCTAGGAAGCGAAATAAATTCCACTGAAAAGGAAGTGAATATTCGCATAGCTAAAGAATGGACCACCTTGAATGAAATGGATGTAATCTGGAAATCTAATCAATTATACAACCTCAAGCGGAGATTATTTCACGTCACTTTAGAGACGGTTTTAATATTATGGTGCAACTGCCTGGACATTAACTAAAGCTCTAGAGTCTAAGCTTCATGGAACCTACACTCAGATCCTGAGAGCTATACTTAACATATCCTGGAGACAACATCCAACTAAATCACAGCTTTATGGGCCCATCGGTGATATTTCTACAATCTTACGCGAAAGCAGAATGCCCTTCGCAGAACACTAATGACGAACAAAAGAAAACTTCGCGATAGTTCTACTGCTCTGGACACCTAGCCATGGCACAAGACGGATTGATCACCCCGCAGCCACCTACATTGACCAGCTATGTTATGACACAGGATGCCACCCTAATGACCTTCCCTCCTTGATGCAGGACCATGATGGTTGGCGTGATAGTCGTAACAAATTTAGTACAAGAGAAAAGAAAACTCTAGAGTCTAAGCTTGATGGAACCTACACTCAGATCCTGAGAGCTATACTTAACATCTCTTGGAGACAACATCCAACTAAATCACAGCTTTATGGGCCCATCCCTGATATTTCTACAATCTTACGCGAACGCAGAATGCGCTTTGCAGGACATTACTGGCGAGCAAAACAAGAACTTGCGAGTTATCTACTGCTGCTGTAGACACCTAGCCATGATTCAAGACGGGCTGATAGCCCAGCAAGCATTTACATTGACCAGCTAAGTTATGACACAGAATACCACCCTAATGACCTTCCGATCTTGATCGGAAGGTCATTGGGGCCGTGATGGTTAGCGTGATAGAAATGCCCGAACAAGCTAGACTGAATAAATTGCTTATGGTGCAAATTGGTCTTTTAATAACACACATCTTTTATGCATTGTGGTTGCTCGGGACACGAGCGATCATGACTCTCCACAGTTATCCAATTCTTTGTATCTGTAAACAGGGGTGGTTCTGTAACTATCCTACCCAGTCCTACTATCCTTCCCAGTCCTTGTGATTAATTTCCTTCTTTTCATCGACTTTGTATTATCATCTCGTAACTCTTCGGACGTACGTCGTCCTCGGACGAAATTCATATATTCTTGCAATCGCTAAAGCTCGTCTGGAAGAATGGCCGCTTCTTTTATAGCTGTCAAAAATACCTAACTTCTGTTGCCAGGTTTTGTCTTTCCAATTTCAGTTGTTGTTGCCCGGTCCTCACCGTCTAGCGTTTGACAGAGTTCAAAAACGCTTACGCGGCCTTGTGAGTGATGAATTATTTTCCACACTTTAACCCTCATCCCAAAAAGAAAACGTTTCTAACCCTTCCTTAATCTATCTCTGTTATTATGGCAAATGTTAAAACGAATTGCATTCCTTAGTACCACCAGCTCAGGCCTTCACATCTAGAACACAGCATGCAATGTTCACGTTCGCAAATTATTTACATTCCTTCGTATTTCTTTTATAAGGAGTAAGTTCCACTCAGATATCTTCTTCTCCAGAATTTTTACTCTGTTGAACAGACTCCCAAAAGGATGTTTTTCTGTTCCCTACAACCTAAACCTCTTCAATTCCAGAGTCAACGTCTCCTCATAATATACATTTCCTGCTTCTCCTTCGTTAAAACAACTTAATTCATTAACCCTCTATCTTGAGTGGCTCTTGGGCCTTGTATTAGGGGGACTTAAGAACTCGTAGCAATCCGTATCTATTAGAGAAATAGCTTAAATACATGTACATTTACAAAACTACGTACATCTTTTTTTTTTTTTGATGGTGTGCATCATTCTCAAAGCGTAAACTAAATCTTGTGAAACCATTCAAAAGATTTTTCGATTTTTTTTAAAAGTGTAAATTGTTTTTCAGATAAAACAAAGTCCTCAAGGATACATGGCACAGTGGATAAAGGCGCTAGTTAAATCCAGTAACAGGACCCAAAGAGTGTGAGTTCAATACCCGGTTAAGGCAGTGGAGAGAGGAATTAACAGGAGATAACTGACAACTGACATCCATTAAAACATGGCACGTGGAACTAGAACAGTTTACCCCAGTGAGTAAAATAAAGCGTTCAGTACGACATTCCAACCACCTGAAGAAGGCCGGAGCGTACAACGGCCGAAACGTGGTAATAAATATGGCAACAAAGATGAGGACAATAGTCCGAATAATGTAAATAATGTACATAATACCTCATCTCAGAAATATAGACAGATACAAAACAAAGTCAGTTTTGTTTTAAAATGTCTGTGTCGGCTTTTCAGAGAAAAAACGAACAATCACAAATACGTTTACCAGTAAATTGATGTGCATGCAACTGAATTGTTGTTTAAAAGAATTAATGACCTCGAATTAGTTGGCACAGCTTCAAAAACTCTTATGAATTCCTGACGCTGACCAAACTTTTAGTGATTCATTAGCGAATGTCAGCATTCATCTCTAATAATAATGGAGTATTTTTAATATAAGATAACCAAAAGAAGTCCTTGCTGTCTTTTACGCCGTGTGGGAGGAAGTGATCAACTGATTGCATCAAGTGCCGGAAAAGTGATAGGCAAGGGGTAGAGACATTGCTATTGCCCAGTGCCGGTAATGTGCGCACACACATTAGTCATAGTTCGAGCAGCGGTGTCGAAGCTACTCGTTCGGGGTTGTTTGTTTTATGACTTTAAGGTGTTTTTTTTTCCTCAACCGCATCAAACCGCCGAATACATCAAACCTTTGGGGATAATGTTAGTGAACGCACCGCCAGGTATTGGTTGAAGAAGTTCAAGTCGGGAGATCTGTCCCTTTGTGGTGAACTCCGCAGTGACCGGCCACAGGTCCT
Organism: Acanthosepion lycidas; assembly: GCA_963932145.1. Lineage (NCBI taxonomy): Eukaryota > Metazoa > Mollusca > Cephalopoda > Sepiida > Sepiidae > Acanthosepion > Acanthosepion lycidas. The sequence continues at coordinate 97,088,982 of OZ010590.1, forward strand.
GGATGATGAGTCAATGAAGGCGGCCACAGAAGAGGACAACAGCCAAGTTTGTGGTGAGTCTGCTGAATGCTGCAAGGTTTCTGCTGAAACTCATACCTCACCTGCATTGCATAGGAAAGGCGAGCAGGTTGAGCAAGTGGGTACTACACACACTTTCGGAAGTCAACAAGCAATAACGAATGATAGCCTGTTTCTCGTTACATTCTTAGCACCACGATATACTCTGATTTGCTCGAGTGCTCCAACAATGACGAAAAGTGGGTCCTGCATGGCCTCACACCAAAAGACCACCTCTACACCCACGCAAAATCATGCTCTTATCTGGTGGATGAGTCGACAATTGGTGCACTATGAGCTTCTACCAACGGACCAAACTATCACTGCGGGCCTGTATTGCAGCAGTTGGAATGTGTACAACAGGCACTGAAGCGGAAGGATCCGGCATTGGTTAATCGTAAGAGTCTATGTGCTGTTCCAAAACGACAATGCCAGGCCTAATGTGGAACGGATGGCCAGGGATACCATACTGCGGCTTGGCTGTGAGACACTGTACCATCCACCTTACGCCCTGTTTCTTGCGCCAATAGATGACCACCTCTTCCACTTTCTGGACAACTACCTTCGTGATAAATCCTTCACACATGAAGCAAGCCTGAGGTAGACACCAGATATTTGCTGCCAAGAAATTGCGCAGCTGGAGGCATGTTGGTAAAGCTTCTGGATACAGATGTGGATTACTTTCAGGACTAACGGTATGTCAAATTTGCTGTATACCTTTTATTTTTACAATGCATAAAGATAGCAAGGACTTTTTGTTTCGCTTATATTTCCGGTGTGAGGCTAATTTTTCTTGAATATTCTACAGTTTTCTAAAGTTTTGAAAATATAGGTATATCACGTTATTTATTTATTTATTCATTGTTTAAATAATTATTTTTTTAACTAATGCTTAAATGGCAAAGTAAATATTTGTTTATATGTCTTGCTTACCCAATATTTCGTTTTTTTCTTATTTAAGGTGTTAATTAAAGAAAGTTAATGTTATAATTATGTTTTTTTTTGTTTTGTTTTTTTGCTGCTAGAATATATACATACATACACACACGCATACACACATGCGCTCGCAAACATGTCATTTATATATGCACACGTAAACATGCATACATATTTATAAATATATATGTCTAGTCATATATTAGGTTGGTGCAAAGTAATGACGTAATAATGTCGTTTTTTGACGTTAAAAAATACGTCAAAAAACGACATTATTACGTCATTATTTTTGCACCAACCTAATATATGTGTGTGTATCTGTGTGTGTGCGTGGCCACACTAATGAGCTATTATACAGTGAAACAATCTGTCTGTAGATGATACAATATACGTCTCCGAAAAAAATGAAATTCGGTCGAGCACTTTAGAGGGAAAGCGCGAATTTTTAAACAGTGACTGCTACTGCTGATAATACAAACCTTCTATGAATCGATCACTCTGGGCCAGTTGCGTGTTTATTCAAAATAAATTCGTAAAAATTCACCTTCCTCTCTGCCGGGAGCTGATAGCTTAGGGGAAAAAAAATCTCCGACTGATGTTAAATCATTTCGATTCGGGATTGAGGCAATTGGTTGTCTAGCCACACTGATGAGCTGTGATACAGCGAAACAGTCTGTCTGTTGATGACAATATATATATATATATATATATATATATATATATATATATATATATATATATAAGTAATTATACTCGTCTGGAAAACACCTTAGTTGTTTTGGCTTGTAAATGAACAAACCAATACCCAAGGAAAAATAAGGCATAAAAAAGAAAGAACTAAGAGCATGAAATTGAGGCAAAAACAATCGTCCAAAATCCAAGCTCAGAGTCCAAAGAAAAAAACGAGTAAAGCAAAAGTAACTAAGTGCTCAATACACTAAGTAGAGAAAATCTATGAACCTAAAGAGTCAGGCAAACCTACTTAGGTTTCACCTAGGTAGATTTACCTGGCTCTTTAGGTTCATAGTTATATATATATATATATATATATATATATATATATTAGGTTGGTGCAAAAATAATGTCGTTTTCTCACATATGTTACTATGTGAGAAAACGACATTATTTTTGCAACAAACCTATATATATATATATATATATATATATATATACATTAGTTGATGTTTAAATGGTGAAGTAAATATTTAATGTCCGCACTTACTTCATTAAAAGTATTTGAACCTGACTTGTGGAAACTTAGTGCAATTCATATTCACCAGATATCGATCAGTACATCATGAACGACCATTATACAACTACCAACATGAGACAAATATTAATGTGTAATACCAACATATTCTGAAGCACTCAATAAAAGGAAAGACGCAAAATCCTAGAAACGTCTATTATACAAACTAAACAGTCCACATTAATTAAAATATCTTTCACCACAGGAAACAGTATCTTATGTATAAAATAGTTAATATGCGTTCAGTAATAGTAATAAGATGCATGATAATTAATTCGTGTCTTTCAGATATAGTATTTGCTCGTTTTTATTGTTGCATATGACGGCTCTTTGGATTCTTTAGTGAATAAGTCAGAATAAATCTCTAATAATATCCGCGTATGTTTAATGTGATGCAAAATGTAACTCACATTCGCTTCTCTTCTCAATATCGATTGTCTTGTTGAAACTAAATTCAAATCATTTGCCATCACCGAAAAGCAAAGGATGATTTTAAACAACAGATTATGTTAACTAATGTATTGTGTTTTTGCAGAACAAGGGAAATTGTAACTAGCTCTCCATTTACTTTGTACAGATTTCAATAGTTAGAAAACATCTTTTTAATTTATACATCAATAATCTTTCGCTTAGACTGCTTTTTAGCTATATATTTAACAACATGTATAAGAAGAGATGCCTCTGATAAATATGTAGGGAATTAGCTATGTATCTGTATCATACAAATCAATGATCGCCAGTAATATAGCAATAAAAGGATTCACGATTTCGATTCAACAAGCACGCGCCCAATCAATGTTCTCTTTAAATGCTATACTAAGAAAAGTCCCATGGCTATGCTCTAATCTGGTTAGATAAAAATTGTTTTTACTTAAAAGACTTTCCTCTTCAGGGTGTAGATGATCATGGTTTTGTCTTTTACTGCTTTCACGAGTTTCAAAACATTTTTTCTGCACGCTTATACATCAAGGGCTATTTCTCATACATAATTGCGTTTTTTGCATATATTTAACAATAGATTTACAAATAGATACACCTGTGAAATATGTAGGTATTAGTCCGTGTCTGTATATGATAGAAATCATTTAAGATATTCGTCAGTATATAGAATTAAATGGATTCAGGATTTCGATTCAAAGGACAAACAATTGTCTCTTTGAATCCTAGATTCTGAAATGTTCTATGGCGACGCTGTAATCAGTTTACAACTTTGATTAAAACTGTCCATTTTTTACAGACATTCCTCTTCAGGGATTAGTTGATTGTGATTTTGAATTGTACAGCTTTCAAAAGTTTCAAAACATCTCTCTACAACCCTATATACCAAAGGCTCTTTCTCATACAAAACTACGCTATTTTGTATATATTTAACAATAGATGTACGGATAGATACACTTTTGAATTATGTAGGGATTACACCATGTCCGTACATGATACAAATCAAGTAACATGATCGATAGCACTATTTGCATTATTCGGACTATTGTCCTCATCTTTGTCGCCATATTTATTACAACGTTCCGGCTGTTGTACGTCCCGGCCTTCTGCAGGTGGTTGGAATTTCGAACTGAACCTTTTATTTCACTCACTGGGGTAGACTGTTCTAGTTCCACGTGCCATGTTTAATGGATGTCATCAGTTATCTCCTGTTAATTCCCCTCTCCAAGTTCTCCATTGCCTTAGGACACATGGCACAGTGGATAAAGGCGTTGGTTAGATCCAGTGACAGGACCCAAAGGATATGAGTTCAATACCCGGTTAAGGCAGTGGAGAACTTGAAGAGGTGAATTAACAGGAGATAACTGATATTCATTCAACGTGGAACTAGCGACATTTTCCTATCTCTTAATACTTTGCTTAGTTCAGGAATTGCATGAAATTATTCAACATTATTGCTCGTTTATGAAAATTATCTGACGCTATTTCTGTGATATTTTCTGCTACTCGACTATATAGGTAACTTAATTCTTGTATCTGATTGATTCCGACCTTAGGTCGCAGCCTCTTTTACTAACTCTTATACATTCTATCTTTTCATATTTGATAATGACACATTTATTTTCGTTTTCCTTGACTGCCTTATCTAGAATATTTTGAAGTTTTCCTGAATCTGGCAACACCTCATTGTCATACCCCTATCTTTTCCTGTTCGCGTTATTTGATGGCAAAGTATTTGTTCCTCGTTACAACTGCATTTTCAAACGATATGTCAACGGGGGATCCAATGAATTTTCCTGGTGTAATCAATCCTATTAGAAGCACCGGGAGCAATCATAAGGTTTGGGACCATCTGGCGGCCGCCAACGATGCGTTCCAAAAGCTCCGGATGGCCCAGATTGAGTTTCCAATGCTCAAAATGCTCCACCCCTTCTTATATAGGAAATTAAAATTAAGGTATGATCTCAAAAGGCACCAGGAGTCTAGGTCAATCCGTCGGAGTATTGACCCCACAGATTTTCGTCCAGTCGGGAAAACTAGGCTTTAAAAGAGGTCTATTAAGCTTGAATGCGAAGAGCTTGAGTCCGTTCCTGGTTGATTCGTCGCTCTTAGACTTAACGGCGGAATAGAATGCCATCTTGGATCCTAAGATAGACAGGGGTCAGGAAGCTAGGTCATCGGACGATCATAGCTTGGTTGATCTCTTCGACGAGTTCAGGCTAGTCGATAGATACCGGGTCGATCATCCGGAGTGGGAGATGTGAACGTGGGCTCTGAAGTGGCCGTCTCTCCGGGTAGCCAGCTACCTCGATAGAATGTTAATTAGAAGGGTCGACCGAGTTTTGTTAGATTGTCATACGTTTCATCGGTTAGACTAGTCGTATCATAAACATCTGTGCCCGGATGGTGTTAGGCACTAAGCCTAGACTAGATGGACACTGGAAGTTCAATCTGTTCTTACTGGACAGGCAGGACTTCCGGCAGCAGCTGACTAGATTAATGCAGCAGAAATTAGTTGGGGTGTTATTGGGAATAAGTCTATTTTCGTGTCGTGCCGTGGTGACATTGACGTATTACAGAACCGCGTGAGCCGTACGAGAAGGTGACGGAGACCAAAATTAATCGGGACAAGTCATCCGACTCGCAGTTAGGTGCCTGGAGGGACCCTTTAATTGGACAGACAGAATGTGGTTCGGGCCCGTTCCCCAGCTGAAGAAGAATTGGTCTGAACTACAGTCAAATGTCGAAGCGGCAGTTTGGACTTGGCTTTGACAGCGGTTGTCTGTGAACGGTAAGGCGGAGGCATGTACCACTTAGTCCAGCCGATTATCCCTTATCGATTGCCTGTACTTCCTCTCTGCAAGAACAGAAAGAAGGGGCTTGTTGGCTTCCCACTTGTGGGGTGGTCGCTAGCATCTGGTCTGAAGAGAAACTGTTCCCCAACATCCGTGTCATTGGGGACTGGGAATGTCGAGTTTGTGCTATCGGCACGCTTTAAGATTGATGTTCCTACGCCACGCGTTGACAGAAGACTCGATTTTGGAAGACAGTGTTAGGGACGCCATTTCTAGCATTAACATCACTCTCTCCAATTCCGAAGCTGAGCGTCATCGTAAGCCTCGGAATCAATCGAAATTCCTACGGGCTCCTCATCGGTCAAGTAACCTTTCACGGCCTTGTAGGTTATTGTATCGTGGAAGGGGATCGCGACGGACGGCCTTTGTGGTCGGCATCAGAATTACGCTCTTTCTGGTCTTGGATGACAGCGGCGAACTACCTCAGCAACCCTGACTTTTCGTTTAACTGGCGATTTCGTAACGTGCTACCTCTTAATGACATAGCCTTCAGATCGGGTTGGGCGGATTTGCCCGAGTGTCATCGGTGTGACTTTGGTTTAGAAGAAACGGCTTCGCACACCTTCTACCATTGTCTTCAGGTGCGCCCTTTCTGGAACTATTTCGGCTAGTTGATGTCTCATATTGCTCCCGATCAGCTTGTGTCCATTGGTCTCGCGTACGCCTCTGACAAACTGTCGCCCCCATTCTCCGGAGTGAAACGGATGGTGTTTTTCACGTTACTAGCTGTGGCAAGAATGATGGTATGGACGTCTAGAATGGTGTGAATCTTCCGATATGAGCATTATTCTAATCAAGATCTGGTTGGATTCTTTAGAAATCAGCTCAGGATGAAGATCAGATATGATGAAAAGTGTTTGATATGGACAGATTTCAGCGAAATGTGGGTATCTGTGGCCTGGTTCACGTGAAAGGGACTAACCTTGATTTGCTCTTTTAATTCCCTTTGAGCACAACGGTGCGGTTTTCTGTGACCTGGTTAAATTAGACTGTTTTATGTTTTCGCGGCCTGTTCCTGGAAGTCTCTTTTGATTATGAGCCATGTCAAGATTCTTAACCTACCCACTTTGTTTTTGTCCCCTTTTTCCATCTCGGCTGGGTCAGACTTTGTTTTTTCCCAAACCACTGTTTAATTTTTCCTTCCCCACTCCATTAGTGAGTGTGCTTCTTGATTCTGTTCAACGGCCTTTCTCATTATTTTGAAGGGTGGACGGGTCCTACTAACATTTGTTTTGTTTTAGTTTGTTATTTTTTTGTTTTATTCTTTGGTTTTCATTTTGGAATCATTCCCCCCGCCCCATTATTTTCATTATTATATAATTTTTTATAACGTCACACATTATGAATTGGACAAAGTCCGACAATTATTTTTAAGACATTTTTTATGTTTATATTTCAAATGTAATTTCATAATGTGTGACGTCATTTGTTTACATTTGGATACACATCGAGGAGATATTGAATGTACGAGAGAAAATCATGGGGAATTGTAGTTTAAAAACAGTAAAATCGACCTTGCTGACTGAAACGCTCCTCTGTGGCTCAATCGGTAAAGCACGTCAGGCTATATGACAGTTCCGCATAGGATACAAGTTCGATTCCTGTCGGAGGATGGCCAAGTTCTTGTATTGACGAATGGGTCATCATTGTGATTAACTAGGACAAGGAGAGTTACTGAGTATCAGCCTTTTCTCCACTTTCCCTTCGACCTTGTGCAACAATTTTTGTCAAATTACAAAAGTAAATATTCATTCCCACTCCTATTGCGAAATCAACAATAAACCCGCTCAAGGTTTACTTATAGACTCAAGTATAAATAAAGTCCCTTATAAACAAAGTGGAATGTTTACCTATAGCCCGACCAAAATCTATCCTGAAGTATAATACAGACTAATATGTGCCTATAGACTAACGTATAAACCCGACTGATATTTCCCTATATATTCAAGTATAAACTCGACCAATATTTATTACCTCTTTGGAGACGGAGCTTCATTTGGAGTTTCAGTGTCAAGTGGCAGCCATTTTCACATGGCCTCACGTGGAATACAAAAAAAAAATCGATGTAAAATCACAGAACACAGTAAAGTATCATAGAAACCGACATTATAAGAACCAGATAAGCAAGTAATGTGAGAAGCAATCTGATTGGCTGATAAGAAGACCAGCCAGCTAATCATGCGTCTAGTATTATCCGGGCGACGGATAGGCCAAATCGTCTTCTTCGTCATTCAACTTTTCGGCCGATATATCGGCCCTGTCGTCTCCTAAGGGTTAATAGAACCTTTATGTTCACGGCCAGTGTTTACAGATCGATTCAAGTATGACGGGGACTATTTTTCTGACTATGTTCTTATGTATAAATATGTCCAATGTTGATCGACGGATTCAAGTGTAATTTAAAAAAAAAGAAGAAAGGAAAAGAGACCTCGATATCAAATAAGTCTGTCTATATTTCTGAAATGAGGTATTATATACACTATTTACATTATCGAACTATTGTCCTCATCTTTGTCGCCATATTTATTACAACGTTTCGGCCGTTGTACGGTCTGGCCTTCTTCAGGTTGTTGGAATGTCGAACTGAACCCTTTATTTCGCTCACTGGGGTAGACTGTTCTAGTTCCACATGCCATGTTTAATAGATGTGAGTTGTCAGTTATCTCCTGTGCTATGTGTCCTCAAGGACACATGGCACTGTTGATAAAGGCATTGGATAGATCCAGTGACAGGACCCAAAGAGTCTGGGTCCAATACTCGATTAAGGCAGTGGAGAATTTGGAGAGGGGAATTAACAGGAGGTAACTGATAACGGAAGCGAAATAAAGGATTCAGCGAAATAAAGGATTCAGTTCAACATTCCAACCATCTGAAGAGCGTACAACGGCTGAAACGTTGTAATAAATATGGCGACAAAGATCAGGAGAATACTCCGAATAATGTAAACATTGTATCAAATAAATCAACATGGCTTTAATAAAATCTTATCACTCAACTTTTCTTATTTACGGCCCAGTTGTATTTGGAGTCATCTGACGAATGCTAGAAATCTTCTCTTCCCTTCCCTATTTAATAATTTTAAAATACTTGCTTCTTTTAATTCTATATATAACCGTTTTATCATTTAGATAAATAAATTAAACTCGCCCGATTCCGCAGATGCAATTCTCACTGGAGGCTATTCAATGACGCATGTGTTCTAAATAACGCATGTGTTCTAAAACTGCTGTAATGTCCCATCGGGCACACTCCGAATGGGCTTCCCATTCATAGACGAAGGTCCCAGAAGATTCAAAGAGGATAAGTGTTGAAAAAAGAACAATAAAAATCAATTCTTTCTTTATCATTGTTTCTATATCCCTTTATTGGCTTCTTTCAATATAGTTTATCTTAGGAATCTAACACTGGCATCTGTCAGTCTCTTCTGAGCCCCCATTAAGATAAAACTTACCTGCATATCAGACTAGCCCTCTACAGTGTGTCTTTTTCTATCATTAAATTTATTTAGGATAAGGCCATAATTTTTGAGCGCTCACTGACGATCACAGTATGATCGTCAGTGAGCGCTCAAAATTATAACATGCTAACTATCACAGTCCTGTAACCCATTCAGTTTGTAAGGGCTCACTGCGTGCACATTGTGGCAGCAATGAGTGTTTCTAAAGCAAGACGGAGCTTGTCCCCTTTTGCAGTCGTTCTTCTCTAAAAATAAAGGGCGTTCCAATAACTCGAACCGATTTTAAATGTGAATTAAGTTTAAGTGTCGAATGAGTTTTTTTATTTTACTTTTTCTTTCAGATTTGGCTGACATTTGGGCGATATTATTTTCGACACATAATTACGATAACTTAAATAACCTGATCCAAATAGAGAAATAAGTAAATTTTCACCAATAACAGATATATTTACTGCTGACTTTGATCCGTCTTAATGAAACACCATTATATATATATATAATCCGTCTTAATGAAACACCCTTACGTACTCTACCAAGGCAAAAGAGATCTATTATTTTAAGGCCGTCCGCATTTGGGCTTTTCCTAGACTGGCTGCGACTCAATACTAAAGAATCCAGTCTGCTCTACTGTTTAACTCATAGCTGGATAAATATAGATTGATGCCATTTTCAAGGGCATCAGTGTGAACTGAAGATTAAGCGGGAATTTGGACTCGGATCATGGATTCCACTTTCGTCGCTGATTACCGTTGTACCACCAGCACACCCAATCACCCTAAGGTAATCACACTTGCTGACGGGGGTATTAACTAGAGTTCATGACAAAGTCTCAATAGAGATGTAAATTTTTCTTAATCTTTTCTCCATGGTTCTATTTTTTTCTGATACTTTCTTGAAAAAGTACTGCCCAAGGAAATATTTGAACTATTAGGAAAACTCGAACCACGCTCTCTACAGATAATCACCTTTAACTGAAATCTGTTCGGAAAAGATGTTAGAATAATTCAGAAAATACTGGGAGCAAGACGCCTCCATACAAATATAAAATGAATAGCTATACAAAGATTGAAATGGATGTAAGCCAGGATGTGTTCTCCCCCTACAGATTTTATCAACCCTTACAGCGTTGCTATCCTAAGAGAACTGGAGACCCTACCAGAATTTATTATCGATGGACGTAATCTTAGCAATGTGAGATATGCAGATGACACTGTGTTGATGACTAATTCGGAAAGGAAAATACAGGACCTCATAGACAGTGTGATAAAAGAAAGAGCGAAAAAAAGGACTAACCGCCAACTGCAAGAAGACAGAAATTATGGTCATCAGCAAGACAAAAAGCAAGATGCTAGTTACGAATTGGCGATATGAACAGCAAGCAGGTGCGAAATATTTGGGAAGTGTTTCAACAGAGGATAAAAAATGCGACACCGTGATCCGAAGTACGCATTAGACCAAAAGCTAAGCAAGGTGCTGAGAAACGGAGAAAAGCCCGTTAGAAACCAGGCAAAGAGTTCTGGATTGCTATGTGATATCTATCCTCTTATATGGCAGAGAATTTCAAACAATATCCTCAAGGATGAAGAATAACTCGAGGCAGTAAAAATGTGGTTCTACAGAAGGATACTGAGAATTCCATAGACGGGGCGAATAAGCAACAAAGAAGTCTTAAAGAAAATGCTACAGAAAGAGAACTTCTGTGCAAAAGACTGCTGAAATTCCTCGAACATATAATGCGGGAGGAGAGTTTGGAAAACTTAACACTGACGAGGCCTTTTGTGGGCAAAAGGGACAAAGACAAGTGACGGTAGCGTACCACTTATCTAACGAGTTTGTGTGAATGGATGGCGGAGAAAAACTGATAAGAACCAAACAAAATAGAAAGTTGTGGAGAGCCATGATTACCTAAGTCCTGAAGGAAAACAATACATAGAAGAAGAAGAAGGAAGAAGGAGGAGAATGAAGAAGGAGAAGGAGAATGAAAATGTAGAGGGAGGAGGAAAAAAAAGAAGAAGGAGAATGGGGAGGTGGAGGAGAAAAAAGGAGGAGAAAGAAGGAGGAGGAAGAAAAAAAAGGAGGTGGAAAAAGAAGGCGGAAAATAATAATAATAATAATAATAATAATAAGAAGAAGAAGAAGAAGAAGAAGAAGAAGAAGAAGAAGAAGAAGAAGGGGAGGAGGAAGAGGATAATAGGAACTATAAGAAGAAAAGTGAAAGAGGAAGAGAAGAAGGAGAATGAGGAGGAGAAGAAGAAGGAGAAGAACAAAAGGAGGAAGAGGACAATAGGAAGTATAAGGAGGAGGAATAGAAGAAGAAGGAGGAGGAAGGGGAAGAAGAAGAGGGGGAGGAGTAAGAGAATAATAATAATAAAAAGAAGAAGAAAAAAAGAAGAGTATAAGAATAATAAGAATAAGAATGAGGAGAAGAAGTATTTGTTCAGTTTCTGATAGGAAAACTTACTTTATTCCTCTGTATTTTCGGATTTCTGTTGCCTTATATGCCCCTAAGTTATGCACACACACACACACACACACACACACACACATATATATATATATATATATATATATATATCATATTGATCATATATATATATTGCACCAGCCCTACAACCGAGCCTACAACACCTAGAATTCATAAGCTTAACTTTGATGATCATTTGAGGCGGGGTCAATTTGATATGGCTGATTTCTGATTGGTTGATTTTGTTTAGCGGCATATCAACATCTCTATGGGATATTTAATGCAAAAGTGTAATTATTTTGACCACAATTTTATGGCTTCAACTACAGATCTGCACATAATTTTATACTTTAAGGTAAATGTACGTTTCTTTTAGACATATAGCTTGTAGATGATAAAATTCATTTTTAGAAATTTTTTTCAAATGTGTTTTCATTACAAAAATGAATTGTTGGTAATTTTCTTGAAGATGCATTGCAGGTAATTTTGCTTTTATAAATATAGCTCCGGACTGTCAAAGGCAAGTATTGCATTTGGTAGACAACAGACACTTGAAAAAGAGCCCTAACATTAAAGCTATCGTCCTCGCCACTCTCCTATACGGCTCAGAGTCATGGGTCACTTGTTGACACCACCTGCGACTCCTCGAACGATTCCACCAGCGCTGCCTCTGCACGATCCTTAACATGCACTTCAGTGACTTCGTCTCCAATACTGAAGTTCTCGAAAAGGCGAAGATCACCATGCTGCTGATGTCCCAGTTACGCTGGGTTGGACATGTTTCCAAGATGGAGAATCATTGCCTGCCTAAAATTTTATTGTACGGCGATCTCTCCACTGCCTATCGATTCAAAGATTACCTAAAAAAAAACCTTTGTTGCCTGTCATCAACCACTGCCAATGGTCAATGCCAACAGCTGAGAAACGTGACGCTTGGCGTTTCACCACCAACCATGATGTCTCCTTCTTTGAAAATATTTGCACGGTTGCTCTGAGGGACAAGAGGCAGAGGGGGAAATACTGCAATTCTATGCCATTGAGCCTACGGCGGAACTTTCAGCTGCAACTACTGCGACCGTGTATGCCTGTCCCGCATAGAACTTATCAGTCGCAAATCTGCCTGAAAGCTAAGTGTACAGACTTCCTCTTGATCTTTGTTTTGTGAAACCAAGTCATGAGAATTGTAAATGCATAATAATATGACAAAATTACAATATAATGAACAAAAGAATAAATGGATAATCGAAATAAAAACTTTCCTTTTAAAACATATCTCCATCTTTGAGCAATGTAAAAATACGTCCGATCAATACAATCTTACTCTGCTCACGTCTATGGTTAACCGTTATCTCCCCATATCCGCATAAACTGTGTCGCTTATTCTGTAACCCTCTACCTTGACTGGCTCTGTACAGGATGAACTTCAGTATAAAAAATGATTGCAAAGGTAGTAGTCTATGTCGAGGTGTAGATGTGTATTCCTGATAGATTTGTGTTTATGTGCCGCTACTATTAAATATGTTGTAATTAAAGAAGGGCAAGCATTACTGTTAGACTATGATCGTATTCGAAAATTGCATTTCTTGCTCCAGTGTCTTGAATAGAATCACGATCTTTCATTATTTCCGATCTAGTTCAGCTATAAGACGTATTCTTTAGAAATCCGTAGTTAATTTTCGATCAGTTTTGACAGCAACGAAAAACAAATGTCTAAAGAGTCACCACATTTTGTCTTACCCTTTTATTCAAATTATTTCGGATTCTCTCTTTTCTTTGTATTAAGAACTAAAATCCTTTAGAGAAAAACAAAATATACTGCCTCTTTATGTAACGTAATCACACAGTATGTGAGAGACGTAGAAGATTGTTAGAAGTCATTTGATGTCGTTGCTGCCAGTCACGATGTATCACACAGCTAATAAGATATGCTTTACGAAATAAACTCGTTCTCTCCTTGGTGGGCTGAAAAGCAAATTATATATATATATATATATATATATATATAAAGACAAAAAAATCTTACCTTGACCGACGTGTTTCGCCCTTTGAATTATTTTGTCAAGGCAAATACATGGATTTTATTTTGTAACAAGTATTTATATACAAGAGTAAAAAGGTTAATGTTTTTTCAAACTTTATACAAAACTTTAAGAGCGTTCATGAATGTAAATCTAAATACGAAATGTCTAGGCAAGGGATGGAGGACACCAAGTGACGCAATTCAATGTCAAATAAACGAAACTGAGTATAGATATATTCTATCTGAAAGTTTTTACGCAAACACACGTAGACACACACACACACACACACACACATATATATATATATATATATATATATATATATATATATATATATTTAGTTTATGCAAAACTAGGTAATCCGTATGTGTAGACCCAAGAAGGATGATATCAGGAGAGCTCAATGTAAATTCAGAGCAAATATGTCTGAATAAAAACATAGGAAAATAAAAAAGATTACTAGATGTACTTTCTATGAATTTTTTCCAATCGACTATTTCATAGAAAATACCCAAAACTCCAACAAACATCAAATTAAATTCTTCGTAGATTTTGTAGACATTTAGATTTATACCAAACTTTAACCCCCAAATATACCCTTTGAATTAATGCGAAATAGCAGCGTCCAAGAAATTCAGTAAAACCTTTTCTCATCAGGATTATTATATTGTATCTTTTTCCTTTTATGTCGGCTTTCCTCTTCACCACTTACCCATCCATATCTAAAGATAACATACGTTAAGTTAAGCGATGTCTGGCCCACACCAAGTGGGGTTAGGGATAAAGAACTGAAATGGTACATCTAACTCACTCATGTCTTCTCTTCCCCCGCCACTTCCTCACTTCGTTAATTTACATATACTTAATACGGCCCGTCAAAAATGTGTAAATTTCTTTTCATTTTTCATTTCAACCTTTGGAAGTAAAATCTGATGATCCAGAGACCTTTAAAAGGGATGTGGTGAAATAATTTATTACATGGAACTTTAAAGAGATCTGTTTTTATTCAAATATATATATATATATATATATATATATATATATATATATATATATATAAATTGATAATCTATAAACCACAGGTACACATCCTTCTACATTTGTACTGTATTTTCTGGCGTCATTCGGGGCATAAATATCGTATTCCTGTCGTTAACGAACCCACACTGGTTTTGTCATATCTACAGTTTAATTCTTCTGTGCACTAACACAGATAACAAAGAAAATAGAACAAGACTAAAACGAAAAGAAGTTATATAAATATTAGCAATAAAAACAATGTTAAAGTTTGAACATTTGATTAAGACAAGGAATTGTAAATTTGCGAAAAGTTTATATTGAATATTGCTGCCATATCTGGTTTGGTGTTCCTGCTATATATGTCGAGATTTTTGACAATATTCAAAGAAAGTTCTATAATATAACCAATCCTAACCTGACATCTCCGCGTAGGTTTCCTCTGTATTTTCTATAAATATATTCATAATGATTGTTCTAATGAGATTTCTTCTTTGGTGCTTCGACTGTATGAATTTCACTACTAGATTGCCAATTAGGCCTCAATGTTTTTCTCTCGAATTAGCTAGATACAACCGCATGTTCTATTTTAATACTTTCTTCTTTTTTTTTTTGCACTTCTTGTTTGTGCAACATACTTTCGATTTCTTCTTTCCCTGTCATCTATAATCTTCAAAAATTTAAATACAACATCAATTGCCCTATTTGTGTAAACATAAGTGTTATATACCGTACCTAGGAACCCTAATGGGTATGTCTCAATCCTCATAAATACGTGGACACTATTGTAAGTGGAGATAATATGTTAAGTAGCTCACCACTTACAGTGGTTTACCTACTTCACGCCGCTGGAGAGTATTGTATTTTGTTGATGTTATAAAAATTACCATTTCATTTCCAACCTCCGTTTTCGTTATTCCTCATTCAGTAACCCTTTTTAGATTGCAATTGATAGATAGATAGATAGATAGATAGATAGATAGATAGATAGATAGATAGATAGATACCGATTCTAAGATAGATAGATAGATAGATAGATAGATAGATAGATAGATAGATAGTGTTATATACCGTACCTAAGAACCATAATGCGTATGTCCCAATCCTCATAAATACGTGGATACTATTTTAAGTGGAGTTAAGTAGTTCACCACTAGCAGTGGTTTACCTACTTCACGCCGCTGGCGAGTATTGTATTTTGTTGATGTTATAAAGATTACCATTTCATTTCCAACCTCCTAGGTTACAACAAAAAGAATTGGTGGAGAGTGGGATCTAAATATGATAGATAGATAGATAGATAGATAGATAGATAGATAGATAGATAGATATGAACAAACTGACAGATATATAGACAGCTATGAACAAACTGGGACAGATGGCTAGCTGGATAGCTAGATAGATAACAATTATCAGATAGGTAGCTAGCTATGAACAAACTGAAACAGATAGATAGATAGATAGATAGATAGATAGATAGATAGATAGATAGATAGATAAGAATCGATTTTCGGGTAAATAGATACGCATTCTCAGAGAGACAGATTGTCACATAGATAGATAGATAGATAGATAGATAGATAGATAGATTGGAACCGATTCTCAGATAAATAGATCGATAGATACAGATGAACAAAGAGATAAATATAAACAAAATGAGATAGATAGATTCATAGATAGATAGATAGATAGATAGATAGATAGATAGATAGATAGATAGATAGATAGATAGATAACATATATGGAGATAATATGTTAAGTAGTTCACCACTAACAGTGGTTTACCTACTTCACGCCGCTGGCGAGTATTGTATTTTGTTTATATTATAACGATTACCATTTCATTTCCAACCTCCTTTTTGTTTGTTCCTCATTCAGTAACTCTCTTTAGGTTACAACAAAAAAAATTGGAATCGAGGTAGGGGTCTAAATATGAACTGTTTATAAGTATGTGCAAATATATTGATGATAAACATGTACTTCTTTTTTTCAATCACTTCACATTTTAGAGTGAGCGTATACTAATTTAATTCCTCAATCGTATTTGATAAGAGAAAATGAAGGAAACCGGAGAGAACTTAAAGGAATTTTCCAGACTTCAAATTTAAACAAATTTGTAAGAACTTGGACGTAATAAAATTCATAAGCCCTCCAATGCAATCAATTACAATGACGTCAAGATTAAATTTGTAAGATCTTAAATTTAAACAAATTTGCAAAGCCTCAGACATAAGCAAAATTAGAAACATCCTTTGATGACAGCAAAACGGAAGAAGATGAATACAAAATCGTTATGATCTCTGACGTAAATAAATTTTAAGACCACAGACATAAATAAATGTTTAAGAAATCAAACGTAACCAAAATTGTAGGGCAGCAAAATGGAAGACGTGGAATGCAAATTATTAAGTCCTCAGGTTTATCCAAATTTGTCATATTTCACACTCAAACAAATTTGTTGTAAGTTCTCAGACGAAAACAGATTTTAAGACGTTAGGTATGAACAAATTTATAAGACCTCAGAGGTAAAAAAATTTATGAAACCTCCGGCCTAAATACACCTTAGGCTTAAATACATTTGTAAGACCTCAGACTAAACAAATTTATTACACGTAACCAAATTGTAAAACTTCAGGTGTAAACCAATATGTTAGGCACCAAACGTAAATGTTAAGTCTTCAGACGTCAACAATTTGTAAGACTTCAGGCGTAAACAGATATTAACATGTCAACGAATTTCTTAGAACTCGGACGTAGACAAATTCTAAGAACTGGGACGTAAAAGATTTTTAAAACATCAGACTTAAAGAAATTTGTAATGCTTCTGACATAAAACTGTTTTTCTGTCCGAAGACGGAAAACAAATGCTAAGACCTCAAACGTGAGCAAGTTTTAAGACCGTAGGTGTGAACAAATTTGTAAGACTTCAGACGTAAAACAATTTGTAACAGGTTTGTAAGACCTCAAACGTAAGAAAATTTGTACGACCTCAAATGTAAGCAAATTTGTAAAGCCTAAGACGTAAGCAAATTTGTAAGACCTCATAAGTGAGAAAATTTGTAAGACCTCAAATATAGGCAAATTTGTAAAGCGTAAGAAAATTTGTACGACCTCAAATGTAAGCAAATTTGTAAAGCCTAAGATGTAGGCAAATTTGTAAAACTTAAAACGTAACCAAATTTGTAAGGCCTCAGACGTAAGAAAATTTCTAAGACCTCAAATATAAGCAAATTTGTAAGGCTACAGACGTAAGAAAATATGTATGACCTCAAATGTAAGCAAATTTGTAAGACCTCATAAGTAAGAAAATTTGTAAGACCTCAAACATAAGCAGATTTGTAAGGCGTCAGACATTAGAAAATTTGTAAGACCTCAAATATAAGTAAGTAAATTTGTAAGGCCTTAGACAAAAACAACGGGCAAAAAACAAGTGACGAACCCTGCTGGCATATTATATCAATACGTTCTAGATATCGATCTGTTTAAGGTTTCGTTCACCTTGACACTGCAGAAGGAAGAACTTCTCTCTCTCTCTTTCTCTCTCTCTCTCTCTTTGTTAATCAATTTGTCGATGTCGGAAATTCGATTGTTGATCTGCTGTGAGATTAACTCTGCTAGAAATTTTCTTGTTTTGTAGAAATACAAGTGTAAGAAAAGAAAAATGCCGAATTCTCCGATTCTGTCGCATCAAGTCAGAACTTTACAGTCAGCAAAAAAAGTCATTTTCATGCCTGTTTTCATGTCGAGGCAAACGAGCTCTGTATCAGTCAGTTATGTGCCATACGTGTTATACGCTTAGGCGATCATGAATCTTTCAATACATGACTCACGAGGCAGATTTTTTTCCTGCAGTAGGTTGACATTTCTTTCTACGGTAAACCAGTTGTCATCCAAAGCTATAGAACCCGAGCTGCCCTGCTATTTACCCATAGCTGGGGGGAGAAGAGGAATACCTTTCACATAAGTGAATGTAATGAATTTGACTGGAATTTGAACCGCTATCCATTACTCAGCTGTGTCTCCCTACATAATAAGTTTAATCTGGTTCAAGGCCACAATGGAAAGAGATTTTGAATGGTTTATAGACAAGGTGTTCTATTCAATCCGCCTTTAACGGATATTCTTTCTTATTTACGAGATTTTGGCAGCTGTGCACGCTGTACTTCCTGAAGCGTCCGTTATTGCAATTTAAACTTGATGTTCAACTTGTACAAGGCCCAAGAACCACTCGTGGTAGAGTGTTACAGAGTAAATGGTACAATCTATGGGAAGGTAGCAGTTACCTCTAGACACGAATAGATTATGAATGTAATGATCGTGGAAGGGGGGGGGGTTCGTGGAATACGAAGACTATGCTGGTGGGTCACTGCAATGTGTGTGGCATGACGGTCAAAGTCGTGAAGGTTAGGCTTACTAACTCAGAGGTACACTTTACGGGCATAGGTGAGGAAGATGACGGTTAACCCTAGATTCGAACAGGTTACGATTGGAGTGATCGGGGAAGAATCTCTTCGAGTGGAATTTAAATCTCACTAGGATGTCTTTTGTTGAAGGAAGTTTAAGAAGGCAGTTCTAAAATTCACGAATTTTTTTACACAAATGGTCACCCTGTACAAAGCCCAAGAGCCACACGAGGTAGAGGGATACAGAGTAAGAGGCACCACTACAAGCAAGGAGATAATGCCATCAAGGGGACCAACGAGAGTGAAAGAGAAGGAAGGTAACTACGTATAGGTATAGACTTGACGGAGACTTTAGAAAAAAGAAGAATCAACAATATTATTGGTTCTGATCTGGCAGCTCGGCTTCAATTGCTTTCTAACCGCCGTAAGTTGACTCTCTGTGTCTTTTCTATAAATACCTTCATGGTAATTGTCCGGATGAGCTTTTCGTTGTGGTTCATAGAGACATGAGGTATTATGGTGAATGTAGTAAAAAACTAAGTAAAAATGTGTTTTGGCGTTAGGAATATTGTGGTATATTTGAGTCAGTGTTTGGGACTAGCTAAGTTTAAATTTAAGACAGATGGAGACAGTCATTTTCTCCATATCCCATTTTGGCCTTGTGCCACATTTTGTAAATATTACAAATAAATATCGTTGTGGTACCTAGATTTTTTTTAAATTTTAAGCGCAGTACTAGACTGGCGTAGAAATTTCATCAATTTACAGTTGAGCTGACGAGATGTAACCGTAAGTTCTATGCTGACAGTTTCTTCTCTTGCACTTCTCGCATGTGGAACTCCTTTTTATCTCCATGATTTCCAGCCAACTTTAATCTTCAAAAATTTCAATGCAACGTCTACTGTCATCCTGATTACGCTTTTGTTGTTCCTGATCTTTAGTAATGTTCCTGTTTCTAACTTTTACACATCCAGTAACCCTTAGTGGCTTTACTGCTGTCTCTGGGGTGAATTTGGTTAAAATAAATTGTGCAAGCCGTAAAAAAAAATCAATTAATGAACTCGATTCCCCTTAGCAGCCGTTTGCTTGTCCCTCTTTGTTTACCGGGCAACCTTTGAAGAGGAGAAACAAAACTGAATCAAGCGGTAGCAGTTTTGTAAAAGAAAGCTCGTAATTTTTCATACATGCCTTCTTTTTTTTTTGCGAATGGTCAACCACTCGATGTTGTGAGAGTAGACTTGTGTGATTGTACGACATGTCAAATCTTGTTGTGTTATTTAATATTGAAATCCAGTCTTTTAAAAATAAATTATATTTTAATCGTTATACATTCACTGGATTCAGGGTTAGATAAATATTAGCAGTTTATATTTGATTCGATAAGCATTTATTGGGTTCGAAAATCGGTAAACACTGGTTCTTCATATTTGAGTCGAAAGGTATCTACTTTTTCAGGGATAAGTAAATATTTGTCGTATATATTGGAGTCTATAAAGTTTTAGTTCAAGCGTAGGTAAATATTGGTCTTTTATATTTGACTATATAAATAATAAATTTGGGGATAAGTAATAAATATTGGTCATTTTATTTGTGTCTATAAACATTTTCTTTAATCGGGGATAGGCAAAAATTGGTCGTTTATATTTGATTCGATCAGAGGTTATTGGGTTTGGAGAAAGCAAAAAAAGAAATTGGAATAGCATTTAAAGGACAACATTAAACGCTGAAAAGAAATATATATCTCCCTCTGTTGTAAAAACATCTACAATATATTGATACCAATTAATTTTCTATGGTGAAATGGACATATATGCATAGATAGATAGATCGATAGATAGATAGATAGATAGATAGATAGATAGATAGATTCTCAGATATATAGACAGACACACAAGAATCGATTTTCAGATAGATACGGATTCTCAGAGAGACAGATTCTCACATAGATAGATAGATAGATAGATAGATAGATAGATAGATAGATAGATAGATAGATAGATAGATATGAACAAACTAATAGATAGATATATAGACAGCTATGAACAAACTGGGACAGCTAGCTAGCTAGCTAGATAGATAGATAACAATTCTCAGATAAGTAGCTAGCTATGAACAAACTGAAACAGATAGATAGATAGATAGATAGATAGATAGATAGATAGATAGATAGATAGATAGATAGATAGATTCTCAGATATATAGACAGACAGACAGACAAGAATCGATTTTCAGATAGATAGATACGGATTCTCAGAGATTCTCACATAGATAGATAGATAGATAGATAGATAGATAGATAGATAGATAGATAGATAGATTGGAACCGATTTTTAGATAGATAGATAGATAGATCGATAGATACAGATGAACAAACTGAGATAAATATAAACAAAATGAGATAGATAGATAGATAGATAGATAGATAGATAGATAGATAGATGGTATTTATCAATCCACCCACGGGGATTGAATGTGGCACAAGGCCTTTTTAATGTGGGTATCTCCGAGCCCGTAGGTCCAGCCAAAAATAAATAACCATCCAAACCCGCCGAGGCGGGCCAGTTCCTTCAACCTCCCCCAACGAATCCCTACCCTTCGGCGGAGCTTCGTCCGGGTTCCTCTCTGCAACCAGAGAGTTAGACAGACACCCGACCCGGCAGCTCACAAAGCGCAGATACTACACTTTGATCCTGGCCACCGGTCCGAGCGGATATTCTTTTTTGAGATAGATAGATAGATAGATAGATAGATAGATAGATAGATAGATAGATAGATAGATAGATAAATTGGAACCGATTCTTAGATAGATAGATCGATAGATACAGATGAACAAACTGAGATAAATATAAACAAAATGAGATAGATAGATAGATAGATAGATAGATAGATAGATAGATAGATAGATAGATAGATAGATGGTATTTATCAATCCACCCACGGGGATTGAATGTGGCACAAGGCCTTTTTAATGTGGGTATCTCCGAGCCCGTAGGCCCAGCCAAAAAATAACCATCCAAACCCGCCGAGGCGGGCCAGTTCCGTAAACCTCCCCCAACGAAACCCTACCCATCGGCGGAGCTTCGTCCGGGTTCCTCTCTGCAACCAGAGAGTTCGACAGACACCCGACCCGGCAGCTCACAAAGCGCAGATACCACACTTTGATCCTAGCCACCGGTCCGAGCGGGTATTCTTTTTTGAGATAGATAGATAGATAGATAGATAGATAGATAGATGCTCTAATACTCTACAGATCATGTAGTTAGAAAATGTTTATAATTCACTGTTGAACGCAATGCCAAATTATAAATTTAAAGATACCTAAGTCAAACAAGTACACAAAGTTAAATATCTAGAATGTGTTTTAAACAGAGAAGGGAAAGTGATTCACCGAAATCCGAAGACACATTAGGATAGCGAATTATACCCTCCCCCCAAAAAGCTAAGTAAAGATTTAAGAAACAGAAACATTTCCTTAAAAACATAGAACATAGTACTGAACTGTTAGTAATGTAAGTCTTTCTATATTGCAGTGAACGCTGGGCAATCTCCTCACAGATGATGATGAGATCTGATACAACACAAATGTAGATCTACAGAAGGACGCTGAGAATACCATAGACTTGAATATGTGTGAAACGCCGAAGTTTTAGAGAAAAGAGAAAGAAACATACACTTAACATCTTATTCTCTCTTATATGTAACATAAAAAAGAGACAGCTGAAATTTATCAGGCGCGTAGTGAGGAAAGGAGGCTTCGAAAATTTGACACTCACAGGACATATAGAAAGCAAGAAGATCGGATAAAAACAGCGTATATCATTACCTAGAGAACTTGCGTAAATGGAGAGCTACAAAGGGCGGGAAGTTGGGGAGAGCCATGATGGCCCACATCTTGAAAGGACACGGCACATAGAAGAAGTAGAATGAGATTGTGCAAATACTTGACAGAACAGGGGTTAGGAGTGACAAAGAGCTACAAAGGACAGGAAATTGTGGAGGGCCATGATCACCCATGCCATGAAGGGAAACTGCATATAAGAGAAGTAAAATGAGATTTTGTAAATGGTTGACAGAAAAGGGATCAGGAGAGATAGCAAAAAGACAAAATTTACTAAGAGTTACAAAGGACAGGAAATTGTGGAGAGCCAAGATCCCCCACGCCCTGAAGGGCCACGGCACGTAGAAGAAGTATAATGAGATTTTGTAAATGGTTGGCAGAACAGGGATTAGGAGAGACGGCAAAAAGACAAAAATTATTAAGAGGTACAAAGGATAGGAAATTGTGGAGAGCCATGATCGCAAATACCTTGAAGAGACATGACTCATAGATGAGGAAGCATTTATCTTGAAAATTTCTATTCCAAAATTCTGAAAGTAATTCCTGACAAACTAGAACCGTACCAATATCTCTAGCCATTAAGTCGATCCTAAAATAGGTAAATAGATATTTCAAAGCGAGACCAAGTCAATTCGATGTAAATAGAATTCAACAGTTCGGGGCTCTTTATAGTGAGCAAGCTAGTGTTTATGTCTATTGTGAAAATGTTGGTTTTGTATATGAGAAACTGGAAAATGACGGATGGTTGCAAGGTCAAAATAAATCGATAATTACATGAAAATGTTCTTGATCATCTTCAGATGTCGTCATCGATCAAGCCACGTCTTTGATAATTTATCAGCTTCTATTGTTTCAACTCCTCCCGTTCATGCATCTATACATCTCTCTCACTCTTTCTCCATCACTCTAAATTTATTTGTAAGCACACTAGGTCGGTTCATATCTATCTATCTATCTATCTATCTATCTATCTATCTATCTATCTATCTATCTATCTCAATCTATTCATATTTATCTTTTTATCTATTATCACTGCCAATCTGTAAATCTCTCTCTCTCTCTCTCTCTCTCTACATATACATATATATATATATATATATATATATGTATATATATATGTGTGTGTGTGTGTGTGTATGTGTGTCTGTGTGTCTGTGTTGAGTTAATTTCTCTATCCATATATCTCAATTTATTGGTATAAATAAAACTCGCTATTTCTACCACATTCTGATTCTTTTTGTCTGTCTCTCTGTCTGTCTGTCTGTCTGCCTGTCAGGCTTTTTGTCTGTCTGTCTGTCTGTCTGTCTGTCTCTCTCTCTCTCTCTCTCTATATATATATATATATATATATATATATATATATATATAGGTTGCGGTAGAGAAATTGTCTTCAAAATTACGCAAAAATGAAAATAATACTGACATCTCATTTTAGCAAATATATTTACCAAATTACAGAAAAATATCTGGGAATACTAAAGAGTAAATTTATTCAATATAATCGCCATTGGCTTCAACCACAGACTCCAGACAACTTCGGAATCTCTTCCAACCTTTCTGGACGGTCTCCTTGTTAGTAAATACTGGCATAATCCTTGCTTTCAGTCATCTTTGGTGTTACAAGGAGTTTTGTTAGCCTCTACCTCAACAGCGCCCAACCCATAATAATCAAGGCGCTGGAGTCTGGCAAAATGTAAGAGGTGATGTGGTCTCAGAAATTGTCTGACAGCGATGATTGTGTGGCATGATGCAGAGTCCTGTTGCCAGACATAGGGTCTTCGAGCAGCCCTTTTGACCCAAGTCAGCACAACCTCCCTAAGTTAATTGATGTAGGCAACTGTGTTGAGTTTGAAGCCCTCACCAAAAATTCGAGAGTTCTATTTTTTATCAAAAAGATCAGAGAGAGTTTTTCCGAGCTCTCGTACCTTCGTAATCACCATTAGACTCATCCAACTCTTTTCAAGACCTCTGCACTGTCTTCAGATTGACACCCAAGCACTCTGAAATCTTCCGGTGCGAATTGTCAAGCAATAAAGCATGCTCTTTCCAAATTTCTGACGGAGTGAATAGCGTTATATGGTGCTCTTTTTCTCATAGACGGTGCCCATCTGACCCCACTATACTGAGCAGTCGACAAAATAAAAAACAAACAACGCGCAGGCAGAATTAAACATATAAAAGGTCGACTATTTTCCCGATGATCGCACCATACATATATATATATATATATATATATATATATATATATATATATATATATATATATATATATATATATATATATATATATATAGGGTGATGAATGGGAGTGCAATGAAACTCTGAGAGCAAAGAGTAGGTCTTGAAAAGTTTGGAGAGTCGTCTTAGTTCTTGCTTTGAAGCGTTGTTGATTGAACAAGCCACCACTTGTCGTAAATTCAAATCTCCCACCTTCTTTAACATTCTGAAATGCTGTTTTCAGCAGGATAAAAAAATACAAAGCAAGAACACAACCCTGTTTTGTCCCATTACAAACAATGAATGGTGCAGACAACTCTCCACTGGATCTTACGAACGTCGTCATCCTCTGATGGAAAGACATAATGACACTGAGCATCATTTCAGGAACACCCATCTTCCTGGTGGTGACTCAATTAGCATCTGTTGAAACGGTATCAAAGGACAGAGGGAAATAAACGAAAGTAAAAAAAGAAATCCTTGTCATTCTTTCATACTGCCCTCCTGTAGTTGCCTCAAAGCCATGTCCACAATGCAGAAAAGACTGAATCAGCCAGAAATGACCTAAGTCTGTTTAAGAGGACCAGCCTTGAATTTTCCCAGCAGTCGCAGAAAGGTTGTCATATTATTCGCATGTATTTCTTTTTTCTGCCTATAAAAATAAACAATAGAAGCGTCTTTAAGCTCCTGAGGAATTGAACTTGAATTTCAAATTAAAGAAAGATCATAAATCACAAATTTTACGAATAAGATTGATGCTACATTTGTATATCTCTTTTGGTATGCCATCGTTACCAGAGGACTTCTCGTTTGTCAGTTGTTTTATAGTCCTTTTTATTCAATCGCTGGATGGATTACCTGGTAACCCTTCAAGTATATGCCTCGGTGGTAGGAAGTTGATAAGATTCTCAGCAACGTTCGACTCCATGTTTTTTTAAGCATTTCACCACAAGCAAAGCAGGAGTGCAACTAGCACGCAACGGGAGCAAGTGTAAAGAGACGTGATTGAGGAAAACATAAAGAGAAAGACCAGATGTCGTCTGATATTACATTTGAATATTTGAAGACTATAAGGGAAGCAAGTAAGAGGAAGGGGGTTCCACAGACGGGAAGTGCGAGACATAAAGCTATATTTAGGAGAAGAAGCGGCTGTTTCGACAGTGAAAGATTCACTTCATCTTTCTTATAACTCCAGTTGGGGTCTTAAGGTTAATATCTGGGTTGAATTTGTGGAGCTTCTTTCCTTTTATGACAGACAACTTCCACCCTCTCCTTACCACCATTCGGGCAGTCTGTCCTCCCGGGGCTTCGATATGGATAGACCCTGTATCAATTTTTCAGCTAGTGTCTTTGTTAAATATTAAATTTTAAGCCTCTAGTTCCGACACTGAATAGAGTCCAACGTCTGGGTTGAATAACACTGACATATTTGGAGTCAGCTGAAATAGTCTATACTCATGAGGTTATTTTGGATTTCTCTATTGTGCAATTCAATATATATATATATATATATATATATATATATATATATATATATATATATATATATATAATCTTACGGTATTCGATATTTATGAGTTAAAGTGATATAGCGTATGTAAAGATAAAAATAGACATTCGGGTCAAGATCCAGCGACAACCGTCTGTTTCATACCTAAACGCAATTCACAGGACATGTGCGTCTTCTTTTCATTCGATTGTTTATATATGTTAGCCAGTGATGCATTATGGGTAGATCTATCCGTAACTGTTATGCTTCAAATTATTCTAGAGGCTCTTCAGTGGAAATAATTGTGGATCTGAATGCAGTTTACTGGCTATTTCATAGAATTTTTTTGTTAACTTTATTTTTGATTGTTTTATTTTTGGTTATCATTATATTTACTTGTGTTTATGCGTGCATTAGTAATTTGGTAATTTGTTTATTAATGTATTATTCTTATTTTTATTTATTTATTTGATTTTTCGATTTTCAATGACAAAGTATACATATATATATATATATATATATATATATATATATATATATATATATATGTATACATATATATATATATATATGTGTGTGTGTGTGTGTGTGTGTGCTCGTGTGTGTGGGCACGTGTATGTGTGTTTGTGCCTATGTGTGGGTAAATAATATCCATAAGTTTTGTTTCGCTAATTATTTATTAAATATAATTTAATTTACGAAATGCAATTTACAAATTCATTTATAATTTCATGAATAAATATATACTTTATAATTTATAATAATAATTTATAATAATTTCAAACTTCATGAAGAAATATGTAACTTGTAATTTATAAATATATAATAATGTAGAATTTAGAATTGCGCAATTTACAATTTCATAATTTATTATTTCATGAATTATGATTTCAAATTTACCAATCATATCATTTACGCTGTCGTTAAATTTGGCAAATTTCATATATATGTTTATTTTATAGTATTTTCTTGCCGAATACTTTCGAATTTTGACACATTCGTTTTCAAGGATTGTCTTATTTCTATATTTACGCAACAGCTTCTTTTTTTTTTTTAATTCCGGCGTACTCGTATTTGACGGAACCGATTTCCAACCACTTAAGCTGATGTCTTATAAACTATCAAACTGAAATTTCTATGTATATTGTTCGGCGTGTATTTACGTACCTGGTCTTTACTTCAAGTGTTCTCATCTTTGATGGAACCAATTTCAAGTAAGAAGCTGACGTTATATCAACTATCAAACTGGATTTTCTACGGATATTTTAATGTATGTATTTATGCAACTGGTCTTCAATTCAAGCGTTCTCATGTTTGATGCAACTAATTTTAAGTCACTTAATCTGGCGACATAAACGATCGAGCAAAATTTCTATTTATATTCGTATGTATTTCAGCAACATGTCTTTAATTCAAGCGTTCTCATCTTTGATAGAACCAATTTCAATCACTTAAGCTAACGTCATATCAACCATCAAAATAAAATTTCTATGTCTATTGTGTTCTGTGTATTTATGCAAGTCGTGTTTAATTCAAGCGTTTTCACGTGTGATAGAACCAATTTCATGTCACTTAAGCTGACAGCATATAAACAATCAAACTGAAATGTATTTGTATATTGTTCTCTGAGTATTTACGCAACTGGTCTTCAATTCAAGCGCTCTTATATTTTATGTAACCAATTTCAAGACACGTATGCTGATGTCTTATAAACTATCAAACTGAAATTTCTATGTATATTGTTCTCTGTGTATTTACGCTTGTAGTCTATAATTCAAGTGATGTCGTTTTTGATGGAACAAATTTCAAGCCACTTAAGGTGATGTTATACAAAGGATCAAATCTTTTAAAGGTTTATATGAATCTTTAATAAAAATGAAACGTGTTAGATTTATAAACGTTTCCTATTTGTTTTTTATTCTATCACATTTTAATATGGAGATATATATTCTAATCACAGAGTTGTATGTTACTGTGTAAATGTCGATTTATATTCTCGTGTATTTTTAATGTGGGTGTATATGATTATGTATTGATATTGATGACACAACTATTTACTCCTGTTTTAATTGTAGGTTTCATCGATTCTATAGGGTCAAATTAGCAGCCGAACCTAAAATGACATTTAATCCGTTGTTAAATGGGACAAGAAATGTCATATTAAATTTAACGCTTACAAAACGAATCTGCTCTCTTTAATCGTCTTGAAGAATTTTTTTTTTTTTTTTTTGCCTTCCATCAGTATAGCAGATGATAACCACCAAGAAAGTGACCCATTGCGCCTTCTCGGACTAGAACGTTCCTCTGATATAAAGGTCTGCTGGCAGGAAAATTGCTTCATTGGTTCATGCTGGACAAGTTTTCTCTCCTTAGTAACGTTTTCTTATATTCATTCACTCTCTATAAACCATACCGCCTTATTTGGGATGAAATGACTGAAAAAAAGGCACATACATAACAAATTGATCACATATATATGTGTGCGTGTGCGCGCGCGTGCGTGTGTACCGGGTGTAATACCAAAATTGTCCAGATCGTGTACTATCACAATTTTCCATCCCACAAAATGTTTAATGTAAAAAACCACTAAACTGTGTTTTCAGATAAGACGTTTTGCCATCTTGACACCATTTGTCGTAAGAATCACTGAAAACCCTTTGAGTTATTCAACTAGGAAGAAAACAGGTTAAAATTGTTTTGTGTCAGCTCCACTGTCTTCCCAAATGAGCAACGTTGAGAGGAAAAGGATCATTCAGGCCTTTAGTAATGGTACCAACATTCATATTTTGGCTTCCATCTTAAAAGTCTTTTCAAGGACCATCATGAGAAAAATGAATAATTTTTAAAAAAAGAAGGAATAGTAAAGAAAAAAAAAACTGGATGAGGAGGTCATACCAGGAAGAGGGATCATCATTTCAACTAAAGAGATCAATTAGAAAAGATCCAACTCAATCAATTGGCACATGAGAAAGAAGGTTCAGCTTAGACAGTCCAAATAGCAAAAAAAACACTTTAAAATGAAATCATAAGTGCAACATATGAGGTACTTTGTTACTCCAGGACAGAAAGTTAGAAGAGCATGAAGATCCCGTTGAATAGATTGGCAAATGATCCTGGAGAGTGGGGGTACTTGAAAATATATGTTCGACGAAACAATCTCAGTGTGCGGCATAATTGGAACGTGACAGAAAAGTCCCTTCCAAAGACTGACCTGTTTTGGGAGAGAAATTGGGAATCCGTTGATGTTTATGTTAGCATGAAAACACAAGTCAACGTGGCCGAGTGTCTGAGGGTGCTCAGGCTTTTAACTGGTCACCTTAGAAAACAGGCATACTCAGAAACGAGTAGCTTGTCATTGCATTACATATTTATGCTTTATATATATATATATATATATATATATATATATATATAGAGAGAGAGAGAGAGGGGGCAGAGATTGATGGTACGTATTATATTTTAGCCATTTCACTAAATTGAAGCACGAAGAAAAAGATTTTAAAATCGGAATTTTCGGGCACAGCTGTGTCCTTTTTCAACAAGACAAGGAATAAACAAAGAAGTGGGACTTACTCTTCCGTGAAATGTTGTTGTTGTTGTTGATTAGAGGGCTCCTGTGGAAACTATACTCTCTGACTAAACCCAAATCCCTGTTTAATCCCTCAACGTCTTGTCTGAATATACATAGCCGAGTCGGCTCTAACGACGGTTTCACCCCATCCAGAGGGACGCAGGTTCGAATCTGGCCGGGCTGCGCGTTTTTTCTTTAATAAATCTATTTAATATTCAGGCTGGAAGACGTAAAAAAAAAATAAATAGACTGTTTAAGAAATATACAGAGCGTCTACCCAAATACTAGTATCCACTAAAAATAACGTATAACGTTTTAAGTGCTAAAACTAGAGCCTGTGTTAATGTATACAAAATATACCAAACCCGGATATAAGAGAAACCCCGGATATAAGAGACTTCTCCGGTCCCAACAACTCTCTTATATCCGGGTTATTTCAATATATATATATATAATTATTTCAATATATATATATATATTTTAACTTTATTTCAATCCTTCATAAGCCTCCGATACTTAGCTATGATTAATTAATAATAAACATTTCATTTTCGATTTTAATCGATTTCATCACGATTCTTCTATTAAGTTTGTAGAGTAATTATACATTCTTATTGCTGAAAGTAGTGTCCAAAAGTATTATAAAAACCTTAAAGAGTTCCAGTAAGATATCCTTAATCATTTGAACAACGGTTCAAAGCCTAAACTAACAACTAAACAATTTTGCTGTTACACTACTTGGACAATGTTAGTGATACACCTTATATATATATATATATATATATATATATATATATATATATATATATATATATATATATAATTATTTATTCGAAAATTATGACATAAACATGTTATAAAATCACTACAAAAATAGCCATTTTGTTTCAACACTTCTGGTGTCTTATCAAGTGATGGTGTTGAATGTAGAATAAAGGGCTTTTCCTTATATATATATATTCAGAAACAGACAACTTTGGCCTTTCTGGATAATATCCTCACTGGTATTAACCATACTGATTAGCAAATACATCTTTACTTATATCTTGTGTCTTTCTGAAACTTGTTCTTTTGTTGTCCTTCCATTTCAGTAAAATGCTTTAATTCTCTTTCAATCAAAGTAATGCCTTGCGTCTTAGTGGCATTATCGCCTTCCTTGGGATGGGTGAAATGCTTCAAACATATATATATATATATATATATATATATCATTATCCTAAAGAGTCAGGCAAACCTACCTAGGTTTCACCTAAACGGATCCTCATAATAAAGCTGGTTGAAAAGGAAAATTGTGGAACAGAATTTACACCTAAAAACAAAAACAACCATGACCACGTGACAAAAAAAATTAAATTAAATAAAAACCAAACAAACATATATATATATATATATATATATATATATATATATATATATATATATATATATATATATTAGGTTGGTGCAAAAATAATGACGTAATAATGTCGTTTTTTGACGTTAAAAAATACGTCAAAAAATGACATTATTACGTCATTATTTTTGCACCAATCTAATATATAGGTAACCATACTCGTTTCGAAAACACCTTCGAATTTTTGATTTGCCAATAATCAAATCAATCACGAAAGAAAAAAGGTTTTAAAAAAAGAAAGAGAAACATGAAAGTTTGTCGAAAAAAATGGCACAGATACAGGTTCAAAGCCCAAAGAAGAAATCCCGACAAGAGTAAACAACTAACTAAAAGAGCTCAATACAACCGTAGAGCAGACCTAGATAAACCTAGTGAGCCAGACAAACCTACCCAGGTTTCACTTAAGCGTATCGTCAGGGAAAGCTTTCCTTGACGATTGTCTGACTCACTAGGTTTATATATATATATATATATATATATGTGTGTGTGTGTGTGTGTATGTATATATATATATATATATATATATATATATATATATATATATATATATATATATTCAGACGACACGTATCTGTTTCTTTTTATCTATCTTTTGCACATATGCCGTAATGCTTTCCATATTTATCTCCCAAACGATGTTGCACACACGTCTTTGTTTTCACACACATTTATATTATCACTGTAATAAAATTGTTCATATAGTTAAGGAAACTTTTGCACATTTGTCTGAGTTATGCATGTTTTACAACGATTCATCCAAATTTTATCTTCTCGGCTACACATATTATTGCAAAACTTGAAACTTTGTTCCATTCCCCTTAATAAATATGGCACGCTCGATTTTCTTTTATATATTTCATTTTTTTTTTTTTTTGCTTTAATATTTCCGCTAATATTTATTTATTGTCGCGTCATGTTTTAACGTGACTTTTTTTTAGCAGGTTCTGTCAAAAGCCTGTTTTCTTGAGCTTGATTCTAAAGAATGAATGAAGGCTTCTACATCGCCTTTCGCTTAAAAGAGGAAGTTCCCTTACATTAACAAACCCACAAAAAAGTTTTTTACACATTCTTAACATTTTTCTATTCACTGTCTCAAACCAGAAAAAAAATACCAAAGTTTCAAGCGGATTTCATATGAAAAGAGTTGTAATCCGGTTCACACTCCTCCCCGAATTTTTTAATCTAAAGTCTACTTCAACTCTATACACCTAACGTTTTCCCCTAAAACTCTGAAATTTTATTTATTATTTAATTACTTATTTCCTAAATAGAAATAGATATGATTGCCTATCACCCGGTTCACTATCTTTCCTGATCGTTTGTAACAGGATTAGAGGTTGGTCCCTTGTTTTAGGGTTGGGTTTCTGGTTCCTTCTAAAGTCTACTTCAACTCTATATGCTTAATATCTTTCGCTATAACTCTGAAATTTTATTTATTAATTACTTATTTCCTAAATAGGATTAGATATGAGTGGCTATCGCCAGCTTCTCCACGTTTTTTTTTTTTTTTTTTTTTTTGTACAGGAGTAGAGGTTTATCCCTTATTTTCTATTTAGGATTATGATTTCGGTTCCTTCTAAAATCTACTTCAATTCTATACGCCTCACAACAAGCAAGAATCTGAATTTTGGCTTCACAGTCTATTTTCTCCTAGTCAACTAATATTATTATCCTTCATCAAGACGTTTGATATAGTGATTGATATTTTCTCTTCGTATCAAGTTTCCTTCTCCGGAAAGTTGACAAACCGCCCACCTACCCGAAGTTTATCATGACTGGATATTCTTTTATTAGCTTGTTTCATCCACGGTCTTTTGAACAGGAGTAAAGGTTTATCCCTTGTTACCTAATTAGGACTGGGTTGACGGTTCTTTCTGAAGTCTTCTCATTCTCTTTCATTCACAGTAGCCTCCTCGCGTCTTAGTGGCCTTATCGCCTTACTTGAAGTGAACTGATTAAAAAAGAAAATTTGTCAACTGTAATTTTTAGTGATTAATATGGAGCTACATTGGATAGGCCTGATGGATAAGCTTTAGAGATTTGTTCCTCCATAAAAATCGTCAGCCAATACGACTTAAATGTCAGCAGTGTATTGTAGGCTGTAAAATTATAACCACCTTTAGTGCCTGTAACGGTTTCAGAAAGTGCCTCCAAAACTAAATTTTCCTCCATCAATTATCTGAGAGAACCCTCTCTGCCCTCCATTTTCTCTTCGGATCAAGTTTCCTTCTCCTTCTTTTTTCTTTTTTCTTTTTTATAAACTTATATAGTTTCTATTCTATATATTACTAAGTTTATAAAAAAATAAAGTTTACTAAATCAGAGAAATTAATTAGCTATTTTTGCCGTAATTGTCATAAATTTTACTTAAATAATATTTAAATATAATTTTTTTAAATATTGTGACATGAAAATATACATACTTATACTTGATATGGAAAAATTATTTTACTTACTGTAAGTAATTCTAATACATTTACTTATTTAAAAAGAAAGATAGTCTATTAAAATTAACAGTGAAAATATTTTAAAGTTGAATTTAAAATTGTAATTAAATAAAACGTATTCTAACTTAAACACCTCTCTCAAAGTACTAGAAGCACTTAAAAGAATCCAATAAACACCTACAGTAAAATGAATTTAATATGAAAAGCTAGAAGATGTAAGCCATTGAATGACTCATGTCCTTTGTACTTACATTAGAAACTATATATTACTGGATTTATATATAATATCTAAAAAATAAAAGTTTACTAAATCAGAGAAATTAATTAGCTATTTTTGCTGTCATTGTCAAAAAAATACTTAAACAATATTATTATTAAATTAAATTTTTTTTTTTAAATTGTGACCTAGTAATATACATACTTGATGTGAAAATAATTTTACATACTGTAAGTGATTCTAATACATTTACTTGTTTTAAAAAGAAATATAGTATATTAAAAATTAAAAGGAATTTTTTTTAAATCGTAGTTAAATAAAAACGTATTCTAACCTAAACACCCACCAAAAATCTTTAAGTATACAAACAGAAAAAAATGCCGTAAGAATTTTTGACGTTAACAATAAATTAAAAAAAAAATCCAAACGACATGCATTTAACGGATGTCAGAATTCATTGAAAAATACATCCCTACCCCTACCAAAACGTAACTAATAACTGATACATCAAAATACAGCGATAATGAACAACGAAACACCCCTTGTCTGGATGAATAGATTTCTCTGTATCCTTGGAAACATGAATTTTGATTTTTACCGTGCCTTTAAAACCCAGTAAATTTAAAAATAAGTTACTCCAAAATTCGCTTGAGGATGAAATGGAACTAATGTCTTTAATTGAATTACAAAATTAAATTCGATGCTTTTAGCTTCCATTTTTGAAACATGGTTAGAACTGTGTAGCGAAAAAAAACATATTTTAAATAAATTAATTTATAAAATTAATGCTCTGTAAATTTACATTGAGCACTATTTTGTAAAAATAAAAATATCTATAAGAACACCGGATTATATATCTTACTGTTCTTTCTTTATATATATATATATATATATATATATATATATATATATATATATATATATTATGAATTTACTAATTTAAAAATATGGTTCCATCGTTACACAGGAATTACCATGTTTCAAAAACAGAAACTAAAACTTAAATTTAATTATAGAATTAAATTTAAAATCTTTATCTCTGATTCATTTTTAAGCGATTTCTAGAATAACTTATTTTGAAATTTACTGGGTTTATAAGCACAAGCAATTCTGATATTATTAGTTGTCAAGGTTACGGGAAATTTAAATCATTCTTAATAAGGGGTGGTAAGTTATTCGTTTCCATCGACAACCTCTGTACCAAATCTAAGCTACTTTTAAAATCATGTTAAGTTAAAGTAGCGTAGTGGTGCTTGTTCAACAAATGATGACATTCATTTTTCGCATGTCATCTGTTTATTTTAATGACATAGAGTTTTCGGGCAGTTTTATTTTGCTATTTAATTTCTAATTTTATAAACAAAGATTTTTCAAAAATTCCGTCTGAATATGAGGACGTCGTATTTTTAGTATTTAAAATCTATTCCCTCAATTTCAACGTATTATCCTTACTTTTAATAACTAATGGACTATATTTTTTTAAACAAATAAATATATTAGAATTACTTTTTTATTCAAAAAATATTAGTCAAAGAACAAGTTTAAATATTTATGTTTCATTTTACATTTTTTAACATATTTCATTATTATTTAAAGAAAATCTTTGACAGTGTCTGCAGAAAATAGCTATTTCATTTCTTTGATTAGGCAAATTTTTATTTTTTATAAACTTAACAATATATATAGGCTGTTTCATGCTAGACGCAATCATCAGGCCGTCAAGCTATATATATATATTTATATATATATATATATGAGGTAGCAATAAAGTCACTATACATTTAATTACAACAAAAAGGCAAAGCAATAAAGCAGGTGGCTGGCAGCTCGAGCAGTATCGGTAATTAATTTAATATTGTTATTTTATTGTTATTAACCAGAATTTTACTATTTTATTGTTATTAACCAGAACCATTTTAAAAATAAATTTCTGAACTGTTGATTGATTGCTTTCTCTTAATTGTTATTATTAGTAACTGTAACTGTAGTTCATGCCAAATTGACTGAAAAACTCCTACAACAAAAAGAATCTCAAATTACTATATTAGTAACAAAACGCACTCTCTTAAATTTAAAAAAAAAATTCAACCTTAGCGTTGCGACTGCACACTCCAAAATTTCTTATTCGTTAACAATAACACATTTCTGAAAAAACATATTTCGATTTGCATTTAATCTTTCGTGTCCCACTACTACCTGGATTTACTGAAAAACAAATTTATTTGCATGCATGAGGATGGCTGTATGTACAGCTGAAAGTACTAGGAGAATAAAAAAAGACCTTATACAAGTTGAATTTATTATAAACATCGAGGGGTTCGTGGGTTAATGTAACTTTAATAAATTTGTTTGCGAAGATGTTTTTCGCCATCTATATCATTAACTTTACTAATCTACTTTTTGTATGAATGATTCTTGTAATATAAATTGAACTGCACAAAATATTTGATATATATATATATATATATATATATATATATATATATATATATATATATATATATATATATATATTCTCTTCATAATGTATGAATAAGTTATTATTTATTATCTGTTATTCCAACTGCCTTCTCTCATACAGATATCGGAATGGCAGTTTGGTATTGTGACTATTCTTTCCAAGGGAGGAATTCTTCAGGCGTGTTATTGTTTTTAATCCTTTCAACCAAAGGATGGCAATAAAGCCAGTAAAACGAAATAGGTTTACAGAGTCCGAAAGAATATGAGAAAAAAAAAGCATTCCGTAGAAAGAAGAAAAAAGAACAGGAATTAGGAATACTGGAGATAACAATTGGCATTGCATTTAGATATTTGAAGATAAAAATTGACTGCAAAGCAAGAAGCCGGAAGATAGTTCCACAATCGAGAAGTGCGAGATAAAAAAATGTTAAGGAAAGGTACAGGAAAGCTACATTATGGTGGTAGGAAAGTGACTGAAGCCAAGACGCCAATAAGTGAATCTTATGCGAGAGAAGAAACTGTTAGCATAGAACTTACGGTTACATCTAGCCATTTCAACTGTAAAATGATGAGACCTTGCCACCAATCTAGTACTGCGCTCAAATTCATAAAGTCTATGTACCATAGTGAAAAGATGAATTAGTATGAAATTATTTAAAGGAAAGGCAAAGGAAAGCTACATTATGGTGGTAGGAAAGTGACTGAAACCGAGACGCCAATAAGTTAATCTTATGCGAGAGAAGAAACTGTAAGCATAGAACTTACGGTTACATCTAGCCATTTCAACTGTAAAAGGATGAGACCTTGGCACCAATCTAGTACTGCGCTCAAATTCATAAAGTCTATGTACCATAGTGAAAAAAAGAATTAGCATGAAAATATTTAAAGGAAAGGCAAAGGAAAGCTACATTATGGTGTTAGGAATGTGACTGAAGCCGAGACGCCAATAAATGAATCTTATGCAAGAGAAGAAACTGTTAGCATAGAAGTTACGGTTACATCTAGCCATTTCAACTGTAAAATGATGAGACTTTGCCACCAATCTAGTCCTGCACTTAAATTCATAAAGTCTATATACCATAGTGAAAAGATGAATTTGTATGAAATTATTTAAAGGAAAGGCAAAGGAAAGCTACATTATGGTGGTAGGA
The DNA here is from genome assembly GCA_963932145.1 of Acanthosepion lycidas. NCBI lineage: Eukaryota > Metazoa > Mollusca > Cephalopoda > Sepiida > Sepiidae > Acanthosepion > Acanthosepion lycidas. The sequence continues at coordinate 97,126,662 of OZ010590.1, forward strand.
AAGTGACTGAAGCCGAGACGCCAATAAGTTAATCTTATGCGAGAGAAGAAACTGTTAGCATAGAACTTACGGTTACATCTAGCCATTTCAACTGTAAAAGGATGAGACCTTGGCACCAATCAAGTACAGCGCTCAAATTCATAAAGTCTATGTACCATAGTGAAAAGATGAATTAGTATGAAATTATTTAAAGGAAAGGCAAAGGAAGCTACATTATGGTGGTATGAAAGTGACTGAACCCGAGATGCCAATAAATGAATCTTATGCAAGAGAAGAAACTGTTAGCATAGAAGTTACGGTTACATCTAGCCATTTCAACTGTAAAATGATGAGACCTTGCCACCAATCTAGTCCTGCACTTAAATTCATAAAGTCTATCATAGTGAAAAGAAGAATTAGTATGAAATTATTTAAAGGAAAGGCAAAGGAAAGCTACATAATGGTGGTAGGAATGTGACTGAACCCGAGATGCCAATAAATGAATCTTATGCAAGAGAAAAAACTGTTAGCATAGAAGTTACGGTTACATCTAGCGATTTCAACTGTAAAATGATGAGACCTTGCCACCAATCTAGTCCTGCACTTAAATTCATAAAGTCTATGTACCATAGTGAAAAGAAGAATTAGTATGAAATTATTTAAAGGAAAGGCAAAGGAAAGCTACATTATGGTGGTAGGAAAGTGACTGAAGCCGAGACGCCAATAAGTTAATCTTATGCGAGAGAAGAAACTGTTAGCATAGAACTTACGGTTACATCTAGCCATTTCAACTGTAAAAGGATGAGACCTTGGCACCAATCAAGTACAGCGCTCAAATTCATAAAGTCTATGTACCATAGGGAAAAAAAAAATTAGTATGAAATTATTTAAAGGAAAGGCAAAGGAAAGCTACATTATGGTGGTAGGAAAGTGACTGAACCCGAGATGCCAATAAATGAATCTTATGCAAGAGAAAAAACTGTTAGCATAGAAGTTACGGTTACATCTAGCGATTTCAACTGTAAAATGATGAGACCTTGCCACCAATCTAGTCCTGCACTTAAATTCATAAAGTCTATGTACCATAGTGAAAAGAAGAATTAGTATGAAATTATTTAAAGGAAAGGCAAAGGAAAAGCTACATAATGGTGGTAGGAAAGTGACTGAACCCGAGATGCCAATAAGTGAATCTTATGTGAGAGAAGAAACTGTTAGCATAGAACTTACGGTTACATCTAGCCATTTCAACTGTAAAAGGTTGAGACCTTGGCACCAATCTAGTACTGCGCTCAAATTCATAAAGTCTATGTACCATAGTGAAAAGATGAATTAGTATGAAATTATTTAAAGGAAAGGCAAAGGAAAGCTACATTATGGTGTTAGGAATGTGACAGAAGCCAAGACGCCAATAAATGAATCTTATGCAAGAGAAGAAAGTGTTAGCATAGAACTTACGGTTACATCTAGCCATTTCAACCTATGAAATGATGAGACCTTGCCACCAATCTAGTCCTGCGCTTAAATTCATAAAGTCTATGTACCATAGTGAAAAGAAGAATCAGCATGAAATTATTTAAAGGAAAGGCAAAGGAAAGCTACATTATGTTGGTAGGAATGTGACTGAACCCGAGATGCTAATAAGTGAATCTTATGCAAGAGAAGAAACTGTTAGCATAGAAGTTACGGTTACATCTAGCCATTTCAAGTGTAAAATGATGAGACTTTGCCACCAATCTAGTCCTGCACTTAAATTCATAAAGTCTATGTACCATAGTGAAAAGAAGAATTAGTATGAAATTATTTAAAGGAAAGGCAAAGGAAAGCCACATTATGGTGGTAGGAATGTGACTGAACCCGAGATGCCAATAAATGAATCTTATGCAAGAGAAGAGACTGTTAGCATAGAAGTTACGGTTACATCTAGCCATTTCAAGTGTAAAATGATGAGACTTTGCCACCAATCTAGTCCTGCACTAAAATTCATAAAGTCTATGTACCATAGTGAAAAGAAGAATTAGTATGAAATTATTTAAAGGAAAGGCAAAGGAAAGCTACATTATGTTGGTAGGAATGTGACTGAACCCGAGATGCCAATAAGTGAATCTTATGCAAGAGAAGAAACTGTTAGCATAGAAGTTACGGTTACATCTAGCCATTTCAAGTGTAAAATGATGAGACTTTGCCACCAATCTAGTCCTGCACTTAAATTCATAAAGTCTATGTACCATAGTGAAAAGAAGAATTAGTATGAAATTATTTAAAGGAAAGGCAAAGGAAAGCTACATTATGGTGTTAGGAATGTGACTGAAGCCGAGACGCCAATAAGTGAATCTTATGCAAGAGAAGAAACTGTTAGCATAGAAGTTACGGTTACATCTAGCCATTTCAAGTGTAAAATGATGAGACTTTGCCACCAATCTAGTCCTGCACTTAAATTCATAAAGTCTATGTACCATAGTGAAAAGAAGAATTAGAATGAAATTATTTAAAGGAAAGGCAAAGGAAAGCTACATTATGGTGGTAGGAAAGTGACTGAAACCGAGATGCCAATAAGTGAATCTTATGCAAGAGAAGAAACTGTTAGCATAGAAGTTACGGTTATATCTAGCCATTTCAAGTGTAAAATGATGAGATTTTGCCACCAATATAGTATTTCTCTTAAATTCATAAAGTCTATGGACCATAGTGAAAAGAAGAATTAGTATGAAATTATTTAAAGGAAAGGCAAAGTAAAGCTACATTATGGTTTAGGAAAGTGACTGAACCCGAGATGGCAATAAGTTAATCTTAGGCAAGAGAAGAAACTGTTAGCATAGAAGTTACGGTTACATCTAGCCATTTCAACTGTAAAATGATGAGACTTTGCCACCAATCTAGTCCTGCACATAAATTCATAAAGTCTATGTACCATAGTGAAAAGAAGAATTAGTCTGAAATTATTTAAAGGAAAGGCAAAGGAAAGCTACATTATGGTGGTAGGAATGTGACTGAACCCGAGATGCCAATAAATGAATCTTATGCAAGAGAAGAGACTGTTAGCATAGAAGTTACGGTTACATCTAGCCATTTCAAGTGTAAAATGATGAGACTTTGCCACCAATCTAGTCCTGCACTTAAATTCATAAAGTCTATGTACCATAGTGAAAAGAAGAATTAGTATGAAATTATTTAAAGGAAAGGCAAAGGAAAAGCTACATAATGGTGGTAGGAAAGTGACTGAACCCGAGATGCCAATAAGTGAATCTTATGTGAGAGAAGAAACTGTTAGCATAGAACTTACGGTTACATCTAGCCATTTCAACTGTAAAAGGTTGAGACCTTGGCACCAATCTAGTACTGCGCTCAAATTCATAAAGTCTATGTACCATAGTGAAAAGATGAATTAGTATGAAATTATTTAAAGGAAAGGCAAAGGAAAGCTACATTATGGTGTTAGGAATGTGACAGAAGCCAAGACGCCAATAAATGAATCTTATGCAAGAGAAGAAAGTGTTAGCATAGAACTTACGGTTACATCTAGCCATTTCAACCTATAAAATGATGAGACCTTGCCACCAATCTAGTCCTGCGCTTCAATTCATAAAGTCTATGTACCATAGTGAAAAGAAGAATCAGCATGAAATTATTTAAAGGAAAGGCAAAGGAAAGCTACATTATGTTGGTAGGAATGTGACTGAACCCGAGATGCTAATAAGTGAATCTTATGCAAGAGAAGAAACTGTTAGCATAGAAGTTACGGTTACATCTAGCCATTTCAAGTGTAAAATGATGAGACTTTGCCACCAATCTAGTCCTGCACTTAAATTCATAAAGTCTATGTACCATAGTGAAAAGAAGAATTAGTATGAAATTATTTAAAGGAAAGGCAAAGGAAAGCTACATTATGGTGGTAGGAATGTGACTGAACCCGAGATGCCAATAAATGAATCTTATGCAAGAGAAGAGACTGTTAGCATAGAAGTTACGGTTACATCTAGCCATTTCAAGTGTAAAATGATGAGACTTTGCCACCAATCTAGTCCTGCACTAAAATTCATAAAGTCTATGTACCATAGTGAAAAGAAGAATTAGTATGAAATTATTTAAAGGAAAGGCAAAGGAAAGCTACATTATGTTGGTAGGAATGTGACTGAACCCGAGATGCCAATAAGTGAATCTTATGCAAGAGAAGAAACTGTTAGCATAGAAGTTACGGTTACATCTAGCCATTTCAAGTGTAAAATGATGAGACTTTGCCACCAATCTAGTCCTGCACTTAAATTCATAAAGTCTATGTACCATAGTGAAAAGAAGAATTAGTATGAAATTATTTAAAGGAAAGGCAAAGGAAAGCTACATTATGGTGTTAGGAATGTGACTGAAGCCGAGACGCCAATAAGTGAATCTTATGCAAGAGAAGAAACTGTTAGCATAGAAGTTACGGTTACATCTAGCCATTTCAAGTGTAAAATGATGAGACTTTGCCACCAATCTAGTCCTGCACTTAAATTCATAAAGTCTATGTACCATAGTGAAAAGAAGAATTAGAATGAAATTATTTAAAGGAAAGGCAAAGGAAAGCTACATTATGGTGGTAGGAAAGTGACTGAAACCGAGATGCCAATAAGTGAATCTTATGCAAGAGAAGAAACTGTTAGCATAGAAGTTACGGTTATATCTAGCCATTTCAAGTGTAAAATGATGAGATTTTGCCACCAATATAGTATTTCTTTTAAATTCATAAAGTCTATGGACCATAGTGAAAAGAAGAATTAGTATGAAATTATTTAAAGGAAAGGCAAAGTAAAGCTACATTATGGTTTAGGAAAGTGACTGAACCCGAGATGGCAATAAGTTAATCTTAGGCAAGAGAAGAAACTGTTAGCATAGAAGTTACGGTTACATCTAGCCATTTCAACTGTAAAATGATGAGACTTTGCCACCAATCTAGTCCTGCACATAAATTCATAAAGTCTATGTACCATAGTGAAAAGAAGAATTAGTCTGAAATTATTTAAAGGAAAGGCAAAGGAAAGCTACATTATGGTGGTAGGAATGTGACTGAACCCGAGATGCCAATAAATGAATCTTATGCAAGAGAAGAGACTGTTAGCATAGAAGTTACGGTTACATCTAGCCATTTCAAGTGTAAAATGATGAGACTTTGCCACCAATCTAGTCCTGCACTTAAATTCATAAAGTCTATGTACCATAGTGAAAAGAAGAATTAGAATGAAATTATTTAAAGGAAAGGCAAAGGAAAGCTACATTATGGTGTTAGGAATGTGACTGAAGCCGAGACGCCAATAAATTAATCTTATGCAAGAGAAGAAACTGTTAGCATAGAAGTTACGGTTACATCTAGCCATTTCAAGTGTAAAATGATGAGACTTTGCCACCAATCTAGTCCTGCACTTAAATTCATAAAGTCTATGTACCATAGTGAAAAGAAGAATTAGTATGAAATTATTTAAAGGAAAGGCAAAGGAAAGCTACATTATGGTGTTAGGAATGTGACTGAAGCCGAGACGCCAATAAGTGAATCATATGCAAGAGAAGAAACTGTTAGCATAGAAGTTACGGTTACATCTAGCCATTTCAAGTGTAAAATGATGAGACTTTGCCACCAATCTAGTCCTGCACTAAAATTCATAAAGTCTATGTACCATAGTGAAAAGAAGAATTAGTATGAAATTATTTAAAGGAAAGGCAAAGGAAAGCTACATTATGGTGTTAGGAATGTGACAGAAGCCAAGACGCCAATAAATGAATCTTATGCAAGAGAAGAAAGTGTTAGCATAGAACTTACGGTTACATCTAGCCATTTCAACCTATAAAATGATGAGACCTTGCCACCAATCTAGTCCTGCGCTTCAATTCATAAAGTCTATGTACCATAGTGAAAAGAAGAATCAGCATGAAATTATTTAAAGGAAAGGCAAAGGAAAGCTACATTATGTTGGTAGGAATGTGACTGAACCCGAGATGCTAATAAGTGAATCTTATGCAAGAGAAGAAACTGTTAGCATAGAAGTTACGGTTACATCTAGCCATTTCAAGTGTAAAATGATGAGACTTTGCCACCAATCTAGTCCTGCACTTAAATTCATAAAGTCTATGTACCATAGTGAAAAGAAGAATTAGTATGAAATTATTTAAAGGAAAGGCAAAGGAAAGCTACATTATGGTGGTAGGAATGTGACTGAACCCGAGATGCCAATAAATGAATCTTATGCAAGAGAAGAGACTGTTAGCATAGAAGTTACGGTTACATCTAGCCATTTCAAGTGTAAAATGATGAGACTTTGCCACCAATCTAGTCCTGCACTAAAATTCATAAAGTCTATGTACCATAGTGAAAAGAAGAATTAGTATGAAATTATTTAAAGGAAAGGCAAAGGAAAGCTACATTATGTTGGTAGGAATGTGACTGAACCCGAGATGCCAATAAGTGAATCTTATGCAAGAGAAGAAACTGTTAGCATAGAAGTTACGGTTACATCTAGCCATTTCAAGTGTAAAATGATGAGACTTTGCCACCAATCTAGTCCTGCACTTAAATTCATAAAGTCTATGTACCATAGTGAAAAGAAGAATTAGTATGAAATTATTTAAAGGAAAGGCAAAGGAAAGCTACATTATGGTGTTAGGAATGTGACTGAAGCCGAGACGCCAATAAGTTAATCTTATGCAAGAGAAGAAACTGTAAGCATAGAACTTACGGTTACATCTAGCCATTTCAACTGTAAAAGGATGAGACCTTGGCACCAATCTAGTACTGCACTTAAATTCATAAAGTCTATGTACCATAGTGAAAAGAAGAATTAGAATGAAATTATTTAAAGGAAAGGCAAAGGAAAGCTACATTATGGTGGTAGGAAAGTGACTGAAACCGAGATGCCAATAAGTGAATCTTATGCAAGAGAAGAAACTGTTAGCATAGAAGTTACGGTTATATCTAGCCATTTCAAGTGTAAAATGATGAGATTTTGCCACCAATATAGTATTTCTCTTAAATTCATAAAGTCTATGGACCATAGTGAAAAGAAGAATTAGTATGAAATTATTTAAAGGAAAGGCAAAGTAAAGCTACATTATGGTTTAGGAAAGTGACTGAACCCGAGATGGCAATAAGTTAATCTTAGGCAAGAGAAGAAACTGTTAGCATAGAAGTTACGGTTACATCTAGCCATTTCAACTGTAAAATGATGAGACTTTGCCACCAATCTAGTCCTGCACATAAATTCATAAAGTCTATGTACCATAGTGAAAAGAAGAATTAGTCTGAAATTATTTAAAGGAAAGGCAAAGGAAAGCTACATTATGGTGGTAGGAATGTGACTGAACCCGAGATGCCAATAAATGAATCTTATGCAAGAGAAGAGACTGTTAGCATAGAAGTTACGGTTACATCTAGCCATTTCAAGTGTAAAATGATGAGACTTTGCCACCAATCTAGTCCTGCACTTAAATTCATAAAGTCTATGTACCATAGTGAAAAGAAGAATTAGAATGAAATTATTTAAAGGAAAGGCAAAGGAAAGCTACATTATGGTGTTAGGAATGTGACTGAAGCCGAGACGCCAATAAATTAATCTTATGCAAGAGAAGAAACTGTTAGCATAGAAGTTACGGTTACATCTAGCCATTTCAAGTGTAAAATGATGAGACTTTGCCACCAATCTAGTCCTGCACTTAAATTCATAAAGTCTATGTACCATAGTGAAAAGAAGAATTAGTATGAAATTATTTAAAGGAAAGGCAAAGGAAAGCTACATTATGGTGTTAGGAATGTGACTGAAGCCGAGACGCCAATAAGTGAATCATATGCAAGAGAAGAAACTGTTAGCATAGAAGTTACGGTTACATCTAGCCATTTCAAGTGTAAAATGATGAGACTTTGCCACCAATCTAGTCCTGCACTAAAATTCATAAAGTCTATGTACCATAGTGAAAAGAAGAATTAGTATGAAATTATTTAAAGGAAAGGCAAAGGAAAGCTACATTATGGTGTTAGGAATGTGACAGAAGCCAAGACGCCAATAAATGAATCTTATGCAAGAGAAGAAAGTGTTAGCATAGAACTTACGGTTACATCTAGCCATTTCAACCTATAAAATGATGAGACCTTGCCACCAATCTAGTCCTGCGCTTCAATTCATAAAGTCTATGTACCATAGTGAAAAGAAGAATCAGCATGAAATTATTTAAAGGAAAGGCAAAGGAAAGCTACATTATGTTGGTAGGAATGTGACTGAACCCGAGATGCTAATAAGTGAATCTTATGCAAGAGAAGAAACTGTTAGCATAGAAGTTACGGTTACATCTAGCCATTTCAAGTGTAAAATGATGAGACTTTGCCACCAATCTAGTCCTGCACTTAAATTCATAAAGTCTATGTACCATAGTGAAAAGAAGAATTAGTATGAAATTATTTAAAGGAAAGGCAAAGGAAAGCTACATTATGGTGGTAGGAATGTGACTGAACCCGAGATGCCAATAAATGAATCTTATGCAAGAGAAGAGACTGTTAGCATAGAAGTTACGGTTACATCTAGCCATTTCAAGTGTAAAATGATGAGACTTTGCCACCAATCTAGTCCTGCACTAAAATTCATAAAGTCTATGTACCATAGTGAAAAGAAGAATTAGTATGAAATTATTTAAAGGAAAGGCAAAGGAAAGCTACATTATGTTGGTAGGAATGTGACTGAACCCGAGATGCCAATAAGTGAATCTTATGCAAGAGAAGAAACTGTTAGCATAGAAGTTACGGTTACATCTAGCCATTTCAAGTGTAAAATGATGAGACTTTGCCACCAATCTAGTCCTGCACTTAAATTCATAAAGTCTATGTACCATAGTGAAAAGAAGAATTAGTATGAAATTATTTAAAGGAAAGGCAAAGGAAAGCTACATTATGGTGTTAGGAATGTGACTGAAGCCGAGACGCCAATAAGTGAATCTTATGCAAGAGAAGAAACTGTTAGCATAGAAGTTACGGTTACATCTAGCCATTTCAAGTGTAAAATGATGAGACTTTGCCACCAATCTAGTCCTGCACTTAAATTCATAAAGTCTATGTACCATAGTGAAAAGAAGAATTAGAATGAAATTATTTAAAGGAAAGGCAAAGGAAAGCTACATTATGGTGGTAGGAAAGTGACTGAAACCGAGATGCCAATAAGTGAATCTTATGCAAGAGAAGAAACTGTTAGCATAGAAGTTACGGTTATATCTAGCCATTTCAAGTGTAAAATGATGAGATTTTGCCACCAATATAGTATTTCTCTTAAATTCATAAAGTCTATGGACCATAGTGAAAAGAAGAATTAGTATGAAATTATTTAAAGGAAAGGCAAAGTAAAGCTACATTATGGTTTAGGAAAGTGACTGAACCCGAGATGGCAATAAGTTAATCTTAGGCAAGAGAAGAAACTGTTAGCATAGAAGTTACGGTTACATCTAGCCATTTCAACTGTAAAATGATGAGACTTTGCCACCAATCTAGTCCTGCACATAAATTCATAAAGTCTATGTACCATAGTGAAAAGAAGAATTAGTCTGAAATTATTTAAAGGAAAGGCAAAGGAAAGCTACATTATGGTGGTAGGAATGTGACTGAACCCGAGATGCCAATAAATGAATCTTATGCAAGAGAAGAGACTGTTAGCATAGAAGTTACGGTTACATCTAGCCATTTCAAGTGTAAAATGATGAGACTTTGCCACCAATCTAGTCCTGCACTTAAATTCATAAAGTCTATGTACCATAGTGAAAAGAAGAATTAGAATGAAATTATTTAAAGGAAAGGCAAAGGAAAGCTACATTATGGTGTTAGGAATGTGACTGAAGCCGAGACGCCAATAAATTAATCTTATGCAAGAGAAGAAACTGTTAGCATAGAAGTTACGGTTACATCTAGCCATTTCAAGTGTAAAATGATGAGACTTTGCCACCAATCTAGTCCTGCACTTAAATTCATAAAGTCTATGTACCATAGTGAAAAGAAGAATTAGTATGAAATTATTTAAAGGAAAGGCAAAGGAAAGCTACATTATGGTGTTAGGAATGTGACTGAAGCCGAGACGCCAATAAGTGAATCATATGCAAGAGAAGAAACTGTTAGCATAGAAGTTACGGTTACATCTAGCCATTTCAAGTGTAAAATGATGAGACTTTGCCACCAATCTAGTCCTGCACTAAAATTCATAAAGTCTATGTACCATAGTGAAAAGAAGAATTAGTATGAAATTATTTAAAGGAAAGGCAAAGGAAAGCTACATTATGTTGGTAGGAATGTGACTGAACCCGAGATGCCAATAAGTGAATCTTATGCAAGAGAAGAAACTGTTAGCATAGAAGTTACGGTTACATCTAGCCATTTCAAGTGTAAAATGATGAGACTTTGCCACCAATCTAGTCCTGCACTTAAATTCATAAAGTCTATGTACCATAGTGAAAAGAAGAATTAGTAATAAATTATTTAAAGGAAAGGCAAAGGAAAGCTACATTGTGGTGTTAGGAATGTGACTGAAGCCGAGACGCCAATAAGTGAATCTTATGCAAGAGAAGAAACTGTTAGCATAGAAGTTACGGTTACATCTAGCCATTTCAAGTGTAAAATGATGAGACTTTGCCACCAATCTAGTCCTGCACTTAAATTCATAAAGTCTATGTACCATAGTGAAAAGAAGAATTAGAATGAAATTATTTAAAGGAAAGGCAAAGGAAAGCTACATTATGGTGGTAGGAAAGTGACTGAAACCGAGATGCCAATAAGTGAATCTTATGCAAGAGAAGAAACTGTTAGCATAGAAGTAACGGTTATATCTAGCCATTTCAAGTGTAAAATGATGAGATTTTGCCACCAATATAGTATTTCTCTTAAATTCATAAAGTCTATGGACCATAGTGAAAAGAAGAATTAGTATGAAATTATTTAAAGGAAAGGCAAAGTAAAGCTACATTATGGTTTAGGAAAGTGACTGAACCCGAGATGGCAATAAGTTAATCTTAGGCAAGAGAAGAAACTGTTAGCATAGAAGTTACGGTTACATCTAGCCATTTCAACTGTAAAATGATGAGACCTTGCCACTAATCTAGTATTGCACTTAAATTCATAAAGTCTATGTACCATAGTGAAAAGAAGAATTAGTATGAAATTATTTAAAGGAAAGGCAAAGGAAAGCTACATTTTGGTGGTAGGAATGTGACTGAAGCCGAGACGCCAATAAATGAATCTTATGCAAGAGAAGAAACTGTTAGCATAGAAGTTACGGTTACATCTAGCCATTTCAAGTGTAAAATGATGAGACTTTGCCACCAATCTAGTATTGCACTTAAATTCATAAAGTCTATGTACCATAGTGAAAAGAAGAAATAGAATGAAATTATTTAAAGGAAAGGCAAAGGAAAGCTACATTATGGTGGTAGGAAAGTGACTGAAACCGAGATGCCAATAAGTAAATCTTATGCAAGAGAAGAAACTGTTAGCATAGAAGTTACGGTTACATCTAGCTATTTCAAGTGTAAAATTATGAGACTTTGCCACCAATCTAGTCCTGCACTTAAATTCATAATGTCTATGTACCATAGTGAAAAGAAGAATTAGCATGAAATTATTTAAAGGAAAGGCAAAGGAAAGCTACATTATGGTGGTAGGAATGTGACTGAAGCCGAGATGCCAATAAGTGAATCTTATGCAAGAGAAGAAACTGTTAGCATAGAAGTTACGGTTACATCTAGCCATTTCAAGTGTAAAATGATGAGACTTTGCCACCAATCAAGTATTGCACTTAAATTCATAAAGTCTATGTACCATAGTGAAAAGAAGAATTAGTATGAAATTATTTAAAGGAAAGGCAAAGGAAAGCTACATTATGGTGTTAGGAATGTGACTGAAGCCGAGATGCCAATAAGTGAATCTTATGCAAGAGAAGAAACTGTTAGCATAGAAGTTACGGTTACATCTAGCCATTTCAAGTGTAAAATGATGAGACTTTGCCACCAATCTAGTCCTGCACTTAAATTCATAAAGTCTATGTACCATAGTGAAAAGAAGAATTAGTATGAAATTATTTAAAGGAAAGGCAAAGGAAAGCTACATTATGGTGGTAGGAATGTGACTGAAGCCGATATTCCAATATAGGACAAATAACATTGCAGATTCTTCTTAGTATTTGCTCAAGAATCACTAAATAATTAGTAGAAGAATCAGACTAGATGTGGCGGCAATATTCAATGCATAGAAGAATGGTAGACGTATGTGCAAGAAAGATTTTGGCGAGAAATATTTGTTAAGTATCTAAATTCAGATAAAGTTTGAAACTATTTCTCTGTCCATCTGTATATGCATTGCCATCATATCTCGGTCGGAGCTATGCAATCTTCATTTTTTAATCTTGATAGCGTTCAGTAGCGTTTATCCGACCTTAATTATTTTCCACACTTCAACCCGTTTCTCAAAGTCGAAATGCCCTAAGACTATATTTACTCCTATCGTTATTTACATGGAAAACTGTCTGACCAGCTATATCCACTAGTTGTACTTGTTCAGACATTTGTAACAAACATGCCATACCATGAACACAGGAACGACCCATCCTCATTCACTTTGTATACCATTTGTAATGAAGAAGGTCAATTTGTGAAGCTTTTTGCAAAGAGTCCTTACTTTGTGGAACAGACTCGCGAGACAATGTTACCTTGACTACTGCAATCTTAACCTCTCAAGATTAGATTCATCCATTATATAACCTAAATATCTTTCGTAATATGCACTTACTCCCAACCTGTTTCAATAATTTCACTTAGTAACCCTCTACCTTGATTGGCTCTTTGGCCTTATATAGAGAGAATATATGAAAAAAAACCTACTTTCTCGCAATTTAGATTCAAATAAACTTAAAGAAAACGTACAAAAAAAAAGAGTATTCATTTTGAAGAAAACAAAAAAAAAAGCCGTTTTGAGCTACAAACTAAAATTCGACACAATACTTACTGGTCAACATAAACAGCATTGAAATCGACAAAATGTTGGCGACGATAGACCAGCAAATTTATTTTATCACGAAGAAATATAGAGTCACGGATAATCAACCAACTACCGGTAGACATTTTCAACCTAGCCACTGTTGCTGTACACCTGCTGACGCTTACATGCATCTAGAGAAACAACTGTTAATAGGCAGGGGACATCTCCATTGGATAGTAAGGATGTAACAAGACATCGATACCTAACTTCACCTGCCTTTATCGAGCAGGAAGTGCTGCTTTACCCTGCAGCAACCTGGATGCATTTCGATTCACCGTTGCTCGCCAAAATATATGCAACACTTGATGAATCTGCTCCATTTCACATTAGGATTCTTCTATGATGGGCAATTGATTGATATTTTTTTGTAATAACTTCACCCCGAGCAAGACAGTAAAGCCACTAAGATACATGGGGTTATTTATTGTGAAAGAATAAAAGAAAATTGTTATTAATGATAGGGCAATAAAAGAAGAGAAAAGACAGAAAACAACGATTGATATTGCATTTCAATGTTTCAAGATCAAAGTTGACTAGAAGCGAGTTCCAAATGCAAGAAGTACATGAGAAGAAACTATTAGCATAGAAGTTACGGTTACATCTAGCCATTTCAAGTGTAAAATGATGAGACCTTGCCAGCAATCTAGTACTGCACTTAAATTCATAAAGTCTATGTACCATAGTGAAAAGAAGAATTAGTATGAAATTATTTAAAGGAAAGGCAAAGGAAAGCTAGATTATGGCGGTAGGAAAGTGACTGAATCCGAGATGCCAATAAGTGAATCTTATGCAAGAGAAGAAACTGTTAGCATAGAAGTTACGGTTACATCTAGCCATTTCAACTGTAAAAGGATGAGACCTTGGCACCAATCTAGTACTGCGCTCAAATTCATAAAGTCTATGTACCATAGTGAAAAGAAGAATTAGTATGAAATTATTTAAAGGAAAGGCAAAGGAAAGCTAGATTATGGCGGTAGGAAAGTGACTGAATCCGAGATGCCAATAAGTGAATCTTATGCAAGAGAAGAAACTGTTAGCATAGAAGTTACGGTTACATCTAGCCATTTCAACTGTAAAAGGATGAGACCTTGGCACCAATCTAGTACTGCGCTCAAATTCATAAAGTCTATGTACCATAGTGAAAAGAAGAATTAGTATGAAATTATTTAAAGGAAAGGCAAAGGAAAGCTACATTATGGTGGTAGGAAAGTGACTGAATCCGAGATGCCAATAAGTGAATCTTATGCAAGAAAAGAAACTGTTAGCATAGAAGTTACGGTTGCATCTAGCCATTTCAACTGTAAAAGGATGAGACCTTGGCACCAATCTAGTACTGCGCTCAAATTCATAAAGTCTATGTACCATAGTGAAAAGAAGAATTAGTATGAAATTATTTAAAGGAAAGGCAAAGGAAAGCTACATTATGGTGGTAGGAAAGTGACTGAATCCGAGATGCCAATAAGTGAATCTAATGCAAGAGAAGAAACTGTTAGCATAGAACTTACGTTTACATCTAGCCATTTCAACTGTAAAAGGATGAGACCTTGGCACCAATCTAGTACTGCGCTCAAATTCATAAAGTCTATGTACCATAGTGAAAAGAAGAATTAGCATGAAATTATTTAAAGGAATGGCAAAGGAAAGCTACATTATGGTGGTAGGAATGTGACTGAAGCCGAGACGCCAATAAGTGAATCTTATGCAAGAGAAGAAACTGTTAGCATAGAAGTTACGGTTACATCTAGCCATTTCAAGTGTAAAATGATGAGACTTTGCCACCAATCTAGGACTGCACTTAAATTCATAAAGTCTATGTACCATAGTGAAAAGAAGAATTAGTCTGAAATTATTTAAAGGAAAGGCAAAGGAAAGCTACATTATGGTGGTAGGAAAGTGGCTGAAGCCGAGACGTCAATATATGAATTTTATGCGAGAGAAGAAACTGTTAGCATAGAACTTACGGTTACGATGAAAACTTGCCACCAATCGAGTATTGCGATTAAATGCATAAAGTCTATGTACCATAGAGAAAAGTTACTCAGAACAATTACCATGAAATTACTTATAGAAAATAGATAGCATTTAAATTTTCGTAGATGAATGCTGACTGGCAAGCAAAAGATTTCTGCAAGAGGGAAATGTACAAAACCTAAAAAGGCCATTGACTTATTATAGAGTTGATTGGGATATGGGGAGGAAATAATGGTCAAGCCTAGACTTGAACAGGTTATGATTGTAGGGATCGGGAAAGCATCATCTTGGGACTCGGTTCACACAAAGAAGCGTTTCGAATTTATAAAACAAATTGCTATATGAGCAATAAGGAAATTGAATTCAGAATAGGCTGTGCGGGGGGTAGTTATGTTCAGTACTGCAATTCGTGCAAAACTAAGTTTATCATGTGTGGTGTTCCCGAGCGGTCACCGATCTAAGTAATGACAAGTCTCGACCATGCGTGGTCGTACGGGAACCGGTGTTTCAACGTGTGGACGTAAAGATAGATAGATAGATAGATAGATAGATATGCACAGACTGAGATAGATAGATAGATAGATAGATAGATAGATAGATAGATAGATAGATAGATAGATAGATAGATATGCACAGACTGATGATAGATAGATAGATAGATAGATAGATAGATAGATAGATAGATAGATAGATAGATAGATTAATTACCCATCAACTATCTAGGTACTGACCAGGCTCGAAGTTGCTTAACTTCGGTGATTGTATGGGAACAGATGTTTCAACGTGATAGGGCCCTAAGCTTATTTTCATGAAAGAGGAAACTTTATGAGTTTTTTTTTTTTTTTTTTTTTTTGCAGAGATCCAAAAAATCCACTGGTAGACTGAGAAATCCGACTTAGAAGAGAATGAACATTATTATCGGGCGCCAGGAAAGTCTTAATTAAATGCAGAGAAGACAATTATATTGTGGAGACACTGAGTAATAAATAAATGTCCAGTAAAATAAAAGCTTCTCTTTTATTTCTTATGTTTATTACTACTTCATCGTACATGGTCTTATTTAGTTACCGGCCATTTTCTTTCAGCTTAAATGGGGCCAAAATGTATGTTCTATATCAATACTATTCTCCATTATATATATATATATATATATATATATATATGTGTGTGTGTGTGTGTATGTGTGTGTGTGTGTGTGTGTGTGTGTGTGTGAAAAAAGAAAGAAAAAAATGCCCAAAAGGCAAACAGCTAGCTACGCAGTTAATTAAAGTGCTCAACTCCTAGACTATCTAAACGGATCCAAAACCACTTAACACGCTCAATACCCAACGAAGGACAGCAATTTTCGGGAGATGTGTTTGTTTGTTTGTTTATATATATATATATATATATATATATATATATATTGTTTGGAGGATTTGATAATTATATTTAAGTAATTCATCGAGTCTGAAAACAGTTGGTATGATGTTTGCTTGACAACCTAACTGTCAGGGTTTCAATTTTCGGTAGTGGATGCGCACTGCTGATGAGTCCCAAATATAGGACGAAACGGCCGTCCAGTGTTTTCTGCATTCTGTTGAGATTTCTATCAGACTCGATGAATTACTTAAATATATATATATATATATATATATATATATATATATAGGACCGATATTTTCATTCCAGCATGTTTGGTTGAATATTCTATTCATATTATGTCTATTTATTTTTATTTTAATCCTCTCAAAAATCAAGGATAAATTTCTTAGTGCTGTTACAAAACTGAGTAAGAGGGGCGTCGTAGTTTTGGTCATTTCTTTTATTTTCCAAAATGTAAAAAACAAAACTACGGTGTTTTCCTTATTTAGTTTTGTAACACCATTAAGAAATTTAAGACTTTTAAGAGGATTAAAATAAAAAATAAATAAAAATAAATAGACTACATTATTCAACCAAACAAAAATGCATGTATAAAGATAAATGTGTTATATATATATATATATATATATATATATATATATATATATATATGAAAATATTAGGTTGGTGCAAAAATAATGACGTAATAATGTCGTTTTTTGACGTATCTTTTAACGTCAAAAACGACATTATTACGTCATTATTTTTGCACCAACCTAATAAATGTTATATAAATGTTATATATATATATATATATATATATATATATATATATATATATATATATATATATATATATATATATACTATGAAATGGACTAAGTCCAAAAATTATTTAACTACCAGAATATATATATATGTATTATTACAAAACTGAGTAAGAGAAGTGTCGTAGTTTTGGTTATTTCTTTTATTTTCCAAAAAAGAAATAAAAACTACAGCGTCTTTCTTACTCAGTTTTGTAACAGCACTAAGAAATTTATGCGCGATTTTTAAGAGGATTAAAATAAAAGAAATAGAAATAATGTATCTACATTATTCAACCAAACAAAAAGATATATATGAAAATAAAGGTTATATATATATATATATATATATATATATATATATATATATATTATATTTCTGAGATGAGGTATTATGTACAGTATTTACATTAGTCGGACTATTGTCCTCATCTTTGTCGCCATATTTGTCACTGCGTTGCGGCCGTTGTACGCTCCGGCCTTCTTCAGGTGGTTGGAATTTCACCAGTGAAAGCAGTATTCAACACCAGCCAATATCAGCTGAGTGCCTCTGAGGAGTCAGTATTGAATAAGGGTCTCAACTTCGCCACAACCACCACGCGGGTGCCATACTTGGACATCATTGCCAGAATCGAGGAGGTGGCCTTGAACTTCCCTTCTCAGGCTCAGGCGGATGAACTAAGATGGAAAGTAAGACCGGCCTTGGAGAGAGCCAAGCCGCCCAGGTCTAACATAACAAAACTGGAGAGGCTGGCGATTGGAACCCCTACAGAGGAACTAAAACATCGTCATACTACCGGCTGACAAAGATAATGCGACTGTAGTGATGGACAAATCAGATTATACAAGAATACTGGAAGACCTCATTAGCAATGGTAGCTACAGCAAAGTGAAAAAGGATCCTACTATGAAAACGGATCGCAAACTGTCACAGATCAAGAACAAGGATCACTTCGCACCTAAGACGAATAGGCAGTTATCGCAGCGTTACACCAAGCTACCTCACATATACGGTCTCCTAAGATTCACAGTATTCCGCTCAGGCCGATTGTTAGTTGCCAAGGCTCTGTGTGCCACCCTCTGAGTCGCTTCCTTGTAGATATAATTGACCCATTGATCGGAAAGTCTCCTTCATATGTCCGAAACTCCGCCCACTTCGTGGAAATAATCAAAGATGCTCCCATCCTATCCAACCAGATGGTGAGTTTGGACGTGGTGAGTTTGTTCACCAAGGTAGCCACGGAGGAGGCACTCTCAGTAGTCAGAGACAGATTGACCTCTGACTCTTCCCTAGAAGAACGGACCAGTATTCCAATAGATAATCTGATGGAGATGTTGATTTTTTGTACACAAACAACCCACTTCGGAATGGGATCACACATATATCGACAGGATGAGGGCTTAGCAATGGGCTCGCCATTATCACCAGCAATGGCAAATATATACATGGAATACTTTGAAGAAATGGCATTAGAATCTATATCTCTAAAACCAGCTATATGGTTAAGGTACGTAGATGACACCTTCATACTCTGGCCACACCAAGAAGATGTTCAGATTCTACTGGACCATGTGAACTCAATAAGACCTTCGATACAGTTCACAATGGAGAAAGAGAGTAACAACACACTCCTATTCCTGGATGTTCTAATATCTCGAACAGAGCATGGGTTTAAGACATCCGTATACCGTAAACCGACATCCACCGGACAGTACCTCAATTTCAACTCCCCCACCCCATCCATACCGCGTAAGGAAAGGGATCGTCCGTTGCTTACAACACCCAGAGACGTTAGATAAAGAATTTTTTTATTATGTATAAGTAGTACCCTACAACGTAACAACTACCCTGGGTACATGGCAGCAGCCCCAAAAAACTGGGATAGAAAACAAGCTGCCTGCCTTATGTGAAGGTGTTATCAGAGAAAGTACAAAGGATCTGCGGTCCATATAACATCAGGACAACCTTCAAAAGCTTGACGACATTTCGCAGATATCTCTCCCAAGTAAGATTCCCCCCATAGAGGAGAACATGACTAAAGGCTGTGTGTACGCTATCCCGTGCAGCTGCGGAAAGAAATATAAAGGAGAGACAGACCACCCACTTAAGGTAAGGCTTCAAGAATATCAGAAAGCTGTAACGCGAGAGGAAGTAGAAAAATCAGGCGTGGCTGATCACATATGGAGAGAGAAGGGAGATCACCGCCCTCTTTGGGGTCATGTTGAGATCATAGACAGGGAACATCATTGGAAAATTCGTAAACTTGAGGAATCAGCACATATGCTAGGCCACAAAAATCTCCTGAGCAGACCAAGCATAGAAATAAATACAATATGGGAACCAGTAATAAGGAGTGCCAGAGAAAAGCAATGATAACAACATAGTTGCAATATAAGCTCTGGTAAAAACATGAAAGGATAACAGCAAAATTGCAATATGAGCACGTGGAACCTTGACCACTCGGCCACCAAGGATCGTTCGGTAGGCAAGGTCGAATTTACAGTTTATAAACTTCAATCTTCCATGAATCTCATACATTCATAACTGCTCATTGTGTATCGAATGTAAACAAGGCACGTCAGCGTAAATGACGGTTCCGTATAGGATGCAGGTTCGAATCCTGTCAAAGAACGAATATTTTCTATGAAAATTTCTCGGACATTCAGGCCGGTAAATGTTATTTAATACTGTTTATTATAAACAGAGCATTTACTTAAATACTTGTATCTATAAAAAGAACGTTAAACATAAAAATGTCTTTAATAAATAAATTGTCGGACTTTGTCCATTTCGTAATATATATATATATATATATATATATATATATATATATATATATATATATATATATTTGCGGGGGGTATGCTATATATAGAGTACAGTGTATGTGTGTGTGTCCAAGCAACTCCTCTGCTGCCACAGGTTCGATTTCAATGATTCGTAGCTCTTTCAAAAACCCCAGAAAGGTTAGGCGCCTGGAACGATTTCCCTTGAGATTATGCGTGGTTAAAAATATATATTAATATATAATACTAGCCATTATCTTTGCTTTCATGGTTGAAGGGGAGTAACTCTTATTTTCCTTTTGTATCCGAAATTGCAGCTAGCTTAAAATTTTAAGCTAACTTAGAAGCCGCCCTATCAGGGGGCATTTAAGCTAGCTCCTGTGGAGGACTCTTGCTTTGGCCATTATCACAGTAGTTAGGAAGGAGTAGATGCGATAGGCATCAATAAACTACAGAAGAACTCAAAATTGATCGCTGCATTTAAATATTTAATTAATGTTTAAGATTATCTTTTAAAAGTTCAACGACAATTCTTCTGCTGCCACTTAATCTAAAGACGATTTGATGTACGTAAATCATTATTTTACGTACAAACAATTATTTTTATTTCATGAAGGAAGAACGGGAGACAATTTATAAGATAAAATTAATATAGTGTTAAGAAAGGAAAACAGAAATTACAGTTATACATTAAACAATTGAAGAGTTAGAGAAACACAATATCTAAGTAAAACCTGTATGATGGAATCTATATGAATAAATTCGAGCTTAATTCTACTACGAATTCTGAGATTAAAAAGCGGCAGCTCTGCTTCATATTAATTTGCTATTTACCCGACGCCCCCCACCCCACGAAGTCGAATTGTGACACAAGGTCGGTTTAATGTGGGGAGCCCGAGCGCATGCACCCGGGTTAGGAACAAAAATTGACCGAGGCCCCCCAGCAACCTTTGAGGGAGTGCACTCTTCCCAATGACAGAGACGCAACTGAGAAATGATGTGTTCAAACCACTCAAAGGAGCAGTTGATTTACTTGAACCCATCGAGTTAGGTTTTGACACAAGGTCATTTTTTAACGTGGGGACCCAAGTCTCTTCCCTCTTTGCTGGTCGTAACTTGCCCAAGATGGTCAGAGCTGGCCTAACCTTGTCTGTATTTACTTGACTCCCCAGTGAGTCAGGTTGTGACACAAGGTCTAAGCGAGTCGCAGCTGGTTCAAGCTAGTCATAGATGTGAGACTAGCAGCACAGGTACGGATCCCTTTAAATTTACAAGTACCGTATGTGTATGAGTATGTGTATACCAGTCGAGAGAACGGTTTACACTCTAGCCAATCAAGGAAGTGACACATTAAAAGCTCAAGCTCTGTATTGTATATTATCTACTTTTCGGCAATATCACTCTTCAGATTTAACTAATTTGCATATTGATTTAAAAAAGTTTATTTCATTAATTAACTAGCCTTCATTACTGTTCTTTTATTCGTAGATTGTTTTGATTTTCATATCAAAAATAGTTCTGTTTAGGAATATCGTCTTATATAGTGCAGAAAAAATGTTTGAAATTTGCATTTTACTTGGCCTTCAACAAGTTGGTATCTATTTGTAAAACTTTCCTTGACTATAACAAACCAATTTATGAATGAAATGTATATTTAAAATTTTTGTTTCAAAGATTTCAAATAATGAATATATCTTACTTTGCGAAGTATATATATATATATATATATATATATATATATATATATATATATATATATATATATATATATATATATATATATATATATATATATATATGTGAACTATTAACAGGCCCAAAAGACGACAAATAGAGCAACACATTCACTTAAAAGAAAAATAAATTAAATTTATATGAAAAATGAAGAATAACTTAAATTTATATAAGAACAACCACGATGTGTCTCCCACACACAGTGGTGCTACAGGAATAAAAGAAAACACCGTGGGTCCGTTCACAGCTTTAAAATTATCAGCAATTTTAAACAGACCTGAATACATCATTGGATAATGTTTATTGTTTGACCAAAGTAACATGTGCTTAAGTACATATGACCTAGTGTAAGTTACTCGACATCGAAAAGGTCCTTCAACTGTGAGTAGTGTTGCAATATTAAAACAATGTTTATTTAAATACAGCCTATACAGAAATGATACAGCAGACCCAAAAGTGCCACCCACATAAATAGTGCCACCGGAGCGGACGCCCGCCTCCGCCTCTACCTACGCTACTGCTTGCCTTCTCTAACGACCGGCCATTGTCGAGAAAAAGCATCATTTAATGATTGGGGGAGGGGTATTCGTGATAATTTGATTGTCGGGCTGGACATGACGAAACGGGAGTATCGTACAATATGGTCTTGGACGCCTGAGATGAAGTGACCCACTAACGACAAGGCATCAATCACCTGGCTGGTGTTTCGGAATAGAGTCTGTGTTATTCAATTTAACTGACAATTCTGTCAAAATGCGTTCTCTTTGGTGATTCGGAGAGGTCCGTTGGACACGCCTTCTGCCGATGTAGCGTCGTACGCCAGTTGTGCAGGCTATTTGAAGAATACACGGTTCGCATACGAGGTGGAAGATTTCTTTGTCCGGGAGACCAATTCGATTTGCAGCAATATGGTGCCGCCATTTAGCAAGAATTAGACAGTGTTCTTTGCTTACACGACATTATCAGAGTCGTGATTTGAACGACGCGACAGAAAGAATTTGATGCAATTGAGAGATTTTTCTTATCCCAGATGTTATTAATATTCAAGCATCATCGGATAATCAGAATTACGGCGGAAGGAGGCAGCTCTCTTGAACGAAGTTGGTGAAAGTTTGGTGGTAGTTGCGAGCTTGTGTCGAGTGATAGGGTCTGATTTAGATCGAATTTTTTTTTCTGTGGAGTAGGCAAGACGATAGAAGTAAGTAATTGTTCAAATGCCAGCCTAGTAAATTATAGGTTTACATTGGGTTCTAATTTTTTTTCATGTCTAAATCTATCTAGCTACCTATCTATCTATCTATCTATCTATCTATCTATCTATCTATCTATCTATCTCAAAAAATCTGTTTCTCTTCATATCTATCTATCTATCTATCTATCTATCTATCTATCTCTATCTATCAGTCTGTTTCTCTTCATATCTATCTATCTATCTATCTATCTATCTGTCTGTTTCTCTTCATATCTATCTATCTATCTATCTATCTGTCTGTCTGTCTGTCTGTCTGTTTCTCTTCATATCTATCTATCTATCAGTCTGTTTCTCATCGTATCTATCTATCTATCTATCTATCTATCTATCTATCTATCTATCTATCTATCAGGCTGTTTCTCTTCATATCTATCTGTCTCATTCAGTTCATTTTATATCTATCCCATTTTCTTTGTATGTATATCTGTTCATCTCTCTCTCTCTCTCTCTCTCTCTATATATATATATATATATATATATATATATATATATATATATATCTTTCGTTATGTCCATATCTATAGAAGTCTCTTCATACTTGTCCTTTTAGTAGGTACATATGTAACTCTATCTATCTATCTATCTATCTATCTATCTATCTAAGAGTATTCATATCTATAAAAGGTTGTAAATCAGTGCCAGTTTCACTGTTTCTATCTCATTCTGCGCTACCCTGTCATATCCTTTGTATTACCTCTCAATCTTTTACACATTTTCCCATTTTTATGAGTTCAGCATATATACAAAAATAGAAAAAGCTGTAAGGCAAGGATGTGTCTTCTTGTCGGATTTATTCAACTTTATTCAGTGCGAATTAGAAATACTACCGGAGAAAATGGAAACGAAAAGGAAACTTAGACTTAACATCCAGAATAGACAATAGAAATTTCTATGGCACCTAATGAGGAAAGAAGGTTTGAAAAATTGGATACGCACAGGACAGATTGAAAGCAAGATGGACGGAGAAAAACAACGCATCACCTGAGCTTGCATAAATGGATGGCTGAACAAGAGAAATAACAAAAAAATAAAATTTATTAAGAGCTACGAGAGACAGTAGATTTTGGAGAGCCATGTTCGTCTACCCACTAATGGGACACGGCAAATAAAGAAGATATATATATATATATATATATTAGATTGGTGCAAAAATAATGACGTAATAATGTCGTTTTTTGTCGTTATTACGTCATTATTTTTGCACCAACCTAATATACATGTATATATATATATATATATATATATATATATATATATATATATATATATATATATATATATATATATATTAACCTGTTCAGGTCTAGGATTAATTAACCCTTATCTTTATCGACATAAACTGCCTCTTCATGCCTTAATGTAACCCTCTACCTGGAGTGACACCGAGCCTTGTATAGAATGAACCTGACTATATAGGCGCATGGTTAGAACATTCGCTTTCTGACTATGACCATGAAACTCGGGTTCGAATCTCACTATGGTCGATTTCTCAGGAAAGAGACTTCCTGTGATGTTATCGTAATGGATCGAGGTGCGGAATATTTGCGAAGTGCCTGAAAACCATAACATATTGATCCAAGCTTTGTGAGTGAAACTGGGTAGACGGAACTCTTGAGGGCCGTCGATAGCTGTGCTAGTACAAAGCCACAAGTCATCGTGGCCGAGGGTTTGGGTGTCCTGGCCTTGTTCAAATAGATAACACGCTCTCCAAGAAACTGTAACTCAGGTTTATACACATGGGCTCTGTGGGTGTTGTGCAAACGCAAATATGCCTGAGCGAGCGTCTGCAATAGGGATTGGCTATCCACCCTGATGGATATCCTTGAATACAAGTGGCCAGCTATTATAGCCCCCCCCCATATATATATATATATATATATATATATATATATATATATATGCATACCTGTCCTAATTTATTCATACATAATTCATTTTTATATGCTTGTTTGTTGGCTTAATCTCTCTCACTCTCCTTCTTTCTCCCCCACTCTCTCCCTCCTCCTTAGCTTTTTAATGCCCTTCATTTTATTTCCATCCTTTCTCTCTCCTTTTCATATTACTTTGTCTTCCCCCTTTCCAACCTCCTTTCCCTCTCTCTCTCCCCTTCTATTCATTTCCCGCCAACCCCCTTATCCTGGTGATTAGCTGACTTATTTTGACAATCTCGTCATTCATTTTCCATTCATGGTATTTTGAAAAAGCAATTAGTTAAAGAACTGTTGTCGCTAACCTACTAAACCGGTTCTACACATCTCATTATCGCATTTCTGTTCATCTTTCTTCTCCCTGTCTTCTTTCCTCCTGTCTTCTTTCCTCCTTTCTTCATTCTTTCGAAACGGGACTTTAGTCACGCTATGCATTCACTTTTATTCTCCTTACTCTCCCATATAAGTGCTGACCCCTTTCGCATTACTCTCCTTATTTTATTGCCTGATTTTTTTGTAAATTTATCCTTTTGCTGCATTTTTTTTTTTCATTTTCTTTTATTTTTCTTATGTTTTGGGGTTTTTTTCTTGTCTTCTTTTTACTTTTGTATTTCTCTTAAGTTCCGAAGCTAGTTCCTTCTTTGATTTTTTTTTTTTTGTTTCACTTTTTCCTTTCCTCTATTTCCTGTCTTTTTTTTTTCATTCTTTCTTTTTTGTTTGCTTTATTTTCTCCCCTTTTTTTTTACTTTGCCTTCTATTGTATTCTTTATTCGTATTTTTATTTTTTTGCAATTTTCCTCTTCCACGTTTACTTTTTTTCTTTCACTTGATTTTCATTTTTTTTTTTTTTTTTTTTCATTTCTCTAACCAAATTCTTTTAAATTTCAAACAATCGTTCTTTGTTTGTTTGGTTTCATTCATCCTTTCGAAAAGTCATGCATTCTTTTCCTTTCTTCCTTTTCTCGATCTCATAACTTATTTCTCTTTCATTCTCTTTTTTAAAAACATTTTATTCCTTCTTTTTCTTTTTCTTTTTTTTTTTCTATTATTTTCATCTGCTTTGCTTTCTTTCTTCCTTTCTTCCTTTCTTTCTGTCAATTTATCTTCCTACTTCCTTTCTTTTTTATTTTTCTTTCATTTTTTTATTTTTCTTTCTTTTTTTTATTTTTTCTTATCAATTTATCTTCCTACATCATTTTCTTTTATCTCTCTTTCTTTTTCTTTCTTTTTCCTTTTTTCTTATCAATTTATGTTTCTACCGCATTTTCTTTTTTCTTACTTTCTTTTTCTTTCTTTCTTTCTTCCTTCCTTTCTTTCTTTCTTTCTTTCTTTCTTTCTTTCTTTCTTTCTTTCTTATCAATTTATCGTCCTACCCTCTTTTTTCTACCTTTCTTTTTTTCTTTATTCTTATCAATTTCTCTTCCTACGTATCTTTTCTTTTTTCTTTCTTTCATTTTCCTTTGTCTTATCAATTCATCTTCGGACACTCCTTTCTATCCTTTCTTCCTTTTTTTCTCATCCATATATCTTCCTACCTCTTTTACTGTTTCTTTCCTTTATATCAAATTTCATTTATATCAATTTATCTTTTTATTTTTTTCTTTCTTTTATTTTTTTATAGTAAGGTTCATCCTGTACGGTGAACACTCGAAGTAGAGGGTAACCTTAAGGGGTATTTTATATGCATAGAAAGTGAAGATGACAATTAACTCTAGCCTTGAACAGGTTAAGATTGCATCAATAGGGGTAAAATTCCCTTAGAAGTCTATCCTACAGAGCAGTGGTTCGCGGAAGGAAGCTGTTCGAGTGGAACTTCCTTCTCACCCGATGGAACACGGAGGGGAATGGTGGTGGTGGTTTGCTATAATGTAAGTGGTATGGCGAATCATGGCCGTGAAGGTTACACCAGGTGAATTCAAGGAATCTAGTTCGTCCGAGTACTTTTCATGGAAGAAGCGATAGAGCAGTGAGAGACTTGCTGTATCCCGCCTGTGAGAGGAAGAGGATAGAAAGTGGGAATAATTCTTCTCTGACAAGAACCCTTTTGAATTCTGTGAAGGCTGGAAAAATGTGGACTTGGAAGCTCCCGCATCGATTATCTTCCTACCCACTTTTCTTTTTTCTTTCTTTCTTTCTTTCTTTCTTTCTTTCTTTCTTTCTTTCTTTCTTTCTTTCTACCCCTTTTCTTTTTTTTTCAATCAGTTTATCTTCCCCTGTCCATTTCTTTCTTTCTTTCTTTCTTTCTTTCTTTCTTTCTTTCTTTCTAATCAGTTTATCTTTCTGCCTCCTTTTCTTCTTTCTTTCTTTCTTTCTTCCTTCTATCCATTTTATCTTCCTACCCCCCTTTTTCTTCTTTCTTTTTATCTTCCTACCTACTCTTTTTCTTTCTTTCTTTCTTCCTTCCTTCTATCCATTTTATCTTCCTACCCCCTCTTTTTCTTCTTTCTTTTTATCTTCCTACCTACTCTTTTTCTTTCTTTCTTTCTTTCTTTCTTTCTTTCCCTTTTCTTTTTTTCTTTTTTTTTTCAATCAGTTTATCTTCCTACGTCCATTTCTTTCTTTCTTTCTTTCTTTCTTTCGTCTTATTTAGCTGTCTTTCTCTTTCTCTCGCTCTCATTTTCTCTTTTGACCATATTTTCGTCTTCTTTTTCTCCTTTTCTTTTTTCATTTATTTTTGCATTTTGATATTTGTATATATTTTACTTTACGTATATAATTTCTATATATAAAGTTGTAGCATCTGTCCGTCTGTCTGTTATCGAACTCCGACTAGAGTTTTGGAGACAGACCCCTCCCGTAACCATATATATTCTGAAAGTAGATTACCCAGGGTACTTGGATAAGTATATTTCCTTTTGATTAAATGGAGCCTCGGGGGTTGAGTGGGTACACCCTCACTGCATTTTCCATTTGATTTCCATTAAATTTAAATTTGAACAAGGAAATGACTCCTATCCAAACTATATAAGGAGAAACCCTGAAGATGGAGGTCACATCGGCAAGATCAAAATGAGACAAAATGGACATCAAGTTGAGCAAGAAATCACCAATCAGTGGCTAGTGCCTTACAATACATATTTGTTGCCACAATTCAAGTGTCATATCAATGTTGAAATCAGCCCATCAGTTCACTCAATCAAGAATTGCATCAAATACACATCAAAGGGATCAGATCAAGTTGTTTTTGCAGAAACCCCACCCCCAAGTGATTTTTTTCTCTTTGATTTATATTAAATTTAAATTTGAACAAGGAACTAACTCCTATCCAAAAATATAAAAGTAAAAAACCAGAAGATGGAGGTCACCTCTGCAGGATCATTGAGTTATATTGAAATATATAATTTTTTTTCCACAAATTATAGCAATGATTTAAAATCAATCATCATTTTCTTACAAAAAATGTGTGACACACAGAAGAAGCGCGAATAATTCGACTGGTATATATAAATACACAAGCATATACTGATTTTCCAAGCGCAGCTTACATGTGGCACAAGACCGAAAGTATGGGGCACCCAGTGAAGATCGAAATCACTACTCATTCGTAATTATTCTCGCAAGACAAGCTTGTTAGAAATTACAATGACTAGGGGTGCCCCCATATATATATATATATATATATATATATATATATATATATATAGTGATTTTCCAAGCGTAGCTCAGATGTGGCACAAGGCCTAAAGTGTGGGACACCCAGTGAGGATCGAACTCACTACTCATTCGTAATTATTCTAGAATGACAAGCTTGCTATCAATTACATCGCCTAGAGTGCCCCCATATATATATATATATATGTGTGTGTGTGTGTGTGTGTGTGTGTGTGTCAAAGAGAGAGAGAGAGAGACGCAGTGGATGTGGCATCAGTGGCTAAAACATTTCAGCCACCAAGCTTTTCTAGTAAGGCGAGTGGCTAGTCACGCAGCAGGATTAAAAACTCAGACCAGTATAGAAATAAATGCCATTCATAAATAACTAAATAAATTAAGAGACATGACAACAAGGTTTCAAGAACAGCAGCAGTAAAATTAGAGATAAACCGCGGGGAATAAAGTCAAGCGTGGCGACAGCAACAGAAGCAGGGTCAGTAGAAGGTCGGACAGAACGCTTAAGTTCTAAATTCAGGATTGTCTCATGGGTGCATTAAAGCGTTAGTTCGTGAATTTGGTGACAGCAGTTGTGAGTTCAATTCATGGACTGGGTAGTGCATATTTAGTTCAAGTAGAAATAGTGCGAGCAATAAATAAGAACAAGACGAGATATCCCTAGACAGGGAGAGTAGAGTAGTGAATGATAAATATTCGTAGATTAAATAAAGATATCTGTTTGAACTTCTCTGAAGGTTATCTGGATCGATAGACACCTGAAGAAGGCTGCTGAGCATAACGACCGAAACAGTTTATATAATGACAACTAAGAACGGGGACAATAGTTTGCTACTAATTATAGTTTCCTATTTCTCTAAAGTTTCGTGAATGTACTAAAACTGAGACACCTTTCGAAATGAATATGCGGTTTTTATCTAACTTTGCCTTTTTATCAATATTTTTCCAGAAAATCCTTTTCTCTGTCAATTGTCAATGATATTGACTAGCTGTCATTGAGAAAGTAATATCATTGACATAAAGTAATATCATTGACAAAAAGTAATGTCATTGACATCCTTAAGCTTTCTAGGTTAGTGGTCCTTATCCTCTTTTGCAAAGTGCACCCTCTCTACAATAAGTCAAAATGTCATTCCCATCGTCCCAACAGTGTCCGACTTAAAAGGTGTATTCAAAACAATATGCATTCTTTCCTATATTAGTACATGAGATGGATTAGTTTTATAGAAGAGTTTTACAAATTTAATAGCGATAGAAAATGTTGATGGGTTTTTAAACTTGAATCCATGTCCAGTAATTAGTTTTAATTCATAACTAATTATTCAATAAATAAACTGAAGCAGACCTCAATGAAGAAAAGGTTCAATAGAATGCCAGGCTACTGTAATTCAGCAAACAATATTTTGTAAATGAAATACAAGAAAAAGTAAAAGATTTTCCGCTCCGATTGAAATTAACCACCGGGAGAATACCCGCCCCCTCCTGTTGAGAACACTTGCTCTCGGTCATTTTGGTTTTGTTAGAGTGGCGGGAATAGAAATTGACCAGATCATTCTTTGTTGGTAACTTTTCTGTAACTCCCTCAATTGTCAACAGAAAGACTGTTTCGCTGTTTCACAGCTTATTAGTGTGGTTAGACATCCGATTGCCTCAAGCCGGGATCGAAGACTCTACCCGTAAGCCACGGCAGGGATAAAGGTGAAAAATTTTTTTTTTTTAGATAAACACACCAGTGACTGGAAAACTCGATTCGTCTTTACGAAGAGTCTTAAATCTTATATATATATATATATATATATATATATATATATATATATATAACTGACCAGAACAAAAAATATCAGATTGATTATCTACTAGAAAAAATTTAAGACAGCTAACCTTATCCTCAAAAACGTGTGAAATCAAATCCAATTTTTGAACGCTATGAAATCAAATCGAACCGTTGAACCAATTCAAAAGCGTTGAAGTTCGTTTGGTTATGACGTAATTCTGCGATCACCTGATGTTTGCGAATTCTTCGTATTATCCAATTTTAAAGAAAGAAAGAATGAAAGATAAATTATTAAATTTTAGGGTGGGGGATTTATGCTTAATATCAATAGCTCAAATGATTGATTTAATTCAAAAGGTCATGTCACATATGAAACCTAAAACTTTAGCGGTTGGCCCGCTAAAGTATCATTTGTATAGTTAACAAAGCTCGGCTCACCGTCCCGACTATCTCATTGGGAATCTGGTTGACACTTACTTTCTTCTGGACGTCCTGGATTTCACACTGGCTTTCTTCTGGCAGGGCAAAAAAATGCCATGAGTCGAACAAGTGATCAAAGACGAAGTTTTAGAAACAATGGAAGCAAAAAGGAAGTTTATATTTAACATCAGATATAGCTGAGGTTTCTAGAGCAAATAATGAGAAAAGAGCGTTTGGAAAATCTGATACTCACAGGACATATTGAAGGCAAGATGGACAATGTATAACATACTTAGTGAGCTTGAATAAGTGGATGGAGGAAGAGGGTTTAGGAGAAATAATAGAAAGACAAAATTTATTAAGAGCTTTGGAGAGGAAGTTGTGGAGAGCTATGATCGTCTACGTCTTGAGGGGACACGACCTACATAGAAGTTGAGACAGTAAATAAAAAAAATGCCGAGAAAATCTATTTTTCAAAAAGCATGATCATAGTTTACACATATGTGTTTACATAAATTTTGTTGTTCTCATAGGTATTTTGTAAATTTATTAATAAACAAAATTTTCTAGGTAGTTATATCTTTATAATATGGTAAAACACATAAAAAATCATCTTTAAATTTTTAAATTCCCAGTGCCGTTCTTGCGCATGTGCAGTCGCATTGACGTAAGCATAAACTTCGTCCGATGAAGTCCTAAATGACGAAACGCGTCACACGAAAATTTTGTCCATTTTGTCAAACTTATTTCTCATAAAATTGTTCTTGATATATAAAAATTTATATATCGTTATCCCATATGGTAAATAATAAATATGTCATTGTAGATGGTTCACATATTTTAGAAACTTTTGAATACAAAACTATTCTTGTAAATAAAATATCTAATAAAATATATAGTTTTTAATTCTTTTGTTTAAATTCTCGAAAAAAAACAAGAGAATGTATAAATCCAGTTTCATATGTTTTGGGTTTATTAAAATTCTAAAAATAAAAATTGCCTAGGGATTCTACAAATGTCAAGAGAAAAACTGTTCTTTTCACACAGCGATTTTTGCGGGTACATATGTTAAACTTTGCCATTCAGCCACTACAACACCGAGGAACTACTCAAGGACGAGAAGGGATAACTCAGCAGAGCCAATTCAACACCACCGACTCAACACCGTCGACTGTACGCCGGGACAACTCAGGATCGAGACAACTCCAGAAAAACATAACTTGTTTTATAACCAAATAAAAGTAATTTATTAAAGATTAAAGCCTTAATTAGTGAATATTTTTCTACTAATAATGCATTTGAAAAGGCATTATGTAATATATGTACCAGTTTTTGCTTTTAATTATTTGTAATAAAGTAAATAGTAAAGAAATTCATTTTTTTTAATAAAGTAAATTGATATATAAAAATTAATTCAATAAAATGAACTTCTTTTTAATTATTTTTTAAATAATTTTAAAATCAAAAAATGCAAAACAAAATGTTTTTAATCATATTTAATAAACTAAATCGTAATTTAATTTATTATTTATAAAGTAAATCGAAATTCTTATTTTTTTTTATATGTCAATTTACTTTATTAAAACAAAAATCAAAAAAATTTGTCCTGGGTTGTTCCGGCGCTCAATCGGCGGTGTTGAGTCGGCGGTGTTGCGTTGTCCTTCAACCCTCAAGGTTATTGATGGAGGCTGTTAACATATAAAAGAAGGAATTAAGAAGTACATACTATTAGGATATGTAGGATACATAACAGCTGCCCTAGACTAAAAAAAGATTAAGATCTTCGCGATGAATTTGTGGATAATTGGTATTATTTTCTTTCATCAGAAACTTTGAAATAAAACTCATTCAAGGGTTTAAAATAAATAATATATTTTTTGTTTATTTTCTTTAGAGTGATGAATGAGTCCTTTGGTATTCGGCGTAGCAAAAAGATCGTTAATAAGGTGGATATTGGTAGCAGTCTGGAGAAAATTTCGTTTCAGCCAGGTATTAGAGAGTTTAAAGTCAGCAGTTCATAGTAGTCGTAGTCATCTTAGAAATAGGTCAGTGTCAATCTACTGTGTTTCTCTCGGCCATAAGCAGAGCAGAAATAGCATTAGCAATTGACCACTTAACTCCTTCACATATCACGCATGGCTGGTTTCTGATCGGTAGCTTTCTTTTGCTGTCTCCCCTCTGGTTTTAGCCCAGAGGTGCAAACTTATATACTTTTGACTAGGTAGTTTCTGACGGGAACTTTGGTTTCGGCTATCAAAAAGTTTCTTTTTGTCAATTTATTTAATTGGGAAAATTATTTTATTTTCCGGTGTTCGTTTTTTTTTTTTTTTTTTTTTTTTTTTTTATAACGGAAGTTATGCGTGGAGACTATCTGATATTTGGTGTTTTTCTGTCACAAATAAGCAAGATCTGCTCCTGCAAACTTCCGATCTATTTGACCAGGTTTAGTCTTTTCTTCTTTCTCTTTTTATTTGAGAGTTGCCTTCTCGGAGGTTGAGAGAAGTAGAGAAAGAGAAGTTTAGAGAAAGAAAGAAAGAAAGAAAGAGATAAACAGATACGTGTTTGTTTATTTTAACTTGAATTCTTTTTTTTATTTTTGTTTATATATTTTATGTTTTATTTCCTATTTTATTTCGTTTTCTTTTATTGAAACTCACTATATTCTTAATATCGTGGTCAAATCGAGACTTTCACATGGTTGTCATGCAAGTCACGTTCTCCGTTCAGAAATACTAAACCATGGATTCTCAACCATTTTTTGTGCCATCGCCCACTTTCACATGAAAAAGTTTTACATCGCCCACCTGTATAAGTATTAAAAAGCATACAGTAATGGGTAAATTATCTTTTGACAGACAATTTTCCTGCCTTAATAAATTCAAGATGGCCAATGTTATAAAAAAAAAGTAAAAACAATTTTATATTAAATAAAAAAAAAAATCATTTTTATAATATATTTCCAATCCCAAGCCATTATCCATTACACCAGTGGCCATCCAAGCACCTGGTATTCGCAAGAGATCACCCACCTAGGTACTGACTGAGTTTGACATTACTTAACTTAAGTGATCGTATGAGAACCGGTGTTTCAACAGAATACGACAGTGGGCCTACCAAATAAGAGATTAAACCCCGTCAATACTAAAAAGAGCGATAACAGCTACCGGACTCAAGTAACGTTTTTATCCTGAAAATCTTGTTGAGAAAGATTTTGTAAATTTCAACCGGTAAATGGATGACGAATGTTTTCTTACAAGGAAACGGCTGATATTAACATAAGCATTAGAGATGAGGAGAACAAGTACTATACGTTGATCCCAGAACGAATGCCAAGGAGTGAATAACAGATCAGGTGTCAGGCTTATGAGTATTTGGTGCGGACATTGGATTCGGCTAATATCAAAATTCTTTTTTTATTAAATTTTTTAACTGGTTAAAATATTTTATTTTCCGGTGTTCCTTTCTTTTTCATCTTTTTATAACGGCAGTCATGCGTGGAGTCTCCCCGATTTTTTATATTTTCCAGTTACAAATAAGTAGGCTGTGCCCCTGGAAACTTCCGGCGTTTTTCGGACGGGTTCAGTCTTTTCTTCTTTCTCTTAATATTTGAGGGTTACCTTCTTGTTACTTGAGAGAGAAGGAAAGGGACGGGGAAGGGAGACATAGTATGTGTGCGTGAGAGAGAGAGAGAGATAAGTGTTTTAAGGTAAAGCACAAATACCTTATTTTAATTTGAATTCTTTTAATTTTTGTTTATAATATTTTTATCGAGGGTATAAGACCACATAAAATAAACTCTCCACAAATTAAACTATTTAACAACATTTTTGTCTCCTTTCATATTTCTTTCGGTATTTATTAAAACTTAGTTAGGCACGACTGGAGGGAGTGTCAAGCTTCAAATACTTGGGAACAATGTGAGAGAGGCGTATATAGAGAGATTTTTAGAGAGAGAGCGAGAGAGAGAGAATGAAAGACAAGAGTTTTAAAGAAAAACGCAAATGCCTTATTTTAATTTGAATTCTTTTTATTTTTGTTTATATATTTTATTTTCATATTTTATTTTATTTTTAATATATCCATTTTGTCCAGGCTCCAAGATTCTGGCATGAACATTGGTATTGGCTAATATCAAAAGTCTCTTTGTGTCAAATTTTTCTGATTGGCCAAAATTATTTTATTTTCCGGCATTCTAATTATTTTTTTTTTTTATAACGGAAGTTTATCCACGGAGTTTCCCTGATTTTTAGTATTTTTCAGTCACAAATAAGTAAATCTCTAATACTGCAAATTACCGGCATTTTTCAGCCAGAAACACCCTTTTCTTTTCCTTTCTCTTTTTATTTGAGGTTTGCCTTCTCATTAGTTGAGAGAAAAGTATACAGAGAGACGTTTAGAGAAAAAGAGAGAAAGAAAGAGATAAGGGTTTTAAAGGAAAGCACATATACCTTATTTTAATTTGAATTCTTTTTATTCTTCTTCTTCCTCTTTTTATTTGAGGGTTGGTCTCTCGATATTTGAGACAGAAGTATATAGAGAGAAATTCAGATGGATAGATAGATAGAGAGAGAGAAAGAAATTGAGTGAGAGAGAAAAAGAAGTTGAGAGAGAGAGAGAAAGAAATTGAGAGAGAGGGAGAAAGAAAGATATATGGGTTTTAAAGCAAAGCGCAAATGCCTTATTTTAATTCGAATTCTTTTTATTTTTGTTTATAAATTTTATTTTCATGTTTTACTTTTTATATTTTATTTTTATCGGGACTCACTATTTGCAATGATATTTCTACTAAGGCAAATATCACGACCTCGGTTGTAATTTGAACTCGACACTCCAGTATCATTTCCTATGCATAACCAATATATACCGGGTGTTAGGATGACATTCAGGGACATGTGACTATGCAGAAGATATTGATTTAAAACATCTCCCTTTATTGAAGAAAACCTCTTGGACATGTGTATAGCGATCTCACGAAAACAATATTTGCCCAGCGGACTGTTGGTTTTCACCCAATAACATGATGCCAGGTAGAAACTTTGAAATATTGAATGTTGAGAAACATCTTCATGTTTCACGCGAAAAAATATTAAACCCTTCTCGGCCAATTATTATATTTGGAAAAACGTTTCATTTTCAGGCGATGTTTTATTTGTTTTTAATATAGTAACTAAGAAACTGAGTAACCATGAAGTACTCGAGTAGTGGCTAACAAGTCTACCAGACGAATGAATCGACAATTGACCTTGCTTCAAGCTGAGAAGGGCATAAAAAGAATAAAAATCGACCTATAAACACGCTTGTAGCTGGGTTTTTTTAACCTTATGTTTTGGACGTGTTTATTCGTCCGTGTTTGAAAAAAATCACTTCCAGTAAAATCGTATATACACGTCTAGGCCGGAGAAGGGGTTAAATATGTTTATTTCTTACCTATTTTGAATTTTATAAATCTATATTCGAGAATATTCTTCAAGAAAACACAAAGCAGGTGTTGGAGAAAAAGGTTCTATGACCAGAATAAAAATAATTATCGATGTTTTTTCGATATTACAATATCAATCCATTTTATAAAAAACAAATAAATTCTAAATGATAATAGAGGGTTTCGTTTTGTTAAATAAAGTCAATTTCAGTTAATCCTTCCCCGGAAACCAAAACAAATATGCTGATAGATAGATAGATAGATAGATAACAGACTGAGCTGGCTTGATGGATAGTAGATAGACAGGGAACAAACCGAGTAAGATAGATAGATAGATAGATAGATAGATAGATAGATAGATAGATAGATAGACAAACTGAGTTAGGTAGATAGATAGATGAACAGACTGAGCATTGATATATATATATATATATATATATATATATATATATATATATATATATATATATATACAGAGAGAGAGAGAGAGACTGAGCTAGCTATATAAAGAACGGACTGAGCTAGATAGCTAGATAGATAGATAGATAGACTAAGCTAGATAGATAGATGAACAAACTGAACTAGATAGAGAGAGATAGAGGGATAGATAGACTAAGTTAGCTAGATAGATAATGGACAGACTGAGATAGATAGATAGATAGATAGATAGATAGATAGATAGATAGATAGATAGATAGATACTGAGCTCGCAAGCTAGCTATATCGATAGATAGATGGACAAACTGAGCTAGGTAGATAGATAGATAGATGAACTGACTGAGCATTCATATATATATATATATATATATATATATATATATAGAGAGAGAGAGAGAGAGACTGAACTAGCTACATAGATGAAGAACGAACTGAGCTAGCTAGCTAGCTAGCTATTAGGTTGGTGCAAAAATAATGACGTAATAATGTCGTTTTTTGACGTTAAAAATACATCAAAAAACGACATTAGTACGTCATTATTTTTGCACCAACCTAATAGATTGAAATCCTAAGGTATTTGAAGGATTTAATTTAAAATATATGGTACCGTCCGTGTACGCCGAGCCACTGCCTTTGTATATGTTTACAGAACATTAAGTACCCTTCTCTATTCTTTTCTACATTGATCGATCGCAAAGTTCCAACAAAGGCAGGTGCGCCGTTCTCCGGACAGAAGTCTCTTTAAGGCGGTAAAAGTATCCAATTTCCGGTTGAAAAGTTTCCTCCAGGTATAGGGGGGCCTAAAATCAATAGACACTTAGAGGGCTGCAGCCAGCAAGCAACAAGATGCAGTCCTGCAAATGCCACATTCATGAGTACAAATATTGTATCCCTCCTCACACACGTACAGAAACGCTCTTATACGCACACACATACATATATATAGTATTTGTATTTATTATCTATGCATGAATATATATATATATATATATATATATATATATATATATATATAAAAGGCAGGATGTGTGTGTGTGTGTGCACGGCCGCAATTTTCGACGGATTTGCACCAAAATTTACATGCACATGCTCGAAGTTAGTGGAAAGGGCAAGACCGTCTTTGCATTTCCCAACTCCCATCGATAGTGGAAATAATCGATTTTTCATGCTTCTACGGCAGTTTTCATGTAGTCTGCGGCCATTTTCTACTGGCAAGAGTGAGAGCCTATAGCTGGCTGCCACGAAAAGGCAAGAAGATTCTATTGGCCAGCGTCAGAGCCAACAGCTGTCTGACACGAATGTTAACTAACATGCTAGCATGCAAAAAAAAATCGATAGCTGCATTCGTTACAAGTGGGAAAAATTTAAATCTGCATGGCACTTTACTTCAATTGGCTTTTTCACTTGCTTAAAGTCAACGTTGATCCTGATTCCGCAGAACTGGGTTGGACGTGAAAAAGTATTTGTTGTTAACATTCTTTTTTCATTCGGTTTTTCCAGTTACGAGTCCTTTTTTTAAAGCTGATTGTTTTCTGTTCATTTTGTTTAGTTCTTTTTTCGTAACAGATTTAATGTTTAGTATAGAGCTTAGAAAAAATTCGCAGTGTGAGATAGGCAAGAAGTAAGGCATGTAACAACATCAGCACGGCAAAGGGCACTCCTTTAAAGGCAAGGAAGGGCAAAAATATTTTAAGTCAAGTGATAACGATTGCTGTATGAGTCGTACGATTTTTGAATCAAGCACGGGGATGTTGGGCCATGCTCCTAGTATATATATATATATATATATATATATATATATATATATATATATATATATATATATTAATAATTTCACCGAAGTAAGGCAGGAATGCTACAAGTATGCTGGGGGTTATAGGTAATGAAAGCAAAAGAGACGACTGACAATAAGGAGGATTGAGGAAAGGGCAAAAGATGAATGGCATTCAAGAAGATAGAAGATGGCGATTGGCGTTGCCTTTAAATTTTTGAAGATTATAGTTATCAGGGAATCAAGTAAGAGGAAGGGGTTCCACAGACTGGAAGTGCGAGAAAATAAACTTGGAGCAGAAGTGGCGGTTGCATCTAACAATTTCAACAATAAAAGGGTGGGACCTATAGGCCAATCTAGTAGAACGCTTTAATTCAAGTAGCCGGGCAGCAGGGAAAAATGCTCGTCAGAGGAGTTACCTTGAAACTATTTATAGATAAGTCAGAGGGAGGCCACATCTCGTCTGGGGGAAAGTGACTGAAGCCGAGATGCCTGGTTAGGTTCGATTATATTTGTTAATATTTTGAATTGGTATCACTCTAAATGAGGCGTACAGTCACTAGCGCGCAAGGACTTACAGGGTCTTAATAGTTGCTAGCATTGCTATAAATGCTTCCATGAAAACATATTTATATATTCATAGCAAAACTAGCAACTATTAACACAAGTTTAAAATACTACAATACGTTACATTTTTCTACAGATCTATTATTCATGAATCTAACCTATCTCTTCCTAACATATAAATATCAATGAAGGTAAATATAGAATACGCACGAGATCTGCTTCAATGAAAAATCAAACTAAAAGCAAATTTTTCAAAACATCCTGCAGCGTCTCACTAACCTTTACGCACTTTAGCATCCAGAATGTTTTTCACACATATTTGAATATTACCTGTGACTTTATTACACGCGACTCATTTGTAACCAATAAGAAAATAGTCGAACAAAACATACCATTTGTTGTATCCATGGAATGGTTACTGAATAGAATGATCGAACGAAGGTTGGTAATGAACGATTATACTTAGGACACGAGCAACGCATATAAGATTTGCCAGCAACGCGTAGAAGTAATAGTCAACTGCTAAAAGTGAGTCAAGTCAATTCCACAATGAATCTTCAACTGCAGACCGCCGACAATATCTACCAGCTGCCCCACGCAGTCAGATGTGGCACAAGGCCGAATTGAATGTGGGGTTCCCGAGCCCGTAGGCTCATCCAAAAATTCCCCGTAGACCCCGTATAAGAGAGGTCGGGTAGGTGCTTCCCAAGACGGGACTCGTCTCTTCGACATTGCCCCGTCAGAGAATGCTCTCTTCCCAGAGGCAAAGAGCTTAACCAGCCCTGCTGAAGATGTATCTTCAACTACAGTTCGGCCGACCAACACATACAGTATTTACTAACATGTGAATGGGGACATACACCAATTTCGTCCGTAGGTATGCTACAACACAATTAATCTGCTTTTCTTTGCTTTTTATCATTATTTTTTTATCGTTTACCTATGTCGATAATTTAATAAAGTGAAACGCTAGATGAAGATATGTTTCCTACTTGTTCTTTATTCTATATATATATATATATATATATATATATATATATATAAGATTTTTATGGTACAAAATTTAATAATAGCTCAGAAAAAGCAAAATTTATATGGCATTTTTAAAAAAGCTAAACAAAAACAATCGGTTTCGTCCCAGGACTTATCAAGTTTATTTATGTGGGATGTAAAAAATATATAAGCGTGTAAATTAAATTAATATAACGAATGAAAGAGAAAACAATGAATTTCAAGAAACTAGAGTCCAATAACATTCAAACCCAGTAATCATTCCCACTGTTTACAAAAGGAAGGCTCACGGGATCTGATATACATAGACTCTAGAACCTTGAGGTGACATGTGGATTGGGACCTAGATAAAATAAAAAAAACGGTCACCACACACACACACACACACTCACGCGCACACACGCACGCACACACACACATATATATATATATATGTATTATAAATTAACTGATTTAAAATATGGTTTCTTCGCTACACAGTAATAACTATGTTTCAAAAACTGAAGCTAAAACCTCAAAAATTCGCTTGAAGATGAAACAGAACTAATGCTTTTAATTTAATTATATAATTAAATTTAAAGTTTTTAGCTTCAGTTTTTGAAACATGATTATTACTGTGTAGCGAAGAAACCATATTTTAAATCAGTGAATTTATGATATTTATATTCTGGAAATTTACATTGAGCACTGTTTTGTAAAAATA
Organism: Acanthosepion lycidas; assembly: GCA_963932145.1. Lineage (NCBI taxonomy): Eukaryota > Metazoa > Mollusca > Cephalopoda > Sepiida > Sepiidae > Acanthosepion > Acanthosepion lycidas. The sequence goes on from OZ010590.1 coordinate 97,167,187, forward strand.
AAAAATATCAATAAGAACATCGGATTATATATCTTACTATTCTTTCTTTTTATTACAATATATATATATATATATATATATATATATATATATATATATATACAGAGAGAGAGAGAGAGAGGGAGAGGGAGAGAGATACTAGTCATTATCAATATTAACTTCTTTACTTGGCCTACTAGCTCTACATATAAGAATTATGGACACTTCGACGTGGTTTAATGGTTAGAAAGATTATCTAGTTAAATTAATTACCGACTGAGTATTGAGTTCGATCCTTACTGGGTACTCCACAATTTCGACCTTGTGCAACGAAAGATGTTTGAAAGAAAGGCTTCTACACTCTCACACACACACACACATATATATATATATATATATATATATATATATATATATATATATATATATATATATATATATATATATATATATATATATATATATATATATATATATATATATATATATATATATATATATGTACTAATGAAGTCCTCCGAAGCAAGGCGATAATGCCCCTATGATGCCAGGAGCTAGTAAAAATTTTAGAAGGAAATAGAAAGCCAATCCTAAACAGGAAATAAAAGATAGACCTTTAAGGCTAGGCTTTATTTAATAAACTTTAATAGCAGAAACTCATCTATTTTAATTGACACAGATATTAGCTGAAATTCACATGCTATGTTTATCATATAAGTACATCGTGAAAATGTTGCCTTCTTTTGGTGAATACCAATTCTGTTTAGAAAAAAAATGACTTGAAAAATAACATCTAAAATAGTGTTCTGCCCCGAGTCCACCGTGCTTTTTCATTTCCTGTGTCAAATTGAAATGTTAATGCTCTCGATATATACAAAAGAGAAATGAGAAATTTTACGTTTCTCTATTTTGCACAGAACTGTTAAAGTATGAGTTTATATACGCGAAAAATAATCGAAACAATAAAAAAGAAAAAAATACAACAACTTCAACATCTTTTATTTTTTTCTACAAAAATATTTTTTTAAAAATTCATTGTAAAACTCGAGCTTTTTGGGCTAAAATTTAATTACTGTAGTCATTTTTGCTCAATTACGTTTGCTAATTTGAAAACAGCTCATTTTTCTGATTAGAATACCATTTTAGGGCGAGTAATTCCGCTGGGAGCTTAGAGAATTCGATTCTGAATATGTTCATTATTACCTACAAAATTATGCAAATGTCATAATTTTCTATATTGAAACAAGTGGACCAAAAATATTCCCTTTCTTCCAGTGTGTAAGCAGGTTTCTTTTTCTTTTAAATGCCGCATCCTTTCCGGACATTAGCGATTATGGCTCTCCACAATTTCTTATTACTTGTAGTTCGAATCAATGACCCTTTTGTAGCCTTCCCTGACCATGTACTGTCATTAATTTACACAGCTTTATGTATTACGCACTTTTTTCCTTTGCCCCTCTTGCTTTGAGTATATCGATCTCTCTAAGCCCTCTTTCTTCGTCAAAATTCGTTGGTGGCATGTTCTTCGATCCGTGAGGGAATTGTCCAGCATTCACTCCCATATAAAAGGACTAATACTTCAAGACCTTTGATCAATCTTATGTTTGTTTCCAACGAATATTTCATGTTCCTTAATACTTTACTTAGCATTTGAAAGGTACCTTTCGCTAATCCAATGCGTCTCCGGATTTCTGCCTCAGGTTTTTTCATAGTCATTATTATTCCGTCCAGCTAGCTCGGACACTCATGAGTCTATCACGCCAACCATCACGATCCTGCATCAAGGTCGGGCGGTCGTTAGGGTGGCATTTTGTGTCATAAAATAGCTGATCAACGTAAGTGGTTGCTGGGCGACCAACCAGTCTTGCGCCATGGTTAGGTGTCCAGAGCAGTAGATCGCTTGCAAGTTATTGTCTTGCTGGCCAGCAGTGACTTGCAAAGAGCATTCTGAGTTCGCACAATATTGTAGAAATATCAGGGATAGGTCCATAGAGCTGTGATTTAGTTGGATGTTGTCTCCAAGACATGTTAAATATAGCTCTCAGCACCCGAGTGTAAGGTACCATTAAGTGTAGACTCTGGGATTTTGGTTAATATCAAAGCAGTGGCACCATTCATTAATGACGTGTCTTTTTGAGATTGTCTCGTAGATCAGATTTCCAGATGACATCCATTTTTATTCAAGGCGGTCCTGGCTTTAGCTATGCGTATTTTCACATCCTTTCCAATAGAATTTATTTTGCCTTTATAGGTATGAAAAAGATTCCGGGATAGGTCCATAGAACTGTGATTTTGTTGCTTATTGTCTCCAAGACATGTTAAGTTAGCTCTCAGCATCCGAATGTGGGTTTCATCAAGCTTAGAAATGAGAGCTGACACATTTCATTTATAAATACTAGAGCCAAAAGTACAGTAAAATACTAATAAATACTGTAGGTGAGCATATTGTTGGATACTAATAAAGGTACAAAACATCTTACGAATATTCACCATACTTTTGCGTCCTCACAAGTATGTATGAACGTACCTATTTTTACTAATCAAATATTTTCACTTTTTTTTAATCAATTTCTCCAAGAGATGTTAAGTATAGCTCTCGGCACCCGAGTGTAGGTACTATTTAGTGTAGACTCTGGGATTCTGGTTAATGCCAAAGCAGTGACACCATATATTAATACCGTCTCGTAGATCAGATTTCCAGATGACATCCATTTTATTCAAGGCGGTCCTGGCTTCAGCTATACGAATTTTGACATTCTTTTCGGTAGAATTTATTTCGCTTCCTACGTATGTAAAAGATTCGACAGATTTTATTGATGCACTTAAGACAGTTTGTATTGAGTCTTGCTAGTTGAAGCTTATGAAATCAGTTTGAGAGTCCACAATCGTTAGCAGCATTTTTCAGATGATGTAGTTGAACTATGACATTGATAATGATGTATTCGGTGATAGTTGGGTCATCTGCATTGTCAATATCGATCAACTATTTTGTTGAATATCGACTTGTGAGCCCTGGTGATAAAAGTAAAACCTAGGTGATGATGTTTGGTGAGGGAAGTTCTCAGTACGTATTCAAGGGTAATAATAAAGAGAAAAGTAACAAGGTTATCACCCTGGAGGACCCCTGCTTTTTATGCTGAAGAAGCTAAAAAATATCAGATCTTTCATAACGTAGTTCCCAGATAGTGAAATTTATGTACTTGCTTTTGGGAAATACGGTCGAGTAATGAATAGTGGCTCGGATTGAAGAATCGGAGAGCCGAGTTCAAATTCCAGTTGAATCCATTACAATCAATTAGGTGCTAATATGAATCCTCTTCTTCACGCCCCCCACCAGTAAATAGCAGGACAAACCGGATTCTATAGACTTGTATGGTAACTGGTCTACCACAGAAAGAATTGGCAAACTACTGCGGGAAAAAAATCTGCCTCGTCAGTCATGTATCGAAAGATACATGATCACCAAAGCGTGTATCAAGTATGGCACATAACTGACTGACTTGCGTTTGGACGCTGGAAATCAGAAGCCTATATCTGAACCAAACGGGGGTTGCAGTCTGGGGAGTTAAGTGGCCATATTTAAGGGGTGATGTGGTCGCAGAATTTTTTTCTTTAATAAAATTCTTCGTACCTTCAAGCCAGTAGACGAATATATATATATATATATATATATATATATATATATATGTGTGTGTGTGTGTGTGTGTGTGTGTGTGTGTGTGTATATGTATATATATATATATAAATATATATATATATATATATATATATATATATATGATGCAATATAGATTTAAGGTATACTATGTTTATAGGTTAAAGTGCACAGTATCAGAGCATATGTAAATAAAAAAGTGGACATTGAAGTCACCACCCAGAGACGATAGCCTGTTTCATGAATAAATGCAGTCGGCAATGAAATATTTTCTTTTTTGGACATAAAGTGTGCAAAAACTGTCCAAAAGTTCTGCATATTCGTTTATTCTTTCAAAAATTATCATTTTATTTTATGTTTAATTTTTATCAGAATGTGTAGCGTTTCTTATGTTTGTGTCTTAAGTTATGAGAATATTTTATTTTGTAAATACGGCCAGTACATACTGACCGTGTTTATAGTTAATATTATTAAGTGTTGGCTTTTCCTTTTTTATTATTAGGGCTTTTCTTACATGTGGATGAGTCTATTATACTTGTATTTTCTACTAGTATTTTTCGGGTGGAATTTGGTAGGTTTCCGTGTGTATTTAAATGAGCCCTAATTGAGCTATGGTCGGGTAGGTAATGTGAGTCATCTTGATAGGCATGTAGTGGTATGACCAATATAATTATTTTTGAGTTTGGTTTGATCAGGAACACAATTCCTTGTGAGGCCATTGAACATGGAGATAACATTTGTTCTTTGTTGATTTGATTTTGTAGGTGTGTTGTTAGTTTTTATGATATTATTTCTTTTAATTTTTTTTAATAGATAATATATTTAATTTTCTGGCGTTGTGTATTTCTCTATGATAGTGTAATATTGCCAAATGCATATTAACTGTAAGCAAGGCGAATTTTCTCCAGCAATATAATAAAGAAATACACAACCCCAGTCGAACAAAAGAAGGAAATTAAATTAAGTATCTTAAAAAAATAACAACAGGGATTGCTGTCCAAATACACAATCATATCTATATATATATATATATATATATATATATGTGTGTGTGTGTGTGTGTGTGTGTGTATGAGAGAGAAAAAGAACAAATGGAGTAAAAATCCACAGTTTGTGGCATTATGTTTGCAAAAAAAAAATGCTCAGTTCAAAGTAGAGCAAAATTTTATTATAATATTTTTATTATGATCGATTACAATAAAAAACATTTTACATCGCTACACAAAATCTTTCATGTTTCAGTGCTATCATTATACTTCCTCAGCGGTGGTAGATAACTTCTGATAAAAATGTTTTATTGGGGAAATTTTTCTAAATAAATTATTTTTACTTTTTTAAGTTATATAAGCTGAAGAAAGCCAGTATGCCAAAACCTGACAAATAATTTCGAGATAACCTGAGCAACAAGCCGAGTATCACCATTCTTATTCAAAACTTGATAAAGCCAAAACTTGACAAATAGTTTCGAGATAACCTGGCCAAGTTTGACCATTCTTATTCAAAGCTTGATAGACTCTTTCAGCAATAAAAATAATAATAATACATCAGCAGTTGACCTAGAGATGCGAAAGCCATATTGCTTATCTAAATAATGTAAGATGATTAATCAATTCAAAGTTGATTAGAGCATCTAGTACTTTACCACAACGAAGTAGAAGTCTAATAAGCTGATAGAAGAGTCAGATGGTTCACCTGAGTTCTTAGGACTGGAACTTTAGAAGATTTCCAACAAACAGGAAAAGAAGAAGCAGCAAGACATTTTTTGCAGAGTTAGGAGTTAGTTTAGGAGAACATTTCTTAAAGAATATTGTAGGGACACCATCAAGTTCGTATGGTTTGTTTGTTAGAACTGTGGAATACGCCGACTACACCTCTGCAGAAGGGTAATACCCCACCCCAAATGGGGCGTTCCGGGTATGACGATAAAGTACACCCACGTCCAGAGTAAGACAATAAACTATGTCCAACAGCAAAGCCTCTGATCAGGAGGTTTTGAGGAGCGTGGAACCACCTCTTAATTGCTGGTGTTCCCAGGTCCATCCTGATCCGGGGTGGTAGCACCTGTTAGGGTCCCAGCTATGAGCAAATAGTTAACCACGAAACTGAAGTAAAAAGCATTATAATACCAGAAATACTTTGAAAAAAATTATTACCAGAAATTAATTTTTTGAAAAAAAACCTTTTACCTGCAATACGTTTTTGAAAAAAAATATTACCAGCAATACATGTGATTATACTCAAAAATATGAGTAATTGAAAAATGGTTCAAATATATATGCATACATACACATCTTTTTTACCAAACTATCGCTATGTATCTATTTCAAACATTTTGTTGGCATTGAATGACCCACTGAGGTTTTGATATGCCATAAAACAAAACAACCAACCAACCAATCACATGATTTGTGAGTATACAATTTAAAGATGATAGCAGAAAGCATGAACAGGGTTATATGCTTATCTCCCAAGGGAAACTCAGTTCTAAGGGGAAAATCAGACAAAGATCGTCCAGATGAGTCAAAAGTAGAATTTGAAGAGAGTTTATACATACATATACACAGATAGATAGATAGATAGATAGATATGAACAGACCAGGTTAGATCGAGCGATCGATAGATAGATATGAATAGACTAGGTTAGATCAGTCGATCGATAGATAGATAGATAGATAGATAGATAGATAGATAGATATGAATAGACTAGATTTGATTGATAGATAATGAACAATTTCAGATAGATAGATAGATAGATAGATAGATAGATAGCAGAGCATAGAATAGCTTCCTCTAAATAAGTTCGTAAGGTTTCCAACACTCTCATTAAAAAGTTTTCTACTCATCTCAAGTATTGAATCTTCTATGTAAACAATTTTTTAATAAAATATTGCTGTCATTTTTTTAAACAGGATTTAGATTCTTTCAAATGAATTATAAAAAAAATGAATCAAATTTGAAAGGAACATCTTCCGTCCTAATCTGTGAAGGCATTTAGTCGAAGATATTAGTTATTTAAGAGAGATAAATGGTGTAGACTTTACTTTGATATCAGTGGTTGTACTGATGATCGTCAAAATCGTTTATTCTTTCGAAGGTTCACAGTATTTCTCTAATATTTATTGCTGGAGATGAAGCTAAATAAAGAGGAAGCAGATTTAAACTACTCTTGCTAACGTCATTCAAAGTAATTTAACGTAACGTAAATTCAAAAGAGAATTTATATATACATACATACATACATACATACATACATACATACATACATACGGATAGATAGATAGATAGATAGATAGATAGATAGATAGATAGATATATTTATGTTAACCTGACGAATCGATATGTGTCTACGAAACTGGATACATAGACTGAATTAGCTAGAAAGATAATGGACAGACTGAGATAGATAGATAGATAGATAGATAGATAGATAGATAGATAGATAGATAACAGACTGAGCTGGCTTGATGGATAGTAGATACATAGAGAACAGACCGAGTAAGATAGATAGATAGATAGATAGATAGATAGATAGATAGATAGATAGATACATACATACATACATACATACATACATACATGCATGCATACATACATACATACATACATAAATAGATAGATTAATGTTAACCTGACGAATCGATGTGTCTACGAAACTGTGACCGGAAATCAATGAGGTCAATGATTTATTTTTCAAATCACTATTGATTTTCTATTACTCTTGGGTACGGTTGTCTTATATTTGAATGTAAGAGTTTTCATGTTCCACCCATGTACAAGTTCAAAGAATGCTTCCGGTTTTAACAATAACTTTAAGAAAAAAATTCTTTTAAGATCTCCTACCGCGCCGACTCGGCAAAAGTGGCTTTAGAAACAGGTTTGAACACGTCTTTAGAAATGTATAAAGTCCTGCTCAAACAAGCTTAGAATCGATTGCCTGACGATAGAATCCAATGATAGGATTTATGAGTCATGCGTACGAAGTTCATGTAAAGATACAATGAACATTTGAAATGTGCCCTCCAATCAAAAATCAAAGATGATACTTGAAAGAGGGGGTAGTGAGTCGAAAAGAGAAATCCGAAACCGACTTCAAATTCTGGCCCGGATGTGAGGGTAATTTAATGGATAGCTGTAACGAATGATAAATCGAAGAACCAATTTCGAATTCCAGTGAACCAAGATCCTTAGCAGCAGACCTAGCGATGGATTATATATATATATATATATATATATATATATATATATATATATATATATATATATATATATATATATATATTATGAATTGGACAAAGTCCGACAATTATTTTAAGACATTTTTATGTTTACACATTCTTTTTATATAAATAAAAATGTCTTAAAATAATTGTCGGACTTTGTCCATTTCATAATGTGTGACGTCATTTGTTTACATTTGGATACGCTTTGAGCTGATATCAATGTATGTGGGAGATTCATGGAAGATTGTAGTTTAAAAGCAGTAAAATCGACCTTGCGAATCGAACGATCCTCTGTGGCTTAATCGGTTAAGGCACGTCAGGCTAAATGATGGTTCCGTATAGGATACAGGTTCGATTCCTGACGGAGGACGAATATTTTCTCGGACATTCAGGCAGGTAAATGTTATTAATAATGCTTATTATAATCAGAACATTTACTTAATTATTTGTATCTATAAAAAGAATGTATGAACATAAAAACGTCTTAATATATGTATGTATGTATATACGGACGTTTAGCCACACAGAGGAGCTGTGATACAACGAAACAGTCTGTGGATGACTATATATATGTGTTCCCGGAAATCCGGTTGAGCTCTCCAGAAAAAGGTGTTTTTAAAAAAAAAAAAAACAAGGGCTCCTTCTGCTATTAGGCATTACTCTACAAGTAAATGTAATCGCGTTCTCCGAGCTGCTGACGTATTTCGTATAACGAAGGACGGTAAAAATTCCTTTGTGTCATGCGAATGGCCTAAAGGTAAGATATCTGACTGATGTCGGGTTTCGATCCCGGCTTGAAGCAATCGGACCTCTAGCCACACCGGGGAGCTGTGAAACGGTCTGTTTGTGGATGACTATATATATATATATATATATATATATATATATATATATATATATATATATATATATATATATATATAAGTCTTCTACCTATCTATTACCAGAGAACGACCCGGAGAAGAAAAAGCTCGTTAGACTGTTCACCTTCATCTTCACCTACCGGCTTCGCTCCTCTATAACAATAGGTTTCTTCTTTTCTTTTTATGCTCCGTGTCCTTTCAGGGCGTAGGCGATGATGGCTCCCCGCTTCCCGCTATCCCTTATAGCTCTCAATAAGTTTTGTCTCACTTGCCACCTCCCACAGACTACGTTCTGTCATCCACTTTCTTAAGCCCGCCAGGTGTGTCATTAACCTTGTCTCTCTTTCTCTCTATTCGACCTGTGAGTATCAGATTCTCCAGGCCATCCTTTCTCATTTCGAGTCCCAGAAACTTCAGATGCCTCTTCCTGATGTTAAATATAAGCCTCCTCCTTGTTTGCAACCTCTCTAAGACCTCATCGTTGTTCACACGCTCGGTCCATGATATCATCAGCATCTTTTTGTACATCGCAGTCGCCTGACGTCTCTTCTTCATATTTGAGGAGACCGTCCAAGATGTATTGAAAGAGCAAAGATTATCAAAGAAGCATTTCACAATTGCTCAAAAATGTCTATCCGGACTGCATCTCTAGAATAAAATATCCCCAAAAGTTCTATTCATCCTATTCTTAGTGAAGAACTGAATTACATGACACAAGGACAAAATAAAGATTAATGAAGTTGTGACATGTCTTTTCTTCATGTTTGAGGAGATTGTCCAGCATTCGCTGCCATAATGGAGAACTGATATTACGTAATGGTTCAATACTCTTTTCTTTGTTTCTAACGAAATGTTCCTGTTTCTTAATATTTTTCTTAACTTTTAGAAGGCATCTTTCGCTGTCCCATTGCACCTTCGGATTTCGGTGTCGCCCTTTCTGTCCGATGTTAAAACATTTCCAAGATATTTAAATTATACTTGCTTGATTTTGATATCTCTAATTTCTAATTTGTATTTTGGGCTATTCCTTTTGCCGACAACCATGTATCCTTTGGAATAAAAAAGGAATGAAAATGAGTCGATCGTGTATACGTGTCATAGTGTGCCTTCACTGTAAAGGTCTCAACTCACAGAACAAAGGAATATAGCTTGTCAGAACAGTTTTCACACGCTCCGTCGATGATATCATCAGCATCTTTCTGTACATCTCTGTCGCCTGAAGCCTCTTCTTCATATTTGAGAAGACCGTCCAACATTTACTGCCGTAAAGGAGGACAGATGTCTCGTAAGAGCTCAGTACTCTTTTCTTTGTTAGCAAAGAAATCCTCCTGCATTGCAATACTCTGCCCTGCTTTTAAGAATAAAATAAAAATCTGGCTAGCAATTGTCATGGTTTTCCCTAGTGGGTAACGATGTGGTAGAAGGGTTATTTTTCATCCACAAACTGGAAAAAGTTGTGCACTCTCAACGAACCTGATATCTGATCTGAGCTCCAACGCAACATACAGACAATTTACAAAAAAAAAGAAAGAAAAAAAAGATTGACTTTATGTGACTATATGGAAATATATGGGGTTAGAACCTATGTAAATATAGGGCCACAACCCTCTTTTTCAGCATTTCATCGATTGGGCGAATCACACTATGGCTTCCGTTTGTGCCGGTGTGAACAAAATCCGAGCAAAGCCCAACACTCGGATAGAAAAAAAATCCTGTTTTCACTAAAATCATTTATTTATTCACGGGTACATTTGGCATTGCCCGATAGGGTAGGTAGGTAACACTTGGGTCTTCTTCACGGCTATTTCTCTCTTCTCTCACGACAGACTAACGAACCACATATTTTCTTTGGATCGAGGGAACATTCATTACATCTTAGTTGACATCTTTTCTGCTCTGATTGTTTCTTCCATCACTGACTGCCAACTCACGCCTACCAGGCGTCTGTCTCTCTTTTCCCTCGCAATTGCGTCTTTCTCTCTCTGCCTCTACATCTCGATGGACGACTCGTCTTCCCGTATCGGCCGCCTCGTAATTTACTCGCCGACCCTGCCTATAGAAAGTCACAGCACAGAAGGCGACACGAATACATTAATAGGAAAAATAGATTTCAGACAGGCAGACGATTAAATAAAAAAGTCAAACAATACAGAGCAGTTGAAACGATGTCTTGTTGAGCAATAAAACAATAAAAAATGCACTTAATTCTTGTCATAAAGCAAGTGAAAAAACATCGAAAAAGTTGAATATCTATATAAATAAAGCGCAGTGTACGTGTGTCCGTCTGTCCGTCTGTTTTTCGAGCTTGTCGAATTATAAACCACCTAGAGTAACTGCTAGTAACTACTGTAGTTACACGCGATTAAAAATTAAATAAATAACTCATTTAAAGATAAATTTAAATATCGAACAGAGTGAAAGGTTAACAAAAAATTCCTTATTAAAGGTTTAAATTTAATTTCGCTTTTCGTCGCAATTGAAATCGATATCGTCTAATTAAACTGTAATTAAGGCGCATATGTTTTTTCTAGCACGCGTACTGTGACGTATTCGAAATATTATATAGTTCAGCTTCCCTAATATCTTTTAAGAGCGACTTTATGCGGACGGGATCATAAAGAATGGTGATTTTAAAAGAAAATAAAAATTGCGCGCAAAATAAATGTAAACAAACTACGGAGCTCGGTTGCGTATACGAAGAATGATTATGCCGAACTAAGTTGTAGAATAAAGATAAAATAATTTTATTATTTCTAAATTCTTATGACTTTTACGTACATAGAACGCTGAGGGTAAAAGTTCGAAATTCCAAAAGCCCTCCGCAAGAGCTAGTCAAAAGTCGTCCCAGATAGAGGCTTCTAGTCTAGTTATTGAATAAATGCCAATTATTCACATGTATTGACGGTCCGCAGTGATAGCTAGGTCACTCGCATAGTCAATATTACTGACACCATTACCAATGCCGCAGTTTTGATAGATCATCTAGAAAATGCTACTAACGATGTTGCCATGCCTCTAAAATTGAATTCATAAGTAAAGCTCAATAAAAACAGTCTCAGAAGAATCAATAAAATATGTGGAATATTTTACATACCTACGAAGCGAAATAAATTGTAGTGAAAAGGATGTAAAATTTTGCATGGCTAAAGCCTGGGCCGCCTTGAATAAAATTGATGTAACTGGAAATCAGATCTACCAGACAAACTCAAACAGTGATTCATTCGCGTGACTACCTGGACATTAACTAAAACCGTTGAGTCCCAGCTTGATGGAATCGGCACTCGGCTGAGAGCTATACTTAACATCTGTTGGAGACAACATCCAACTAAATCTCAGCTTTATGGGCCCATACCTGATATTTCTACAATCTTTCGCGAACTCAGAATGACAACAACCCACAAAATCACAGTTCTATGGACCTATCCCTGAATCTTTTTCATACCTATAAAGGCAAAATAAATTCTATTGGAAAGAATGTGAAAATTCGCATAGCTAAAGCCAGGACCACCTTGAATAAAATGGAAGTCATCTGGAAATCTGATCTACGAGACAATCTCAAAAAGACACGGTATTAATGAATGGTGCCACTGCTTTGGCATTAACCAAAATCCCAGAGTCTACACTTAATGGTGCCTTACACTCGGGTGCCGAGAGCTATACTTAACATCCCTTGGAGAAATTGATTAAAAAAAAAGTGAAAATATTTGATTAGTAAAAATAGGTACGTTCATACATACTTGTGAGGACGCAAAAGTATGGCGAATATTCGTAAGATGTTTTGTACCTTTATTAGTATCCAACAATATGCTCACCTACAGTATTTATTAGTATTTTACTGTACTTTTGGCTCTAGTATTTATAAATGAAATGTGTCAGCTCTCATTTCTAAGCTTGATGAAACCCACACTCGGATGCTGAGAGCTAACTTAACATGACTTGGAGACAATAACCAACAAAATCACAGTTCTATGGACCTATCCCTGAATCTTTTTCATACCTATAAAGGCAAGTTTACCATTCCTTTCGGCTCAAATAGGTAATCACTTTTGGTGATAGAGTTTTATCTTTAGTTAAATGCTATAATCTTGAATACTGATTTTATGAACAATTCAATAAAATCTGTTGAATCTTTTTCATACCTATAAAGGCAAAATAAATTCTATTGGAAAGAATGTGAAAATTCGCATAGCTAAAGCCAGGACCGCCTTGAATAAAAATGGATGTCATCTGGAAATCTGATCTACGAGACAATCTCAAAAAGACACGTTATTAATGAATGGTGCCACTGTTTTGGTATTAACCAAAATCCCAGAGTCTACACTTAATGGTACCTTACACTCGGATGCAGAGAGCTATATTTAACATGTCTTGGAGACAACATACAACTAAATCACAGCTCTATGGACCTATCCCTGATATTTCTACAATATTGTTCGAACTCAGAATACTCTTTCCAGGTCACTGCTCGCGAGCAAGAGAATAACTTGCAAGTGATCTACTACTCTAGACACCTAACCATGGCGCAAGACGGGTCGGTCGCTCGGCATCCACCTAAAATAACCAACTATACTGTGGTTTTGTTTTCAAGCACTTTCTAATGGAGCCCTTAGATGGGATAATCCCCCCAGCTGGTTATTCCCAAGAAGTCATCTCCTTGATTTCTAAAGTATATTTTTGAATAAAACAGTACAAGTGGGAAAAGTAAAAGTTTACCATTCCTTTCGGTTGAAATAGGTAATCACTTTTGGTGATAGTGTTTTATCCAACATCCAACTAAATCACAGCTCTATAGACCTATCCCTGATATTTCTACAATCTTACGCGAACTCAGAATGCGCTTTGCACCACACTGTTGGCGAGCAATAGGTTAATTAGTAAGATTTGAATCACAAAATCATTAATATCTCTCCCGAAATTTTTGCAGCCTTGTGGGTGATGACTTATTTCTCACCCTACAATCTCTTTCTCACAATTGAAACATCGTGCTGCATATCTCTACTCTTTCGCTACTTTCATGTCAAATTTGCAGAGAAGTTCCATTCTTTAGTGCCATGAGTTCAGACCTTTACATCCAAGGTCTGCCTTGCAACATCCACAGAGTTGAATCACCTTCATTCCCCACGTATTCCATCGGTAAGAAATATGTTCTACTCAGACAGCTTCTTCCCAATAATCACCATTTTGGGTTACAGATTCCCATGTGTGTGTGCTTCCCTGATCACTACAATCCTAACTACGTGTTCTAGTTCCACGTGCCATGTTTAATGAATAACTGATAACTGACATCCATTAAACATGGCACGTGGAACTAGAACAGTCTACCCCAGTGAGCGAAATAAAGGGTTCAGTTTGACATTCCAACCACGTGAAGAAGGCCGGAGCGTACAACGGCGGAAACGTTGTAATAAATATGGCGACAAAGATGAGGAAAATAGTCCGAATAATGTAAATAATGTACATAATACCTCATCTCAGAAATATAGACAGATACGGTTTTGCTTATTTCTATCGAGTCTCACCCTAATATCGGCAGTGGATCTGGTACAGTTTTTTTTTATCGTACGATTAGTCAACCTGGCCTGGCTTTTCATGTTTCATAACATTTTCAGATTTTTTTATTTTTATTTAATTTATCTCTTCGGCGAAGGAGATTGACTCTGTCCGGGCTATATTTCATTTACTTTTTTGTACAAATGCTTTGGATAACGTCTGTAAATTATTTACTCATATTAGTCTGGATAAACTCGCTATTCCGCTGCAGTGTGGATTTGTGTGTCATGTAGGGATTTTGATGCCACCTCCCGGAGACTCTCTCTTCCACTCATTTGCTTTATACTAAAATTAATCAAAGCTCTGAAGAGATTCAGAGTAATAACCGGACTGGGTCGATGGCTCTTCCAGTAATTCCGTCCAACCAAAGCCTGCCTGGTCATCTAAATATAAACCAATATATTCAGATATTATACTGTCTGAATAATCGTTTACGAGATTAAATAATTCTATCTCTAGTCTGCGAGTAAATTCTGGCCTTTTCCCAAAGACACGACGCTGGCATTCCGAGCATTATTCCCAAAATATTAGCATCTTCGAGTCATTTGTTTGTACAACAATATACAAGTAAAAGAGAGGTTCTTGCTGTCCTACTGTGGCAAGATAGAAGGCTTCCAGAAAGTCGATTTTACATATTTTTGTAATCAACAAACACATCGGCAAAAAGCGTCAGCAAATGATTCTGTTTTACGAGAGTCTGAGATGATGACGTTAATCATTTATTGTTACATTATTTGGGCTTTGACATGTGATGCGGTGTTACATGGGATAATCCAACCATTTTTTAAGAATGAAGTAACTTTTTGAGTAATAAAAGTTTAGCAAGAGGCTTCCGTTTCACATAGTGATGTCTTCTTACCATCAAAGAAACGGTGGTGTGTAAGAATGCTTCAAATATGATTAAATTCTACACTAATCCAGTTTCCTTCATTTTTTTCTTAATTTACAAAATTTTACTCAATCCTGTGTAGAACTTCTCTTTTTACCAAAACAGTTTTTTTTTTAGTTAGGGTAAGCTGATATCACTGTTACGTGACATCTGTCCTTCTTTACGGCAGCGAATGTTGGGCTATTTCCTCAAAGATGAAGAAGAGAATCGATATCATTGTCCGAGCATGTGAGCAACGATGAGGTAGAGAGGTTGCAAACAAGGAGAAGGCTTATACTTAACATCAGGAAGAGGCAGCTGAAGTTTCTGGGACACGTAATGAGGAAGGAGGGCCTGGAGAATCTGATACTCACAGGTCGAATAGAGGGAAAGAAAGACAAGGGTAAATAACTCCTGACATACCTCGCTGACTTAAGCAAGTGGATGGCAGAACCTGGTATGGGGGGCGAGCAGAGGGAAGAAACTTGGTGAGAGCTACAAGGGATAGAGGGAGGTGGAGAGCCATAATCGCCTACGTCCTGAAAGGACATGACACATAAAAAGAAAGAAAGAAACTGATATCACTCCGATCTTACAATCATGAACAACAATGTTGGCAGCCATCTTTCTTTCTGACGATATTGATTATTGCAATATTCAGCGATTTGCATATTGCAATTCCAACTCCATTTTGTCTTTTATGCTTGTGGCCTGTCCAAAATAAATTGTATCTAAATTGCACAATGGAGTCACAACCAAGTCAATGCACATCTTGCTTACAGACAACATCAAGGTTTGCATTCTTGCATTCTTCTAAAAGGAAGTGCGGCAGGAAATCATGGAACATCCCCAGCTGCCACTGCAAATATTAATCCAACAGAAAACATCTGGTTCAGTTTTAAGAAATGTATAGCAGAAAACAATAAAGCTATTAATACTGGGAAGCAAAAAAGAATGCTGTAAAATGTCAAAGAGCCTATCATCTTCTGTGTTGTATCCTTTAAAACGTTGATGAACATGGCTTGTTAGAATTTCCTGCCTTTTTTGTAGCTTTTTAAAATTCACATGTATGGGATATTACATTAATAAAATTACTCACCAGAGAGAACGATCTCTGGCTTCCATTAGAATGTCTGACGCTCAACTCCACGAGAGCACCTCTTTGGAACTGCTCGGTCTTACATTGTCTGCTGACCTGAGATGGAAGAAATACATTGAGTCAATAGCTTTGTCCATCGCAAGAAAAGTCGGCTCCCTGTGCCGCGTCAGGAAATTTTTCTCGCCGGAGTCAATCCTTCAAATCTACAAATCAACCATTTGCCCTTCCATGGAGTATTGCTGCCATATATGGTCTGAAGCCCCTTCTGTTTGTCTCAAGGTCCTTGATAAAATCCAAAGACAGACATGCAATGTAATTGGTCCTGATCTGGCATCTCGTCTGCAGCCGCTCTCTCACGGACGTCCCGCACATACCACATTCCATTCGAGTTCGAGGGCTCATAAATGTCAAGCCATTCTAATGGTCCATAGAAATGCATTGTGTTCCTCAGTCTGCAGTCGCTCTCTCACAGACGTGCCGTCGCCTCCTTCTGTCTTTTTCACAAATACTTTCACGGTAACTGCTCCGATGTGCTGCTTTCGCTGGTTTCTAGACCTCGTGAATTTAAGCGTTCAAGTAGGCTGGTATCTCGCTCAAACCCTTTCACTGTCGAAACTGTTAAATGTAGCCGTCTCTTCTACTCCAGTAGCTTCATGTCTCGCACTTCCCGCCTGTGGAACTCCCTCCTCATTTCTTGTTTTCATGATAGCTATAATCTCCAACTATTCAAATGTAATTTCAATCGACATCTCCAGATGCCCTGATCTATCCCGTATCTTTCTTTTCATCCTTTCCTCTATCAATCTTCTCTCGCTCCAACTCTCTGTAAACCCTTGCGTGCTAGTGGCTTCCCGCCTTGGTTGGGGTGGAATTGCTTAAAAAATGTATTAATACTTTTATTGCTTGTAGATTTATTCATAAATAAAAAATTATTTTGTATATAGTTTGCATATTAAAACCTTAAATCCCCAAAACAGGATTATTATCAATATTTTAAGAAGGACAGATATAAGCTGAAACAAGATATATTTTGCAGATATAAGTAAATTTTACCTACATTTGACTTTGATTTTTACTATTATCCATTTCAAGAACTTTTTAAGTTTGGCTTTTTAGTCAATTTTTTACTTGATGTTTATAGGTGAGTTGGCTAACTAGACCTTTCCTTTCCAGTAGTAGATTTTTCGACCTTTACCTGGTGTGTCACCGAGGGACTCATCCCTTAGTAAACTGCGTGACGGATGATACTGTATTTCGTTATATTATTAGGCATTCTCAAGAAATCAAAATGGTTGATTTTATATCAGAGTTTCCTTTTCCTATATAGATGGTTATTAAGATGGCTGTTGGGTTCTGCTTTCCCATTTGATTTTATGTCAGAAGTTGCTTTCTCCTAGATGAAGTGCCTTCAACAGGACTGACGGCATTCGTCTCACTCACATATAAAGACATTATTTTTTTGTTGATAGTGGAGTGGTTTCTCGTTGCCTTCTCCACTGTGATTTATTGAGACACCACCTTCAATGAGATGGCCATTGACTCGACAGGAGTTCTTCCACCCTTTGATAGGTCTTATTTTTGCATCCTACAGGGTAGCTAACAACCTGACTCATTCGCATGAAATTTAAGCGGCGGTGACTGTTTAGTTGCCAACCATCCAACGATAGCATATATACATATACTTATCCATACACACGCCCATTAATATTGTCTAGCATTTAACGGGTGGGGAGTTAATTCTAATGGACTTAATCCTCTTCAAATCGTTATATTTCATAAATTGATTTTTAAAAGCCATGAATTTTCTCCACGGTGACTTATTGAGACACAACCTCAAGTTAGCTTGCCGTTGGTTTCATCAAGAGGTCTCCTCCCGTTTGATAGGCATTATTTCTCCTCCTACAGGGTTGCTAACAACCCGCTTTACTCGTAAGAAATTGAAGTGTGTTGCTGCTTTGCTGGATGACCATCCGGCAGTGGATTTCATATAAGTTTTATCTTAGGTAAAGTTTTAAAAAAAGCTATATTTTCTTCTATTCTTCTCCCCTGTACTGGACTTTTGCGGATCAGTGGTGGGGAATGGTTTACGTATTGAACCTTCCCTATGTGATTTGGGCGATGTTTTTGGCCAACATTAACAGCAGAAAAATTAATGAATTCATTAAAGCGGAAAATTTACAAATTTAAATAAGACATCTCCGAGCAGAAAATGCAATAAGTGAAATTACAAAGGTATACAAATGAAAATAAAATAAAAATAAAGGTAAATATCTCTGAAAACATCCAGCATTGGAATTTAAGAGAATAATATGAGAATATGGTCCCAGAAAACGTATTATTTTAAGAATGTCTGACATGTAACCTGCCAGGATATACATAGTTTGGAAGTGGACATTTTTTTTTAATTCTCCAACGTGTCTATATCATCCCTCAGAAAATATTTGCTGTAGCAGAAAGTAAAGTGAAACATGTCAAATAATAAACATTTGAATTATAAACTATTTGTTTCTGATTCAATCTATATTTATCGGATCTAATCTGTTTGTCTTTAATCTCCCCCACAAACACATACGCCAGTTTTTGTTTTTTTTTTTTGTTTTTTTTTTTAATATGGGTAGAAGTTTAAACCTTGCTTCTTGTTCAAGATTAGGTTCTGGTTACTTCTAAAGTCTACCCCAACTCTATACTTCTAACGTCTTTACCTAAATTCTTAATTTTTTTCACATTATATTTATTTTTCTCCTCCCCCAATCGGAGTAGATAGATTCGCCTATCGTCCGGTTCATACTCTTCCCCAGTCTTTTTGAACATGAGTAGAAATTTAGCCTTTGTTTCTTGTTTACGATTGGGTTTCCGGTTCCTTCAACTGTACTCTTGACACCTTCGCCTTAAGTCTGAAATTTTATTCTGTAACTATTTTTATTCCTCTCCCAAGAGGAGTAGATACGTTCACCTATCATCCGGTTCACACTCTTCCCCGGTCTTTTGAACAGGAGTACTGGTTTGTCCCTTGTTCCCTGTTTAGGTTTGGGTTTCCGGTTCCTTCTAAAGTCTACTCCAATTCTTTACTGCTAACGTCCCTCTTGCTCTTTCTTAGCCTAATACAAGTCCACTCAGTAACACTCTGAGTGGTTCTCGGTGATGTGAAACCAGAAATGCTATCAGTCAATGGAAATCTGAAAGAAAGGACCTTCTGACAACGGAATGCAGATTTTATCGCAGTTACAATAAGTTTCTCTTTGTCATTTACCCCTGAAGATGATCTTAGTGTTAAGGGGTCCACATCTTTTTCATACAAGTGCACTCGCCTAGTGTGTACTTGTACTGCTGCCGGTGAATACCCGGGGGAGACAGTGATACAGAGTGACAGTGATACAGTGAGAGAGTGAGAGTGTGAGGTAACTGCTTTGTAGGACTCACAGTTGCGAGCACGTATACTCAGAAGGAAGTCATACTTCGATACTGAATTTCCCAGACTGTATATATATTATTATTTCTACTAAGCGCATTTCTGGATCTACTAACCGTATTACCAATTGTATTATTACGTCAATACATTTATTTGCTATATTTCATTCCTGCATTTGTCTTTTCATTTTTCATCCCGGAATCCACAACACTTAGAAA